>OY987277.1:24429415-25066515 GCA_963920785.1 Sphagnum contortum
AGAGAAAGCAAATGGGAAAATTGTGGAAAATTTTGTTTTCCCTTGTAAATTCTTCTAATTTTGCTACTTTTTGGGGAAATTTTCTATGTCATAAAATATTCGCCAAACACCACAAAAACAAACCCACCCAAAAAAAAATCGTCCGGCTGGATGACGGGAAGGATTACGGGTTGCTCCTATGTGTTGTGTCTGCGCTACCGCTGTTGCTGCCACAAAAACAAACACACTCAAAAAATCTACCTCTGTGTTGTGTCTGCGCTACCACTATTGCTGCCACAAAAACTAACCCACCCAAAAAAAAGACGGTCCGGCTGGATGACGACACGGATCTAGGGTTGCTGTAAATAGACAGATTAAAGGTTGCTGTAAATAGACAGATGACAAAAGGATGAACTATCTGTCCGGCTGGATGGACGACGGGACGGATGGACGGATTCAATCATTTAACATCTCGACATCTCTTAATATATATAATTAGCATGTCTTTGGGGTTGGAGACAAAATGACGAAATGTTATCTCAAGCTTTATAAATCATCTTTGAAATCCAAATTAAAAGGAGTAACCCAAAAATAACAAGAAAATAAAAAATCGGAGTGGGAAATGTGAAGGACCGGGCGGGGGGGGGGTCGATGGGGTAAAGAACCGTAGTGGGAAATGCGAAGGACCAGGCGAGGGGGTCGACTGGATAAAGAACCGTAATGGGAAATGCGAAAGACCGAGGCGAGGGGGGGGACCAACGATTGTTTGAAATAAAGAACAAATAGATTTTTTTATGTAGGGTGTGGATAGGGAGGCAGGCAGGGAGCAAACGAAAAAGGGACCATCCGTCGACAAGGTGGTGCTTTGACACCACGGTGGAAGAAGGTACTATAGCCAGGTTGTATTGGGATCTTCGAAGTACTTGGAGTTCTGAGTAGTTTTCCTGACATTGTGAATCAGGAATAGAGATAACATAAAGGTACATGTCGAAGTTTCGAGCAGAAGAGGAAGAGGAGGAGGAGGAGGAGCGGCTATAGCGCAACTGTGCTGTAGCAATGCAACTAAGTTGTAGCAGTGCAACTAGGTTGTAGCAGCGCAACTAGTGTGCCCCGTGCAACAAGTGTGTTATTTCAAACAACTGTTGGTCCCACCCCCGTCGCCTCGGTCCTTCGCATTTCCCACTCCGGTTCTTTACCTTGTCGACCCCCCTCGCCCGGTCCTTTGCATTTCTCACTCCGGTTCTTTACCCGGTTGACCCCCCCGCCCGGTGCTTTCCCGCCCGTGCCCCCCCACCATGTTGCCCCCCCCGTGACCCGTTGCTTCACCGGCCTTTTCCTTCCCCCACCCCCCAAAACCTCCGTCACAGACAGACGGACAGATGAGGCAATTAATATATAAGATTTATAAAGCTTGAGGTAACATTTCGTAATTTTGTCTCCAACCCCAAAGACATCAAAGATATAGTTTGCAAACCAAAAAAAACATGCACAATGAATGATCTTCTTTGGACAATTTTGTTTCATTTGTGTGTATGTATGTGTGTGTGTGTGTGAGAGAGAGCAAATGGGAAAATTGTGGAAAATTTTGTTTTCTCTTGTAAATTCCTCTAATTTTGCTACTTTTGGGGGAAATTTTCTATGTCATAAAATTTAAAAGAGAACACTTGTCACACACATTTTATTTTCCCAAATATTCGCCAAACACCACAAAAACAAACCCACCCAAAAATCGTCCGGCTAGATGACGGGAAGGATTAAGGGTTACTCTATGTGTTGTGCCTCTCTCCTAAGAGAACTATGTCGACGATTAGAACTTCACCCCCACACTTGGTTCGCCAACGCCACAAAAACAAACCCACCCAAAAAATCTATGTCTCTGTGTTGTGTCTGCACTACCACTGTTGCTGCCACAAAAACAAACCCACTCAAAAAATCTTTGTCTCTGTGTTGTGTCTGCGTTACCACTGTTGCTGCCACAAAAAACTAACCCACCCAAAAAAAAGACGGTATGGCTAGATGACGACATGGATTTAGGGTTGTTGTAAATAGACGGATGACGGGATGGATGAATTGTCCATCCGGTTGGATGGTTGATGGGACAGATGGACGAATTCACTCATTTAACATCTCGACGTCTTTTAATATATATAATTAACAATGGATGTTTTCCTTTTTTTTATCAAGCCATAACACATATTGATTAAGTTCCCACTCGTTATTTGCAACAATAACTATATGGATGAGAATATCCCAATATCCAATAAGCCTTCCAATATCTGTTCAAAAGTTCCAAAAAATATCCATCCATTTAAGGCCATGTCCCAATATAGCAATACACCAATATCCCAATGTCGACTTTACTAATAGTTCAATTCCCAAACTGAAAATCCAACAACAAAAAAAATCGACAACCATTTACCACATAACCCAATTGAAAGAAAAATAAAACCATATTGAAAACTCCATTACAAAAACTATCCAAACCAAAAACAAATTTGAAATGGACCCGAAACATCCATATATTTCAATCTTGACCACTAAATACCACCTTTACTTTGAATTCCTACAATGAAACCAAAATAAAAGAGAATAAAATAACACCTAAAATGACCCCACATGGATATAAAATCATCAAAAAAGGTTATGTACCCATCTCCCCTTCATTTCCAATAATTCACTATTCCCATTAATTTGTTTCCGAACTTTTTTGTTCCTACAATAACAAAGTTGATTCACTATACTCAATTGTGAATTTTTTTTTTTTAATTTTCTTTTCTTTCTAGACCGACCCCCCCCCCCCCCCCCCAAGTTTGTAACCAAATTGAAAATCCAACCACCTTTTTCTACTTTTTAGATTTGAATCAATTTCTTGCCCCCCATAGCCATTTGGAGTTTTACAAGAAGGCATAATGAAACTATCTAAACCCTCCCAAAGACAAATTCAAATCTCATCTTGAATTGTGTTTAATTGGAATACCTGCAACAAAAAAGATAATCGCCACAAATTTATAACACAAATCCAATAATTCCAATGGTTTATCATCTAAATATTTGCACAACCTAAATTGTTATCTTTGACAATGACCAACATTGAAACTTGGTTTATCAATGTGAATATAACAGGCCTTTTAATAACCCCCATTATTTCTTGGTTTACAACCAATAAATTTTCTAAGGATCTCAATAGGACCACCATCAAGTACCCAAGATATTACCTAAAACAATTTGAACTCCTCACTTTTTCATACTTCATTTTTCAATAATCATATTTTTCCTCTTTTATAACACGACTTGTGAAAAGATGATATTGTCCAATTGACCCCACAATCCCAACTTTGAATACAATGTACAATTATTTAAGCATGTGACTTTTGGCTTGTTTGAGGCTACAAAAACCATAGGACAAGCCTTGGTTAGAAATTTAACATAATTGTTGGACAAGTATGGCTTAAGGAAAAAGATCATTACTTATATCAAAGATGAAGGTTTTAATTTCAATGTGATGATTATTGCATTGAAACTTATTGTGAGTTGTGAATCTCTTAGGTTGGAGAAGAGCTTGCAAGAGACTTGTTTTGGGCATGCTTTTTCAAAGGCATGTTAACATGACATGGTAAAAGAAAAGGTTTATAAAAATTTCAAACATGTTTCCATTGAGTTTATTCAAACAAATTTGCAAAAGTGCATCACTTGGCCTAAGAAATTTGGGAAGGGTAGATAGGAGTGGAATAAGGCTTGTGTGAAATTGGAAATCAGCCAAACATATTGAACACACTAATGAAAACAAAGTAGTCTTTTGATTTTTAATATCGTCTTTATTTTTTTCATTTTCTAAATTTTTGAATTGTGTAGTAATACCAATCATTTTATTGTCGTTTTGTTTTATAGGTTTGCTAGTAAGATTATTATATTTAAAGACACATTACAATTTCATTTTATAATTGTGTTATGTTATAACAAACATATTGCTATGAGGGTCATTCATCGAGTGTTTCCACCCTTGACTTGGTAGATCTTTTGGATTATTGTGGATTGTCTTTTTCCAATTGTTTTTGCCTATGTTATTAACTAATCACATGAACATTGGTTACTTAGTGACGCATTGCATGCTATAATTTCAATGAATTTAAAACTGAAGGAAAAAAATCAAGTTATTTTTTCATTTGAAAACATAATGGATGATGATTCAATTGTTGCTAATGATTTGGTTTTATTGGCTTCTACTTCAGAAGGGAGGTTTGTGGTGTGTTGGATTCTTTCCTTTCATTCTTAACAAATGTGAAAACAAAAAAACCCATAATATGGTTTCTTTAATGTTAAACCCTAGGTTTAAAAACCTTTGTATAATATTTTCATTTGTTGGAAGGGAGCAAGGTGTTGTTAGGAATACAATAGGAAGTTCTTATATTCTATGTTGGTCAAATGTCATGAAGATTTGCATCCCTTGGTAAAGTTAGAAAGGAAATATGTTAACTAGCATATTTGAGTTCAGGATTGCAATTTGGATATTGTTGAATGGACTACAAGTATAAGTGAATAAGCAATAGAACTTCTCAAGAAGGAATTGTTGATTTTTAGACATTACCAATTGGATGTTAAAGACATCATCAAATGTTCTTTTCAATGGTGGAAGAAACATGAAACAATGTTTCCTCTTGTTGGTTTTTTAACTTGCCATATTTTGGGCATTGTTGGATCATAGATTGATTTGTTCCATGATTGGAATACTTACTAACCTTAGGAAATGTTGTTTGTAAATTAAGATTTTAGAAAATTTGATATTTGTTAACAAAAATTAGCTTAATGAATTTATGATTGGCTGTAAATTTCCATCTAACTTAGTAAAATTCCTTGATAGGGATGTAAATTTACAAGAGTTAAAAAAAACTTGAAGGTGATTTTCAAAGGGATGAAGTTTTTGAAATATGAAAATCAAATAAGTTGTTGGTTATGTTTTAAAAATTGTTTGCAACATTGCTTATGATTTTTTTATTTTTAAGAAAAGGAATAAAATCAGTTTTTTGGTAATTTTGGTTATAAATTTTATTTAAAAAAAGTAATAACCGGTTTGTGAGAACCGTCAAACAATAACTAGCTATTCTCAAATTTATGAGAATTGACATTGTGAGAACCGGTTCAATTTTAAAAGAAATATTGATACCTTGCCTTGGAATATAAAAATTAAAAAAATTAAAAGTGAAAACCAGAACCTTTGAGAAGTTATTTTGTGAAAACCGGATCCGCGGGTATCAGAAATTTATGATATCCGCCCAACACAGGCATTTTCTACACTAAATTTGATCACCCTGCAAAACAAAACCTCCCATATACGCCAGGGTTTCATCTACTAGGGTTTCATCCACTGGGGGTTTGTTGGTGTTTCAGCGTCTGTGCTTCCCAGTAGCCATCTCTCTTCGTCTTCTTCTTCCCGTTGTAGCGTTGCACGTACCTCGCTCTGCACTTCTCCGTCTCCTCTGTCCGTCGTTTGTAGCTTGGTTGCGCTGGTTTCGAGAACGAAGCGTTTCTTTCCGACGTTTCTCGGAGCTCTCGCGACTTCTGCTTGTCGCGATCCATTTCACAGCTTTGAAGGGAAAAAACGAGGGCTTTGGTCTTTTGGGGTTGTGAAAGGGTTTTTGCGGCGTCGAAAGTAGCATACAGGGGTGGTGGTGGGGGCGGCAGCGGCGATGTCTCGTGTTTATGTCGGCAACTTGGATCCCAGAGCAACCGAGAGAGAGCTTGAAGATGAGTTCCGCGGCTACGGTGTGCTACGTAGGTAGGTTGCCGTTTTCTATTGTTCGCTGGTTGACTTGGTCACTTTTCAGGGTTTATGCACTCTGCTTGTCGGGTCTCACAGGGATCTTTCTTTCTTCCGAATCCGTTTTCCACTGAGATTCCTCAAGTGTGGATTGCAAGAACCGTCTTTGTTGAAGGCCACACTTTCGAGAGATTGTTTTGTTGTCTTTGTGGTTGTGTCAAGGGTTTGATTGATTTAGGGTTTGATGTTATGGACTCAGCGTGTGGGTAGCCCGCAAGCCGCCAGGGTTTGCATTTGTGGAGTTTGACGACCTACGAGATGCACAAGATGCAATTCGAGCCATGGACGGTAAGTATGCTTCCCTGTACCAGGGTTTAATCAAAACATATAAGTATCATCTCAGCATGCGGGCTTGCTTTCTGTTTCATATGTCTCATCTCTTTCACCCTCTGTAAGCATCGTTGTAGTCTTTCCATGTGAAGGTGCTGACTGACTGAAGAGGTAGAATGGCGGAAGTTTATGCTTGCAATATCTTACACTTGTGCAGGATCCTTATGTTGTGCTATGATTGTTCACATTCTGTTAGCAGGCAAGAATGGATGGCGGGTGGAGCTTTCTCGGAGCTCAGGTGGAGCAGGTGGAGCTCGAGGTAGGGGGGGTGATGAGATGAAATGCTATGAATGTGGGGAACCTGGCCACTTTGCCAGGGAATGCCGCCTTCGTATTGGAGCCGGTGGCTTGGGGACAGGAGGTCGTGGCAGGAGCCCTCGTCCAAGCCCAAGAATCCGTCGCAGCCCCAGTTATGGTGCTCGCAGGTATTGCTTTTATCATCATCTCCCAAGCATTGTGAATGTCTAGCGAGGCCATTGGATCTTTTTTGTAGTGGCTCACAAACTGAGCTGTTATCTAAACCAGTTGTATTTTGTGTATTTGAGGATAGAAGGGCAGCTTCATATACCCATCCACCATTGTTTGCTGTGGCAATGCTATGTACGACCATGCATGGTTTTGTTCCCTTTGAAAATATGCTTCAGTCAGGACTGCCTACAATTGAGATGTCAGTCACTCAGCTCTGGTGGTTCTGTGTCTAGCCCACCTCCAAGGGTTAGGAGTCGATCTCCTCGCCGCAGGAGTGTTTCACCTGTAATTCGCCGGGCTAGGAGTCTGAGTCGGTCACCTGTTCCTCGTCGTGAACACCGTGCATCTCCAGTTGCAAATGGGTATGGCATCCTGCTTCTGGTTCTGAATATTTATAAAGTGCTGCTGTATTGTGACTCTACATTCTATAATGATGTATGGTCTGGAATTACAGTTTTTTCTGGATTTTTACGAGCTAATGTATTTCCTGCAATTGTTCACATTTTATACTCTCTCCTTTTTCCCTACTTGCACCTGAGTTAAACTCTCCTCGATCTTGCTTGGTTATGCAGAAGCCCTGTTCCAATTCGTGATCGCCGTCGCAGTCGGAGCAGGAGCCCTTAATGTTATGAGTGTTGTGCAGATTTTCAGATCCTGGAAGCTTCTGGTTGCATGGATTTGTGTCTTTTCTTGAAGCTGTGTGGAAGGTTTTCAATCATGAGGTTGTGTGTCTTCATATGCTTCTGCATCTCAGCGTCTTTGTTAGCTCAGTTTGAGTGAGGTGGGCATGCTTCTGTAATTTGGGTGGCCATGTGGTGGCTCCACGAAACTCTTGGCTATGGCTTGATGAAAGAAAGCATTGGACTTCTTTCCCCCATTGAATCTGCTGGCTTCTTCAGTAGAACGATTTCCTGCTAAAGCTGCGGCTACCTACTACTTGTGATGAGGTTCTTTCCTGGTTGACCCTTCCCTTTACAAGCTAAGTTTTGATTTCACAGAAGAGGATTTGCCTATAATGTGCTTATGTTTTGATAATTGTCTTTCCTGATTGCCCTTTCTTTTAACAGCTAATTTCTTATTTGAATGAAAAGGGTTTGCTTGTAATGTGGTGAATTATATTTGCTTATCTATCACATGATGCATTGCTGTAGCACTGATTAATAGGGTGTACTGGAAAGTCAGGGGAGGGTGCTTGATTGCATATTCTGTTGAGAAAAAAGATCTCACTTAGGCTTTTCTCTTGTTGCTGTGTTGTGAGGTGACATTTCTGCATAGAACGGCACGGCACTGCACTGCACTGCACTGCACTGCCTCCTCGCCTTCTACGATAGTGTGCAGATCTCCTCCATTTGGGTCTCTTTAGCTGCGTCGTTGTCTTCCAATGCCTACACAGCTCATCCGGCAAGATTTCTGCTTATGGGAGATTCAGAACTGAAACTTCATTGCATGTTTGCTACTTGAAATCCTCAGCAGGCTACCTACAAACATGGAGCTGATCATACCAATTTGTGTCACATTGGTCCAGTGAGTCATCTATTTCTCAGGTCTACTAGGAATTCTGCCAGACGCTCATTAATGCCTCTGTTTTCTACTGACTGGTTTGACTTCATATTGAACTGTCTTCAACTTGGCCAGAATGTGTCTCACTTTCCATTGGGTGCTTTAGAAGCTCATGAATGTCTTGTTTACATGCATTGAGGATGTCGTTCTGTAGACTGTTCAGGATTTGCTCCTGGTATGATTGATGGGAGGACAAAGGATAGTGATTCCTACTGAGCTTCACCTGCTGTTGACACATTGTAAGCAACTCATCTATCAGCCAAACTCTCTATTTCATGTTCCGAAATACATTGCAAGAAATAACAGTAAGCATTGAAAAGTGTCAGTTAAAAAAATTACTTGAACCACTAGATGACTTAGTTTTCAAATAGAGATATGTATTTACAGAAGTTTCTAATTTCTAATTTTTAATTATGAGGTGTATGAAGGGTTGGGTTTCTTGCCTACTGCCCTTCACATACACTAGAAGAATTCTCTTAATATGTAAGAATGTGAGGTTTCTAAATGTAGAAGTTTTGGAAATTTAAGATTGGATTTGTGACTTTAGTGTGGTAAGGTATCCCAATTTGAATTATTTTCACCTCAAGGTTATGGTTAATCTGTATTATGGTAAGGTATTCCACTTTGGATTATGACTAATAACCACCACCTGTAACTCATGGTTCATTGGATGACCTGACCAAAACAAAACCCTCAGAAACCACATTATAGTGCTGCCATGTATGGTGCAAAGGGCTTTCCTAAGGCGAGCCCTACCAGTCTACCATGGTTTCTACTCTATAAAAGACAGGACGGTGGCTGTACCTGTGACATAACCAACCCTGATGAGAATATTGATGCTCTTTTTTGTCATAACCTTCAACCTTTGTTTCCTTACCTATGTACAAGCACAAGGTACTAACCTCTGCTCTCATTGGCCTGATGATTTTGTATCCCTTAGAATCTTGGATGAAAATTGCATGGTTGATCTCTTTGTGGATGAAAAGAGGGTGTCTCAATTCTTTTGCAATTTGTCATGTCCAATAATCTGTGAGAGGGTGCTGGTTAAGTAGTCTATTCACACACTTGTAGGTGGGACAGGCAGCCATCTGATCATTCCACTTTTCATGCAGTTGGACTCACTTATAATCACAATAGATGGTGAAAAACATGCCTGTGCATGTGAATCCATGATGTGATGATAACACTCTAGAAACAGCCATGGTTGAACCCCTTATGGATTGATATCTCACCCATTGTGTTCCCAGGTAGAACAGTCTGTACCAGCCCATTTGCATAGTTTGGTAAAGGCGGAGTGATGACAAGATGAACCTATCGTTGACAATAATGGAGATTGTGATTGAGTTTTTAGTAAAGCTTAATTGTTTTGCAAAGTCATATTGATCTTATGCACTTGTCCATATGTGTTTGATTGGCAACATGAATAGATCACTCACAAGGAAGAAAGGTTGTAGGTACTTAGTACTTTACTCTTGTGTGCATTTGATTAGTATTCCCTTGGTTGCAAACTCATTGATCTCATCTGATTCTAACTTTTCTTGCAAACAAAGTTGATGATGGATGGAGTTTGCGCGTTGCGTGCAAATCTTCTTGAATTGTCTGCATTATTTATCACATGAAAAAAAACAAAATGGAACAAAACCAAAAGTATTACAGTATCCTTGAGAAGGAAGTCTATCAATGAAGAATATTGAAGTATCATCCATGAGAAGAAAGTGGATGAATGAAGAAGTATGAGTGGCTATCCATAGAAGAAGGTTGATGAATTGAAGAATCTCAAGGATTTATGTATGAGAAGAAGGTGGATGAATGAAAAAGCATGAGGTACCTATGCATTGAGAAGAAGGTTGATGAATGAAAAAGCACAAAGTACCTATCCAAGAGAAGAAGGTTGATGAGTGAAAAAGCACTAAGTACCATCCAAGAGAAGAAGGTTGATGGATGAAGATGCACAAGTGTCATTCATGAGAAGAAGTTCGACGGATGAAAAAGCACATGTACCTGCCTATCCATGAGGAGAAGGTGGATGAATGAAGAAGCACGAGGTACCTATCCATGAGAAGAAGGTCGATAAATGAAGAAGCACAAAAGAATCATCCATGAGAGTAAGGTCGATGAATGAAGAAGCCCAAGTACACATCCATGGGAAGACGGTCGATCTATGAAGAAGCACAAAAGTATCATCCATGAGAAGAAGGTCGATGAATGAAGAAGCCCAAGTACACATCCATGAGAAGAAGGTAAATGAATGAAGATACACAAGTATCATCCATGAGAAGTAGGTTGATGAATGAAGAAGCACAAGATTCGTCTATGAGAAAAAGGGGTCAATGAACGAAAGAGCCTAAGTATCATCCATGGCTTTGATGAATGAAGGGGCTCCGGTGACGAGCGGGGAAATTTCATAGGGTTCATAATGGCAAGAGACAGCTGTGCTAATGTCCGCCGCTGATCTGGAGGTCGGGGATGTACGCATCTCGACCGTTGGGGACCCCTCTCGCAAACGAACCTCGTCGTCTTCAGGCGCACTCTTCCAGTGCAGAAATGCGCTTGCTCCTCACTGCCACGGGGAATTTCTACGTGTTTTTGCACCGATTCGGACGCGGTTCTTGACTTGTTTTGATTCTTGGTTGGCATTAGAGGGAGCTGCATCTGGATCCTGTCTTTGCTCGAAGATTTGGCGATTTTCAAACTTGAGAACCTTTGGTGAGAATCTGGGAGGGTTTGGTTGTAAAGTAATTCTATCAGGGTTTGTTACCGAGGAGAAACAGGAACAAGAACAGGGCTGGTTTTTTTCATTGCGGAGAGAGAGAGGAGCAGCATAGACTGAGGAGGAATACAAATCGGAGAAGCGGGGAAGATATGAAGATAACGGCGCTTTTGGTCTTAAAGGTTTCGGGAGCCGCGGGATCGTCGGAGACTGCCGTGTTGGCCAATGCTTCCGATGTTTCACAGTTCGGTTTCTTCCAGCGCCAAAGCGCTAGAGAGTTTATCGTTTTCGCTTCCCGAACTATTGCTGGACGGACGCCTCTTGGTCAGCGTCAATCTGTCGCTCAAGATGGTGCGAACTGCCCCTGCCCTACTCTGTCCTACCTTCTTGCCGCGGCCTTTTGTTTGTCCAGTTCTCGCTGCTGTCTGACAGGATTTGGATTCGATTCTTTCTCTTTCCATGATTTGAACTGCTTGTGTTGTGCATGATCCTGTTTCTGAAATACTAACTGTCAAGCTTTTCTAGGATTGGAATTGTATCTAAGCGTCTTCTTTTCAACTGGTCATCGGTGTCTCTAGATTGTCCCCATGTCCCTCCGTTCTTGCCTCTTCCTCCCTCTGCCATAAAACCACGAGTTGCCCCCATCCATTTTGTACCATGGATGAGAGAGAGAAAAAAGAGACTGGCAAGAAGACCTGGCAATGTTTTCTGCTGTAAAGGATGCATTCACAAGATGTGTAAGACATATATCTTGTCCGACAAGGATTAGGGTTAGCATATGAGTGTGTGAACCTGTTGTTGTTAGTAGTCAATATATCTTCAGATCCAGGGGGTTTAATGACTTTTTCTGGTGGTCTGGTTGGTGAAACCAGAGTACATGGTGCATTGTTACAACAGGAATGGATTGTGCGGGCTTGCATTTGTTGACAAGGAATATCCTATGAGAAGTGCCTTCTCTGTCATCAACAAGGTTTTTTGCTGTTCTTTTTCTCTATCTTTTTGTGATTTTTCTTTGCTGGATCAAAACATGGAAATGGCTCTAGGGTTTTAAGATTCCATGAGCAGAACCTTGGGAAGAAAGAGAAATTTGATACATCAAGAAGTTTTTGTCCCTCCAGTCCATTGCAGTCTGGCCTGTGGAGCACATGATTTTGGTCCTTTTGTGCAGTAGTCACTACCTCAGTCAGTAGTAGATTATTGTATGACAGTGATAATGACTATTGGGCAAGGAAGTTCACACACTCACAAGAGGAACTAGATGTTGCATCTTGCAAGCAATTGATACCTGTTAAGAGTCCCTTGAGCTTAGCTGGACTACATGGAATTGTTTTACATTTTGCAGCCACAATCCAGAATTGCAACATACCATGTTGTTCACAGAGCTGGAAGTGTGGTTGGTCATCTGAGGATGACACTTCTTGAAGTCAGATCAATGTTCAGGACATGGATTTGGCTTTTGGGTTCTTAACCTGATAAGTTTTGGTTCTTTCTCAATTGTTGAGCTCATGGCCTACCTGATTTGTGGATGGGTAAACTTTACCCCCATGCATGATTAAAAGCTCATGTGCAAAAATTAACTGTTTCTGGTCTTTGTTGTTTGGGTTACATCTTGATGGTTGCAGGTGTTGGATGAGTATCAGACAACTTTTGGAAATACATGGCAGACAAAGACAACAGACAGCACTGACCCTTGGCCATATTTGCCTGATGCCCTCACCAAATTCCAGGTGTGTCTATTTATTTGAATGTAGCAATTCTCAAGTAAATTAGCTGTAGAATATCTGTGTGGATGTGTTTTGAAACCTTTGTATCTGGTCCTTGTGTATGTCAGCAACCTCTTCTGATCTTGGCTTCTTGGTGATGTTTATTTTAATGGAGTTGAGGACATTCTTTTGCATTGGTAGCTGCTTATCCCCAATTCACCATAGGTTTTTCTAATTTGGGATGTTTTTGACCTGAAACACAGAATCCAACAGAGGCCGATAAGCTGTTGAAAATTCAGAGAGACCTGGATGAAACCAAAGTTATCTTGGTACAATGCCCTGTCTCCTCTGCCTATGTCTTTTATAAGTGCATCTTATAACCTCTGGCACCTCTTGAGCAGGTTTGCAGCTAGAGACACAACTTTTAGTTTTGTACATTTCTGTTTTGGAGTGTAGTATCTATGATTGGGGATTGGATTCTGGTGCCAGTTTGATGACTCAGGCACACACCATTGAGCTAATTATTGACTACTTTCAGACAATGGTACCTGATATGTGGTAATTTTGTTGGTTGTCAGCATAAAACCATTGACAGTGTGCTTGCACGTGGCGAAAGGCTAGACTCTCTTGTTGATAAAAGTACTGACCTGAGTATGGCTTCTCAGGTATTGCTCTCCACACAGCATTTCACTTTTTAAATGTAGCTAGAACAGTGATAGTTCAATTGCATCATTGGGTAATTGAACTTGAGGAGTTGAGAGGTTTAGCAATCATTGATATATCTGAGGTGTGGTGCACACATGTGCATGGGATGCAGGTCTTTTACAAGCAAGCCAAGAAGGCCAATCAATGCTGCACCATTTTGTAGACGTGTGCAATATGGGTTAACTTCGCAAAGTCAGAAAGGCTCTGGCAACGTACCCCCACACAGATCAGCAGCCATAAGAGCTGGATAGCTGGCATCAACTTTTGATTTCTACATATTCAGGGAAGGTAATGGCAATGATGGGCTTGGAACAGTTGTGCTGGGGTTATGAGATCCCCCACAGTGTTCATGCCAGTTAGCATGGGGCATAGATGATGCGTTTCTCTCTACCTCAGCTGTGCACTACCCTCCCTAGCCAGTAAGTCATTTTAGACTTGTGTCGTTGTTTTGGTGATCTGAGTTGTTTGTGTAGGTGGGTGGCACGAGAGTCTTTGAATTATTGCCCCTTGTGTTGATGATGGTACTCATTGTTTCTAGGACTAAGATGTCAAATCATTGCCCTCAAGAGAAATGACTTGAATTGGCTACAGAAGCTTGATGTGAATGAGGGAGGTGGGTCCTCTTATAACTCAAGCCATATAGTGCAGTAAATTGTGTCACAAGTGTTTGAAGCAGATATTCTCCAACCTCTGAATTCACACACGCAGAAGGATCTTGATTTAGAGTGCCATGATACCACATGGGTGTCTTCTATGTGTTCTTGTAGGTGACTTAGCTGTGGCCTGTAGCATGCATGATCTAGGTAACCAGATTCTTGCACCCTGCTTATGAAAATATATATTTGTATGCTGATTGATATGTCAGCCTGGGTTCTCTGTCACAGGGTTGAGCTAGTAGGGGTTCAAATCTGATGCTGCAGTACCAGCTGTTAGGGTCTTATTCTCCATTTTAATCAACTAATTCTCATGCTAAATTGGCTGTTCAGCACTCAGAACACCTGCATTGCTGGTGTTTCCAACTTTGCATGGTGAGTTTGGGAACTGGTTTCCTTGAGCTCATTATTTTCGTCCTGCCACAGCTTCAAGGCTGTACTGGTGGTGAGGGAAGAGTTGTTGATGGGTTTTTGGGAAAATGTTGTCACTTTTTAAAAACATCTTTCAGCTCTGGGTTAATATTTTTGCATTGTTTTACAGTTTGGATGGTCTCTGAAGAGGTGTTGTCAATAAATGCTAAATCTTCTTTGGGATTTTTGCCAATTGTTGATGCTATTTCACAAAACTGGAAAAATAAACCATGCTTCCAACAATTTGTCAAACACAACCCTTCTTGCTCTGTACCATGAAATTGTAAGATGTGAATGTGTGTATGTGTGCTTATGTTTATTTATTTACTTTTTTCAATTTTCTCATTGGTGAGCATTGCAAGAAAAACTTAGCATTAATTGTCTTCAGAAAACACTAGAAGACTACACCCTAAATAATGTTTTTTCCAAAAGTTGATTAGAAAAAGAAATGAAGAATCTGCTGTATAATATACTCATCTGATTTTTTTGCCACCAAGATGCAAAAATTCACCGTAAGAAAAGTAACATTGTCCATAAGATGTCAGAAATATCAAATAAAAATTGGACAAATTCACATGCTTAAAGCACTACTTGTTTTCTCACAAGTAGGATGGTTCTAGTATGATCTTGACCTTTGCATCTAGTTGGATTAAAATCAAGCACAACTTCTTCACATTGTTTGAATGGTAGACTCGATATATGATGTAACAACCAGTATTTGGTGGGTATTTGATGTTTGCTAATAACCCATCTGGTTATTTCAACAACCTCAAAGAACTGAGATTTTTCAGAAAGAACTAGTAAGGAGATGGCGGTTATAAATGCTGTCACTTGATATTTTCAACCGTGGCTCTATATCGGAAACCAATTCTTTGATTGTTTTGCAGAACTACTTCTATGAATCCTATGAACCACCCTCATAACTGCTGAGGGTCTGATCCTGTTTCTGATAACCATCCAACAATGGTAACACATACCTTGCACCACCCACTTGACCACTGAAGAATATAAGTTTGCAGTTTTGACATGAACGATATTACCTGAAAAAATGTACAAATTTTACATTTTCAAAGAAAAGAATTTGTGAAAGGAGAATTGAGAATCTTTTGGAATACTCTGGGAATATTCTACTTTCAACATGGAATCTTCAAAATTAATTAATTATTTTGAGAGACATGCATTGAAGGTGTTGTGGTATGTGTTTGTTGTTTATTTATTCAACTTGTTTGCAATGTTTTTTCCACTTGTTGAAACTTGACACATGACAATGCTGAACGTATGACAAGAAGACATCCAGACATAGATGATGTGAGATATAAATTTTTAAAACATGGGTTTGGCTTAGTTCTCTCCTTAGTTATCCAATAAGAAGTTGCAACCGCCCATCCATATTGAACCTGGATAAAAATAAAAAGAATGAGATTCCTTCCTTCTCTCTTTTGCTCATGTTTTGCTTTTAGGATTATGAAAAAGTTATTCCACTATGCTTCTTGAATATTTAGAACCACTTCAAAGGCGAAATGTTGTTAATCAGCATTATTTTTCATTTAAGTAAATAGCCAAGGCAGCTATAATTTATACACTAGTGGTCTGACATATGGCAGCCTATAGTGTTTCAGTAGGTGTCATTCTGGCTAAGCGTGTTAGCTGAGGGGTAAAAAATCGCTACAATGTGAATTGTTTTTTTAGTTCATGGTCACAATTGGTTCACTAAAAATGTCAAACTAAGTGGCAAGCTTAACTACATTGCAGGTGAAAATATGGTATCCAAAGCTTATAAGATATCAAACAAAATGCAACATCACAAGCAATGTAAAAAGTCTAGCTACTTTTGAAATCATGTGGGGACTCCAGCTATGATTAAAAAGTGACCTTGCCTATTGCAACAAATGACAAACTTGCAAAAACACACATCAAGTTAATAACATCCTCACAAAATTTGTAAACAAGAAACTATTCATTAGCCCCTAAATGTCAAGCAAGCCCAATATGGGCTGCTTTTCTATGTAAATTCGCATTGTCTTGATGTTTAGGGGTTAAAGCAAACATAAAAATAGAATCCATAAATGAGAAATGTATAGAAAGCAATCCAAGTCCAATGACAACAAAGGAAAAACCAAAACACAAAAAAATGTAGGGTTTAAAGGATTGGTCTTTCGATGCAAAAGTAGATAATAAACTCTATAGTTTATTGCATATCAAATTTTATCTACAATCCAAAATGTGATTGTTGTAGACCAAGGAAACATTTTCATAGTAAAAAAAAGTTTTGCATATACATGTGTGAACAAGATACAAATGTATCAGAAGCCGTTTCTAAGCTTGTCCTTCATGAAGGTCAATGTTGAAAAACATATTTTGTCTTTAACACTAACTAAATTCATTGCCATTGAAAGCTCAATGAACATCAATCACTCAAACAACTAGTAGTAAAAATCTAGTCACGAGATAAATTGCTCCACATTTACATGCAAGGATTCCAATCTTGTGGTCCCTTCATTGCAATATGCCAAATTCCTCTACATTGTTGACTTCAAGAATGATATTTGTTGTTCAAGAAATATGTCGTCCAAGAAAGGTAGAATGAAAACCTAATTAGGCCCAATGTTTCTACCATGACAATAATGAACCTTGAAAATGCCTGACTAAACTAAAAAAACATGTTCAACTTGAAGTTGCACAAAAATTACTGAGGATATATAACACTAGTTGCATTCATCAAGTTTTGGCCAAGGAATCAATATTTAGCCTCTTGAATGTGGCCAAAGGTGGCATTATTACATTGTTGCTTCACATCTTCCACTATTTTCAACCAATCCACCCTAAAAATTAGACTAATCAATGTTGTAATCATGACACATTTTACTTGTGAACCACATAAATGCAACCCAAAAAATGGAAAACAACAAATTCTACCCCTAATGTAAGTTAACAATTCAGCATAATTACTAAACATCATAAATGTGTTCAATAATGTTCACAACAAAAAAATCAAAAGACCCATACTTGGCCACATGATCACAAAGCAATTTGAACATTCAATCTTGGCAAATTTTGACAACAAACACAAAATCACAAATGAAAATGTCCCTACTTTGTGCAAATTTGCAAAGGCTTTGAAAGCAAACATTCAAGCAATAATAAAAGGCATGTGAGGCCCAAAAATGTCTCAATGTCATGCACAAGAGCTTTATATTAGATCATGTAGGAATTTGATACTAGATTTCTAAACATTCCCACAACCAAACTTTTGTGCTTTAAAATCCTGCACTTGTTGGGTGACAACATCAAGAGCCATTGAGTTTTGACATATCTCCAGAAAAATTGAACCTTTTGTTCCAAAAAATTCCACTAAGTTGCATCTTTTGAATTGGTGTTTAAGGTTATATGAGTAATAAATATAAAAAGATTGTAACAAAATTTCAGTATTAGAAACCAAATATAACTTGGACAATGTTCACATATCAAGGTTGGTCTAATGGGTCACATAATAAACTCCCAACAAGAAAGGGGCATGGTTTTCCTTTAATTATAAAGACACCTAATTGGTTTGGTGTCTTAAAAATGTATTGCACCACTTCCACCAAAGCACGTTAGCTTCAAAGTCACATTTGATTTAAATAAGCCACCATATCATGTTAGGGCATCAACAACCACCTTAATCAAGTTGTCCAAATTTGGTTTATGAACAACCCTTTCCAAAACCAACAAGATAAGAACCCATTTACAAGCATCAACAACATACGTGCATGAATGTTGTTCCAAGACTTGTTGTTGATTGTCTTGAATTTTGCTTTATAAATTGCAAATCATGTAGAGGTCATAATCAATTCATGCATAAATTCTACCATATTCCATGCAGTGTGTTTAATATAATGTTGTTTTGGCCTTGTTGGGAACTTTGATTTCAAAAAGTCAAAGAAGTCTCTCATTTTTTCATAATCATTTGTTGGATGCCCAAGTTTCAACAAATGCAAAATTGTGGCAAGTTGCACCCATTTACAATAAACTTGTTTAGTGTTATTTGACCTTTTGTAACTTATTGCATTATGATATCACACCCATGCATTACAACAAACTCCCTTTCAATTTTTGCATGTTGACTACTTACATTGTGATACAATTCAATTACAAGTCATAGACATGCACTTTTATGTTTTGACAACTTGTATGATTTTGTAAGCCATCACACTTTGGAGTTAATTCAATGTTTGTACAAATTTTGCAACAAACTTGGTTATGTTTCCATTGGACCCCATAACTACTTCAACCCAAGGAAAATTTGGTTGCCCAAGAATTTTGAAAAACCTTATTGATCCCCCACCTTTTTCATCTATTATTTTAAGTGTAGGGGTGAGAATGGGATTTAGTTGTGATAAGGACCTAGATACAAAACTTGAGTATCTTGACCTCCTAAATTCATAACATTTGTACTAGAGCTTGCAACCATAGGAGCAATTGAAGTTTGCATCTAAAAAAGGTGGAATAGAAACAACAATTCTTGATGAAGGGAATGAACTATCAAGAGGAAATTGTAGAAGAAAAAATTTGCTAGTATTTTAAATTTAATGGGAGCTTCAAGTCCCTAGAGGCATAATGAAATTAAGGAAGGTAAAAAATACCTACGCTTGGCAATTGCCAAAAATTGAAAGGTCATCCATTCACAACAAATTGTAGCTTTGAAACTTCTAAGCAACTAATATTTAGAAAATGATGAAAAGATAGGTAGAACAAGAGGACACAAGTGAATGACAAAATTGGTGTGTGAAAGTAAAACAATAGTTCAATCTTTGAAAATTACAATGCACAAAAACATTCCATAAGATCTTATAAATCAAAACTTGGAGATTGTAACTTCCAAACAACCATGTAAAACAAATGAATAGATAGCTTGTGTGGAATTCAAAGACAACCAAATGAACTAAATACACAATTACACACATACACAAACTTGATGAATGATAATTGAAAAATGAGGTGAAAAATTAATATTCACCTAAGTTTGAAGCTCCTTAGACTTCAAAGCTTTGTTATAGGGTGCAACAATGGACATTTTGCATGTTTGAAAAATGAACATTGCAAGGATCAATTTCACCTTCAAATCTTGCCTCCCTTGCAATTTCAAAGAATACACAAAACCTAAAGCATATAAGTGATGTGGAGCAATAATGGCAACAAGTCATAACTCTTCATGAATGTAAATGGTGACACAACAAAATACAATGGTAAGGTTGAATGTGAATGGGTTGTGAAAGTGACTTTGCAAAATGAAATAACACCATTTAATTTTTCCATGAATTGTGTTGTCAACCCTTTCATGTGACTTTATATGGCCATCAACTATTCAAGTGGCTTCCATTTAATCACCCTATGGGATGTTTTAACGTTAAGGAGTATTACTGAGGATGTTACAAATGCAATTTTGTTGCATATAGTAATCAAAATAATTTTAAATTGTTGATTAATCATCAAGATATTATGAAAATGAAATATCAGTTCATTGAAGTATATATCTATGTTGGCCAATCCTTGATTTTTTTCAATATCAATTGGATTGGTTATTAAAAAAATTCATTTTTTCACTCACACACAATGTATCAACTATTATGATTTTTCAATTTTTTGAGGACCTACTTGGTCTCAAATTGTTGGAATAATCAACCAATAAAGGTATCAATGTACATGTAAAAACATGTAAGATCCAATTGGTATGCATAAGGGTTAATGTTTGCAAGACCCTATTAAGAACCAAATAATATACTACCTAGGTTAGTTATCAAACAATTTTTTTCAATTTTTCTTATTTTCATTTTTTTCACGTTTCATTTTTTTTAATGCTATCATTCTTCTCACATTTAAAAAAAAATCATTCTTTTCACATTTATGAATTTCACATTTCAAAATTCTAGTTTTCTATTATGTTCTTTTGATCAAAGAAAGAAAATGATACCAGTTGTATGTTTGTTCTATATCATAAATTAGTGTCAAAGAGCTCAAGCAAAAGAAGAATATGAATGTAGCACCAAAAAGTTGAATAATTAGTTTCAAATCCAAATGTGTTGAAAAGGAAAGGATTTGAGTTTTCTATCATGATCTTTTGATATGAAAAGAAAAATGGTACTAGTTGTGTGAGATCCTAGAAAAGCAGTCATGAACATCCAACATTTTTCCATAGTTGATTGGACATTTTTCAATCCCACAATGGCTTGAAATGTGAGATCTTTGACAGTAGAGGTGAGGGGGGACTAAAACTTCACCCCAAAATATCAAAAACCATGATAAAATCTTGAGAATGGCCACCTTAGAGACTTGCCAAACAATGTAATCACCTCAACTATTGTAATTATTGTTAAACCATAAATTAAGGGAAGCAAAAATCATTTAATACAATGGTATGCCACCATTTAAATGTAGGGGCAAAGGCAAAGTTGGCCAAAGAGCTCCACTTGCTAATCACTGTAAAATCCACACTTGCACATAACCTTGATCAAAAAATTTAAATGGAATAAATTTGGCAACTAATATAATAAGCTTTTTAAAAAATGTGCCTAGAACATTGGATGTTTTACCAACTTGTAGAAAATGAAAACAAGAAGTTGATCCCATGCATAATTAGAAATAGCTTAACTAACCAATACAGTCAACCATATCGGTTGACACCTCAAACATTTGCCTAATGGCAAAGCAAATTCACAAAAAAAGAACAAAATGTTCATCAACATTCATATCCATCACTTCGGCTCATGATCAACATTGAAATAACTAGCTACATTCAATAGTGTATCATTTTCATCAATGATATCCACCTCTTCCATAAGGAATTCATTAATGGACTATCATTCTTGTGAACAATATAATATTGCATAAGCTAACCAATTTTTCATTATCATCAACAACTTGTCCAAATTGTTAGCTCCTAGCTTATAGTGCCAAAGGTTTGTCAACATTCAAACTCTGTTGCAATTTTTTCCAATTTTAATCCGGGACCCAATAATCCCAAGAATTTGTCAAATTACAAAAGAAACATTTGGAAACCATGCGTCATGGGACTTCCACCAAGTCAAGGGTAGTACAAAATCTTTTTGCTTTGCATGCGAATGGTAGAATAAGCCCAATACATTCTTCAACAACCCCATGCAAAGCAGTTGCATTTGAAGTCACTACCCCAAAAATATAATCATCATCAACTAGTGTTGCTTTAGTCAAACCATCAATAGTGGGGTTTAAAAAATGAAAAGCAACCACCAACAATGGTAGCAAAGTCTTGCTATCATATTTAGCCACAGTTTGTACCAATTTTGCCCATTTAATAAATGTTTTCACCACGTCAAGGGATTTAAAATGTGGCCCCAACATTAATGCCAACATGTTATGAGCCTTATTAACATTGTAAGAAAATGTAAATGCTAGAAATGGAACCAATATAACTTGAACTTCTACCATCATACACACTCCCAATAACCCTAATTCAAATTAAAAATCCCCCTTCACAAAATTGAAGGGGGTAATGTTAGATTGCTAAATCTAATTTTGCATACACACATTAATTGAAAGGGCAACATTTAGGGCATTAGAAAGTAACCAATATCCTCAGGTTTGATTGAGAATACATTGTTTAACAATAGGAAACTTTATTTTAACAAGCAATTTACAAACTATCCATGTGTGTGCATTTGGCACATGACCTTGTAATTCTTGTGTTTCTTGCCTCCCATAACATAGATTGATGGCATTGTGATGCTCCAAGGTTTCTTAAAACAAAATCACCTTACTAGCAAACCTAGTTTTCACCAGTGTTTTCAACTTTCAATGGGAGAACACAACATCAAGGCATGACTTATGCCATTTTCTATGCCCTTTGCTAAACTTTTTAGTCCATGTAATTGTTTTCTATACTGTAAATTGAGTGTTTTTCAAGTTAACTTCCTTGAAACCAACAAAAACTTTAATATCATTATAAGCATATTGGCATGCTTTGTTAAAAGCATGGCCAAAACACAATCCCTACCAAGGAATTGCAAGTCCCAGAGGACCATAGCTAACAACTAAAGTAAAAGCTTGTGTAAGGGTGGATAGGTTGCCACCCTTGTCCTTCACATAGGCAATTAGTTTGTCTAGTGAATTGTATGATGATAAGAGATCCTTGACCTACACTACCATTGCAATTCCAAACATATTAGTGGTTTCAAAAATTCCCATTGTCACAGGGCAAGGCACCCACAATGAGTTTATGAAATTAATCATAAAAACAAATGTGTCATGTCCAAATTTGGACATCCATATATCAAAAGAAGCTATTGTTGTAACACATGAATCCAAAATGAGAATTACACACTATTCCATGGTCTTAACCACCAATGAAAGGATGGCATGTTGAACCATTTGTTTGCAATTTGGCAACACGACTTGGGGATTTTGATGTATGACCAAGTGCTTCAACCACTAATTTTCTACAAATAAAAATATACATGTAGGTTTTGGCAACAAACAACAATAGGTCTTCCATAAATTTTTGTTGTGGTGCATCAACTTTCTTATGAAGATTACCAACCCCAAAATGATATGTTTGGCCCCATAACTAATGATCGATCTTTTTTTGAACTTTCTTAATGTAACTCCTTTGAATCAATAGCATTAACATTTTTCCACCTGCACAAAACAATTGGATGATCATACAAGATATGATTTTTCATAGAAGTATTCCCATGTTTGATTGTAATAAATCCTACTTTTATTCCTTTCGATGGTACTATCAACACTATAATTTTGGCAAACAAAATGGCAAATCACACAACGCATGGTTTGAAGTAGAATAAGATCTAGTTTATTGCCATCATTCATCACAAAAAATGCTAGGGGAGAAACAACCTACAATGAGGGACCCATGCATTCTTATTTAGGATGTGTTGAACTTTCAAAACCTCCCATGCAATTTTTGCTTCTTCATACAAGTTGTTGGGCATTGCAATGCTTTTAGATGCCACTTGGCATTGAAATCAAACCAACTATTTGCCCATAATCATTAATTAAGTTCTTCAATTCCAATTGATTTTCATCACAATCAAAACCTTATTGCATGTGCACATTCAAACCAAATGTTTCAATATGATCTACCATTTGGATTTTGATTTAGAATGGAAAAAACAAAAAAACTCCAAAATCTAGTTTACAAACTAACAACGATGAATTATAAAAGTTTTCTTTTAATGAACTTCAAAATTCACAACTTGAAATTGGAACCTTGAGACAATTCATGTGAGTCTATTTCTGCAACATCATTTCAATGTTATGTACACATCTAATCCCATACACCTTAAGGATTGTTGCAAATTGAAAGGAAAATCTCCCATTGTGGACCCCCAACAATGGCTTGACATTCATTTTCAAAATTCACAATATCATTAAATGATTTTACAAATAACCATTACAATTGTTGGGACCAATTGTTGTCAATAGCCCCCAAACATGGCAATTTGTCCCAACAAGCAAAAAAACATTGTTGAATGCAAAGCAGAGAACAACACATAAAAGAGGGACTTGTGGTTTAAGGTTTTAGGTATAGGGCAAAAAATGAAACCTTAAATGGATGAAGAACATAAAATGGATGACACATTTGGATTTAAAAAAAAATCCAAATAAGAATGACAAGTCCCCATCCAGGTATCAATAGGGTATTGATTTTTCAAAAACCAATATACCAATAGGGTATTTACAGGGTATTTAAAATCCTAATACTAAGCCAAGTAGGTTCGGGGTTGGGCATTTCTTGGAAATGGAACTAGTAGGTAGGTTATATGATAGTTGGACCTTGGTTGGTACCCAAGTTGTTTTTAAAAAATTGGCCAACATTCGTATATACCAATGGTTAATAATTGATAAAATTTGTATTGTTATATGCTATAAATTTATAGTTATGGAGTCCTTTATAGATAAAAGGACTTTCATCATAGCCAATAAAAGACTCCATAAAGACTTTTTCTCACAATTTACATGAATTTTTTGGTTGAAACTTTTTGAATCAACATTATTTATTATAATTACAAAATTTTCAAAAAATTCAAATTATGACTTCAATTCTATGCCTCAAAGTTTAGCATGGCTCTTGAAAATCTTATTAAAAACATGTTGCATGGAACTCTTCAACATGAAGACACCCATGACAAAGTATTATGATAGTAACTAATTTTTCATCCTCAATTAACTCTATGAGGTTGCATCTACCTTTTCTAGTTGAAAACATGTGAATTTTTGCACACAAAACAAATGCTATTGCTTTGATAGGATGAAGTACAACCTTTAAATAATGTGAAATTGAGTATGGAGGTGAAATATGCACAAGATACAACTGATTGACAAGATGGCTTACTTTTGTTTGGCCAACCATAATGATTAGCCTTGGTGACTTTTTTACTATCCAATTTTTCATGTGTATAGATAGGATGAGAAATAATTAACACTCTCTGTTGGATATGGTCAACATTGGTACCTTGATCCAAAATAGCTGGGGCCCAAATAGGGGGGATGTGCTCTAAGGAAGACCACCAAGGAAATATGGTACCTCATTCTTATAATATCAGCTTGACTTGTTTGTGATATCAGGACCACATTGGAAACTTTCCAACAAACTGCTATCTGAATGCTGTACCTCAGTGTCCAGCCCAAGGACAAACTGCTTTGGAAATTTGACACTGAGAATTAGGTTGAAAACAGCAAGGTCAAGTGTTTTATAGTGGGGCCAGAGTGAACCAGCACCGCCTTGGCTGAACCCACCAATGCAACCATGCAGGATGGATGATGTGTGCACAGAAAACACATTTTCTGTTGTATTCCTGTCCAATAGGTAACCATGGTTGGTTAACTATGTACTAATGACTAACCATCCACATGGATCTAACTACCTAATCAATACCAAGTGCCTTACCTACTTATTTACCTCCCTAGTAACCACTTAAAACACCTACTTACTTACCAATGATACATACAAACTTAATATGTACTTACTTACCAATGATACTTACATGGGTAGTTTGAGAGAGAAGACGCATGGTTTACATGATAGGTCAGTAAGGTTCCTTAGTTGTGTGGGTTAAGGCCTAAGGATGATGGCATTACCAGAAGAAGGGCCTGTGTGAGGTGGGAGTTTAGTGAGAGCCTACTTGTAGTAAAGGCCTTGATCGAGGGCCTTACCAAAATGCAAAGACCCGTTGAAAAATTTCAATGGATGAGGTTATTGAAGAAATCACAAGACAAATCATTTACAAGGCTTTAAAAATAAAGATCCTTGTGGAAAAAGGGAGATACCTCCCAAAAAATAGAAGATATTTCCCGATTGCGGAAGAGCCCTTCTTGAAAATGGAAGGCCCTAGCATTTCTTGGAGGTCAACTTGTGCTTTAGAACATGATGTATAAAGTCACAGGTAGGTCTTTACGGGGTTTCAAATGGATGGTGAACTTGAGGGTGTTAGGTCACATAATCATGCAATGACCTTTCCCCCATTGTGATGTGGGAGTTGGCTATGTGGCAAAAGCTCTTAGGATGTCAATGAGTTGGGACTTTTCAAGATGGGCTTTTCTCACACGTGTCACAAGCAAATTGAAGGGCAAGTGCATGTGAAAAGACATGCAATTTTTTGATTTATTAAAAATAAAGTAGCATCACCATTAAAAGGGAAAAAAGAGAAATGTTCTATCACAAAAGAAGAAGAAGGCTTACATTACTTTTTTATGTCACAAATATTAATAACAATGTGTAGAGAATCAAAGAGCCAATGATCTACCAAGGATTTCCCCATGAATGGATGCAAGAGAAATAGTGGATTCACCCATATGGTTTGACTTTTGACTTCCCACTCCAAGAAATTTTTTTGTGTATTTGGAGGGCACTTTATATCCATGAATATCCCTCTTAAAAGTGAGGAATGGAATAGGCCTACTACTTTTAATCCCTCTCACATTTAAGGAGTAAGTGTAAGAATCGTCCCTCTCCTTTGTGATATGTGTAAGATAACCCTCCTCAAGGCGGAGGGTGTTTCGAAATAAGCATTCACCTTAAGTGGAGTCAATGGGTAGGAATGCCTTGCTCTCATGGCATTATGTTACATAATTCCTTGGAAGAATTTCATTTTATTTCCCCATGATAGCTGAGTATCATGGGAGAAAAAATGAAGAAAAAGGAGGTGAAGCATTTCATTTTTTGAAATGTCGTGCCATTGTGAAGGATGAATTTCACTTGAAAACACGTCCTCTAGATATATTGAAAATTTTCTACTAGTGTTTTACATTGTATGTTTAAGTTCATGATAATATTCACCTTGTGATTTGCAATGAGTAAAGTCCACAGGTGGACAACATTCCCAAAATGGAGGCCAACTAGAGTGGAGCATTGTCCTTGGCCTCCTATTTTGAGAATGGCCCTAGTACCCCACCCTAGGGCTTTACCATACACAAAATGTAACAGGCTTTTTGATGTACTGCCCTTTGACTACTTCAACAATCCTTCCTCTAGCTCCTCTCTTGGCTTTGTCTTTTTTTGGAGGAATAGGCTAAACATTAAACAGGGAAAACACAAAAGCATTGCATTGAAGTCTGAGAATTACAAACAAAACACAAGAAGCCATGCAAAGAAGACAAATACTAAACCTTTTTTTACTTCCAATTAAGAATGGATGACTTTTTGAAAAATCTCAAAGAGAAAATCAAAGGGTGATGAAAACATAAAGTTCTTTATTCAAAGAGCCAACTGCAATGCCCAAGAGTGACACAAGAAGAGCATGCCCACAAAAGGGGCATGCCTCACCCAAAATGCATTGCTTGCTTTGCTCCCATAAAAGCAAATGCATCCTAATTTGTCAAATGAGGGAACATAGCTTTAGTATCCCCTCCCCGCATTAAATCAGCAATTACTCCTTAAGGGTGAGTTTTGGTAAATTTTTACTCAAAATATCTAATTTCAACATATAGAAAGGATTTTCTATAACAAATTCAAACATGTAGAAAAATCCAGCGAATTTGGGTCATTTTTTGCATTGATGTGGATAGAGAGACTAATGAGTTTTTCTTTGTTCGCATCAATCCACACAACAATTCTCACCAGTATGTAAATTGTATTGAATTCACATGTTTCAGAGAAATTCATCTTTAGTCATTATTCAGGATTTGAATATCTATTCTTTGCTATAGAAGTGGACCGTGGTTTCGAAACAACGTCATTTACTAGTCTAGTTCCTTGAAAGATAAATGAAATACCCTATGAAAGAGTGTATATATATATATGTACCACTAACCTTGGAATAGAAATTCTAACAAAAATAATCCTACTCAAATTTTTAGGTTATTATCCAAGGTAGTACAAAAACCCTAGATCAATAACACCTTGATAGGGCCTTTTCTTAAAGGCCCTTACTTTCATGCATAAATCCATATTAGAGTTATCTGTAAAATAAGGAAAAAACAGCACCAGAACCCTGAGTTTGGTCATACAAAAGTGAGATTTTGAAAAAACCTGAAAAAGAATACACTATCATTAAAGCGGGGCGGGGGGGGGAACCTCAGAGAACTATCATTTTTTGTGGTAAACTGAGTTTCATCTTGTCTTTCGTTTATCCTGAGCATCCGTTTATCCTGAGCGCCTCAATGCTGCTACATATATTTTCACTGCTCCTACCTATACGACTACTGTAATTACTCTCAACCCTTTTTAATTAAATGCTGAGTTTCAGCATTTCATAAAGAGATTTAATAAAATTTCATCACTTCGCAGATACAACTGAAAGAGGGGATAGGGGGTGAAAGGAGGCCCAAAGACAGAGTGAAGACAGGGTTACTTTACACATAACTCTATTGTCTAACAATCTTTTGATGATGTTTTTGGGAACCAAATGAACTTAACCTTTATGGATGAATTCCAAGAGTTGTCATAGAAAGTGGACAAGTCTGAGGGATCCATTTTTTGTCCAATATGAATCAATGGAGGAGAACATGCTTGAGCTGTGAATCAATGGCGGTGAATTCCACTTACATTCTGGAACAAGCCTATATATTACTTATTATGAACAAAGGGTCACCCTACCAATATTGCTCCCATTCCTAGGTGGAGTGGACCCTACCCATAGTACATAATGGACTTGAGTCCAAGGGCCTTATCTTACTCCAAAAAAGAAAGGGTAGTCTTATGTCATATGAGGGAAAAAAAATGCACCAATGTGTTCATCTACCCTTAAGGATTAAAGAGTACGGAAAACAAAAAGAAAAAAAAAGCTGTGACAAACTATTATGCATGTCAAAGACCAATGCAAAATGATCCAAACAAAATAAGACATTATTTTTCAGGGGGACCATTTCGACTCTAGGCATTCCATTTTACACGCATTTGGTTTTTTGGAACGCCCTCAAATTTTTTGGTCTTTTTCATGTGGTACCCAATGGGTATCTGTCAAGTAGAAGGTTTAGAAAAAGGAAAAGAATTGCAGCATGTCATGTTGCTTGGTAAAGCCTGTGTGGCCTTGTGCTTAACCCTAAACATTCAGAATGACTCTGGAAGAAGAAGTCTTTTCTGTAGGCAACTTTGTAGGGCCCAAGAAGGGGTGTGTGTTACAAAACAAATAGGCTTAGTGTAAAGTGACATTTGATCTTTTGCCCAAAATGTCTGCACTTGGGTGGAAAGATTAATGGCAAAGAACACCTACATAATGTTGAATTCAACTTTGAACAATTGGGTTTACTTGATCTCAGCTGTTGGTGGGCAATCAAAATTGATCTTGGCCATTGTTGAGTGACCAAAAGAGAAAATGTTTGGTGTTGATGAGCAATCAAAATAGATCTTGGTTGTTGTTCAGTGACTGAAAGAGGAAGTCTCAACCGTTGGTGGGCAACCAAAATGAATCTCGGCTTTTGGCTGGCAATTGAAATTGATACCTATTGGCTATTGGCAGGCAATTGAAATTGATACCTATTGGCTATTGGCAGGCAATTGAAATTGATACCTATTGGCTATTAGCAGGCAATTGAAATTGATACCTATTGGCTATTGGTGGGCGATTGAAATTGACTCCTATTTGCTATTGATGTGTGATCAAAAGAGAAGTTCTCAACCATTGACGGATGCCCAAAATGGATCTTGGCTGTTCACGGGTGGCCAAAATACTGAAGTTTTGGAAGGTTCTCATCATATGACAATGGAACTGAACTTTTCTGAATTTTTTTCCTTCATTAAGAACGAGGAAATGAAGAATTGTTTTCCAAAATGCCAAAGTTTTCCCAATTCTTTTTGAGTTAGAAATTCTTTTCCTCAGTTGAAAAGGGTAAATGGTAGTGAATACTAAAAAGACTCATCAAGCAGGCATATATATATAAGACATATAATTACATTACTATATCCACAACCACAAAACCCAACTGCTCCTTCAGAGACCCTTTTTTCATGCAGAGTTGGTGTTGCTATTAGTTATTGCTGGAATTCAGTAGGAGTACTACTACTGCTATGGCAGAGAGGAGGGTGGAGTTCTGTGCACTGCTGGTGGTGGGGTTGTTGATGGGCTGTTCCTTCATGGGCTTACTGAGTGAAGCTACTTATGTCTTGAGCTCCATCCAGGAGTATCCCAACAAACAAGGATTTGAGGCTGAACTGGAGTTGATTCAACACACTACCAATCTTACCTTGGGTCCTGACATCACACCTCTTCACTTCATTGTCAGGTACACAGACACAGAGAGAGAGAGAGCCCTCACAAATGCCCCCTTTGAACCCCATTCATTTACTCTGTGAACTCTGAACTTCTTGTCAGAAGCTCTCAAGTTGGATTCCTGAGAAAAAAATTAGTACATAAAATTTTGCTTTTGTGTTTTGTAAAAAATTGATATGAGTTTCATGGAGCTTTGAATTCTTTGAATTTTTTTAAAAATTGCACTTTCTCGAGAAGGAGACGAAGACCCATTTTGCTAGATGGATTTGTTGTTTTGGTGAACTAGAACCTTGGGTCTGACAATATACACTCATGCAGCTTCACAGATTGGTGTTGTGCTCAAGTACATTCCTGAAATTTTTAGTACAGAAGAAGAATTTCTTTTGTTGTTTATGATTTTAATGGAGCTTTGAATTTTTGCACTTTCTTGAGAAGGAGAGAAACACCCATTTTGCCAGAGGGATTTGTTGCTTTGGTGAACCAGAAACTTGGGTCTGACAATGTGCACTCATGCAGCTTCACAGATGGGTGTTGTGCTCAAGTACATTCCTGAAATTTTTAGTACAGAAGAAGAATGTCTTTTGTTGTTTTATGATTTTAATGGAGCTTTGAATTTTTGCACTTTATTGAGAAGGAGAGAAACAACCATTTTGCTAGAGGGATTTGTTGCTTTGGTGAACCAGAAACTTGGGTCAGACAATGTACTCGCATGCAGCTTCACAGATTGGTGTTGTGCTCAATTACATTCCTGAACGTTTTAGTACAGAAGAAGAAGTTCTTTTGTTGTTTTATGATTTTGATGGAGCTTTGAATTTTTCCTTATTTGTTTCTGCACTTTCTTGAGAAGGAGAGAAACACCCATTTTGCTAGAGGGATTTGTTGCTTTGGTGAACCAGACACTTGGGTCAGGCACTCTCATGCAGCTTCACAAATTGGAGTTGTGCTCAAGTACATTCTTGAAATTTTTAGCACAGAATTTTGGAAATTTTGATATGATTTTATTGGAGCTTTGTATATGTATATTTTTAGGGCACTTTCTTGAGAAGGAGAGAAACACCCATTTTGCTCAAGCGATTTGTTGTTTTGGTGAACCAGAGAGGAACTTGGGGTCAAACAATAATGTACACTCATGCAGCTCCACAAATTGGGTGCTTAGAACAATTGCTAGTTCAAAACCCGGATGAAGAACATTTACAAACTTAGAGGCTCGCTTGTTCTCTCCCTACTAGGCCATCCTCCTCATCTTCAAACTGCTGCCAAGAATTTTTGCTACCGCAATTGTGTGTTTTGCTTAAGATTGAACTTTTTTTTGGTTGAATTACTCAAAGAAGATTTCAGTTTGAAATTTTGAGTTTTCCTCTTGGGTTTTTCTCAGTACCATGGTGGTATCTGTTACATACTGAAATTTGAACCTAATCATCTCGTGTGGCAACAAATGGGCAATTAATTTCATCAGGTTGGAGGAAGGGAGTCGAGTGCATATCTACATCTCGGATTACTCAAACTCGCGGTGGGAAGTACCATACAGCTTGATTCCCCGACCCAAAGTGTATGCGGAGAGTACTACTACTACTACTAAGGATAATGGGCCTAATCTTTTAGCAATTACATATACAAAAAAACCCTTTGGTTTTGCAATTACCCGAATCTCAAATGGCGAAGTTTTGTTCAATTCCACACCCATTGCAGCTGAATGCTCCTCCTCCTCCTCCTCCTCCTCCTCCTCCTCCTCAATTTTCAATGCAATGGTGTTCAAGGATCAATACCTGGAAATCTCAACCCAACTTCCGAAGACGGCGAGTTTATTTGGGTTGGGTGAGAGTACAAGGCCCAACGGTTTGAAGCTTCCGCACAATCAAACTTCCACACTATTTGCAACTGATACGGGAGCCGTGGATGTGAATGTGGACCTATACGGTTCGTATCCATATTACATTGATGTCCGAGAGAAAGGACTTGCTCATGGTGTGCTCTTACTTAATAGTAATGGTATGGATGTGACTTACGGCCTCGATGGTACTTCCTTGACATTCCGAGTGGTGGGTGGCATTTTCGACTTCTATTTCTTTCCTGGTCCATCTGCCAAAGCTGTTGTTGCTCAATACACTCAGCTTGTCGGGCGGCCGGCTCCAATGCCCTATTGGTCCTTTGGTATGTAGAATGAATTATTCGTTTCTGCGCGCGATTTCGTAGAATTTTTTTCAGTTTTTCCTTTGAAAACATCGAATTGCTGATCCAAATCCGTCATTGCCTAAGTGTAGAGAATGGTAAATATCAAGTTAATATATGATTGTATCCCCAATGGTAATAAGCAAAGCAATGCATGATTGTTGTCTTCGAACGCAGGTTTTCACCAATGTCGTTGGGGGTATCGGAACGTGTCAATGGATAGGTATGTAGTAGAACATTTCAAGGAGGCGAACATTCCCTTGGATACTATGTGGAATGACATTGACTACATGGACGAGTACAAAGACTTCACAACCGACCCGATTCGATTTCCAATACCTGAACTTCGTGCTTTCGTTGATGAGCTTCATGAAAATGGCCAGCACTATGTCATGATTATTGATCCAGGTAAAGTTTCACCAATCCTATCTTGTCATGTAGTAACATGGTCAACAATCCGCACTCATTGATTTGAAAACCCTAATTTTGACCTAATCCATCCATGTTTACCAATTTTCCGAGCACATGCACTAAACTTAGTTTGTGACAAAATGTTAATCATGGATGGAATCATTAACTGAGGTTAATTACAAGCTTGGATGACGATTAGATGGATGATGATTTTATTATTTTAAAATTTTTTTTTGGGGTGGTTTCTCACTTGGTTCATAATTCACCAGGGATCAGCATTGCATATAGTGACTATGGCACATTAAACCGCGGATTGAAGGATGACATTTTTCTGAAAACCCAGAATGGAGAAGAATACATTGGGCAAGTGTGGCCAGGTCCGGTTTACTTCCCGGATTTTCTCAATCCAAACACGACCCAATGGTGGACAAATGAGGTAGCCATCTTCCACAACCAAATTCCGTTCGACGGGTTGTGGATTGACATGAACGAGATTTCCAATTTTTGTACGGGGACATTTTGTTCTTGGAATGGTACCATTTTCGGGGACGACACAACATGCTACCTTGATTGCACTCTCACACATACCAAGTTTGACTACCCGCCTTACAAGATCAACCACTATGGTGGCTATGCAGATATTGGTTACAAAACCATTGCAATGACCGTCAAACACTACAACGGAGCGCTCGAGTACAATGCCCACAATTTGTATGGTTTTACCGAGTCCATTGCCACAAACACCGCCATAACAAAAGTGCGCAACAAGAGAGCTTTTGTTCTTGCTAGATCAACCTTTTTGGGCTCAGGTGCGCACACCGCCCATTGGACCGGTGACAATGGAGCAACTTTTAATGACTTGGCATACTCAATCACAACCATCCTCACTTCAGGCCTAGAAGGAGTACCAATGGTCGGAGCCGACATTTGTGGGTTTGCCGGAAATGGAACCGAGGAATTGTGCAACCGTTGGATCCAAACCGGCGCGTTTTATCCGTTCTCTAGAGCCCATAGTAACATAGAAAATGTGCCCAAGGAACTCTATATTTGGAAATCCGTCACACTTTCAGCACAAAGGGCATTGGGCTTACGCTACCAGCTTTTGCCTTACTTTTACACCCTCAATTATGAGGCACATATATCCGGATACCCAATAGCAAGAGCACTATTCTTTGTCTTCCCGGATGATCCCGTTACACTAGATGTCAACTATCAATTTCTCATTGGTGATAGCATCTTAGTCTCTCCGGTAGTTACATCCAATGTGACATCCATAACCGCATACTTCCCAAAGGGTACATGGTATAATCTATTTGATTTGTCTCGAATCGATAGTCATGGCTCTTGGTTCAAATTGGCCGCCCCTTTGGAGGTCGTGAATGTCCACGTATATGAGGGTTCCATTGTTCCCATGCAAGAAAGTGCACTAACATCTACTCTTGTGCGCAAATCGCCATTCACATTGTTGGTTGTGTTCTCAACGGATGAATCAAAGCTCACCGCAACCGGCGATTTGTTCCTCGATAGTGGAGACGACATTGTGATCGGGATTGAACAAGGGAAGTCATCATTCATTACTTTCATAGCTAAGGTCGAAGGTGGATGGGGAGTTCTCAAGTCCCAAGTTGTAGAAGGAGATTACGCCAAAGAGCAAGGATGGATTATTGAGACCGTAATGATTTTAGGACTTGACAAACTACCCAATAGTGTCTCCATAAACAATGTTTCCGTAACATCGTCAATACATATCACACTTACCAAAGACATTCCGTCCTTGGAACTGTCTGGACTCAAGTTGTATGTAGGTGAAAGTTTTGAGCTTGAATGGAAGTGAAGCTCCAGCTGAAAGATTTAACTAATTTGAGATTGTATTAAAAAGAAATGGACAATTTCTGATATCAATTTATGTGCAATTCAACACTCAGGATGGCATTCTATTGTATTATTTTATTTTATTTTATTTTATTTTCCTTGTGATATATCCTCTGCAGTTTTTTTGTTTTTTTGGGCAATTTTGTGATGTAGCCAAATTGGCGATCATCACCAAAAAGATTTAGCCAAATTTGGCTAGATAGACAACATATGAAAGTTGAAAACATTAATAATCCTCTAAATATGGCTACTTTTAGAACCTGTTGTAGAAATATGGCAATTAGAATTTTTTTTCCTCCAAAATCTGGCCAATTAGGGCATCTTTTTTTTTTCCCCAACAAAAATCGTTTCTATGTGTCGAAAAAATATTTTCAGCTTTTAAATAATGTGAAAATTCTCCAAAAAAACCAACACTGGATTCCTCTGGAACCAGTAATTATTTTTTAAAATTTTATTAAGATTATCTTCCAAACATGACATACGAGGGGAAAAAGATTAAAGTTTGCCATCTCAATATATAAGACTTATTCCTAAAGTACCTCAAACTGTGGGTACTGGGCCCCAGTTTCTGCCAAAACTGGTGGCGCAATAGAACGTCAAGATGAAAACAGTACACATGAAATAAAGAGGGGACCAAACTAGTTTTCTCACCAATGTTGGTCCTGGTAGGAGTTTCACCCCCAGTTAGTTGTGCATTTGCTTACCTGCACCTTCACTGCTGCTCATGTTCCTCATTAAGTTTGTCAAAGTCATGACAGAATAAAATGTCTGCAAATCTTATAGGCAGTTTCATTAAAGCGGTACCCAGGTTTTCTCACTTTGCGTGCCTACACTCAAATTGGGAATGAGACAGGGTTTGCATGGTGAAACTAGGGCCCAAAGAGAGGGCGACTTGAAGGACTACTCTAATATATGTTCAGATAATATTTTGACACACCTATCCTGTGGATAAGCCCTAGTTGGGTATATATCAGGAATAGACCTCTGATAGTTAGCAGAGTTCATGACCATGGTTCCAAAAAAATCAAAGAATCAGTTCTCATGAGTTAACCACAGTTTTCAACTTTTTCAAAAGCATCGAATAACCGCCTATAAAGTGTCAAAATTAGATATTGGGTGTGTGGTCAAACTTGAGTTCTATATGCTCAAGTTAAGTTTCCATGTCCTATCTGCTCCTAAGTTTCTGCACATGTAGATGTTAAGTTAATGTGCATTGACCATAACAGTTACATATGCACATTTTGTAGATAAGCTTGTTGTTAACACTAGTCACATGCTTTCTTCTACCTAATCTACATTGATTCCAGATCTAATGTGTTTGATTATTAATGCATGGGTTATTCGCTCATGTATACATGTTTAAGATGTTGTCTATTTTGTGTGTTGACGATAAGCGAGCTCCCTCTTCTATTTGCTTCCTCATAATTGAAAGAGGCTTGTGGTGTATACATGTTTAAGATGTTATCTATTTTGTGTGTTGATGATAAGCGAGTGTATTCCTTAGCATGCTACTTGCAAACAATGTCTATTGACGCACTCATGACTCCTTGAAGGACTCAAATCTGAATCCAAACTGAAAACAATGAAAGAGTAAGGAATCAGGGCACGCTCTTTGGCTCACTGCACTTTGGAGGTGTAGAGAGGTGTGTTGGAGCTCCGGAATGGGACTAAGAAGAATTAATAAGTTTCAACTATTCACACGAACCTACACAAAACCAACACAAGGTGGTTAGTGCATAATTGAAACACTTTTGATGCTAAGACGAACCATGGGCAACTCGAACTCATAAGATTCACCATAGCTCAAACTTGGGGGAAGCCACCACCTTCCCCCCTTATAGTATACTCCCACTTGGGAGTCCTAAAATTCCCACAACTAGGATTCCTGCAACTTTGGGGGCCCATAACTTCGCGTGCAAACCTTCGATTACGATGAGGTTTTAAACAAAGTTATAGCCTTTGTCGAAAAAATTTCAACGATATGTCGCACGCTGCCTGTACACGAGGAAATTAGGTTGATTCTTGACTTTTAATGGTCGGGAGTCAAATTGTCAATTTGATTCCTAACCTTTAACTTTTGATCATAACTTGTGTTTTAGATGTCCAAATGGGAAATGCAAGCCCATTTTAAACATCTACCTTTCAATAGCTTTCCAATGATATAAAGAACTCTTCCAATTAATGGGTTTTTGACCCTTGCAATCACGCTCTGAAAATTTGGGAATTCATTTGGGACTCCAACTCCCACAATGGGAGCTCACTTGGGAGGGTGAGGGTTCATTCCCTCACACTCTTTGCACTCCTAGGAGCATGTGATGTGACTCCCGGGTCTCCTTCTTGGCCCGCAACCTTGCAACCCCTTGCCTTGGTCACGAACCCAAGGTTAGGGTTATGACATCTACGCACTTATTAGTCAATCTATTATGATTGTTATTTGGCAAGAATTAAGATTTTCATAGTTTTTGTTATTATACATTGTTCATAACTTTGCAAAACTTGTGCACGTTTTTTTGCGCTCATGATCCCATGTGTGTATTTAGGTTTATACATGGCCTAAATTCGACAAAATTCGGTGGACCAAGTTTTTATGCATTTGGATGTGTGCCATTTTTTAAAAAACCAAGGACTTTAAAAAAAGATAGTGATATGTTGAAAATTAACCACCCTAACATGTTTTACCTATTTCTTAAAACATTCTAAAGCCTTTGGATTCTAGTGATAATATATAACAATTTCATCTTTTTCAAATCAATTGTGTTTTTCTCATTCATAAACTTGTTGTAATTACCTCCATTATATAGGAAGTTTAGTTTCCAATTATGGTTTAACAAAGTTTTTTCCATTGTGTATTATTTAATTCATTCTTATGAGATGTATATATTATTTTTTCTAGTGATTATACATAAATGGTGTGGCATCAAAGTATGTGACTTGATAAAACTTTATACAGTTTATTTATAATAAACCCATTGACAGTCATAATGTGTTTTCATGTATATTGTCTTATTTTGTAGAATATCGTAACACCTTGCCATCATAACACATCTTTGTTGAAGAACTAATATATTGATAAGTTTAAATTCATTAAATATTTCTCAGGCATGTTGTTTTTTGTCATTTCAACAATTTTGAAAATATTGAAGGTATAATAAGAGCCTTAGATATTTAGAACATTGGTTGCACCGGGAATGATAATATGCACCTTTGTATTTTCTTTTGCCTTTAAACCTTCACATGATGCTACTATTGACAACTATGTTAGTTAAATCCATGTTCAGAATCAATAAATCATTGTTAATTCCCTAACAAATCAAAAATGTAATGTGGCAAAAATATTCCATGACAAGGTGTGGAATATTTTACCACATCATATATTATTTCCATGTGGCATGGAATATCCTTAAGATTCCTTCATGCTCACATTCATTTGTTCACTTGTTAATGTCGTTGTTTCAAGCCAAGGAAAGGGAGTTGAATAAATTACAACTCAAGATCATTATGTTAAATCAAAGTAGGGGGAATTTGGAATAGAAGTTGCATTCTTATGACATTATTAAAGAGGAGAAAAACTTGTTGAAGATGAATTAGGAGAAAGAGGATGCAAAGTATTGGGTTGTGAAAAATAGGTAGATGATTTGGAAATTCAATTTATAGCTTTACAATGGGACAAGGATAGTTTACAAGGACAGATGCAAGTACAAGAGAAGGAAATTTTCAATCTCAAGCAGGACATTCAAGTCATTCTACATCAAAGAGATGAAGATACCCGAAAAAATGACAAAATTCAAGCCACATGTAACAAGTCCATCCAAAAATTACAATAAGATATAAAAGGATACATAAGGTTGTGGATTCATTTATAATCATGGAGCCATACTTGTCCAAACACAAGTTGAGGGAATATGACAATCTTGACAATCTTCTAATGTAAAATATAATTTTGAGGACCAAACACAAGTCACCGTAACTATAAGCTTTTGATGTGGATGAATGGTGGAATTTGTAAATGGTGGAATGTTGTAAATGGACATATAAACTTTATTTGATGAACATAAGGTAGCTGAAGCTAGTTATAGGAAGAAACTAAAAGCTTACAAATAAACATACCCGGAATTTAAGTATGAATCATTTTCTACGACCTTTGAAAATAGTTTTGATACATCAAATGAAAGCACACTAAGGTGGATTACTTTTTGACAATGTGGAGTCCATACTACTATTAAAATAAAAGTTCATTTTAGATTATAGTAGAATAAATTATATTGCACAAGTCATATGGAAAGGCTAAACAATTTTATAAAAACTTTAAACTTTGTCAATTTTAAATAATTGTATAAAAACTTTACATTAAAAAAATGAAAAGTTGATTTATTAATTCAAATGAATAAAAGAATTTATAAAAATCGATATTTCGTTGTATATTTCAATCTATGGTTCTCAAAATCTTTCAAAATTGTCTTCCTTTGTATCAATGGCATCACATTAGATTCTTTGTCAAAAAAATCACTCAACTAAGAATTTTAGTATATATAATGAGTCCATAATCATATGATATGGATTGTGATGTTGGGTTTTTGGCACTTCAAAAGTCCAATACGTTATGGTAATTAAAAATCTATTCATGAAATTCATACAATGTGATCATATCACATGTAATATTATTCTTTTGAATCCTTTTCACACATTATTCATTTATATTTTATTCCATGGCCCATGATTGATAATCCAACAAATTGTGGTAGGATTATGTACTACACCGTAATGTGCTTTCACCCAACAAACTTCAATCAATATGGTGTTGGTCCAAGTGGAGAAGTCCCAAAGGTTCAATCATATGCACCTATAGAGTTGAAGGGGAAAAATACTACAAAAGACATGGGGGAGTAGATAATGATTCATATAAAGGAGTAAGTTATATAAGTTTGGCAATACAAAATGTACACCAAATGTCTGCACATATAAAGTCAACTGAGTATGCCACATCAATTGTAGTTTTTCCATCAATAGAATTTGTCACAACAACTATACTAAAGACAACATCATAGGATGAGGGAAATAATGGTCATACAAAGACCACTATAGATAATAACAGATGCAACCACAAAACCCATTATAGATTACATAAACCAATGTAGTAGAAGGGCAACAAGTTGTGGAATAGGAAATCTTAGTTGCAAAATATTGCAGAAATAAGTTAAGAAGAAGGGGTAGTCCATTTTTCATATTAGTTATCCTTTTAGTATAGTTATACATAACAAGATTTTGAAGACGAAATTCCAAAGTATAGGGGGGTGATGTTAAGGAAATGTATTGTCATTGTTGGACAAACTATATTGGATGGAAGTAGTGAACAATAATTGTGTTGTCTTTGTTGGACAAGGTGCACAAAAGTAAAAAATGAATAGGTACAATTAAAACTACTAAGATTGGATTCAAATTAGTTTTATGAGAATTGATTTAGAATGCATTTGAGTTTTTGAGGGATTATTTTGGTGAAGAATTTTGGAGAATAGAAAGAGATTAAGGAACAATTTTGATGAGAAAGAACATGATTACTTTAGTATGTTTTGTTGTGCATTTTTGGATGTGTTCTTTTCCATATTTTGTGTGTTTTCCAAGAATATGCAAATTGGAGTTGTTAGAGACTGATTACAAATACATTAATGTGCAAATTTATTTACTATGATTTTTTTGGTTTAATTTTTACACTGGCTTTTGTAGTTGTTTGAATACAAATTTTGTAATTGAAAATTAACATGCTAAAAAAACATATTTTTGAGTTAATATAATGTGCAAAAATTAGTTACTAGTAATGTAACAAGCATGTATAAGTTTTTATTCTTTAAATGAGTTTTTAGACAAATTCATCCATAATGGATATTTAAGAAGTTTTTCCATAAGGAACTTGGTTGGTGTGTTCAAGATACATGAAAACTTTGAATTTTGAACTTAAAAATTATTACTTATATTTTATTAAACATGAAGAATGTTGCATCTTAATTTATAGATGACATGGAATGATTGAAAACAATTGCATGCTTCACAAACAAATGGTATTTGAAACCATTTTGGAAACCCTTGTTGTTGTTTCTTAAAAGTCAAATTATTTATAGATGTGTTTCAATTCATTAAAATGTATTATACCAATTTTTCACAACATTTCAATGTTACAAAAAAATTGAATTTAACCTTTGAAATACTCCTTGTTTTCTAAGAATTTAAAATAATCATAAAGAAACTAATTCTAGTGATAATGATTCATCAAAGCTGCTTTCAATCCAATAATATTTCACCCTATCAATTTTAGTGTGAAATTTGTTTAGCCCATTGCCAAATTAAAATGTATGCAAAAGTTGTTCTATCAGATTTGTGGCTTTTAAAAGTTTTTTTCCAACATCATATTTGCAAGCAAACTTTCAATATCTTCTCCATCAATTTGCATTCCAATTTTTTTTTAATTCAATTGAATTCAAGGCACATCCAATGTTATTTAATATCTTCATTCGAATGAAACTTAATTTTCACAAAATCAATTCATTTTTTTCTTCAATTCATCGGTTGATCATCATTGGCAGTGCACAACAACACAGAGCCCAAGTAAAACAAAAGGTATTATATGCATTTTTTAGTTACAAGTTTAAACTATGTAAAGCAAAATTATTTCAAAATTGCTATCTATCATCAACTTTTGTTCTAAAACTAGAACCAAACCCAAACCTAGTTCTAGAATCAGAACTGAAAATTTTGAAAATAATTCTTTTTGGGGAAAAAACAAGTCTGGAGTTGGGGGTTTAACCAGCAGTTTACCACTGGTTTCAGACCAGATTACCTCAAATTCGAACTAGAATTAGGTCAGATTTCCATAACCGGAACCTGAATTGTTATGTTTTCAAGAACCAGACCAGAACCGGATCCAGGGTTCCATTTTTGTGTGGAACCAGAACCATTCTAATGTTTATTTAAAGAACCGGAACCAGAGGTTCTTCATAAAAGTGCACAACACTGGTCAAAACACTAGTTCTTTGCCAGTTCTTTCAAGAACCTGCAGCTATTTTGAAAAAACATTTGAAACCCAGAACTGGAAGTTATAGTAAAATTCTGAACTTTTAATGATAACCCAAAACCACTTGAGGGTTCATTGGCAATTAGGTTTAGGTAATATTCTGAATTTTGGTTAACAACCCAGAACCAAGGGTTCATTGATTTTGGATTCTGGAATGGTTCAAATACCTGGAACCAGAGGTTATAACAAATTCAAAGAATCACGCAACCCTGGTTTAGTTCATACTGGATAAGACCCTCAAATGGGTGGGGTGTGTCCCTAAAATGAAGGGCCCAGCATTGGGTAAATATCCCCGTGCTTTTTTGTTGTTGGCAAATTCTTTGCCAGATTTCGACCCCAAAAAAATGATTCTGACCTATGCAAAGGAGTTTTCATGGAAAAAAAATGGCCCAAATTCACCATATTTTGATTTTATTTTTTTCCAAATCACCAGACTTTCTTTTGATAAGTTCCAGTAGGTAGCAAGAATATAAATTTTTAATCCCTTTTTACTTTTGTATCTGATATACTTGGAGACAAATATTTGGCTAAATTCTTTTCTGGATAATCATCACTTTGGCTACATCACAAAATCCATTAAAAAAAATACTGGAGTCGCTCCTCAAGGACACTTCAGGAACTTTGGAGATTTGGACAAGGAACATAGGGGTGTCGTAATTTCAATCCATAATAGAAGCACGAATTGTAGACTTGGATTCTGTTTTTTAAAACTTTCATATCTGGTATGCAACCAAATTTTGCTAAAAGATTTTCAAGATTTCCCCATTTTGGCTACATGATAAAATCCTTTAAAAAAAAGAGGATGGGACTCCTGGGGCCTAGAATTATAACCCTAAACATATTATTGTAACTGTCTCAAGGACAATTAGGGACCTCTGGAAATTTGGACAAGGAACACAAGGGGCTGATTTCAGTTCATTTTTATTGCCACAGGAATATAAAAGAATTCTGCTTTATTTATTTTGTACTTTCATATCTGGTATACATGTAGCCCTGTAATTGCTAAATTATTTTCTGGCTCAATGCCACACTTTCGCTACATCACAAAATCCTATTTAAAAACACATAGGGTTCACTTGTGGGGCCTAATTATTACCTTACAATTATTGTGGTAACTGTCTTGAAAGGAAATTTCATTAGGGACATTTGGAGATTTGGACAATAAACATAGGGGGCCTCCTAATTTCGGCCCATTATTGCCACAAAAAAATAGAAGGATCCTGTTTTGTTGATATTAAACTTTCATATCTGGAGACTGGTATACATGTGGCCAGAATTTGGCTAAATTATTTTCTGGATGATGGCCACTAAATTGGCTATGTCACAAAATCCTTAAGAAAAACACTAGGACTCCTAAGGTGTAATAATTACCCTGTTGTAACTCAATAATATGTTTATTCCAAGGACAATTTTAGGGACCTTTGTAGATTTGGGTCCAAGGAATATGGGGGAGTCTTGATTTCAGTCCAATGTCATTGCCACAAGAAAAATAGAAGGATTCTGTTTTATTTATTTTTAATATTCAAATCTGGCATACATGTAGCCAAAAATTGGCTAAATTATTTCCTTGATGATGGCCACAATAAATTGGCCACATCACAAAATCCTTCAGAAAAAGACTGGAAAATTCCTGGTTCCTAATTTTTATCCCCCAAACATAATTTATTGCAACTGTAACTCAAGGACCCTTGACCCTTGTTTAGGGACCTTAAGAGATTTGGACAAGGAACAGAGGTCTTATTAGTGGGGGTTGGGGTTGATTTTTTCAGTCCGTCCATCTAATATTACCGCACTGTCTTTCTTTCCAGTCAGTCCTTTCAGGTGTCATTAGAGACTCACCCAATGGAATTTCCGAAGAGGTCCTTAGCACCACCAGCAACGGCGCGAGTGTTTCCTGTCTCTCCGCGCGCACCCGCGAAGAAGAAGAGGGAGAAGACTTCCTTGTTGTTGCCATCGACCTTGGCAGCGCAGCTGCTGCAGAAGAAGAAAACAAGAATGAACTGATCTAACGTTGTTAAGAAGCATGCAGTTCTTATACATAATATAAGTATACGTGTAGATCGACTTCATTCGGGAATCAAAGAAGTACCTAGACATGATCTCGATCTAGAGACTAGTTGTGTCGATAATATTACAACCCAACGCAATTATGTGATCACGAGCTGTTGTTGCCGCGCTGCTCAAACATTCATTTGATCATCAGCCAAGATTAAAATGAAATGAATGCCGCAACAGACCCAGCAAACTCTCCCAAACAACACCCGCAAGAAGAAGTATATGGTTGAGGTAGATGATTGCAGATAATTCTTAGGCTCCAGGAATGATCTTCTTTGCGGGTGTTGATTGGTTGAGAAGCTGGGACTGCTTTGCAGCAATATTCATTTCTTTCTTTGCTGATGATAAAATCAATGTGCGAGCAGCCCCGGCGACCGCGGCTCGTGATCACAATATTAATAATTGGGTTGGTTGTAGTATTGATACAAGTCTAGCTTAGATTTAAGTAAGGATTACACACATGGTACAAGATCTGCAATGCGTCGTGGACCAGGACGGACAGACGGAAGTAGCTAGCTGGAAATGACGACAGCACTAGACGTTATACTTACCTCATGTCAGAAGCGCCATCCTCGAACCCCAAGTTCCTGTTGCATCTGCACACAGAGAGCGAGCGTGTGCGAGTCAGCAATTCTCATGCGTTACCAAAAACAAAAATAAAATCTAATCCCGTAAGTCCCCATTTGAATGCAAGGCATGATCATGGCACCACCACTGCTACTACCCATTGAAGAATCAACGGGAAAAAAAAGAAAGTATACTGAGAATCTTCTCAACAACAGTAGTGATCAATTGTATATGCAGCGCACAAACAATCTAACAAACAAACACAAACGCTGCTGGAAGAAGAAAGTGGGCGCGCGGGCGCAGAAGAAGATATTAGGTCTGCCCGGGAACGACGACACAAAAATGTTTTCACGATTTTACTCACGTGCAGGTGTGGCGGCAGCCACACCGGGGGCAGCATTTGCATGTTCCGTTATCGCAGGCCGACATGGTGACTGATGAGTTTCGAGAATTGAACAAAGAAACAAGCAAGACACTGGTAGAGAGAGAGAGAGAGAAAAAAAAGAGAAGAGTTCCGCGAGGAAGGAGAGAGAGAGAGAGCGAGACAGAGGGCGAGAGAGCGCAAGAGAACAGAAGGGCACGGTTCCTTGCGATGGCGTTTTGGCGGAGGAGCGACAACGGGCTGCTTTATACTGCGCAGGGCCCATCCCCCCCCCCACCTACTCTGATGTTAGGGTTTTGGAAAATTACTACCTAAATAAATATATCCATGGAGGTAAATTTGAGACCTCATTTTTTAAAATATTTTTTCCTGAATGTTTAGAAAAAACCGTAATCAATTTGCCAAAGCAATGGATCATTGAATGACATGAACTTATTAACCACTGACATTAAGATTATTAAGTCTGGGTATATAATAATTTCCCAGTAAGATTTGGTTCTTAGTTCTTAGTTCTTACCTGGTAGTCCTGGCAAGTCTTTGGTTAACCTGGACAGTTGTGAGATCTGTAAAGTCACCATGTCTTTGGGCCTTAGTTTCACCACCGAAGGACACTATAAGATCTAATTCATTTTTCATCCCCAATTTGAGTGTAGTCTAATTACACATTTTTAATTAACTGAAATTTATATCCATGGTATATGATAGGTTTGAAATCCAAAATCCATTCATATGATCTGGCATCCTAATTTACATTTTCATGTGGAGGTGATGAGACTATATATGTTCACTTAATCGATGGTTTAGAATTATGTAACTATTAATATTTTTATTTTTTTTCACCATAAATTAGAATGTTATACAAATTAGTCAGGTTTTTTGTTTAATATATAAATATCCTAAAAACTGTATTCTTTGCATGTATTTATTACATATTCTTTTTTCTTACATGTTGTGGAGTATTTCATCAAAACCTGAAATTAGTAATTGATGTAAAAAAGTATCTATTGATATGTTATAGATCCTTTGAAATTTTAATCAAATGAGACAATTTATGTCAAAAAAATTCAGTTTTCCCTTACTATTCATGGGGATTATACCTTAGTTTCCATGTATTCAAAATCTCATGTTAACTTGAAGTTTTATTTGATTCTTGAGTGTTTATTTATATAATTTTAGTTACTCAATTTTCATCATTCAAGCTTTCTTAAACTCCCCCACACCCCACCCCACCCCACTTCCTTTGCCAATTAAGTATGATTTAAATGCCTTTTCATCCTAGAGTTATAGGGCTTTGATTGTTGTGGAAGTGTTCACTATCTGGAACTAATGATTTGAAGGCAAGATGGGTCGTCTCTTCGGAGACATCTGATAAAAATTGAAGGCAAGATGGGACACCACCCTTCTTAAAGTTTAAAACCTTACGGGTTTGAAAACGATTAGCTAACTCAATCGCCCCTCCAATAAAAGGGGGCCTCTAGTCATTTAATATGTGCAAGTGACAAATTGGGACCTCTATCGCTTGTAAGGTAATCATCACCCCCAACCACTATTGGCTTGATTCTAGTAAAGCCTAAACACAAAATGTCATCGCAAAAGTGATAAACACTGAACAAGACACATTACATGTCATTTGCATCCATGTTACATTCTAATCATATTTGGATCACTTGAATAAAAACAGCACAATAGGGTTTAGGGTTGAGGTGTTTAAGCTTAAGGGTTTAAGGTCATCATCAAGGAAGCCTCTCCCTCCTCATCATCTAAAACAGTCATTCAGAAATACTGGAATGCCTTTGCACTGGGTTCCGTGTATGACTGGTGTGACAAGCAGACTTGCATTGTGTGCTATCCTGGGTAATGCCTGGCAGCCAGAGCTTTACCGTATATGTAACGGACTTGTATGCTCCGTGTCTTGTCACTGATTTTTTCCAATCGTAAAGATCGTGATTGGAAGTGCCATGATGACAAAGTAGTCATCCAAATCTCAGGACCCTGTGAGTTGCCATTTTCAACAAGTAACTTACCTTTCAGATCAGTGAACCAAGGGAATAAGAAACAGTTTTGGTGATTAGGTACGTTCATCGTCGATTATGTTTTGAACTGTCATTTCCCAATATGTGGCTATCATTGTGGGAGAGACAGTATAGGACTGGTGACTTGTTCTAAATTTAGTACCCATTGTGCATCAGTGCTCTTGATAGTTGTGTGAAATTGTATCATCTATGACACAACAGTTGATGTTGACGAATTTGAGAATTTCTCACTCTAGAGTGCAATCTGTATCTAAAACCAGCAGAGTGACAAGAAACCAGCCACCTCACCTGCTTTCAACTCGGAAGGGATGGATGGATGGATTTCTTCAGGTTTAGGGTTTAGGGTTTGTAGTCTCACCAGCCCTCATCCAGTGCTGCATCCACACTATTGAGCCAGATGGAAAATTATGAAATATTTGCCCCTTACCTTGCGAACAAGGCAAATGTTGTCATTTATCTTTACCTTTACCTAGTTTGGCAAAAAGATTGGAACCTCCATGGCTCTACTCAGTCTGTATATTATTGAAAAAAAAATTATATATTCTGACCCAAGAGATATATTAGAATTGGTCCAACACTTGTTCATTATTTGATTCGATTTGGTCAAGTTCCTTTTAATCTCCACCTCTCTTTTGTGATGCAGAAGGGACGGGGAAGAGGTGAGAAAGGGACAGTCCTTCTAAGCTTGTCCTTCTAAAGCTTAATTTCACCTCTATTTTGTGATGGGAAGGGGAGAGGTGAGAAGGGGATACTGGAGTGGGATCAATTGGATGGACTCCTCCTACAGATGACATATCTGAGTCACCTGTTTACTAAGCATAAAACCTAATTTTTCAATTTATTATTTCTTTTCTCATAATACCCACGATATTGTAAAGAAAAAATAAATAAATTGGTGGGATGTTAAAAAAAACAGAACACCAACAACAAGCCATCCATTTTTTGAAATTCCCTTACAAACAACAGAAGAAAAATACCCTTTGTATTACACTAGAAAAATTGGTGTAGGTCTTTACATGGAGGATAAGGACCGTAAATAGGGCCACTCTAGAAACGAGGGCCTAGTGCAAAGTAGGATCCCAGCATGACCACGAGGTCCCTATATAGCATAAAGATCTGGTAAAAATTTTAATGGCTGTGATTTTGTTTGAGAAGGAGAGGAGGCCCTACAAGTAAGGTTCCAGAACCTACCATGCGTAAGGTGCCCTCTACCTACACTAAGATAATTCTACCAGTTCTTTACCCAATGCAAATGAGGCTCAGCAGTCATGTCCTCTCCCTTTCCTTATTTCCTCTTCTTCTCTGAATTGTTGCTCTTATCAATAAAGATAGAAAATGTCTAGATCAAATCAGATACTATTATGGGCTTATCTCAACTAAGTACAGAACTGTAGCTGTGATAGGAGATGACAAAATTAGGCACAAATTGTCATACTTATGGGACAATTGTCAATGGTCAGTTGTTGTTGTGTGCTTGTATACCTTTCTTGTCCTTTGAAGGGACCCACACATGTCTAAGAAACACTTCAATCTTTTTGCTCTTCTCTAACAGTCTGCTTCAATCTGCCTTATTTTGCATATTTCTGTCACATTCTACCCTATGGAAAATATCAAAATGAGGTAGTGAAACATGTTGGCATCCACACTGCAGGCTTCAAGCCAGTGTTGGATAGGTATTTTGAATATCTCATCTGAACATGTCTTAGAATTAGCCTTCAAGTCACCCTGTCTTTGGGCCCTAGTTTCATCCCTGCAAATCCTGCCTCATCCCCAATTTTATTCTAGCTGTGTAAATTGAGCAAAATTGAGTATCATTTTTAATGAAACTGGACATCAGTTGATAAGATTTGCAGTATTTTATTCTGACAAGACATGACTAAGTAACAAAGAATGTGCATAGCAATGTAGGTGCACGTAACACTAATGCAAAAATGGGGATGAAATTCCTGTGAGGATCAATTTAGGTGAACTAGTTTTTTTAGGGTTTCAATTTGGTCTTTTTAAAGTTTAGTTTTAATGTTTAAGTTTCACGATTTAGGATTTCGAATTTCAATTTTTTTTTAGGGTGTATGTGATCTTGTTAAAGTTTAACTCTTAAATTTAACTCTTAGGGTTTATGTCTGGAGATTTTAATGTTTAGTTTTGTAGGTGTTTGTTTGGTCTTTTTAAGGTTTAGGTTTTGACATCTAGGACTTGAGATTTCAGGGTTTGTGTTAGGTATTTTTAAAGGTTAAGTTATAAGTTTTATTTTTGGGGTTTTAGAATTTAAAGTTAAAACTTTAAGGTTTATTTTTAGGGTTTTTGTTTAGGTCTGAAATGAGAGCTTGAGGACTAAAATTAGGGTTTAGGGTCTTAGGGTTTGGATTTAGGGTTTAAGGTCTAAATGATAGGATTTAGTGTTTGAAATTAAGGGTTCAAGGTTTGTGGATTTAAAAGAAAATGGAGATAATATAAAAATGAGGTTGGATTACACAAAACCAATATTTTCACATCAAATTACCAATACAATTTTAGAATTGTCCTAACCTTTGCTTTAAACTCCTCTTTCTAAATCATTTTTAAATCTCTAATTGTTTTCAAATTGTTACTTTTTATTTTGCTCTTCCTCTCATGGTTGATGTTTACTTTACCTAGCTAAAAAAAATCATGTACATCAAATGTTGATGATAACCAACTTGCCATGGTTGCATGTTCCTAGATTTCATTGTTGTTATTTCCCCCTTGGTTAGTTTTGAAATAGGAGTTTGCACCTTGATGAAGGTGATCATAACCCTAGTAAGTTCCTGGGAAACCACACCAATGGATAGTCCATCCAAATCATTAAAGGAAAGGCTTGGGCAAGGAGATGGGGTTAAGGTTACTAGTGTGCCATCAATGAAGTTTGTCACCTTTTAAAAATAGTTCAACCTACATGCTCATTCATGACTTTCAATTGTTCCAAAATTTCATCACATTACAACATTGCCCATTTTAATCTTTCTTCATTGGAATTGCCCCAAGAAGGATACTTAATGTAAAGTTTGGGATTTACATGCGTTAAACGACCATTTTTAAGGGGGGTATTAGATAATTGTTCAACCTATTTTTATCATCATATTATTATCTAATTTTTAATATATACATATTAAAGTCACCATATATAAATTATAATCCATTCTTTCATATTATTACATATCCTCTATTATAATTCAATTGATTATTTGAATAAAATGTACCCTATTTTTAATTAATTAACTTATAATTTTTACCCAACAAGCAATATATTGCACCCTATATTTTTACTCACGTATTTTCTACTTTTTTTTACCAGTGTCCCCCTCGAGGGAATTAACCATCTTTAATTTCTCCAAAATCTCTTATGGATAATCCTTCAAGGTTTTTTTGGCAAATGGGGCCTCAAGATATGCTTTCAAGTGCTCTTGATAAATGAATTTTCATAATGCATTTGGATTAACTAAGTTATGTATTTTTTGTCAATGTTATAGGAAGCAAAATGAACATTGTCTGATGTCAATAATGTTTGAGTTAAATGAATTCCACAATTTACCGAGGCACCTTGTGTTGGCAAGGTTGTTTTGCCTTGTGCAAACAATAAACTTGAATTATTGAATCTCCCCATCAAAACTCCAACTCTAGAATATTCGCCATTCAACTTTTAAAAATAACACATGTGACAACATTCAAACCTAAACACACATAGTCATTAAAAATGATATCACTAAAAAATTTAATTCTAAACGAAAAATATTTGGAAATTTTGTGTCACTAGAATATCATTCTTTAGAAAAATAATCATTCCACATTTTGAAGGTCAAAAGACACCCATATAGCCCATTGAACCCAACATTTTGGATTGTCCAAGGAATTACAAACATATGATACATTTGAATGTCTAAAACACACCTATAAAGCTATATAGAATAATGATCAAAGGTTGTTTATTTGAGTGTTAAAAATACATCCATAAAACCATAAAATTTGTTTTGGATTTCACACATTTGTTCATTAGATTTCCATATCACTTTTTAGACCTCACAAATCCATGATCTTAACCACATAACCTTTATTTCATAACCATACAACAAAAGAGCCCATCTAGGACCACCCAAAAAGGTTGCATGCCTCCTAAGAACCGTTCAAATTCAAATAAAAACCTGAAATATGTGAAATCATCATAGTAGCCATAATTGGTGATAATCATGTTGCCACATGAAGCTAAAACCACTACAAACTAATCTTGTTCAAGTTTAAATAATGACCCAATTAGCCATTGAGGATCATAATCAAGTTTTCGAATGAGTTGCAAACCTTTACAAACTTGTATTTGAGCAAATAATGACCCAATTAGCCATTTAAGATGATAATCAAATTGCCAAATGAATTATAGACTCCTACAAACTTAATACAAATTCAAATAAAAACACAATTAAGCTTTTAGGATCATAATCAAATAATGAAATGAACATTTAATAGTGTAAACTTGACATCCTTAAAGTAGCTTTTAATGAAAGTTGTTGGATGAAAGCAATAAAAAATGCAAAAGAACACGTTGATGTTAAAGGATTGTTGAAGGGAAGGTAATCCTAACTTCCAAAAAAATACACAAAAGATTAATAAAAATAGTTGCAAACTAGAACTTTTAATGTATCATAATGAAAGTAAGAAGCACTACACCAAAATATGGTATATATTATTTCATATATGACTATATTTGTAATTTAAGATATGGCATTAGTGATTACATGATTATGTAGCAAAATCAGACTTGTAGTTTTTTGCATTGGTAATATATTTGGTTGTAATAATTTATGTCATTCACCATATGATTTCTATAATTATATTATTGGATAGATGCAAGTCGTGGCTCACTTTTGTGATGAAATGATGTTTTTTCCCTAGGTACCATTTATTCAAATGTTTGTGGTGATTAATATATCCTTAGATTTACTAATTGGGACTTGGATTTAAACTAACAATTCATCATGAAAAGAATTGTGCAGTTATTTATTGATAAAAATTTAATTTGTTGGTAGTAATGGACTTTTAAAGTCGAAATATGGATTGGTTGTTTGATTAGAATATCACAAATTGGAAAATTTTATATTGATTCACATTCCAAATTTGTTGTTGGGACTCAATATATAATGTAATATAAAATGATAAACTCATATGAAAAATCTTTTCTTTGAAAAAATTAACTGTTTAATAATTATGGATTTTTGATGGTTAAAATTTGACCATATTTTCATAAGTTCATATGAAGTGTTTTTTTTTTTTGTTTTTCAAAAACATTGTCCCAAAAGCATATTTTTTGAAAATTTTAGATGGGGCATTATTCCTTTGGACTTTATGGGTTTTTTTTTTAGGACTTCCAAATCAAAAAATGACATTAGCTACATTGAATACTAGTTTCATATAGATTTGGGAAGGTTTGTAGGTGATTGAACATGTATTATTGAAATATTAAAATATTTATGTTTTTAAAAATAACAACCATGTCCATTTGAATCATTTAAAAAAAAATTGTATGGACTTATAAGGAGTGTATTTTCTGTCATTTTTGAGCCATTGTAGCATGCATTCACCCAATTAAGAAAAACAATGACTTTCATTATTACAACCAAGAATTACAATTAAATAATATTTGTTGGCATATGAAATGTAAACATGTGTTCAACCAAGTAAAACAATGTGAACAATCTAATTAAACATATTTATTAGCCTATATTAAAAGCCTATCTAGATAGGTAAGTAAGTAGACTTAGGTAGGTAGGTAGGTAGGTTTAAGTTAGGTTATTAATTAAGCTTAATAAAATAAATATGTACCTTAGCTAACTACTGCCCTATCCTATAATCTACCAACCTACATAATATAATTAACTATTTATTTAACATAGATTATGTAGGTAGGCTATATTTAATTATTACATACTTGACCTACCTACCTAAATTATCTATTTAAGTAGTAGGTAGGTGCATAAATAAATAAGTAACCTAAATTAAATGGGTAGGTAAACATAGGTAAGTAACTTAAGGTACATAAATAATTACATTAAAAATAAGTAGGTAGGTGGGCAAGTCTATAACAAAGTAAACAAGTATGTAAACATAAGCAAATGGGTAAATAACCTAGGCTAGGTAGGCAACATGTAGGTTGTAGTCAATATACATGTAGTTCTTCATGTTGGTAAAAGATCTTCATTATTTAATGTGGAAAAACATTATTCATGACTATTAAAAGGATCAACATGTTCTTCAAGCCCACACTTAAGCTCTATTATAACGGTCTACATATTTTGAAAGTAAAGCACCATAATTACCTATACCATATTGGCCAACAAATCCTAGTCATGTAAATATTTCAGGAAATTAATAATACATGTGGCACACCAAATTACAAAAATAACATTATCCATGACTGTAAACTAGCAAATGTTACATGTCACCATTCATAATGTTAATAAGGCTAACGTATATTAGTTAAGATACCTACATGCACTTACACCACATAGGTTTCAAAATGCCACATGTAAATGGTATTATCTATTTTGATTGAAAATGTAAGTCATCAAAGTCATTTCCGACACACCTACTTTTGAAGGGGTGGTAAAACACACAAAACTCAATTAGTTTAGTCCTTTTGGATAGGTATTTTAGTCATCTTAGTCATTTTAATCACAATGTTAAGGGGATTAAAAATATGTTTTTGTAGTAGTTAAACGAAGGTTATCATGAATCTAACTTTACACATACATAGATCAAAAGGCATATAAGGAAGGGGAGGGTTCTTACACCTATTTAAAAATGGGAAGGATCTTATACCTTTAACTTTTTCCCACTCTTACGAAAGAGGTGTAATATCATCTACTTTTCTGGTTAGAGGGATGTTAAGAAATATAAGGTGCCCTCCAAATACACCAAGATTTTTTTAGTGTTTTACATGTAAATCCAAACTAATATTCATGTTTTATTGAATTATTTCCAATAGCATATGGAAAAACTAAATTCAAGTTTGTAATATGAATATTGGAGTTATCCATAAAATACACCAAATTGTGAATATTGGGCTCTAGTTTTTACCAAAATTAGAAACATGATTGGAAAACAAAATGAAAACAATGCATATGAAACAAAGAAAAAACCAAACTAGTTTTCATACTTGAATTGGTTCCCCCCAATTATGCATTTGCTTTACTTTCAACTTCACTATTGCCCATATTCTTTAGTAAATAAAGTCTTGTGAGAATAAAATCCTACAAATTTTATGACCTAATATCCAATTTTATTAAAATTGTACCCTATTTTTCACACTTCACATGGCTATATTAAAAAATGAAGACAAGACATGGTTTACAAGGTCAAATTAGGTTCAAACATAGGGTGAGTTTAAGATAACTCTAATATGTTTAGATAATAATATTTGAGATATCCTTTATACAAACCTTATGATGAATACAAGTGTTAGTTGGGTGTTTCCATGGTAAAGTGTAAACAAAAAGTAGTCACAATTTGACATTTTTCACTAAATAACATTTTTAATGAGGGAAATGTGCAATTAAACATGAATAACATCCTAAATTATCATAATGTTGTGAAATTGGTGCACATATCAACAATTCAATTGTCAAGTGGAGTACTTTCAAATTTGCAATAGTGTGTCACAAGCATTGCAATGTAAGAAAAGGACTAAGAAATACTAGTTTTAATGGGAATTTGTCCATGAAACTTTGCACATACAATGAAACCAACATAATGAATAATATTCCACATTAAAATTTTCAATTTGTCATAAATTCATGAAGCTTATGTTAAATGATACAAAAATATTTTGTAATACATTATGTTATTATAATGTTAATGATTATGATTTTTTAAGTTGCAAAATGTTCTTGCATTAAAAATGTAATTGGATTGATTGTTGTTTTTATCATTCTACAAAAATAAAGTGGAATTTTAAAATAAATGAAAAATGGTATTCTATTGTTAAAATGATTGGTATACACTTACATAAAGACACAATTATGAATCAATTTCATTTTCATGGTTTATATAATTTTTTTTAGTTTTAAACCCCAAATCAATTTAATGCAATTTCTAGAAGAACTCAAAGTGGGTGAAATTTCATTTTTTACTACTTTTGATACTTTACGTACTTCTAGTTTTGACACAAAATGTGTACACTATACCATGGAAACACCCAATTCATCTTGGTAGGTTTAAGGTTTAAACCATTGTTAGGTAGTTATTACAAATAGGAACAAAACTTGAACTATTATCACAATGATTCTCAAAGTTCATACCAGTGTTGGCCAAATATTTAGAATAAAGTTTTATTATTGCCATGCATATATAATGGCTAGATATTTAATTTAATTTATAATAACATAAAGTAGAATGACCTTGAATAATTTAAAATATAACTTGAAATAACATATATTAATTTAATTTAAAATAACTTAAAAGCTTATAATAAACTAATTAAGATACCTTAAGGTAAAATAACATATAATAATTTAGGGTACAATAATTTATAATAGCCTATAATAACATAAAATATAAGTTAGAATAATTAAAGTAGCTTAAAATAATATAGGGTATATCATAAAGTAGCATAGATAAAATATTTTTACAAACCTATAAATAAACCTACCTACTATAGTAAATTGTAATAGTGAATTATGTTAACTAGTAGTGAAACATGATGTCCACATATTGATATTATACTGAAATAACTTTCATTAGGGTGAAATCAATTGAAATGCAATGAAGTTATTTCACTTTTAAGGTCCTATAATGATTTAAGCTAGTAAATTGCACCACATTTTGGTAGTAATGCTTGTATTATTTTGCTTTGCCATGTCTAATGATGTGTTTGGCAACCATTGTCTTGGTGAATACAAAGACTTTGTGAACAACCAAAAGTTTAGCCTTTTTTTTTTTTCTTAATAAGGCTTTCAACAATTTTGATCATTAAGAAGTTCTTTATCTAACTAAACTTGTCAATTCCTCATCCTCTCCCTCTTCTTCCAAGTCTTCTTCAATACCTTTGGGTTCTTTTTAACTAGCATTTTTTAACTCCAAGTTTTTCTTCACCCTTTTTTCCATTTTTGGGCTTGGGGGCTTTGTTGAGGTGGTTGTGCAAAGCCAACAACCCCAATCATTTTGCACCTACACATTTTTAAAGGGGGATGTTATAGTTGTGTGTGCAATTGGTGGTTTTGTTCTAGTTATTAGCTTCATGCTCCCAACAAATGGGCTAATGGTGTCAAAATTTGCAAGACCTAGCTATTAATGATCACATTGAAGTGAAAAAGATACAAAAGGCTGAAGTGGATTTGCCACAATAAAATGTCAAATCAAAAGTGACCAAATGGGGAAACATGAAGTTTAGAACTTGGACTGTTCAAGACTTGTATGGACTTTATTTAAAGATCTTGAATTATTAATGGACTTTAAGGGAAACACACCCATCTGCAAGAACATTTAAGATTGTTGAAAACAATTGCCGCAAATCAACATTGAGTAAATGGAGATACTTGGAATCAAAGGATTGATATAGACTTGTATGGATTACAATCAACAACTATGAACTATTAAAGGACTTGACCAAAGTGTCCTAGGACTTATGTAGGCTTGTATGACTATAATCAACAATTATGGACCATCAAAGGACTTGACCAAAATGTCAAAGGATTGTTATAAACTTGTATGGCTTATAATCAACAATTTTAAACTATTAAGGGACTTGACCAAAATGTCAAAGGATTGATATAGGCTTGTATGGACTATAATCAACAATTTTGGACTACTAAGGACGTGACCAAATCAACAAAGGACTAATATAAGCTTGTATGGACTATAATCAACGATTCTAGACTATTAAGCTTGGATGTAACCAAACTATCAAGGACTGTTACAGACTTGTCTAAACTATAATAAAAAATTATGAACTATTTAGGGACTTGGCCAAAGTATGCATGGACTATGTTTGATAACATCAAATTTTGAATGGACTCTTATGAACTTAAATTAATATTTGGTTTCCACCTTGAAAGATGGGGAATTGTATTACATTTTTATGGATTTGTAGATATTTACCTAGATCTATAAGTGCTAGATTCAAAATTGTGCATTATGATAGTGAAGACATATACACAATGTGGTCTACACATGTAGCATGTGAATTTAAACATTCTAGATGGATTGACCTATGGCAATGGTAGAACTAACAAATGTGTCCAACTAGTAAACAACATCAAACTTAGATTGACCACAAGAAAATGGAATCGTGTTATCTAGAGACAAAATGGATAGTACTTGGAAACAAAACCTCAAATTTCAATAGATGGACAATAGATTGGAACATTTCAAGATACTATAATGGCATTCAAAGACAAGTAAGTTGATCACATACCTTCAAATTGACATGGTGGTCTTGGAAGTACTTGCGTACTAACCCCATCTCCTTCCACGAACCTAGTGTCATCCAAACTCAGCTTCTTGATTCCAAAAAATATCCACTAGTCGACATGCATCTCATCTTCACAATATAGACACTTTGAAGAATGTGATAAATGAATAATTGCACACCAGGAAGGATAAACATGTTTACATGAAGCAAGCTTATAATCCCATGCATGAGCAAAGCCTTTATTACAAAATGGACATGGCAAGAGGAGGAATTCAAAAGTAAAGATTGGAGAAGCATGATCATTAGCCAAAAAAATGAATGGCAAAGGTGACAATGTGATTATTGGATGCTAGCTCCCATTTTTCATACATTGAACCTAGGCGTAAAGTGTAGATTTTTGTTGCCTCCAAATATCCACCTTTGTGACAAAGCTTGTCCAAGCTTCACATGCCTTTGCATTTTCGACCGAAACCCTAAAAAATTCACCTTTTGTTGTTTCCAACAAAGTTTTGAAAGACTTAAGGATAAGGCCATGAACATCCACATTTTATTGAAGATTATTTGTTTCCACAGGTGTGGGTCATGTCTTTTCTTTGAGATCGCAAATCCAAAAAATTTAAGTTTAGGGTTTCCATACTTCCTTGTAATTGTAAGAGCTCACCATCTACTCCCATTAATAACCTTTTGCGATCCCTAACTTGGTCTGAAATCCTCTGAAGTTTTGTAACAACACCATCTTTGGCTTTTGAAAGGGATGAGAAAAAATCCTTTGATGTTGGCACATCTTTCTCTAAAGCAATAATATGCTCCTGCCATTTTGTGATAGATGATATGAGTTATAGTTCATGTGCGTGATGACTTTGGTTGCATTGTTGAACCATGGCATTTGTTTGAGTGTTTTTTTCGTCTTCTCTATCTAGTTTGACAGCCTCATAATCACCAAGAATATCAGATTTCCCACCTTTAGAAAATTTCCCACCTTTTGATCCTTCTATAGATTGTATCCTCTTATAGATTGTATCCTCCTAAGTTGATCATGAATTGTCCATTCGGCAAACACAACCCAATTGATGTCTTGACCTTTTCTTTGACAAACAAAACCTCAAGCTTTTGCCTTATTGATCATGCGGATGTTTAGAATTTGCATTCTATGCTGTGCAATCATCCATAAGTTCTCTATCTCAACTATCAACACCTCATCATTTGACCATGAATGTCAATAGCCATTCTTACTAATACTTGGCCCAAACAATGTTTCTAATTCAGCCTTTTCAAAATCCTTACCAAGCTTCAAATATTTGGGTGATGGACCCTTACCACAAATGTAGTATTGTTCAACAAACTAATTTCGAAAAAGAGGTTGTTTCTTATCAAAAATGATGACAAGTGGTGTGTCGTATAAAGTATCGACCCAAGAAGACAGGGCTCCCTTTATTTTCACCTTCTTCAACTTATAAGGGTTTGTGCTTGAACTACCCCCACCCAAACTTCCACAAAGACTAGCATTTGCATGAAGAAAAATTAAACTACCATTACCATTTGCATTTTCACTAGTTGACATGGGAAAAGAGTAAAACAAATTCAATAATCAACATTAAAATTGCACTATCATGTGCATGGGTTTGCACTACACTGAAGTTCATATGCACTTCAATCGATCTAATGATTGAGGTAGGTAAGTGAAAAAGAAGACCATGGGAACTATGTCCAACACTTGCACCTAGATCAATGGTGAAGATCATTAAAGAGTTTGATGAAAACATAGCAGGTACATTTCAAATTTTCCCACTAAATCACTTTGACCAATAGGAATAACAAAATTCACATCATTTCCTGTTAGATTAACCTTATTAGCTAAACCCCCCTATTTTCTTGCTCCCTACTATTTAGGTTTTTTTTGGGACTGCTAAGGACTTATCTGTCGGTTTTGGTTTACCTTACCTTGCATCTACCCAATAGGGAACTATTAATGCTCACCAATATAGATTGAGTGAAACTCATCATGGCCAAATTTTTGTAGGTGTTGTTTAATTGTTGATCGGATTAGAACTTTGGACCCATGGCAATTATTACAAGGACATTGGTATTATGTAATACCCAAATTATTTGCTTATACTTTTTCACATTCCCACAGTTATCATGGTTGACAAATTGTGAAACTTGTCTTGTTGGATTATCTTTAACATCTAACTCCATCTTTGATAAACAAGACATAAATTAGTAAAAAAATCCAAGATATAAAACATTTTCAAAAACTTGTAGACTATGTATAATTTTTAAAAATTTATCTTATCCACACTATGTGTTATACATAGTATGAAATGAGTAGATCTGACAAACATTTGCTTGGTAGACACAAGTGTTGGACAAATAAACTACAATGCATGTAACAACAAACTTGATAAGGAGTGAGAGGTTGTGATCTTGTATATACTACAACAAAAGGTGTCCTTGTACGCTAAGTGATTTCATTAGATTTTGAGTGAATTCACTAATTTTAGTAAATGGGGACTAGTTGGAAAGTAATGAATTCATTGGTCTAGTGAATGGGGACTAGTGAACTACACCCACATTTTGTAGTGGTGGGATGTGGGAGTAGAAGTCAGAATTCACTTATGCGAGGATTTGTTTTTTGAACGGTGTATATTACATCCAACCTTTGTTCATATGGCAAAAAAAGTTGTCATTTTGTATTAAAAACTAAGGAACAAAAACATAGAACATAATAATGCCAAACTACGCAACTTGAACTTAGCACCTCTTCTACTTTAGTATGTAATTTTCATCTCTTTCTCATTATATTCTTATTATGATGCTAGGAATTGTTTTGATTAAAAGTGAAGAAGTTAAGGCATAGCTTTGAATAGAAACTTGAAAACTAGTCACTAAGTGGGAAGTCACAACTCTACAAGTTTTAGTTGAGAAAGTGAAGAAGCCAAGATCTAGTTCAAATAAAAATTGGAAATTTGATTGATGGGAAGTGTGGAGTGCAAATTACTTTTGTCTTATTATGGAGTTTAGGTTTAAGGCATTATCATATACTAAAGTTTTGCAGCACGCATAATCACACACATCAACTTATAATCCAAAAACAAACCTGCATTTTAGAAGGCACCAAAAGAAAGTGAAGCAAGTGAGATAAACAAGAATGTTTTTTCAACTTGTGCATTAGGTTGCAACTCTAAACCCTAGCTCAACTTTTCATTGCATCTTTAAACCATCGATTAGGATTATTGCAATCATTACATCTCCAACCTCAGCTAGAATGCTTTTGAGACCATTGCAACTTCTAGGTCATATATTTTTTATGTTTTTAGATTGGCATTGAAATGGTGTTGAACTTGTCATGGAGAAGGCAAAGATGAACATTTTAGGGTTGATACAATTCTAATGTCACATTAGGCCGTTACTTCGATGAGTTAAATTTCCTAGCTAAATTTTACATAAATTAATGTAATATGTAAACGTTGCACTTAGATATGTTTCTTCTTGAGTACAATCTATGAGCGCAAAGCTCCTTTTGATCCTCCAAACTTTGTGTAGATTGCCTCTTTTAGAAAAAATTAAGTGTTCTTTCTTCCCACTACCACAAAACGAACTATGAAAAAGGTTTTGGACCCCCCCCCCCCCCCCCCATGACTAATGATGATGTGGTGCTTTTAAAAGATGATGACATTTGGGTTGCATTTGATGATGGGTTGTGAACAAATGTGATTGTTGCTAATATCTTTCCACCTAACATGTGCATCCTATTGTTGGGACTTCTGGATCTAGCATGGCACTTGTTAACTTTGTGAATGTTATGTTGTTTGTATTAGGGCAACAAACATTTAATCAATAGTCATTGGGCTTGGAGTAGGTAGGAGGATTAAGGGCTTTGGGGCAAACGAGATTAGGTGGGTTGGGTGTCAAATAGGTCTACAAAGTCAAATGGGGAATTAGCTTGGGACCCTTCAAAACTTAATTGCCCTACAAAACTTACTAACCTAATCCATTGCTAGAACAAATGCAACAACTACTATGACCCCATCTATCGTATTTCCTATTGTGGAGGATGAAGAAGAGTATTTGGGTTGATTACCAAGTGAGTTTGCTATCATTCGTGCATCAAGGTTAGGGGGTCGTAGAAGAAGGATTGAGTCTATAACAAGAGCAAAAGCTCCTATACGCAAGATGAATGGGAAAAAACCTTATTGGGTTCAATGCCATGCAAAGGGTAGACCTATTAGCTCAAGGAGATATATGTGGGGGTCAACTCTTAGAAGGTACTCCCATGGATTAGATCTAAGCATTAGAGAAGTAGATGACCATCCACTCATAGTTGTCATTGCAATCTAGGATAGACTAGTAAAATCTTAGGAGTATATAGATTACCCCTTGTCAGACAAGGCATTCATGATTTATTTGAAAATGAACTTGAAGAACAAAAAACACAATTTGAAGGTTTGGATTGAATATGAAAAAGAGCACCCAAAAACTTGCACCCCTATGCATTGGGAAAACATGAAGGTGATGATTCGCGACCCTTTTAAAGGAGGTAGCTTGATTAACGGTAGCTGGAGGGTGTCAACAAAACCCATCTTGTTTAAGGTGTGTTGAGGATGAGATTTGAACACGACTTGTAAGATATATTTTTCGTTCGGGGGTGATTATGTGCCTTGAAAAACTTCATCACTCTAAACTAATATGCGTATTTATGTGGCTAGGTGGAGGATCTTGGTAGGATACCCACACCTACAAAGCTTAACAAAAATTTGTCTATGCAAAAACTTGATGTGGAAAACATCAAGAAAAAATAGAAGGTGGTTAGAGGTTTTGTTGTCTCCAATGTTGTGGCAAGTTTTTATATTTTTAATTTTTTATAAGATCTAATTCCTTTCATGAGTTGATGACATAAATTTGTTATTATGTAGGAAGTTTAATCAAGGGAAAATGCGTGTGATGGTGCATCTAATGTGGTTTAAGAGAAAGAAAAATCTTCTGAGCCCAAGTTAGATTTTCATATGAATTATTGAATTGATCATATTGAAAATTCTACCCTTGAGTTAAAAACCTTCATACTTGGTATCAATGCACAATTTGGTTTGCAAAAAGATACGAAAACCATAAGAGAATCTAAGAAAGGAGGTGAATGTATGTCAAGTGAAGTAAAACAATTCAAGTGTGTAAGTAGGCCTAAACCTAATGCGATTACACAAAATCAGGATGAGGCATGGACTGTTCAACCAACTCAGCTGCCACCTCCAAAGGATAATCAATCAACCCCCAACCCCATGAACAATGACAACCTTGTTAATGATGGTGAGGTAAGTATCCTTTGGTTCAATTGAATTAACTTGATGCTTGCACATAGATTGATTCATGTGATGTCTCATACAAGATCATTGACTTATACATGTTGTAGGTTGGGAATCCTACACCAACAACATCTATAGTTAAAAAATTGTTAGTAGTTGTCGAAGAAATGAAGATGTTAAACAAAAGGGAGGAGAAAGGGTGTAAGGGAAAAGAAGATGTAATGGAAATAAATGTCCAGTGTGCAGAGTCCCTTCAAGTGCATGCCAACAATGGAGGACTAATTAAGAAAATTCAGGGTGCCATTAAAAAAAGATTGGAGATTATTGAACAAAAAAATGAAGTGGAAGCAACATCTCTTAACAAGAAGGCCAAAGTATAGAAAGAGGTGAGAGATCTAACATTGATTTTCATTGTGCCCTTATTGAAAATTTATCTCTATTATGAAGAATAAATAACTTGAAGCCTTTTAAAGGATTTTTGGAGTTGGCATTTTGATCTAATAAAATGTTTTGCTATTGTCAGATTGAGAAAGGTTTGATAATTCACATTCTGGATAGTGCTTTGGGAAGTGTGGCTTCTAAAATTGTTTTTGGAGGTCTAGGAGACAAGTTCCATGGGGATTTGATACATGAAGGATGTTATACAATTATGTTAAGTTCAATTTTCCAAGGAAGAACTAAGTTGTAGTATCCAAGCCATAATGAAGATCCACCTCAGGTAAGAATGAAGGATGCAAAAGGTTCCCTTGTTATGTGGAAGAAGGAAAATATGAAGCTTGTTTGAATTTTTCAGTACTTTGGGCTAGGTTTAACAGACAATGGATTGTGGGAATATTTTGGATTCCTAGGGTGTTGGTGTTTCCCAGTTACAATTGAACACGTGATAGAATGTCTTTTTTTATCCATACCCCACTGTTGCAAAACATATCCAAAAGGTGAAATCATTTGTATGCCCATATGCATGTACTTGCCTCTCTTTATGTATGCATTGTGTTGGCACAAATTTGTCATTTCAGTCATGCCTTATTTGTAAGCATTTGCAAAGTGTATTAAATGTGATAACATTTTATGTACATATATGTATAATATCTAGTATCATATTGATGATTCTATGAATATTTGGACAAAAGCAATGTGCCTTTATAACTATTGGAAGACCTATCCTTAAAACTATGTAGAATCCAATTAGCGGATGGTTCACGTGGACCAAACTTTTCAACTAAAACTAGTTTTTTTAAAAATAAGATATAATCACACAATGTCATACTTGTAAAAAAAAATTGGTTTCAAAGATATAATACCAATTATTGTAGAACAAAAGATCTACAACAAAAATAATATAAAAAATGATAATTTAAGACTACTTATAAAGTTATTGTAAACACACATTAGTTAAAACAACCATCCTAAATAAAATTATATTCCAGAAATAATATTTTTAAAATCTTAATTACAAAAAATTATATGATTTAAAAACTTTAATATAACAAAAGCTAATGTGAAAAACTATCTATTATTATTTTTAAACTACCAAATGTTTACAAAAATATTTTTAATAGTCAATTATATAATCATCAAAACATTGTTTTAAAACTATGTTTTGCTTGAATTGGGGTAGTTAAAAAGAAATGGGTTTTCAAATTGGTGTCACATTTGACTGTGTAATAAACAACTAGTTTGATTTGACTAACTAGTCTCGAAAACACATGCATTCAAAAAACATATGAGAGTCTTATGTCCAGTCGATAAGGCCTTAATTTGTTCTAGTGGTTTTATGAAAGTTAGGACTAAGTTTGTGAAAGATGTGATTTTAGTGAATTTGTTTGAGTTGTTTTGGTGCAAGTTGAAGTATTGTGGCAACTTGTGGGGCTTTATTTTACTCATAAGATATCTAAGCATCTTATGAGTTCGACGTGTGTTTGATGAAAGGTTGGACTTGTTTTGTTGTATGTTAGAGTGTTATTATAGGTCATCAAAGTTCTACTACAACTCATTTGAACTTTGTTGTTAGTTCCAGATTTTCAAGCATTTTTTGAAAGGTAAAAGATTTGTGAATGATGCATGTTTGGTTAAATGTTTGAAAGATATTTTAGTTTAGTGAAAGGTTTGAATTGTTTTGTTGTTTTTCCTATTGTAGGTTGGGGCATTGTTGTAGCTTTGTTAGAGTTATGTTGTAACTTGTTAAAGCTTTAGTGTTGGTCGTTTTATTATCAGTCATTGTTGTCTAAAAGGTTCAAAATTCAACACCTTGCACCATGGTTGCTAAAGATGAAATCTTATTTGTTAAAAACATTGATGGGTTTGATGGACCGCTTGCATGTGAAGATGTGGCCACAAATAATTAAGATATGGAGAATGTGCATTATAATTTGATAGCTTGTTCAAAAGTAACATATCACAACTTGTGACTATGCAAATTAAAATTGCACTTTGGAAACCACACAACCAAGCTTCAATTTGTTGGGGTTTTTTTTTGCTGAATGATGATTTACTTGTGGATCTTGAAAATTCACAAATGTGCAATTTATGTTATTTGTAGATCAAAGAGAGCGGTAGGTAATGTTTTAGCCCAAAGGTTTTTTTGAAAAAAATGTTGATTAAGTATGCCAAAATCAATGGGAACATTCCCATGAAGACCCATGTTGATTTTGCATATCCCAAGTTGTTTGTTAAAAAAAATAGTGCAAGTTATAGAAAAAATAATAGTGGTTGATGGAAACCATTCACAACAACATGGGAAAAAAAAGGTGGGCTATTGAATTCCACGATCATCACATATTTTGGGTCCACAAACCTTTATAAAAAAAACGATGAAGTGTAGTAAATGTTTATTGAGGATATGGTGTTTTACATTTGCAGAAGCTACTTTATAGAAAATAATTACATGAACAAAAAAAATCTAATTTAAAGGGAGGCAAGAATGGGAGAAGGCTTGCATTGAAAATGGGATGTGATTTTGAGAACTTAAAACCCTTATCAAAATAAGATTTGCATCTAATGTCATCATGTTTAAAGAGACCTTGGAATTTAAACAAACCATCATCACTTGTTATGAAAAGCAAAAGATTGTCACTTTACAAGTAGGTTGAGTTTCAAAGGTTTAAGTGTGGGATATTGGAAAAGCAATCACATCATGCTTGAACCCTATGGCCACAAGTTGTGTTTTGAACCAATCCCATGTTCATTGGCTATTGTCTAATGCTTTAAATATTACCATTACCCTAATTGTCAAGTTGCAAGCTCAAATAGGTGAAATGGTGTAACTTTCAAATGGGATTGAAGATTTGGACAATTTTTGATTTTGAACTCTTCCTCTTCTAAAGAAACATGTGCAAAAAAGTTTAAAAGGTTTTGAAATCTTTTCTTTCTAGTTTTGAGATTGTTTTATTCAAATCAAGTTCATAACATGTTCATCATAATGTTGTGGATCCTCAATTCAAATCATTACAAGTTGTGAAAATTTTGGTGGGACATGGGGATGCAATCCAAGTTGTTTCTAAGTATGAGTTTATGTGCCAAATAATACCATGAAAGATTACCTAAAAGTTGAAGGTTCTTTGACTAATAACAATTATGAGTTGATTGAAGAAGCAAAATATTTTGAAAATTTGGATGTACATGGTGATTACTGATGCACAAGTATTCAATTCCCATTTTAATTTTATTTTCAGCAACAAATAAATATTTTGTTGTTGTCATTAACATTTCAAAGTTTTTGCAATAGGTTTTCTGAAGAGGGCTTGGAAGGAGTTTATGTACAAGAGCTAAATATAAAATGACAACCTATTGGAAAGACAAGGTTATTGGGTGGGATAATTGGGGTGGGGTTTAGGGTGTTGGTGGGGCAAGCAACTTGCATTACAATGGGCAAAGTTTTTTTGAGAATTAGGGTTCAATTCCCTTGCAAGTTCTTACAATTTCAGAATTTTGTATGCTCTTGTGTGAATGGAAACAAATTGTGATCATCTAGATTTGGAATATGCATAATCTTTGTATGTATTTGTGATTATTGTAAATTTAAAAATTGACAAATTCATATATCCATTAAAGAAACAAAATTGAACTTGAATCCAAATCTGCTTTAACAAATAAATTGCTGGAAATTTTCAATGCATACCCATTTATTATTACTTTTTATAAAATATGCTTTATTGGTATTCTAGATTTAACTTTAAAATGTGATATTTGACCAACACTGGTTCATACCCGTGATTCTATTAAAAATTTGAAGAACCAGGTCTGATACAGTTGTCATAGCTTTCAATTTTTTGAAAAAATCAAACAACAGCTAATAGAATCACTGGTTCTTTCATGAAAACTGCTGGTTCTTTGAGGTGTGCTTGAAGTAATTGGAGCCAGCATTTCTTTGATGCTGATTTTTTTAAAAACATTTGAAACATGCAGTTCTCTAAGTCTGAAATACTTAAATAACTGGAATGGGCAGTTTTTTATAATTTCAAACACCACACAACTCTGGCTTAAAGTCTAGCTTGTGGATGTTAACATGTCTCACTCACATATGAGGAGCACAATTATGCAAGATAGGGCAGATTGAAGCAGACTGTTACAGAAAGAGCAAAAGAAATGGAGTGTTCTCAGACATGGGTGGTCCTCTTCAAAGGACAAGAAAAGTAGGCAAGCAAGAAAACAACTACTGACCATTCACATTTGTTCCATAAGCATGACAATTTGTGCCTAATTTGGCATCTCTAACACCACTACAGTCCCGTACTAAATTGGATAATAATATCAGATTTGATGTAGATTTTTTTTTTATCTTCATCGCCTGCCTTACAAGGCAGGCAGGGACATTGTGTTGAGAGTCATTGTAAACTATAGGAGCTTCAAAAGATTTTGGCCACCCAAAACTAGGTCAGATTATTCATCTTAAATTGGTTTTGAATGTTTTTCGTCTTTAAACAAGTCACATTCATTTCTTTGGATTTAAAAAAAGTTTGGTCATGCCAAGCCCTCATCCCCAGAATACCCCCCTTCAAGGTCCTTATCCTACACTACATCATCCAGTGACTCAGATCTCTAAGATTAGGGACTGATAAGGGGGATCCTAATTTTCAACTGGAGATGAATTCAAGATTAGGTCTAATACGGAAACAGCAAGAGGATGCCATGCATTGGTATCATTTGAGAAATGCTACTCAAGTGTCCCCTTCTCACCTCTCCCCTCCCCATCACAAAAGAGAGGTCAAATTAAAAGGAACTTGCTCAAAAGGACTCAAATATAATGAACCCGTGTCCAGCAAGTATGTGAATTTTAATATATCTGTTGGGTAAGGACAAATATAAATTCTCAAAAATATATCAGCTGGGTTGAGGTGTAGAGGCTTGAGGAAAGTTCCAAACTCGGCAAGCCTAAGGATATGTAGGCTTTATTTTAGGAATAAGATACTCTTATTGAACCAAGTAAAGGTAAAGAAAAATGACAAATATTTTATTTGTTCACAAGGTAAGGGTAGGAGTAAATATTTCATCATTTACCAGTTGGCTCATAAATGATCTGAAAGGTACTTGTTATCATAGCACTTCCAATCATGATCTTTACAATTGAAAAGAATGCAATGACAAAACACTGAGCATGCAAGTCAGTTAGGTGTAAGGTAATGCCCTGGTAGCATGGCCTTACACTGCATAAAAAAATGAGGCGGGTCCCTTACAAGGGGCCTGCTTGCACGGACCTTATGACGTGGTATCAACACCCATGAGAGTTTAGAAGACTACGAGTTTTATCTCTGTATCCCCATTGAGCAATTGTCTAGTTCTTCTGAACAATCATTTTGGATTATGCTAGGCTTTCTTGATGATGACTCTAAACCCCTAAACCTTACAAGTGATAGAGGTTCAATTTGCCACTAGTCCATGTTAAATGACTATAGGTCCCTATTATTGTAAGGGCAATGGAGTTAGCTAGTCATCCACAAACTCTTCAGGGTTAAGACTTTAGGAAGGGTGCTATCCCATCTTAGCTTTGATTCATTCTACTTAGAAAGTGACCACTTCTGAAACAATCATAGCCTTATAACTCTAGGGTAAAATGGCATCTAACTCAATTCCTAATTGGCAAAGGAAGGGGAAAGACAAAGTGTTTAAGAAAGATTGAACAATAAATTTTGGGTGACTAAAATTATATAAATAAACATTCAAGAATTAATTTAACTTCAAGTTAATATGAAAATTTGAGTGTGGAAACTTAAGGTTTAATCCCCATAGAATAGTAAGGGAAAACTGAAAGATTTGGACACAATTTGTGATCTCTGTCAATTAAAATTCTGAAACATCTATAACATGTCAATGCATACTTTTTTACATCAACTGCTTTCACAGTTTTGATGAAATACTAGGCTGATATTTGACAAAGAAAATTATGTGATAAATGCACTTGTATAAATGTGTATAGTGCATGTTAAATCCAAGGAACACACCTTTTAGGTTGAATATTTATATAAAGAAAAACCTGATTGATTTGTTTAACATATTAATTTACAGTGATACAACTACAAAATGTTAATGGTTGCATTATTTTTAATCATCAAATAAACAAATAATCTTATCACCACCACAATGGGCCAACCACATGGCATCAAGTAAAACCTATCAATTAAGGCAATGGTATTCAATGGTCATGGTTGTTTATGACCTACCACAAACAAGCATGACATAAAAGGTCAAGGTCGTTACCTATACCACCTTCTTTTAATTTACAAAAATTGATCAAATGTTATTTAGGAAATTTAATGTAATAATTATATATTGAACATGTAAATTAGGATGGATCATTTGAATAGATTTTTAAAATTTCAAACCTATAATATATTATAAGTAAAAGAATTCAGTTAATTAAAAATGTGCATTTATCATCCATGTTGATGAAATATTTTTATGTTAATTTTTTTTTTCCTGCATAAGCTTGAATTTTTGGTACACAAGGAAAAACGAAAAGAATGAAGGGGGGGGGCTGTTCTTTCACCTACATTGGTCCTCATGAGGAGTTTCACCCTCAGTTTTCAATTTTGCCTTAAATGCACATTGACTAGGATGCTCACATTCTTCACTAAATCAAGTTTTTGGAAAATAATGATACATTTTTACAAATCTTGTGAACTGATACTCAGTTTCATAAAACATACCCAATTTCGCTCCTTTTATCGTTATGACACTCAAATTGGGGATGAAATAGGTCTTAGAGAGTCAAACTAGGACCCGAACACAGGGTGACTTTACAGATCACAACTGTCCATTAACCAAAGTCCAGCACCATCTACGAACCAAACTCTTACCAGGAAATACTGAGATTTAATTATTTTAATACCAAGGGTTAAGTTGTCAGTTGATACCAAATTGGATTAAGGTTTTTTTTAGTTAAAAAATTAGTTCACAGAACCTCGATATATTTCTTAATTCAAAATTTTGGGCCTAAAACCAGAATAGCTAGGGCCTCCGTCCACCTCAGGTTGCGTCTTAAACCAGCGTAGGTGGCCACCGACCGCCCGCCCCCTGGCCCGTTGTTCCATGGGAGGCAGGCGCTGCGGGCGAGGAAGATGGGCCTGGCCAGTATAAAGCCCGTCGTTGCTCGTCCCCCAAATCACCGTTGCACACTGCGAGCGAGTAACGCCCTTCCTCGCGGATCTCTTCGTCTCTCTTTCGCTCGCTGGACCAGCGTCTCCTCCTGTACTGGTTTTGCGCTCGCTTGCTCGCTTGCTTCTAATTACCGTGCTGCTTCTTCTTCTGCTTAGCTTAGCTGCTTGTTCAATTCTCGAACTCACTAAAACTTTTCTTTGTGCTCATCAATCAATCCGTCACGATGTCGGCCTGCGATAACGGAACATGCAAATGCTGCCCCAGGTGCGGCTGCCGCGCCACCTGCACGTGAGTAAAATATTTCTGTGTCGTCGTCCCCCTCCTCCCCCGCGCCTCTAATACCTTCTGCACCCACGCGCCCACCTTCCCGCTCGCCCACCTTCCCGCTGCGCTGCTGTTTGTTTGTTTGTTTTCTGCATATACAATTGATCACTGCTGTTGAGATGATTCTCATGAGTATACTTTTTTGCGTTGATTCTTCGATGGTAGCGCTATGATGCTTGCATTCAAACGGGGGACTTATTACGGGATTTTTTAATTTATGTTTTAAATGCATGTGAATTGCTGGCTGGATCTGTGCAGGTGCAACAGGAGCTTGGGGTTCGAGGGTGCCACTGACATGAAGAGGTACTTACTTAGTGTCTCCGTCACAAAAACCCCTAATCCCTATTCACTTTGTTACGACACAGTCTGATCATGAGTCTGGCATCCCCTGCTCCGCTCAGATAACCTTAACAACTCATTCTCATGTGATACACTTGGTTTCAAGGAGAGAGTATGGTTGTTTAAACCATTTCGCCTACCCCCCGGTTCTTGCATGATGCTGTCTAACTTGCAGCTAATTATTCCAAGCTCATCAAAACTAGAGAAAGCATTGAACAACGAGCAATTAATTCCCAGCTACTTAATTAATTCCGTCTGGTCGACGCATTGATTGTGTGCGTGTGTGTTTGTATCCTTCATCCACAACGTCGACTAGGGACCAACTCTTTGATTCCCTCATGAAGAACAATACACCGTATTATGTAAGTAGGGCATGCTTAAGAACCATACACTGATCTGATCAGTGCATCCTTCTTCTTTTACAGCTTCGCCATCGAAACCGGCAAGTGCAGCAACAACTGCTCGCCATCGTGCCCACATCCCGACAGCAGCAGCAGCGCCACGGATGTAAACGTTGATCTCTTCTTCTTCGCCGTTGCGGCCGGAGGGACGGGAAAGTGCGGCTGTAACCCTCATGGCTGCACATGCGACCGTGCTAAGGAGGGCTTCGGAAACTGCAGTGAGTTCTCTGATGAGGCCTGAAAGACCTGGAAAGAAAGTGCTTCAAATAATAACTGGACGGAATGAAAAACATACCCCCCCTCGCCCCTTAATAAGACCCGTGTTCCTTGTCCAAATAGATCCAAAGGTCCCTAAAAAGGACTCCTTAAGGTACAGTTACAATAAATATGTTTGGGGTAATAGTTAGGAACCAAGAACTTCCCAGTTTGTGATGTAGCCGATTTAGTGGCTATCATCCAAAAAATAATTTAGTCACATTTTTGGCTACATGTATTCCAGATAAGAAAGATAAAAATAAATAAAACAGAATTCTTCTATTTTCTTAAAGCAATAATGGACTGAAATCAGGATCCCCCCCTCCCCCTATGTTCCTTGTCCAAATCTCCAAAGGTCCTTAAAGTCGTCCTTGAGACACAGTACCATATGTCTAGGGTACTAATTAGGCCCCCAGGAGTGCCAGTGTTTTCTTTTGAAGGATTTAGTGCAAAGTGCCGATCATCCGGAAAATAATTCAGGAGTAATCATATTTTTCAGGGCAAAATTTTGGTGAAAATTCACCAAAGATAAACACATTGGCCCCATACATTTGTCCAACTAGTGGTCATGCTTTGCCCTTCATTTCAGGGACACACTCTTTCCATTTGAGGGCCTTTACACCTAATGTAAACTAAACCAATGTTCTTTGATTTTATTATAACCTCTAGTTCTGGGCATTTGAAACCATTGCAAAATCAAACAACCTTGGTTTTGGGTTATTATTTTAACAAATTAGAATATTAGTATAACTGCTAGTTCTGGGTTTTTTTTAAGGAAAACTTCAAAGAATCAGCAGATTTCCTGAAATAACTGCTTCTTCCTCAGTGTTGAAGTACAAAGATTTTAAGGTTTTTTAACCTTATTGGTAGAAGGTCTACATGTGAAACACGGACCATCTCTTCCACTATCAAAGGCATCTTCCATGTGGGGGAGGTGCTTTCAAATACAAATAGAAAAAAATTTGCAATTTATATGGTGCCATCATAACCAAACAACCTTGTTATTGTATAACTAAGACAATTTGGGCCAGCTTTTATGGTTTTAGCTTGTAAACATTTGATGATAGATACCAATCGAATCACTAGTTTTTCTTTGTTAATCTTTAGAACTAAATCCCAAAATCAAATGGATTGTATGAAATTGAAGAGATTTTTCCCATTCATTTTCTAATGGGGACAAGAAAAAATGGGAGGAAAAGAAAATTACAGTAATAGGCCACTTTGTGCGTGTAAGCTTGAGCATGTATGTATATATGTAGCTAGCATGTAATAAATTTCATGTGCCATTTTCTAATTTGACAACAATTAAGTACAAGAGTTATTTCCATGGAGAGATCTCCAATTCAAATTTTAAATAAGAGCCAACTAAATTGGGCACCTCACAAACTTACCTAAATAGTAATGAAATATTTTAGAAACATATATATATATATATATAATTATTTTATTTATTTAGTTTGTTTTGTTACTAGACCTTAACCTTCCCAAATTGTGGGGCCTGCCATGTGTTTTTATTCTTCTGGAAAATCCTCAATGAAGCAATGTGCATGGTGTTAATTTTTGCAAGTTATTGAATTTATAGTGATTTTTGTCATTATAAATGAATTAAAATTATGAATTTAATGAGTTGCTCAACAAACTAGTGACTCTTCATCATATTGGCCCTTTTATTTTTCCTTTCACATTTCAAACTTTAACACTAGGGCCAATGAAACAAATTGGGTTCACAATTTGAGCCAATAACATTTTTCCATGATTGAGTTGTTTTGAAAATATGTGTCTCTTTAAAGCCTTGAAGACATTTTGTGAAAATTTCCATCCCACTTGAGGCAATAGGACACTTAGGGTCCACTAGTTTAAATTGCAAGAAGAGTTGTTAAAATAAAATGCATTGTTAATGGAAATGAAGAAATGAGATCTTTTCCAATCTTTAATCTATCATGATTTTATTAAAAAATACACAACTTGATTTGTCAATGTTGGTATTTTGGTGTAACAAACAATAAGGTAGGAAATTTTGATATAAATTATTTTTCTTTTAATACTTTAAATTTGTAACTAGATGCATATAATACCTTTACTTTACTTGAGTTCCATGCTACTTTGACCTAATTGTCATGAGCAATTGAGTATAAGTTTTTTTTTTTTTTTTTTGGCCCCCTTGAATCTTACAAAATGAAAATCCATGATCATATTAAAATTTTCACAAAATCATTTCCATTTTCAGTAATTTTAGAACATGAAATTCAGTCTTCACCTTTTGAAAACATTAAGAAAATTTGTGTATAAATTACACCAAGAAATTCATGAAACCATGTAATTTCAAAGAAAAGACTTAAAAAAGATCATTAACCTTTTTATTCCATGTGATATGAGCTTTTGAATTTAAATATGGGTTGGTGTCACTTGAAAGTATGAAATGGTTCTATTGTGTGGAATCATCCATTTGGAGATGATCTGATAGATTATGCACAAACACCTTTATACCAACTGAAATATCTCATCATGAGAATTAGTTTCCTCATAATCGTTCTAATTTTTTGAAAAACAAGGAAATTTTGAAGGGTTAATTCAAACTATATTGTTGTAATCCAAAAAATTTGTGGGAATTTTATACATTATATTTGAAATGAATGGAAACACACGTATCCATAAATAGTTTGGCTTTTGGGAAAAAACATGTGTTTCAAAAATGGGTTGATATATGAAACTATCTGTAATATTTCTTGAGCATTCTGCATTACATACAAAATAATATGCAACATTCTACATGTTTAATTGAATAATACAACCATCAAAATTTTCATACAATTTGAACATTTCAACCAACCTTGTGAAACATGTAGAAACATCTAAATGAGGGATGACAAACAACATTGGGAATGTGCCAAAGGAATCAAAAAATTTAATTTTAAAAATTGGATGACAACGAGATGTCCAAAAACATGACAAGGGGATGATGGGGGCACGAAGAGGGATGTCAAGGGACTTGAGTAGTGCCACAAAAATGCAATGTCATTAGTAAGTGCCAAGAAAAGGTGTTGAATTGTTTTTCATGTGTGATGAGAGGACACCAAGGGACATTGAGCAACATTGGGAAGTTGTTGGGGAATGTTAGGCAATGTTAGAAAAATGCCAAGGGATAATGGATTGCATGGAAATTTTAATATCAAAAACATTGAAAAATATTGGGAGGCATTAGGGGAAAAAATCACAAACAATGGGGGAATATTGAAGGATGATCAAACATTGAACACAACTAGAAAAATGAAAGGTTGTCAAGTAAAATAAAAAATGTTGAGGGACATTGGGTAGTGATAGAAAAACATTGAGGACTACAAGTTGTGGGTAAAAACATATTATGAGGGATTCAAAATTGTTGTCACATAATACATTGCATTGTTTTGTAGGGGTACAAGGTTTGAATTTCAACCATATCATAATAATGTTAGAGGACTTTCATAATTCTTTTTCATATGATGTGAAAAATATATTTATGTAAAAAAATGTACATCACAACATATATATTCCAAAAATTATGATTGTGATTGCTCATGACAATTCTACAATTTATAAGGAGATATGAAATTCGTGTGGCATTCATTCATTCATAGGTTCATACTTTCATTACTAATAATGGAGATCATGCAAAATTCATTCATTCATAATTAGTACATTTTACACACTAATATTATGCATTGAAAACACATTTGAAACACAAATTTATAAGGAGATATGAAATTCCTATGACATTCATTCATTCATAGGTTCATACTTCATGCATTAACACATTTATTCATGTATTAAATGTGTTTTCAACACATGATACTTGTGTGTAAAATATATGAACCTATGAATGAATGAACTTCACATGATTTTCATTATTAATTCATAATATGTTAAATTTGCGATGTACAAGGATCATTAACTTGTTTCAACTAGCTTTTAGTGAAGTGAAAGGTGAAAATACAAGACATAACCATCCCTTATGAAAATCTTGATGTTGTAATTGGCTATTAGGTCATAAAATTACAATCCACAACCTTTAACCTAGGTTTAATTAGTGGCCTAATAATGACTACAAGGTATCACCCTTAATTTTCCTTAGTTTAATGAATCCATAAATCATTCTTTTACAGGGATGAAAAAGAGGATTTGGATTCTCCTTAAGTTTGGTTATGTTTGATTATTTAGTATATATTCAAGATTGTTCCTTATCTATTCAACTATTCTTTCTTATTAATCAACCTATTTGACAAGGTAAATAAAAATAGTTAAGCTACATGTGTAATTACCCCATTTAGATCCAATAATTAAATGTCATTTTAACAAATTTAACTTTCTCAAAACCTCAACTATGATTTTTTTTTAACAATGACTTCCCCATTCTCTTCATTTGATTTTCGTCATTATTATAGCATCACTTTAGAGCACCAAGTTGAAATGTTATTAAAGTGAAAACACTCTATGGGGGCTTAATTTGGGCATTTTCACTTCATGTGTTAAAAATATACACCTCCAAAATGCGTTACATTTAATTTCGGGTTTCACTTTTGATGTTTAAACTTTATATTTTGATTATCACAAAGTTAATGTTATTTCATATTATTATTATTTTAAAATAAATTTAAAACATTTAACTCAAGGAGTAATAAAAATATATTCATGGTGTGCATAATATAATGGAATTTGTTTTCATTTTAGACTGCACTAGTTTTTTATTTGAATTAGTCAACCAAAAACAATTTCAAATGGCATTTAAAAAAATGGCCCACTTCACATTTATTTTCATCTTCCATTTGAAACTGATTCTTTGTTAAAATTTTAATTTACCGCATATAGAATCAATAAAACAAACCAAAAAAAATGTCCAATGGGCTTTAAAACAGTGAAGATTGGAAAAGTATTTACATTCTACCATTTAAAACCATGGCAATCATGGCAAGTTTAATTGTTCTTTTCTCATTCATATGAATATTAAGGAATTCAAAAAATAATCCATTTGATAAAATCTTAAGTTTAAATTTTGATTTAAAACCTTTGAAAATGAACACTTATCGCATCAATTTTGCAAAGGACTATCAAAAGGATTCATATAATAAAACAAAACTGATGGGGAAATTTTTTAAAAGGTAAAAACCTATTAGCCACATTCAAAAAGCACTCATACCTTAAAATATGTGAAATTCTAAAACATTAAAATTCAAAAAAAAATTCAAAATTGATCAAGAATTTTATAACTTCAAAAAACATTTAAACTTATAAATGGGATATACATCCATGATGTGTTAGGAAAAGTTATACTTTATTACACAAAAAAACATAAAAAAATTAAAAATCAAATTTTGGTTGTGATTTGAATTTGTTAAATCATTTAAAAAATTTATAAAGAATCAACACATTTTTGAAAATTCATATATATTAGAATATATTTATTTTTAAAAATCATCTACCTAGACAATTATATGCATTTATTATAACAATTTGCAAAAATATTGTTCAAAAATTCATTTGTATGAAAAAATTATTTTTGGGCAAAAGGACATTGTAGTCCTTTTGTAAAGTAACATCATTGGCTCATTTTATTTCATTTTGACCCATTTTGTGATATGATAATTATCAAATTTTTCACATGGTTCACAAACCTATTCCAATCATATGGAATCATAATGTGACATACATTTGTTTTGTTCAAATATGTTTTAACAACACATCATATGAAATTTTAAAAGGGTATTTTTTTTGGTGTTTGCATTCTTTGTGTTTTGACCTACCATAATATGCAAATACATTGTGAAAATCCATTGAAATGATGACGTGGTTGAGGTTCAAAGTGGTTAACCTAAAAAACATACAATGTGACAACAATATTGACCCTCCTTTAATGTGTTTTTGCCTTTTCACCAAAATTCATGAAAATAAAGTGATGGATGTGAAGCCAACTAATTGCTAAGTGTTGTCATTTTCATAAAAAAAATTGTTATACAAAGCAAGATGATTAATGTGTTATGGCTTCATCCTAGGCTCCTTATTGCTTGGGACTCTCTAGCCACCCATGGTGTTTATGATAATAAAGCACTAGGTGAAGGTTAACAAGAATCTAACCATGTGCATAGATAGATCAAGTGTAGGAGGGGGAGGGTTCTTCAAGCATGCTCCTTATGTTGCTATAAACACATCAAATGTTAAGTTGGTGGTGATACAATGTTACATTTTACAAAGTTTAGAATTGGACATTTTACAAGTCCAATGTTACATAGCAAGCCCCAAAAGGGGGCTTTAAGACAATGGTACCTAACACCTAAACACGAGAACTTGTTCCCTTTCTACTTTCCACATTCCCCTCTACTCAAATACCCTTTTGCCCCTTCTCTCCATCTTTTATTTTTTGCCCTATTTGCAAGACCACCTACCTCTTTAAAGATGAATAGCTAGAGTTAAAGTGTTAAATTGTTGCTTGGTACCTTTTCAAGAACTAAAACCTCCACAAAGAATCAACATCAAACAACCATGGATAATATGGGACCACAATCTCCAACACCTATGAGGAGGAATTTGAAGAATATATTTTTCAAACCCAAAATGTCTTTATAAGCTTTTTACATGTTTTTCTTGTGTTGTTGGATAAAACCATGTTGCAGTGAACCTTGATAAAAAAACCTATAGATACATATAAACCAACATTTAATTAATAATCATATTTGCAAAAAGAAGACATGCAAAACATCATACATAGTTTCTTGACCATTTGGATTGAAACAAAAGAATCTAGAACAATAGAATAGGATTGAACCAATCAAATTATGTCTTGGATAGTTGGCAACACATCTGTCAATGATAAACAACAAGTTCAACAAAAAAAGAAAAACAAAGGCAAAAGAAAGAAAGCTAAAATTCAAAAATTGTGGAGTTGTAATCCAAAAAGTTGTGGTAACCAAATTAGGGACATGTTGAAGTTATGATTTTTATCAAAGCAAATAAGGAAAAACACCTTTCCAATCTTAACAAACTGATGGATGGGACCAATTTGAAATTGCAATTAACAAATGGTTAGAATTGGTGATGAAATCTGAATGTTTTACTCACCTAAACAATGTAGGTCCAACATGCAAGGATAAATGAGGCATTGTTTTCAAAAACTTCAAAACAATCTATGACTACATGGCAAGTATCTCGTAATGAAAAGTTCTAGGTCACAAGCACAACTTACAAAATGTTTTTCAATTTCCCAAGGAGTTCCTATCAACAAAATAACTCACACTACAAAAACTACAACTATTGAAAGAGTTCCTACTCAATTAGTTAGAAGCACTAAATTGAAGAGGACTTCCTCTTCTACTCATAAAAATATGGCTAAATCTAGAGAAAAGGGGAATAAAATGTTGGTGGAGTCCATTGATTGATTGATTGAAACAAGGACACAATATTGTTGGAGAAACAACTTGGATGTATTTGGAGTGTGGAATTGCTCTTTACGTGTGCTTATGCTTGGTTCCAATTCTATTATTTGAAATAGTCGACTGACATTCAATTCATCTTTGAACGTAAGCGTATATGCAACAAACAACAACATATAAACACATAAAGTAATAATGCAAGATGAAAATCATATTTTGGTGAAATTCTTTGAACGCTCTTTCAAAATGCCAAATGCATTTTCAACAACAAAACAACATTTCTTATGTTTTCTATGGTATAGTCATTCTAAAATGGTATGCTACCCTTCTTCTTTGAAGGGTGTCATCATCTAGTTTATAAGGGGATACCCCTTATCACCCAACAAATAAAGAGGGATCCCTTTAATTCTTTTATTTATGTCAAACAACCTTCCAAAATCAAAACAACCAACGAAAGATTATATGGAAAATGAATATTAAATTTCTTAATGATGTGAGGGATGAAATTAAAGCCCTTTGGATCAAGGTTTCATCATTGGGCTTCTTCAAAAAATGAAACGTGGCATCAAGAGTTTAAGGGTTTATGTGAAAATAACAAATAAATTTCCAAAAATAGGAAATTGATTCAAAACTAAAATTAGACTCTAAGGTTAGGGCACTTCAATGGAAATTCAACCATTCAAAGTAGAGTCATACAATTATACACCTTTAAAGATTTAATGGAGAGGAAAATTGAAGGCATGTTGGTGTGTTCTAGATCAAAATGGAAGCAAAAGAGGGATGCGATAACAAGGTATTTGCAAGCTTGAATGGATCACTTTTGACCAAATTTTTAATCCCTAAAAATATGTTTCATGGTGTATTTTTAACAAGCTAGAAAATATAAAATAATTAAAAAAAAAATGTTCATCTTTTCCAAAATGAAATCACACAAGACCATGTAATACCTCCTAGGCTATAATATTTGTGAACAAAAATTTTGTACTTCATAAAAATGTATGAGAGACTTATTTGTCAATTTTTGGCCTATGTAAAAATTCATAAAATTTTCATGCAACATTCAAATGATTTGCAAACAACTATTTTAAATTGCTAATTAACCACATTTTTGAGTTTTGGAAAAAAAAAAAAAAATTGTTCACTCTAAGCTCAACATATGGTGACTCCATTTACACATCTTTTATGTATTGTAACCTTGCAACTTGTATGCAATGAATAAAGTCCCCCCTTTGATGTATAAAATTCAACTTCAATCAATTTCAAGATTCTATCACATAAAATTACTTAACGATCACATACATGAGTCCTTTCTCATAAAATCTAATAACAATTTGATATGGGACAGATTCTAACCCACAAGGGTGTTAAAAAAATGGCATTGTGACATAAAAAATGATCCACTTTAGCATGTAAATACCCAACAAGGGAATTCTCTTGTGTAGTGAAAAAAAAACCTCCATCCAATTTGATGGAATAGTTTAGGCTAACAATGAATCAATGGTGAGTGAGAGGAAGGAAATGGAATGTGTTTTGTACAAAAAAAATTCAAACCTTGTATGCAAACTAGCCAATATTAGAGGAGGTCTTTGCTACCACAAATTAAGTCTTTTAATCTCTTCTTAAAACCATCACACAATGCAAGAAGAATGTTAACCACCTTTATTACTTAAACAAGAGCTCTGGGCAACAATAGATGTATTGACCAAAAGAAGAGCCCTCGAGGTTGATGGGGTTTTAAAATTTGCAATGTGATTGGTTATCAGTATTGGCTCATGGTCATGGATGCTATTAGGAAGGGAAATTTTCCAAAATGTGTCACTCAAGGTTTGATTACTTTAATTTTCAAAGGTGAGGTGAAAGATGACCTAAACACTTGAAGGCCAATCACACTATTGACTATAGCTTACAATTTTTTTTCAAAAGCCTTACAAAATGTCTTCAAACTATTATAATGGAGATTAATGATTCTAATCAATCAACATTCCTCTCAAGAAAATACATTTTAGATTATGTCCTGGTTTTACAAAAGACTTTGGAATGATTAAAAAAATCCAAAAAAAAACATGATTTGTCTAAAGCTTGATTTTTCTAAATCCTATGATATGGTGTCGTGGTCCCTTTTTCCAATGTCTCCATAATGTAGGCATACTAAAAAATTATGTGATGATGATCAAATTACTATTTGTAGTTGTTGAGGTAACTATCAATTTAAATGGTGCACCTACACAATTTTCTCCCATCTATTGGAAGGTTAGGCAAGGTTGTTTTTCCACCCATCTTTTTTTCCTAGTTGAAAAAGCAATGAATCTAGTAATAAAGGCAAAAGTGAATAAATGAAGTATCAAAGGTTTGTGGCTTCCTCTATTTAACACCCAACAAATCATACCTTTTAATGTAAGGTGACACCTTTTTCACAATTAGGTGTGAGAGCAATTCAATATAAAATCTAGTGGCAATATTAAGAACCTTTGCCATGGCTTCTAGTTTGGCCTATTTCAATCATACAAATCAAGATAGGTTTGATTGGCTATATAATTTCCAATGGAAGTTGGCCAAGGATAAAAACTTGTTTATGATCCAAATTCCTAGGTTTTCCATTTGGCATCAATCTTCAGGTGGATGGAAGACATCAACAAGTTTTTATTGGATAAAATGAAAATGAAGTTAGCATACTCGGTCTCTTTCCATGTCCCTAACAAGTAAAACATTGATTGTGAATAAGGTGTTGATAGCAACCTTATGATTTTTTCTATATGTTTGGGCTAGCTCAAGGAAAATGTTACATTGAATTTGTTCATTATTAAAAAATAATATGTGGGTTTGCAAGGAACAAATGGCCATGTGTAAGGTGAATTAGAAGGATTAATGGAAGAAAAGCAATGAAAGGTTAAGGTTTGTGGATCCAAAAAAAGTTTTAGTTAAGGATTATATATACATTATAGTTGAGCTTGTCTAATTTGCAACTTTTGCTGACACATCACTTAGATGCAATTAGATTTAATAAAAACAAGAAGTGGGGTGTAAATTCCAATTGAACTTTTGCTATAAACATTGTTTGCTACTCGTGTATTTGAAATAAAATTACCAAAACATGGAAATCTCAAAGTCGAAAACTAAAGAAATTTCCCTTTTTAATAGTCAACATTTTGGATAAGGAAGTATGGCGGTTTACAAAATTTGAAAAGGGGGGGGGGGATTTGGATTTGGTAAGAAGAAGTAGTTGAGTTGTACAAGAATGGCTTGAAAAAGGTGGGATCCATAATTCACTAATAAACTAGGAAAACAATGACAACACTTTAAGTTGAAAATGAGTTTGGTTTGAAGTCAATTGAGAGCCATTTATGTGCAAGGCAAGTGCAACAATTAAATGGGGATGTAATGAAAAAGAAAAGGAAAACCAAACAAATATTATTTGTATAATCCTCACTTAAACATATAGAAATGTAGAATAACAAAAATATAATAGAAATACCAATTGATAACAATTAAGCACTTGCAAATTATCTTATCAATTTTAAATTGTGGGTTGTAAGGGATCAACATGCTGTGACTTCCTCTTTATGAACCCACTATTCATATGTGGCAGTTTAGGAATTGCAACACCTTTTCCCAATCCCTAACACATTTGTCTCCCATAAAGATACATTGAAACACATCCCACACAAAAGCTCATGATGTAAATAGTACAAATGTTTCAACATGATACTACACAATACGTAATTTGAATCTCTCAATTCTCAAAACATTAATTCTTATAGTGGAAAGATGAAACACATCCACACACTAGCACAAGGAATTGGACAAAGAAGAAATAAGGTTTTGGACAAACCATTAACACATTCTACATTTCCCATTAGATTGCTTTCAAGAGTCACATTCCCTTAAGAGTTTCCACAATAGTGAACACTCTTTCCCAAACCAACAAGACTTTAAAGCAACTAATTGCCACCTAAATCACTTTCAAATCCTTAAAGTGGTTCATCATTTCCCTCACCCCTAAATACTAATACTACATCTACATTTTTTCCTTTGAATCTAAAAGTATTATAATGAAAAAAAACACAAACTCAAAATCAAGAAACAAACAATAGTAGGGCATTCTTCCCATGCCATCATTATGGTCCCACTAAACTTCACACATAAACTCCATCATTTCAACAAGATCATTAATCTTTAGAAAAAATAAATCAAAGAATAATGGAAAAACTTAGCTCTACACCCTCCCCCCGCTCCATCTCCGAGTGCTTTTCATATACAGTGAAGCTCGTTGTTCCATAATTCAAGTACTCCAAGCAAATAGTGCAACAATAGTTCACACCACGCATTATAAGCCACCCACATCAAAAACTAACAGACACAAAATAACACCAAGCACCATTGGAATACTAAGCAACAATAAAAATGCCACATTCCATAATTTGCAAGAAAGAAAAAAAAACAAAGCACTCCATCCATAACTACCTTCCCCATCACCATTAAATGCCAAAAGCCTTGTCGTGTTCTAACGTTCAGCAGGTGATGGCATTGTTTCATCTAGCTATGATTTCATCACCTTCAATCCATGTCATAAGGGGTTGATCACAAAAGTAGATTTCAATGCCATGAAAGCAAAAGTGAGGGATTGGGATTGCGAGAGGAATGATTTGGTATTTAACAAGAAAAGATGGTCTTAGCACCAAGTTGAATCTCTTGTGTGGAGACTATATGGGAGATTGGCTAAAAAAAGAGATGTTATATAGTATTGGCAAGGTGCCAAATGGAGAAGCTACTATTTTGTCAAGCTTTGATAAATTGGGGGGGCTAAAGAGGTTATGTGTCTAAGATTGGATAAGAAAGTCTTCTAGAGCTTCCACTGTCCCAAGGTGGCTAGTATTGTCAAGTGAGCTTTTTGGTACCCCAGGGGCCCCTGAGTTGAGGTCCCTTGGTATGACCCAGGTTTATTCTTGTTGGGCCCTGCCCCCACAGGGACAAGGACTATTGCATTGGATCCAACTTTTGGAAGTTATAGGTTATTAGAACCAGTCTCACATTAAGTGAACTGGTTTCTTTGGTGAAAGTGTTTAGACTGTTTAGATTGGAACGGATTTTTTTTGGTGTTCAGAGTGTGGACAAAGTAGGTAGATGTGCAACATCTTATCTATTGGCAGGGCCAGCATGCTTGTGATGCCTTGTTCATCTTATTTTTCCTTTAAAAAAAAAGTTATACTCAAAGGAAAGTTAAGATGTGAAAAGCAAGCTTACATATCAAGCTATATCTTTAAGTTCCAAGTTGTTTTAACAAATTGTTGCAATGGACCAATCATATGGGTCAAACATATGGGTCCATTCCTACAAAAATGACCAGAACTTTGATAAAAGAAAGCTGGGCCAAGGATGGGTGTACCATAGTGCAGCACGCACAAGTCTTTGGAAGGAGCCCCATAGCTTGTACTTGATTGGTGAATAAATCGATCAATGGTTAATTTATTCCTTGTTTCAGCTCCATGTTTATCATGTTAAAATTATTTTTAGAACTCCAAATGCAGGCTCACAATCCACTAATCTCCTAATAATTTCTTCGCTTTGGAGTTGGAGAAAGGGACTGTAGTGTTCATAACTATCCCTTGTGCAAATGTTGACACTCTAATTGGCAGTCAGATTGCAAGTTTCAACCCATGAGCTTCAACCTCTGTGTCATTAGTGACCTACTAGTTAGCACCCTGGGCTCTCATTGGCCTAATGATATGGCCCTTCATAGATTGCATGAAACACTTCAGAACCCCCCTCTGCATGGATGAAAAGGTGGCATCTCAATTCTCACACAAGGGATGGTTATGTCCAGTAACCAATGAGAGGGTGCTGGTTGCCACAAATAGTCTCACCACTTCCACACTTCAACTATTCCCAGTAACCAGTGCCCTCTCACTGGTTACCTAGCCCTAACCAGTGAGTGCAGGTTCAGATATGATTGGGGTTAGTGCCTGCATTGAAGAAAAACCCATCAAATTCTGACATTACAAAAAAGTACACTCCAAAGAAGTGTAGGAAACTATTCACAATGATCATGACAGAACTTTAGAAGCAGAATCATGAACTTCTTGTTCTTTCAGCTGGGGAAGTTCATCCATCAGGTGCCATGATACTGGCCTTGTTACCAGCAACACATATTCATTGAGATAGACAAGATTTGATAAGGCAGCACACCTGTGTCATTGTGACATACTTGGATGAGAGCATGAGGAGAGTTTGATAAGCATCAAATACCCATTCACCCATGTTGTTAAACCATTGGCCCAAGAGGAAACAAAGTACATAACAGTTTCTGGATGGCTTTCCCTCCATGTTCTTCATGATGGCAGGATAACTGCAGCTTTGCAGATGTTTGAGCAACCACTGGCAGCAAGAATGTAGGAAGTGACATCCATGCGTTCCACCATTCACAAGTTTGGGCTCCTCCATTTCAACTCCCAGTTACAACCTTCATCTCATCTCTTGCTTCAGTGAATAACCACAGGACACCCTGTAGCAGGAGCTGAAAAAATCCTAAGGGATTTCTGAGTTACCCAAAGCCTTCTTCTACAAGAAAATCTGAGGACAGAAGGAAGGAAGGAAACTTTTTGCAGAGGATTGAGTATTGGGTAAAAAACTACAATAGCTTCTTGTGGAGAACTGGAGGGAATGAGATTCCTGCCCGCATGGCCACACTCAAAATACCACAAGTTTCTTCCCCCACAGCATCAGCAACTGGGCTTGAATGCATTCTCACAACATCCATTACTGTTTAGGGAAATCTTTGGACTGGTGTATGTGAGGCTTCTATTATTCTCTGGGCCTTTCCTTGCCCACTTATGTCTAGAGCACTTGGCTTCCGCTTGAAGCTAGGCCCAATCTCTTCCATGTCAATTTCTTCTCCTAAGCAGTTTATCCGACAGCTCTGATCTCCTCTCACACTAGTGTCTGCAAGCTCATACTCTGCAATGCCTGTACTCGCTGCTACATCTGTCCCATTTCTGAGGTTCTCTATCACAACTGTCTCAGCCCCTACCAATTGGTTATGGGGACATGATTCCTCGTGTTGTTCAATTTGATTGTCTACTCCACTTGCTGGCTCCTGAGTCAACCACCTCAAATGCTCAAATTCCATTTGCAGATTGATTTCCTTGATCATTCCAACTACCTCATGTCTGAGGGTAGGCTGTATAACTCCTCTTTCATCTTGTGGTACTTGACTCACGGGTGCCAGTATGGTCCCTTCACGAATCCCCACTCTTGTAACAGCAGCAAGATCTTTGGTAAGAACAACTGCTGGCAATTCTTCACTGACCATAACAGGTGGGGACTGTACAGCTTGAGCAGTTGTTGCTGGAGAGAGTTGCACAGATATTTCAGCAATTGGGACGAGAGGTTCAAGTGGAGGTGTACCACTTGAGTGAGGGGCTGCATGCTTGAGAAGTTTGCAGATGCCTGCATATGGAGGACTCTCTGGTGGCTTGTCTGACATGAGTGTACTGGAGACTGAGAGCAATCACTTTCAAATGCTGCAACATAGCTGTCATCACTGCTCACCGTGTCATCTCCATCTTGTACTTCCTCCTGGGCTTGGAGGTGATGCCCATTCCACTGGATCTTGGGTGAAACCGATATTACATTCGGTGTCATCAGAATCCTCAGAGTCTGACTTGAGTAGGGCTCCTGGCAGCCCAGTGGGCACTACATGAGAAAAGTTCAGGAAGGGCTGGCTTGGTGTCTCATCCAGTGCGCATCGCTTGCTTGCTCTATGATCCCATCCCTCACAGAGATTGAGGACCTCCTCCTGAGAATCTGACACATAGCAGTGCTTCTCTAAGGCAAGGGTAATAGCAGAGACAGGCATTGTGCTCCACCATATGTGTTAACCCTCACCAGCTAGTTAAGAAACTCCAAACATGCCCCCAAGCTTCATAGCTCTTTCTGCTGCACCAACCATCCCAGGTCTCAGAAGTCTGATTAAAATCACATCATATAGCCAGCATCTGATCCTCCAAGCATCTGAGAAAACATAGGCTCGCAGGATCTGTGCCATAGATAAATTTGTAACAAGTCGGTGAGAGAATACAGAGCACAATTCTCCTTATCAATTGCTACAGAAGCTAATCCCCATAGATCCACTGCCATCTTCAACCAGGCAGAAAGAAGTTATCAAGCACTTGGGAAAAACCCCTAAAAAGGAAATGCAGTGCCAAATGTGCTTCAACCCTTCTTAAACAATTCTCCTTATCAATTGCAGATGCTTTGCCAGCCGATCCCCATAGACCCACTGCCATCTTCAACCGAGCAGAAAGAAGTTATCATGCACTTGAGAAAAACCCCTAAAAAGGAAATGCATTACCAAATGTGCTTCAACCCTTCTCTAACAATTCTTCTTATCAATTGCAGATGCTTTGCAAGCCGATCCCCATAGACCCAGTGTCATCATCAACCTAGCAGAAACAAGTTATCATGCACCTGGAAAAAACCCTAAAAAGGAACTGCAGTGTACCAAATGTGCTTCATAAAACCCTTCTTAAAACCCTAAAGTGCAATTGCATTGCCAAATTTGCTTCAACCCTTTCTTAAAACCCACAATAAAAAAGCTAGTGACAAATCATCAATTTATCAAGAGCATGAGTAGGTATACTCACTCACAATATGACTGACTGTCCAGAAGAGATTTCCAATTACCAAGCCAATCATTCCATCAGAAGAAGCATTCAGTTAGCGCAAACTTGCAAGAAAAAAACTTGGGATCCTTCAGTGAAAACTGCAGTAGTGTGCGTCCACAGGGGAGTCCTGGTTTCACGTACCCTTTCAATAATGTCTTGATACCTAACATGAGATCTTCTTCCCTTTGTAGCTAGTAATCCCCTTTCCTGCCATCTCTACACCATGAGAAAATCAGAGAGACTCATCAAACCTTCTTGCAAAGACACTGAACAAGGTCTTCTTCTTGGGTCTACCTGACCTAACCGCTGCTCAAAATCCACATGCCCGTTGTGCAAAATCAACATGCCCGTTGTGCAAAATCCACATGCCCTGTGTGCAAAATCATGAAAACCATTACGTTATGGAAGTTGAAAGCCTTTCCTTTTTCTGGCGAAATTTCGCCAAAAAGAGAAATTAAATATTCGAAATTCGAAAATGAATGATTTTCGAGGGTTTCAGTCGCCAGAAGTGAGGAAAACATTTTAAAAAAATCGCCAGATTTCTATATTTACTTTTCAGTGATGTAGCCATAAATATACAAGGTTGATTAAAGATTTGTGGTTTATATCTGGTTTATAGCCAAATTTGGCTAAATCATCGTACGGAAGATTGCCATTTTTTCTTCATCTTCCTATGGATGATCGCTTTTTGGGCTACAATAAAATAATTCCTTAGAAAAAAACTGCCGGCTACAGGAGGCCATTGTGCCCGTTTCTCTGCCCTTTCAAAAATATTGGCGAGTCCGGTAGAGGCCATTATGCCCGTTTCGTTACCCGTTTGGAAATTTATGCGAGCCCGGTAGCCCAAATTCCTCGTGGGCAGCACGTAACCGGGCACAAATGGCCTGCCCGGCACCTTGCCATGATACGAAGAGCGACGTGATCTCGCTCGACGTGCGTCGACGCACTCTCTGCACACCACTTTTCACCACTTTTGCACCAAATTTCCTCGCAACAATTTTGTTTTTTTTTTGCAGCTGTTGTTGTAGCTTTCTGCACTCTCTTCTTCTGGGCTTCTTTGTATGTCTTTAGGATCCACGAAAACATTACGCCGTTGGCAATCCGGGAAGAACAGGAAGGTAGAAAGCTGGCGGAACAGGGAGCAAGCGAAGAGGAGATGAGGAACGTGGTCACTGAGGTACTTATCACCATTTCTATACATTGATCTTGTTGATAGATAGGGGAAAGAAAGAAAAAAAAGGAATTTTTGGAGTCTCTTCTGTGCGCCCCGTTTTGTTGTTGTTGTTTTCTTTTTTTGGCCACGATTTTTGTCCCTATTTTGTAGTGGATTCAAGGATTAGGGTTTGAATCTTTCTGTCAATTTATTGGTGACGAAAATCTGGCAATCTTTCTTGCAGTAAGGCCTCTGAACAGTAAGAATGTCAATCAGTGAGATTGTGTGTACAGAGGCTTGTGTGCCTGCCTATAGACTAGGGTTCTTTGTGCCTGGTAATCATGTCAAGCACATGAGATTATCATCAGAGTACAGAGAGCTGTGAATTAGGTTTCACACATATGAAATGGGAATCTCATTGGTGGACATGGATGGCAGGCAAGTTTGAGCACCCAAGCCAGCCAGTGGTGGGCTGCTGTTCCCAGTGTCACTGCATCGATTGTCTTTTTGTGCTCTGCTGTATATGCTGTCAGCCTTGTGTTTGGATATGATTCATTTGACCAAGTCTGCCTCTTACCATACAAACTGGTTGAGCACTTTCAAGGTATGCATATCGCTGGTTTTGTGACTGTAACTATGTTGTTCTTCTTTGAAAATAGTGAATACCAAATCAGCAGCTGTTCATTTCTGATTTGAAGTTGCACCCAAGATACACGCTAATTTTTTGCACCAAATAATTCAGATGAAGTTTTGCAGTTTACAGGCCATATTCGTCAGTGGTGTTCCATGGATCAATCTTGCATTTGGTGTTCAACATGCTGGCTCTGGTTCCAATTGGGAGTGGCCTGGAGCGCCTCCTTGGCTCAGTTCGCTACTTACATGTCCTCTTTCTTTTGACAACTAGCAACGCCCTCATCCAGGTGGCTATTGCATACATAGCAGCTTACAATCCCATACATTGGTACTCTGATCTTTTGATGGAGTGTAGCATTGGGTTCTCAGGTGTAATTTTTGCAATGATCGTCATAGAGACAAGCCTAAGTACTGCTCAAACTCGCAGGTACATCATTCTTGACACCATGCATTTTTTTACTAATACCTCACTGTTCCAGAGTTTCCAGATTAAGGACTTGTCATGCTACAGGATTAGACCTTGGACACACTTGTCTAAGTGGGAGATCATTGTGTGCTTTGTGCAGCATTTTTGGATTCTTCACAGTTAACGCGAAGTGGTACTTACCTCTTTTGCTCACTGGAGTTGAAGGCAATCTTTGCATAAGGCTGAACAAAATCATTATGCTTGTTTGGGTCTATGCTTGGATCATTATTTAAGGTCATCAGGTGCATACTTTCTGTCACTTTTATAATTGGTCAGCAGCCTTGTTCTTTGGGGCTCTGGAGATTGACCTATGGTAGGCTGGAATGTGGTGCGCAGGTATCCATGGGTGCTCCTTGTATTATTTCAGCTGCTGATGCCAAGGGTGTCTTTGCTTGGACACCTTAGTGGAATTTTATCAGGCTTTGCTTGTCAGTTCCTATATCCATGTTTTTGCAACCACATTTTTGCTCCCATGCCACCATAAATAAATCTTTTGTGCCTGAGAAATTAGATCTTAGAAGGGTGCTATCAAACCCAAGATCATTTCTTTCTACAGTTGTAGATTATGGCAAAGAGGGTGTTGTAAGTAGATCCTTGCTTTACTAGCCAATGTAGAAATTCTTCATGATGTTAATCAGTTTTTCTTATGTATGAACTGCAACACTAAGTGGGATCGTACTTCAAAGATCCAATCAAGAGTTTGAGGTGAAAAAGAGTAGTCTGAAAGACAACAGCATCTAGATGACAGTGGGTCAATACAGCTGTTCATTTTTCTCATCCAAATTCCCAATACATCTCCAGCTGAGGTTCATCATGCTTACAGAGGTCATTTGGTGGCAGATACATATGGTCTCTTCCATTGGTTGTTGCTCAGTCCAGAGAACTACTCAGCTATTGAAGGATCACATATCCTGGTACATCCTCTCACATTATCCTTGTCAGATTCTTGGGTTTTTATGATGTCTTCGAGGGTTGGTGGGACATGGTTCTCCACGGCTCACTTTCTGTAGGGAAATGGGGAGACCATTGTGCAAACAATGCCTCTAGCTGATTGCTGGGTAATGCATTTCTTAGTCTGCTACTAGTGATCATGGAAGGGAAGGAATTGCATCTTTTCCTTAAAGTCCCAACTTCACCAGATTGCATTTGTACTTCATGTGAAAGATCTTAATGAATGGATGAACTGTTTTGGGCTCGTTTCTGTTCATGGGGTAGTTGTGGAACGATGTTGAGTCCCCTTGGATATGTACTGCATTGAACCTTAGATCTTTGGTGATCAGCCATTCTATGAGTTGACATACTTCAGGTTGACGAACCATGTTGGGAATTTTGACTATTGACTTCCACATAAGCAATTCTCTTGGCTGACAAGGAATTTTGCAAATTCAATGCAGGCACGAGTTGTGAGGAGAACTGGGTTTATTGTTGGAGGCAGTTCTGGTGGCTATGCTTCTTTATCTCTACCTTCCTTTTCACCTCCCAGGTAACTGCTGCTTGTTGTCCGTTGCAGTGGTTATCAGGCATGTTAGTATTATCACATGGTAGTAACATGTAATTTATATCTAAGTAACAGCTTTAAAATGTATTCACCAAAGGAAAAATACCCGTATGTAAAGTGAAGACAAGACAAGAGAAGATGAGAGAAAAATGAAGGAAAATTTCATGAATGGAAGTTTTTCATTTGTTACATCAAATTCTGTGGTTTACATTGGAACGCCTTCGCTATTGACCTAGGTTTCTTCTCCTTTTTCTTTCACATTTTCCTCCAAAGCTGAGTGACCCAAAAGACTTTTCCTGTTCATATCTTCTTCTTCTGTCCCAGCATCATGATGAACATCAACCCTCCACATGTAGTTCAGCTAGAGGTCGTCTTGTGCCTCATTGGCTGTTCAGCACATTTGAGACATCAATATGATCAGAGTTGACCTGTATGCTTTGTTTACCAGTGACATGCCTTTGACACATAGGAAACACAATGATAAGAAGAGGATATAGATCAAATGTGAATATGAGAATTTGGAAATATAGATTGCATGTGAAGAAAAGAGATGAGTTGAGATGCGTAGAGGAGAAGAAAACAAAAGAAACAAGCTCTATTTGGGAGAGCTGCCTAGAAAGGACCTATTTGTGGGGGCAAAGAATTGAATCTATTTGGGAAAAGAACTACATATGGTTTGTAATATACCATAAACTCAGTATCGTGCTGGAATGGTAGTATAATTAGTAATGACATTATGATACTACAACACTCGTCCATAGTATATGCAGGTCTTCAATCTTAGTGGTAGGGATATGTGATTACTATTCAGAAGCATCCTTGTTGAGTTGGAGTTTTAGCTGAAGTCCACCTCCTGAAAGTTCTGCTAGTCAAACTTGATGTCCTCAGCAGTTTTACATGGGGTTTCCTAACAGGGAAATGTAAGTACAGGGAGATCTGATCAAACATCAGGTACATATGGATAGTCTGGTTATGCTCTTATTCCCTGGTGTTGTGTTACTGTAACTTATTGGTGGGAGTCTGCACTTTGGTTGCAATATGCAGCAGTGCTGGGCCAGCGATTGGCAGGGCAATGAACAGATTGCGATCTTGGATGCCACAAGCAAGGTCACAACCACAAGTAGATGAGGTTGGTGTCAACTTAATCTCCTCATTTAGAATAATCTGCTGGCACCTTGTAATTTTTACCCTCCAATGTGGAGCAATCTGAAATGGGCTGCACAGGAATTCCAAACCTTATATTTGGATTGCAAAATTTTTGAAGGGCAACTTACATAAAATGTCTAGGTCAGGCTCTAGGAAATCTAACTCGTTGTTTGGGTTTTAACCAATGAATAAGTGGAACCGGATGGGTGAAGCCATACACATTCTGTTGTCTTGAAGTACTTTTTACATTGGAAAGCTTCTCGACAAAAATTTACACATTCTCAAACCAGTTTCATCCACCTGTTAATTATGACCAAACGTCTTGCATACAGAGTTTCAGGGAGGTAAAGAGTACTGGGTCATCATGGATGACCCAGTACTGGCTAATCAGTATTTTGTCAAGTCTTTGCAGATAGTAGTCTGCAAGCTGTTTTGTGAGCTATATGGGATGAAGAAAAATCTGGATTCAGAACCTGGAACAGTTCTTGTGCTGTGTACCAAGTGTTCTAATGATGTGAATTACAGTCTGGCAAAAGTGTCAGGAGAGGACCATTCTATTCAAATAGTAGCACCTAATTATGTAGAAGGTCCCATGCTGATTGCTGATTTTTCTTGACATGTATCACTAATGACCAGTTGTAGCAACAGAAATTTCCAGGACGAGGTCATGTTCTAGGGAGTTCGGCTGGCACCCTGCCACCAACCAGAGGAGCTACTTCTAAAGCAGGAAACCAGCGAGCTAAGCCCACTGAGGTACAGAGTGACCTGCAAACAAGTCTTCTAGATGAGAGCCATCTGAGCATAGCACAAGAGCAAAGTGTCCTTGGGACAACATCATCTCCAATCAGGCAAGATATATGCCAAGTCCATGCTATGACAGCAAATGGTCATGAATTGATTTGAGTGCTTGCTTTTGAATCTATAGTTAGTAATACACAATAAATGATTCTTTGCTCCATGATGTGTCCATGAGGCATATAACTCTTGACAGTGCATATCTGCTGATTTGACCACCAAGAAGTAGATGCAACACCAAACAAAATGCTTTCACTGATTAGCTTGACACAAGGATGTCCTTGGGTGTATTGCAGGACTGGGTCTTTGGGAAAATAGGACACATCCAACATCAGTGGGCCTTGCAAGGTGACCACAGTCACATAATGCAGCTTTACCACTACAGCCACCTATTGGTTGTTTTGTACTGTTTTTGCAGCACAAAGTAGACCTATGGAAAGCTTTAATTGCTTCCAAATATTGCAAGGTGGGCGGTGGAAGTCTTGCAGGGCTCATGAGGTGATCCTATGCATGCTATGTGTTTTGGCCCCAGTGAAGCTGTTTTCCATGGTCTTGAAAACTAAAACCATCAGGACCTTAAAAGTTTCAAGAACAGGTCAATTTGAATGCCAATGGGACTTCTTAACTCATCAAACCGCCAAATTCATAGCCTGGAGAGAGCAGTGTTACATAAGCAGGACCATTGGCCCAGAAACACCTTTGTGACCCAGGTATGTTCAGAAGATACCCTGCACGCTTAGAACTTCTTGATGGTGCATCAGAACAAAAACTACAAAGTATTCTGTGTAGATTTTCAATGGTTTCAAAATGAGAACAAAATATCTCATTTCTCAAATCTCTAACTTAAAGTTGGAAAAAAATAAAGTTTTGTAAGATGAACTTCACCATCTACTTCTTGTTGCTAAGCATCCATTTGTGGATGTGATGCTTGAATTGATTGTCTGGTGTTTACAGTATGGAACAGGTAGGATCAAAGCTGCTCACTAAAATTAGGGTATGCATACCTCACAAATGTGTGAAAACTTTCATCATAATATATTGCTTGCATGCACTTTTTTTCATGCTATTATAGTTTTAGATGGCTTGTTAAGGTCTCAAACAGGAGTTGCATCATACAGAATATGGGTACTCCATGTTGCACAAGAAGCCTCCTCTGGGCTTTGCTCCACATGCTCTAGGATCTTGGTACTTGGGATTTGCTCCACCTACTTTAGGATCTTGTAATCTTTTAATCCCACAATATGTGATGTTTGTTTAGGGTGGGGGTTGCATCAGGCTGCACCTTCATGTGTCTAAATCTGTGGAAGGAAGTTAAAACAGTCATCATGTGACAGCCCCAAAAACAGTATTTGGGCTACATTGGCATTTTCTTCAAGAGAGCCCATGCAATTTCACCATGGTAAGGCTTCATGACATTGAAATGAAGAGGGCAAAGGTAGAGAAAGGCATTTGTTGAGAGTTCTTGACCTAACAACACTGTTGCCAAATCTAGTAGTACCGATATAGCACAGAATCTAAATGCCCTTGAGAAGAACAATTCATCCACTGGCACACATGAAAAAACAAATGTAAATGCAAGCACATGAGAGTAGATTGAATAAGACCCAAGATCAAAGTTGTGCAGATGTAAAGATTCAGAGCACACAAGAACAAGGAATAGGCCAAGCATAAGGTTATGGACGTTAGGGTTGAAATATTAGATGAATCTCTTGTCAAGCTAATTTTCAATTGTTTGGTTACAAGAATTTGGTTGGCAGAATTTCACCCTCCAATGTGCCAAAAATAGGACCTTGCCTCTAAACTATCTCCAACAATTCTATGCAGATACATCTTGAAGAAAAAGACAGATCTAGAACATTTCCAGTATAAAGTAGTGTCACCATGGATATCCCATACAAATTCCTCTAAATCCTGTATGAGAGCCCAGCAATCACACACCAAAAAGGCACCAAAATCAGTAGCAATTTTTCAGTCAATCCACCATCAAAAGAGAACCCACAGCAATCACACACCAAAGGCACCAAAATCAGTGGCAGTTTTTGAGTCTATCCATCATCAAAGGAAAACCAAAGCACAAGTGCCCTGCCTTCTTCATGCTCCTTTTCAGGTCTCTGAAGAAAATTAGCATGATTGTGAGAAAAAAATGGAGCAGAAACAATCTGCAAATCTAGTACATGGAACATATGTAGAGGAAACAAAATTTGGATTTCTGGAAAGGAACTCAGTTTCTGATGACCCACAATTCCATTTGATACAGAGGGTTAGAAGGGGGAAGTTTCAGAGGGAAATATGAACTTCAAACTCCATGGTGAAAACTGAGCTATATACAAGTAACTTGTTTGGAACACATTTGCAAAGAACACACCTGTGCTCAAATCACAGACATCAACAATTTGTGGCAACCCTCGAGAAATATTTTCTTCCTAAAAACCAGAAATGCAAAAAAAATGAGCTCTATTTGCAGCAAAAAAACTGGGAAATGCTCATTGTCTTCGACATAGAGTGGTCATGGTAGTCACAACATCGACAAGACAAAAAATAAGATAAAGGATTGTAGCAGTTGCAGACAAGAAAAATGGGCACAGGCAAGCTGGAAATGTGCGTCTCTCTCTCTCACTCTCACTCTCTTGTGCATCAAGAAACTGATGAGAATGGAAAGATCCTAACAGTCTTATACTTGATCAGTCCACTCGTAACAAATCCCAGTGCACTGGTTGCTACTACTGGTAACATCAAGGCTAGAACCCTCAATGGAAGTCGCATGATGTAGCACGCACCTCCCCGGCAACCAGTTGCAACCCTAAATCCCCGCCGTAACCAGTTGTAACTGTTTTCCTTTCATGATTCCTAGTAGCCACCACCGGAATCGGGCTTGATTGCTGGAAAATGGAGAGAGAGAGAGAGAGAGAGAGAGAGAGAGAGAGAGAGAGAGTGCAAAGAAATTACGAGTGTTCATTGCCTTCACTTCATCTTGGCCTCGGTGAAGAGCACATGGCGCTTGACCACAGGGTCGTATTTGCGGAACTCCAGTTTGGTAGGAAACTTTCGGGGATTCTTGGACTTGACATAGAAGAATCCCGTCCCTGCTGCTGATACTAGTCGCACCAGAATCGATCCTCCCTTCGCCTTCGCCATCTCTCCGAGCTCTCGTCTCTACGTCTTGCTCTTGGTTTTCCTCCTTCACACCCACAAGCGCACATCCGTTCCTCCTCTTCCTTCTGCTCTTTGTGCTCTGCCAAAACTCTAGCGGCAGCAGGAAACCCTAGGGGTCCCAGCACTAACTCCTACCCAGTTTTGCCAAAACGCGAGGGCGTGCTCTTTGGCTCTGCCAAAACCCTAATAGCAGCAGCAGGAAACCCTAGGGGCCGTAGCGCTATCTCCCAGCCACTTTTGCCAAAAATCGAGGGCAGGACGAGAAATTTCTCGTGCTTCCTGTCCATCTCTGCCCAAAACCACCCACACCACGCCCAGAAAAAAATCACAGCAGCACCTTGTAAGTCATCCATAGATTGGAGATGAAACAGGGATTAGAGGGTCAAACTACGGCCCAAAGACAGGGTGATATTACAGATACCTCTAATGGGTACTGTAGTCAGCAATTTTTCTCCGTGTGAAATTTTGCACAGTTATGAAACTTAAAATTTTTTTATCTCAAGTTCTATGATTTTTTGACATTAAGAGTAAAAACTTTGAATTTTTTTCAAACAAATCTTTAAAATTGATAGACTTCTATCCATAGTTCAAATAGGTAGCTAAAAATATATAAGGACATATTTTTTGTCCTTTCATATTTTGTTCATATCCAATTTTTTCTAAATCAGTTTATGGATTATCACCAACTCAACTCAATGTTTTTTGTTGGCATTTTTTTTCAGAAAATGGAAAAAAAAAAGCCAAAACAAGTGTGATTTTTATGGATTCACCCCCCATTTTTCTGAATAAAATAATTAAATTAGTCACATCTAAACCTAGGCATTTCCTAAGTCACGACTTGTAGTAGCACTTTGTAGAAAACTCCTATAGCCCACTTATGATAATTGCCATTTAATGTTAATTCATGCTAAGGATCTTTGCCTAGTGGGCTTAATTGAGGAATTTCAAAAACTAACACCTACTTTAACTTCATCACAAAATTGAAAAAACAAACACTAACTATAGTACCTTAGCAACTTCAACATTGATTATGTTACTTGTAAAAATGTTGAAATTTTTAACTAAAACATCAAATAACAATTTTTGTGAAGGAATTAAATATTATTCTTCTATTTCTTAATTGGGCCTTTGTATGGTAGGCATTATTTTCTAAAAACACTCCATGAAGAGTTGAAAAAGAAAGATGTTATAGGTTGAAATGAAGATAGGTCAGCTTTATTGCACGCACATCTAAAACAACGATTCACACCTCATCAATTGACTAGAAGTTAAACATTAAGAAGGACCAAAAGAAAGACTTGTGCAAGAAGTTGAACATTGGGTATAATGGTCTTTTGCATGGAATGTTATAGATTGAATAATTTGTATAACCTTATATCACAAATTCTATAGCTTTTCCAATGAGTTGTATTTTTGAGTCCACTTCAAGGATATTGTGTTGAATGAAACCTCAATTGGAAGGATCTTCAAGACAATTGCCAAGTTATAAAATTCGCTCATGGAAATTTATCTCTTGAGAAAGAGTGAGCTAAGATGGGAGCCAACTTAAAGAGCATTGTAATTCCAGATTGTTAAACACAACAAAGAGTGTCCTGAATCTTGCCCTTAGCTATGTGAGTCAGAAACTTATTTGAAATGGGGGTGCCATTTTCCTTGAGGCAAAGGACCTTCCTTCCTAGTTCTTGAGTTGTTGCACACTTAATTTTGTATTCCCATATCCAGTTCCACCATATGGGTAGGGCTTGTTCCACCACATGGGTAGGTCCTGTTCCACGTGGAATGTGGAAAGCCCATTCCGGCAAGTTTTGTTCCATATGGTAGTGATGGGGTCTATTAGGATCTGTTCCAGAAAATAATCGGCATCTCCCTTATTGATTCACAGTACTAGCATTGATTCATAGTATTTTAATTAGCTTGGTGATTCCCAAATGGAACTGGCAGATTACCATGGATTCCAGTTTGGAAAAAACACCACCAAAGTACAAGAATAAGACCCCAAAAATATAAACCCATGGTCTAAAAGACCAATTGGTTAGTTCAGACCAAAATTTAGGAATTACCCAATTAGCAAGCCTGGCTCTAGATGGAACATGCACCGTTGGATTCTGAATTGGAGACTTGATCTTGATTCAAAACAACAATGTCAACCTTTTTCCTTGAAACCTAAATTCAATCCAACGGTTGGATGCTAATATAAATGCCATTTTGTGTTGCCCAAAACAAGTACGTGATGGATTTTCATATAGTCTTTTCTGCATCTTTTCAGTCCCCTCTTTCAAGGCACAGAAGGACCCCTCTTCTGAGGTTTACCTGACCTAACCATTGATCAAATTTCACATACCCAGTTTGCAAATTCCACCATGCCCATTCATCCAGTTTGGATGGACTTACTACTTTTCTATTTTGGACTGTGCTGGGTACATGCCATCGTCTCTGCTTTGCTGCCCAGTTGGCTCGCCCAAAATTCCTCAATGAAATAGGGCTATTTCCGCATTTTGTTGAGGAATTTGGGCGAGCCAAAATTTTCAAATGGGCAGTGCATGGGCACAATGGTCTGTACCTGGCTCCATCCTAAATACAAAAGTAGTTGAACTATTCAAAATGGATGAATGATTTGGGTACAGTGGATGAATGATTGGAGTTAAGTACCTTACAAGACACTCCTTTCACACAGCTCAGCTTATTGTGTGTCGTACCTAATCGACTGGTGACGTGCCAAGAGTCTGCCGCAAAAAGATTGCCGCGCACATGCACGCGGGCGAGCGCCCTGCGACGCCGGCCATACCACTCCCTGCGTCTCTTTCCGCCCACACGTTTACCCCTTTCCTTGTCTAAGCGGAGGAGATGGAGGAGCTCTCCTAGCCGTTGTGCAGCAACTCTCCTTATTTCTTCAGAAAGTTGAGCTTCGGTTCATCTTCTGGGAGAAACTTGCTCTTTACGCTTACTCGCTCGAGTGGGAAATAGAAAGGGTTTCTATTTGTAGCCAAAGATCAACACAGATAGACACACAAATCCTCTGAAGCACACAAACAGAGACACAGAAAGATACAGAGAGAGACACAGAGAGGTTTTTGTGTGTGTGTGTGTGTGTGTGTGCATACGGGACAGGAAGGATGCGAGGAGACAGAGAGGTTCGTTACGGGGGTGGTGGAGGCCGCTACGAAGAGCGAGAGCGTGACCGGGGAGGCCCGACTCGGCTGTACGTTGGTAGGTTGACCAGCCGTATACGCAGCCGCGATCTGGAGGATCTCTTCACGAAGTATGGCCGGTAAGGCCGTCTTCATTCTCTGCATTTTTCTGCGCTTTTGTGGCATATGGACGCTCATGTCGTCTGGTGAGGGTTAGGAAGTTACGGCCGTCTGTCATTCTCTGCGTTTTTGTGGCGTATGGACGCTCATGCCGTCTCTTGAGGGTTAGGAAGTTATGGCGGTTTCAGAATCTTAGAGTGTGTTAGTACAATAAGGTAAGGAGAAGTTGTGTTTTATGTGTTGGCCTGAGGAGACATCATCTTCTCATGCCTGGTATCACTGATCTGCACTAACCGGTCTGCACTAACAACCATTGAAACGGTCGTCTTTGGACGAGGATGAAGTTGATGAGAAGGATATTGTCAACATATCTGCCTAATGACGTGCAGTGCAGCTATCTTGCTGCTATGTATGATGAGCATACTGGAACCGAGTTAATAGGGTTCCATCTGGGGTATGTGTAGCTCCTGTCTTTCCTTTGGCAGGGATTTCCAGTGTTCGGATGTGGATTTTTTTCGTTGAGTTTTTCACACTGTGATATGCCGCTACTATTTAGTGGTCGTGTCCAAAAGCCTTGAAGCCATGCCTGACAAAGTCAGGTAGTTGCATTTAAGCCAGGGGTTGCATTTCCAGCATTGGTCCATTTACCTCTCTGTCTTTCTCTTTTGATGTTGTATGACAGCAGAATGGGAACAGGTGATCAACCCATGGTCTCCTCCTCTTTCTCACCTTCCCTGTATGGCTCTGATACTTTGTAAAGAGTCCTTGGGACTTGACGAGGCTCCCTGTGAATTTTCCCTTTCTTTTTTCCTCCATCTTGCTGGATGCTCCACATGTTGTTGACCGGTGCCTTCATGTGAGCCCTTTTTCACCTTTGGACAGTACACAAGCAGTGTCTCACTCACATGGTATGTGGATGAAGGTTGGTGGGTTCTTTCCATCTGGCTGGTGAGTCTTTGGTGAGAGGGATGACTGTGCTGGCAAAATGGTGGTCCTTGCCCATGGAGGGGAGGGCACTTACTGGTGCATCTAGGCGCGATTCTGTATCTAGTGATGTGCATACTTTCAGTACATACAAATCATACATGCATAGGGTGGCATGACTTGACATGGCGAATGCTCGATTAAGGGTGTGGGTGGCCTCTGACATGCGGTGATCCGTGGGTGCGCTGCCTCTGTCTGTCTCTGTGTGTGTTGGTGGCGATCGCATTTCTGCAGTGTTCGAGATGTGGATATGAAGCACGACTTCGCATTTGTTGTGAGTACCTGGTCCTGCCCATCTTCCATTTTCCAGTGTTGTGCACAATAATCTGGGCCATAGCAAGATCTTATAACTGTGCTATGCCTTACTATGGAGTATGTATCTGTGTCCATGAAGTTCTATTGTAGAAGGAGAAGAATGATCTGAACTTTGCCAACCAAGAATGATTTAAGCGTCTTCATCCCTAGTGCTTTACTGCCTCCTTTCAAAGGTTCTGTTTGTACATAATTTTCTGCTCATAATGTTATTACTACACTTGTTCCTGTTGTGTTCCTAGTGGTTTTGTTGGAACTGATTCAGTGGTTACCCGTGAGGACTTGTTGTGAGTTTTGTCTGCAATCTCATAGATACATAAGCTAAAACTGGTGTTGACTTCCATGTGTAGGCTGGAGTAGTTGATGGTCACTGCACGCATATACTATAGATTTAGGAGCAGGCATAATGCCATCTTGAATGTTGATTTCATCTATTTGTGTGACTTTAGATCTGTTCCTCTTTTGGTCTTATTGTGGTCTTGACCAATGAGAAGGAAGAGGAGGCAGTTATTGGCTGGAAGATGCTGCTGTCTGAGTGTTATTATGATGGAGGGCATGTAGGAGTTTGGTGATCCACGAGATGCAGACGATGCTTGCCATTATCTGAATGGAAAGGACTTTGAAGGAACTCGTCTGGTTGTTGAGTTTGCCCGTCGGGTGAGTTGCTGTCTCTGTGAGAATTTGACATTTCTCTGAGGTTGTCTTGAAAGTTTCAATAGTTCTCACTCTGTGATACATTGTGAATTTTGACATTGTGGTAAACCACATTCTGATAAGTTTTGTCCTTGGGAAGAGAATGTAGGGCATGTGAGTTGGTTCTTTGCATGACAGATTTGGAGGTGTTATTTCAGGGACCAAGAGGACCTGGAGGTGCACGGGAGCCTGTAGCTGCACATGAGATGGTAAGATTTTGTTCTGATGATGTCTAGTGGTGTCTTTCCCTTTGGAGGTTTGTAGTCTGTACTACTTATTGGTAACCATCTGATGTTCATTTTGTTAAGTTATGACAGAGGGAGGTGAAAACTTTCAGCTGTTTTGCATACGAAATTCTAATTTCAATGCCCAAATGACTTTGGTTTTGAGGCAAACTAGTCTAATTTTTGTGGCAGGTTTTTGTTGGACAGTTACAGTGGTCATGAAACTGTTAAAACTAGTCACTACCTTCCTGAAATGATCTTTCATCTTGGTTTTCTGTTGAAGAATTTGTGTGTGCTTACAACTCTTACATTTTATCAGTCTGTAACCATGTACTTGAGAATTTGAGTGAATCTTTGCTCATACTTCTGTTGATTTCCTGCTCCTGACGTGGAAGGTGGTTTGTGGCAGTCTGTGTCATTATGCAGGCATGGTACTGTAAGCTAGCTTGCCAGCAAACTTCTAGCATTGTTTGGTCTGAAGTCACCTGGGGGTCATTGCAAGTCTGGATAGTTTTAGATGGTTTGTCAGCTGGATGGTCATATTAGAACAGGCTGTATTTTCCCTAATATGCTAGCTGCATCTTTCTCACAAGGGATGCAACATCTTTTGTGAGTCTCACAAGTAAACTCTGATATTCTCACACACCACAATTTGTAGTCAATATCAGATTCATCACCTGATAAGTGTATGTTTTTCACTTTGTTCCAATGCTGGAGTGTACTCCAGGTGTGATAAGTATTTGTGCTCATTGTTGTCCAGGGTCCCATGGAACTTGTCTTAATCTGTGCAGAGTGGACTTACATTTCACCTATGATTACAGGGTGGGCGGGGCTCAAGCCGTGGTGATCGTGGTGACAGAGGGGCTCCTCTTGGAACTGGGCGATGCTACAACTGTGGAAATGATGGCCATTGGGCTCGTGACTGCAAGGCTGGGGACTGGAGAGACAAGTGCTATCGATGTGGTCAACGGGGTCACATTGAGCGCAATTGCCACAATAGTCCCCAGCCTACAAGCAGGTTTGACTTGCTTTTATCTGCAAATCTGTCATATTCATGATAGAGATTGCACACATTACTTCCTGCTTGGCATATTGTGTTCCAGAAGCAGCTTTACCCATCTATTTGTTCAATGCTGCAAGCTCTGCAGATCTCTTCTGTTCACATGCATGGCAAACATGCAGGGAGAGGGCTAGCTGTATAATAAGCCACTTGCATCTTGATGAACAACCAGATTTCTTTTAGTCATGGCACATTTAGCCTTCCCTTTAAGCTGTTTTTTGTCACCTAAACAAAACTGGTTCAGACTTCAGTTGAATTGTAACATACCTTTGGTAAACATGTATGTACAGGGGCAGGCATGACCGAGACAAGGGTGGGTCTCGTTCACGCTCTCGATCTTACACACCACGAGGCTCACCACCACGTGGTTCTAGGCATGGCAGGAGCCGTAGCAGAAGCTTCAACAGCAGGAGTCTAAGGTGAATTTTTCTGATGTATAGAATTGGAGTGTAACCGAAGAGTTCTTGTTCCAACTAACCTTAATTACATGTCAACCATCTAAAGAGAGTCATTCTGCTGTGAGTTTTTACATACTATGATCTGTTATTGTATGGCATCATATTTGTGGACCCAAACTGAACGTGATCCAGTATTCTTGGAAAATTAAGGATCTAGATTTTTGCTTGGTGAATCTGGAGGATTCTTATTTTTGTAAAATCTATGATCGAAGATTATTACTGAAAGTTTGGGATGACCGTGTGCTGTTATTGCAGTCCGTCACCAAAGAGAGGGAGCCGCAGTCCTGCTAAGAACAACCGTCGCAAGCCAATCACTGGTGGTCGAAGCCACAGCCCAGCTCTGAGCAGCAGTCCACCCCATAAAAGTGCTCGGGAGATCAATTCTCTCAGCCCTAGGGGAGATGGCCGAAGTCGCAGTCCCACCCCTCCACGGCGTCGCAATGCTCGAGTGAGCCGCAGTCTTAGCCCTAGAAAACGCAGCCTGAGCCCTGGTCGTCAAGCTGGCAATGGCAAGTCTGGAGCTAATGTTCGTAGCCCTGGTGTGGATGCGGGTCCAGATAGCCCAAGGGTGGAGCATGAGGTTTCTCATCTTCATGACAATGATCGCAGCCACAGTCCCTCTGCTGAGCGGGATATTTCAGACTAGAGCTGTTTGCTACCAGTGAAGCTGTCTTTTCAGGCCAGTAGAAAGATTGTTGTCCATCGAGTGGGGTCTGTGTTTTCTGTCACTGTCAGCATCTATGGGTCTTATTAGAGAGCAGGCTGAAGTATGCTCCTTTGTAAGCCAGGGGGGAAGCTTGGTTTGGTGTTTCCTTGGTTTTTCTAGTTATCAGAAGGCAAATGAGATCTGTGAAGGATTTTGAATTAGCTGGATCCTGCAACTGTGATGAGGTTTGGAAACTGTGTATATCCAAGCCATTTTCTTTGAGCTTTTCCTTCTGTCTCACAACCTGTAACTTGTTTCTCATAATGTGCTATAGGGATTTCACCACTTTAGTGGCTTAAAAAGCTGAGATGTGTGGATTTAGTTCTGAGAAGCTTAAGCTGCTACATCATTTGTGTCGATTGGAATGCCACCAGGATGGGCTGCTGACTTTGCCTTTCAGCCTTATCATTCAAGGCGTAACAATTTGAAATATAACATCATAGTCACCATTAAAGCAATAATTTCATTTCTACACTACATATAGCTAGCTTAATAGTCTGGTAGATCAAATTATCACTCACTTGCCCCCTTATGCAGCGCCATTTTTTGATTACAAGCATCATCAGTTTTATCCACTCAAGTCATCTCTTTTATCAACTGATACAAAATCCCTCAACTTAATACCTATGTGCTGTAACAGGGGGTAGCTGCACCTAAAAAGTGAAATACACAGAACAATACTTCACCATAGAGTTATTACCATATAAGAAATTGGGCTATGTTCCATCAAGGTCCATTTTGAGAAAGGGGTTGCCAGCAACTGAAAATATAAAATGCTGGCTGAGGAATCTAATTCAATTGTTGAAAACAACGTTGATGAAAGGAAAATCTGATGAACTTTGCTGTGGATTTGGGTTAGGGTAGTGAGCAGTGAGGGAGGAAGGTGTGGAGTTTGGCAGCTTCAATACTCACAGATGAGGATGTGCAGCAAGTGCTGAAGATGCATTCAAATTGACCCACATACCTGCAGCTCTATCATAAGGGAGAGCTCCATGGAGGTTGTGACATTCTGTTGGAGATGAAGGAAAATGGGGAGTTGTAGTCCTTTCTGGAATGATATGGTATGTGTCAGAAGCTCTCTATGAATTATTACCAACAGGTTGTGTGAAAGTCCTTTGGATGTTACAATGTGTTTGTGTCTGTTTTGTGATTTGATTCATGGTCCAATGCTACTCAAACAAAAAGTGCCCATGCAAATTTGGTATAGGACAATGCTTGGCCTCATGACTGGCAGAAGAGGAAGAGTTAGGATTGGAATTGGAATTGAGAGACATTTGTAAATTAACCATATTCAGGTATTTACACAACAAAAACATTAATTCCATTGTGATGAAATCTTGATGGGTCCCTAACTTGCTGTGCAGGGCTGTCTTGCGGATGCATGGTTTACTCCATTGGCTTTGCATTAACCTTGTTAGAACCTTGAGAGCTTGGGTGCCTCCATTGTATTGAGTCATTAATTTATCACATAGCAAAGAATTTTACATTAGTTTAGTAGCAACTATCTCAATGTAGCCAATTTCTGGTTATTCCAGCCTGATGGAACTCAGAAAATGACTTAAGTCATCAGCATGTTCATACCCCAAGCCTTCATTCAAGAAACTTAAATACTTCATTCCCACACTGATACTTTATCGGGCAAGTCCTTTCATCAAATTGAAGGAAGCACAAATTTCTAATCCATTGTGAAAAAACCATTAAGAAGATTGTGTGGCAAAACATGACCTTAGAATGAGAATGTACTGCCTAGTGAGGATGAAGGCCAAGATCTGATTCAACTAGAAGACAAATCATTGCTTATTGGGATGATTACTGATAACAAGTTGCAACAAGTCTCCACTATCATTATCTTACATCAAGCTACATACCAGTTACTCTCTGATCCTCCCTAACAACTTTGATCATTATTCCTGTGAGAAGTCCATATTCAGAACAGACCTGCTGTGCCTCCCATTTTGGTTGGGTATTCTCGTTCCATCCACTATATATAAACTCCTCCACAGTTCTCATGTTTTGCAAAGTTCATAAACCTCGTCTCTTCATAAAGATAGAAGCATCAATGGACTCTGCTGCCTGCACCAACTAGAACAAGTTTTGTCTTTCACTTGTGGAGAAAACAAAGCTCAATACCTTGTGTAAAAGACCACACAAAAAACCGAGAAGGTTGAACAAGCCTTCCAAATGAAGGGAATGGAGGTAGGGGAAGGAAAGAAAGAAGTGCACAAAGTTGATTCCTTTGCTCACCAATGATTGGTACATCTCCAATTGAGTTCAACCTTTCACCTCTGCTTCATCTGTGCTGAAATTCTTCCAAGCCCAAGGATGATCACAGCTACTTTGCTTGAATTGGGAGGATACAGTACATGCAAAGACAACATGTCTCTGCTGATCAAATACTTCACTAATGGATTCTGCTTGACAAGAGTGCATTCTCAGAACATGTAGCCCCTAACCTACATTACTACAAAATCCGAGGTTCTACTGACAAATGATTGATTTGATCAGTTAACCATTGAAGCCTCATCCTCTTCTGAAACCCATTCTTCTTGCAGATGACCTTCCTGTTGTGTGTCCACTATGTGTGAACCCTCCAAAGAAACCGCTGCATCCTCCTTTCTTCTCACTTCCAGCTCTGGATTCCAATCTGCCAAACAATTGTCCAAGACTCAGTATATTGAAGTGAGTGGAATTGAAGAGATACTGAATACTTACACCAGTTTGCTCAATAGATTACCATTCATGAACCAGCATGAACCTACAGCATATTGACACAGCATGAGACTTCACCATTTCATTCTGCTCCCTGCAGTCATTTACCTGGTGGAAAGATTCTCTCAACTGCCTGGGTCAGGTCACCTGACCACCGTTCTGCCTTCACCAGATACTTCTGCCAGTGTCTCACAGTAGCAAGATCCACACAAATGCCTAGGTCCACCATTTCTGAGGTTACTCTCAGCACACCATCAAAGACAGTTTCGCGTGCTACTGCTGCTCGTGAAAGTAAAGAAGTCATGATGCAATGGAAGAGGGCCTTGTCTGGTTTCAATCCAGCAGCCTTCATCTCATCATAGCATGCTAAGGCTTTCTCTGGGTATGATGCAGAAGCCCATCCATGGATGAGGGTTGTGTATGTTCGCAGGTTAGGTTGCACCCCCATCTGCTTCATCTGCTCCATTGTCTCCATTGCTCTCTGTATTAGAGCATCATGCCAGTTCTGTATCAGGGTAGAAAAAGAAAAATCTTTGATGCTAGACAGAGCTCGTATGATTAAAAACCTCTCCCGTACACTGCAAATAGTCTCCTCTTGGAAGTGAGCATTATATGATTGCAGAACCATGATTCCTGGTTGGTCATCTATACCAGTAAACTCAGGTGCTAGCTTTAGAGGTCATATGGCATCTGGTGTATCCATTGCCACAACTGGAAAGACCTGTTTTTTTGTTCCAAGCATTCTTGTCAACCTACACTCAGCACTATTATGAAGAGGAAAAGGATGCAGACAATAGCACATCCCTGCAAAACTGGAAACTGATTCATGAGGATTTGGTTGCAGCCCACCTCCAGTGTGAGGGCCCTGAGTTTAGGGTTGAGGGTGGACATACTTGCATGTCACCAGCCTTGCAGCAGGCATTGACAAACGATGTGTAAGAATGGATGTCTGGAGCAAAACCTTGCTGTCGCATTTGTTGCATGATATCAGATGCTTCCCACATATCCCCTCGCTGGGCCCACCTGTACCCTCACATGTACAAAAAAGTCATTTTTAGTACGAGCAGTACATAAACATCACTGTAATTCCCCATAAAAAGGTATCAAAAGAGAGATTCAAAGGATGCTGTTCTTGAATCAAACCCACAGTGTAACTTGCACACATTTGAGTGCCCTTGCAGACTATTACTGATATATATATATATATAGATGCTCAAACATGCTTTACCACAAATCCAAAGCTCTATAAAGAAAATATCAATGCACAAAGTGAAGCACAACTTTGATAGGCACCAAGTTGTATTACAAATACCCATCAAGAAGTATGTTGTAAATAAAGTTATTCATTGGGAAGCCCGCACTTGTCATCTCTTTGGTGACTGCAATTGCATTTTGCATGCGTCCAGCCTTACAGCAAGCTTTGAGGAGGGAACCATAGGATATTACATCCACATTCAAACCCTCATCCTTTATGCGATTGAAATACTGGAATGATTTCCCAATTTCACCTACACGTGCATATCCTTCCATAAGGGTGGTATAGCTGCGTTCATTTGGTACTACACCTGCTAGCACCATTTCATCAATAATTGATGCAGCCCTCTCCATCTGCAATCAGTTCACAACAACTTGATATCAAGAATAGAACTATCACAAGTGCCTGGCTCTAGTGTAGGATGCAGTTGCAAATCACAACAGTACATATCCATACAAGGACCGATTCAAGTCAGATTCTATAGTCTCCCATACCAGATGGACCCAGAGCAAATTTGTCAATAAGAACATGTATGGGCTGGGGCTGATTAGACAGTAGCCCTGAAAGCTGCACAGAGTGACACAGAAATGCAGACAGTGGACAAGAAATCATCACACAGACCTGGCCATCACGCATAAGCCCGTTCATTACAACATTATATGTTGCAGCAGTTGGGCGGCAGCCCCCCATCTTCATATCATGTACAATTTCAAGTGCCATTGGTACATCTCCAACCTTCATGAACCCATCAATAATTGTGGTGTATGTCTGAAATGTAGGCACATTACCCCCTTCTCGCATTCGTAGAAGTAGCTGCATCGCTCTGTCCATTTGTTGATTTCTGCAAAAGGCATTGACCAGTATATTGTAGGTCACAACATCAGGTTTGATACCAGCATTGGCCATGTCCTCAAACACTGAAAATGCATTCCCAGTGTCACCCAACTGCACGTAACCAGCCATAATCATGGAAAAGGTCTTCTGATTGTGTGCTATTCCTTGTGCCTCCATTTCCTTGCTGACCTCCAATGCTTTGGTCATCTTACCCAGCTGCCATATCCAGGCAATTGTATTAGAAAAAGGAAAAAGGATCTTAAAAACAGACTCAGGTCAACTGAAATAGCAAAAAGTATTGACCAAAGGTACCTTTGCGTAAAGATGGAGAAGGCAACCATAGGTAACAATTGTCGGAATCATTCCACTACTCTGATCCACCCTCACCACAACCACAGTTTGCATCAGTACTAGAGAAGCCTCTCACAGTTTGCAGACAATTGGCCTAATACTTTGGTACTTTGCAAGAGTAGCTGCCTTAAAACAACTGACAGAGTAGTACCAGAGTTGAAGGACCTACTGTTTACTTGCCTGCAACTTGTGAAAGACATGAAGGCACTTTGACTCATCATGGCGCTGTGCATAGCCATCCATCATGGTGTTGTAGAGACCAAGGATAGCCTCCAGACCTTCCGCCTCCATCTCAGCCACCAAAGCTTCAGCCTTTCCCATGTCACCTACCTTGCTGCACCATCTCAGAAAGTTTTACTACTTTTCTCCCTCAATCTTGCAAACAGCATCCCTTTTAGCTCCTGTGAAGAGGTATCTTGAGGACATGAAGGTTCCAAAGGGAAGACATAGGACTGCAATGGCATGAAGACTGCCATCACATGAAGCAAGCCAAAAAGGAGGGGAGGAAATGTGTACAAGAAACACTTTTCAGGCAAATTTGGTGAAGCCATACCAGTAGGCATTGATGATGTTATGGTAGAGTACTGCATTGGGGGCCCATCCCTTGTTCTTTGCTCTTTGGAACCAATGCTCTGCATCTCTATCAACATTGAAAAAAAACAATGAGAAAAGCATGAGCCAGAAAGCTTCAACTGCTGTGTTTTTCCAAAGACATGAAGGTACAACTGGCCAGGTAACGACCTGACTTTTAGCAGCAAGATCGATTATTATTGGTCACATCAACAAACACATCACTACCATTATACACCTTGTTAAATGCAGACAGTTCCATAAAGGCTGAGTTATGGATAAGACTGTCATTGAGGGATTGGGAAAGGGTCCATACTCAGCATTGCCAAGTTTTGCAAAACCCGAAATGAGGACACTGTGTGTGGCTGGATTGGGTGCAACTCCCTCAGCTTCCATCTCTTCCACACAGGCTGTGGCTCCTCGCATGTCCTGGGCCATGGCATACGCATGCACCAAACTGTTCACGAGCACAGTTACTATAGACAATTTAGTGCTTAATCTGAAACTGCTTTATTGCTTTGCAGCACCTGACATAGATGCAATCCAAGTTGAATCTCCTCAGATTCTCAGACTAGCCAAGGGTAATGTAGGATCAGCAATATCCTGTCAGTGAGTATCGCAGTGTTGCTAGTACAGGAAGTTGAAACTGTTCTCACTTGGTATAAACGTGGACATTGGGATCAATCCCTGTTGCCCTCATTCTCTCAAACATGGACCGGGCACTGTGCTTATCACCCTTCTTCCCATAGTAATTCACCAGCAAAGCATAATCTCCTCGCTTGGGCTGTATCACAAGACATGTGTTCTGAATCAGGTGGGAACTCCAAGTTCAAATCTGTAATACAAGTGGAATGCAATGGTGAACCTACACAGCAAGACCCACTGTGCAAAACTTTTGCAAGCGTGTTCAAGAGAATACCAGGGAATGACTAGGATACCAGGAAGAGAAGAGAAGAAGAAATATATCCCGGATAGAGGGTGTGGTGTAACCTTTTCAATCTTGCCAAATGCAGCAACCACCTTGCGCGTATCATGGGGCCCAAACTCAATTACTCTACGGAAATGACTTGATGCTTCCTCTCTTTCCTGATGCCACTCTGACCTGAACTCTCTATCCTTCACAGATGCAAAAGTCAACACAAGCAGATCATGAGTGGTGCTGCATCCATTTGAAGTATCAGCATCTCTGAAAGTGCAGCAAGAGTGGTTTGGTGGCCACAACAAAAGAGTCTGCATACAGTGCTACACTGCAAAGGAAAGATGGGAGAATGCATTTGATGTCAGAAGGTCAGGAGAGGCATCTCAGAGGCTGCATTGCACATCCTCTATGAGTAGCTCAAGAATTAGGGCTAGAATTTGCTTACCCCACCTGACTTCACCCATCGCTCCCGCTCCTCTCGCCTCTCCCGCTCTCTTCGGCCATCATCAAGTTTCACCCGAAGAGGATTTCCATGGAATTCAACCCCGTCAAACTCTGCTGCTCTCATGGCTGCAGCATTAGGGTCTGGACCTCCAAAGAAAACAAAGCAAAAGCCCCTGTTCTTCTCAGGATCTGTGTAGCTCCGGATACAGATGACATCCCGCACAGGGCCAAACTGTGTGAAAAAAGACCTGACAGCCTCGTTCTTAATGTGGTATGGCAAATTTCCTACAAAGATTTTGCCCAATTCACCTTCAGGATAACTCCCTGTCAAAGCAAGTGGCGCTGTCACATCATCTGCACCCACCTCAGTCTCGGTGGAAACCAAGGCTGATTCTTGCAACATGGAAAAAGAAGAAGAATTCCGACCTATCAGCCCACGAGGTGATGAGAAACCCTGTATTGGTTTACTTGAAAAAGAGACTGGATATGAATTGCTCGACGATGAAAAACAAGGCTGCTGCTGTCTTCCTTGCAGCTGCTGCAGAACACCGGTGCTGCTATTTAGAGATGGAGGAGGAGGAGGAGGAGGAGGAGGAGGAGGAGGAGGAGTTGCATCACACCTAACAGAATGATTCACTCTTCTACAACTACTGCTGCTGGTGGCAGCAGTTTCCTGTCCTTCTGGAAATCTGACACAAGAACCTGAACCTGCTTGCACATCCGAGTGTTTATTGCACCAGAAACCGGCAGGAAAAGAAGGAGTGGACGCAGAGCACCGTATGCCACTCCCGGAGTCGATAGGGGGATACACAAGGTGGTAACCCATTGAGAGCTTCAAACCCTAAACCCTCAAAAACTCCCCTTCAAGGCAAGCTCAATCCAAGAGATAAAAAAAACATGAAGAGAAAATTCTTCGGATCTAGCTAAGCCAGCCTCTGTGAATCCACGCCGACGAAATTTTTTTCTGACTCCTACGCAAATGTCTTTCCCATCCTCCGAAAAACCCTAACTCCTCATATCCTCAGCAGAAATCCCAAAACCCTTTCTTGCTGCTGGTGAAAATTATTCCAAAGAGAAAAAAGGTTGCAGTAGCTTGTCGACCAAATTACCAACTTCACAAAATCAGCAGCTACCACTCTAGACTCGCAGTGTCAATTACGCCATGACACTTACAAAACCCAAAGCAGCACTGAAAGACAAACCATCTCCAAAAGCTTCCAACAAGCAAACCAATGTCAGTGTGCGCAACAGTGCAACGACAATGCTCTGCTGCGAACTATGCTGCAATTTTATTGCAAATTTTTCAACGAGAATCTTCAGTATTGATCTAATAAGAGATTTTAATAAATTGTTCCATTTCATTTACACCTTTAATTGAGTTTATGTAGAAGACATTACGTAATTTTTAAAAAACAAATTGTGAATATTTAGATGATATATTATTATTTAATTCATTAATGAAAATTTAGATGAAATTATATTACAGTAAAATGAGTATATTATTTACACTTATTTAAATGAACAAAAGGATACTAGATAGTATAATGTTAATACAAAATGGGTGTTTTGCCAAATTTCCAAAAAATCACTTGAAGTTGGGTAGCCTAGCCTAGTGTGTTTTTTCATTATCTACTACATCAGGAAATCTCCCAATTCCCTTGTCATTTTAGATTTTCTATGCTTTTATTTACTTGTTGATAGTGATAAAAAATTCACATTGGAAGAGGGGATGAAAAATGTCAAAAAATGAATGAATGTGGTCCATTTCATGTGGTCCAGTTTCATCCCCTCTTTCAATGTGAATTTTTATCATTATCAGAATCCTGATGGGAATTGTGAACATTATCTAGTCCTGTTGGATGAAGATTCTATGGATGAGAAATGATCACAATGAAATTGCCTCCATCCTCCTTCTTCGTCGTCTTCTTCGAGTCTTTTGTTCTTCTGCTGATCAGTGCACATGGGAGCTCTGCTCTTCTGAAGACTGGAATCGGAGCTTGCGGTGGCGTTTAACGCAATTGATGCTATCACTCTTCACATTTGAGCATCCCTGGGTGCCATGTGCATCGGCAGACTAAAAACTACAGACTCTGTCTGCTTGCATACAAAAAGGTTGTGTATAAAATTTGGTTGCTGCAGGATTGGGAGAGCATAATTAGGTTGTGTTGAGATCCAGTTCCCATTAATTTCTGGCAACCATTCAACAATTAGCCACGGTATGGCAAATCAACGTTTGTGCTCCAAGAAAAAACCAGAATCATTTTCGGAAGAAGTCATGATGCACTTAAGAGTTCATCAACGCGGCAACCACTAATGTAAATGTTGTTTTGGGTTTAGGGTTTAGGGTGGCTATAGCAATTTCATACCTGAGAAGAACTCTACACTTTCAGTACAAATTAGTGAGACTAGAAGACCTGATGCATGGGTGAAATGTTACAAAACCCTCAACCCAAGTCCTTAAGAACCGACCTGAAAAATGTGAGAGCTATTCCCTTAAGCAAAAGAAAGGAACTCCGCAATCGCAGCACCGGTCACATCTCACTGACTACTTGTGTAATGCCCTGAGATCGAAAAGAACCAAGCTTGCCGAATACCTAAGTGTAAGGTGAGAACTAAGAACGGGTTACACGTTCCGAAACCTTCAGAAATTTTCGCTAGTTCTTTAGGATGAATAGAACAACTTTTCCCTTCAATGACACACCTGTTGTTGCTTTGCTTTAAGTCTCTCATGGTGAGCTACGAGTCTGAAAATCTCTATAAAAAAACACTAAGGTCGGAGGAGCAAAATCGGCACTTGAAATCATGAAATTATCCAAGATTATAGTTATGCACTGAGGTGGTGATGAAGCACAACTGTAATTGTCTTACTGAGCTTGAACATGAGCTTCAAACAAATCCTTCCTTTCAAAACAACTAAGGGACAATTACTAAACTAGTCCAAATATATGTGGCATTGAAATAATTAGAAGATCATGCATGTTACCCAAAGAAACTTGTCTAGTACAGGAATTGATCAGGAATATCATTAGATAATGAAATGAAGCTCTGATCACAACTGAGAAATTTTGTATTCAATCGATCAGCTACAGCGTGCTAATCAACTTAACAAAAGCCGATATCATTGGAGTAACGACCAATTCAGCTGAAGGGGTACAAAATTAATTGATGCAGCTGGTAGTTACGCAACTGCAACATCCCTTCGATTCCCGTAGATGAGAAGACTAGAAAATGAGCGGAACTCGAAGGTAAACGAAAGCATGGTCTTGCGGATCTGAGATTCCCTAGTACCAAATAATCTCTTGATTGATTAGTATGAAAGCATAGTCTTGCGGATCTGAGATTCCCTAGCCCAATTAATCTCTTGACTGATTAGTAGCGGTTTAAGATCATCTCTGCAATATGATATATACCCAAATTACGCAAGCTTGCTAATCACTACTTCACAAGCAAGCGGCAAGGTCTATGGATACAAGAGTATTCTGTCTCGGTGACCTTGAAAAGCTATATGAAGAACTGTGCAACGGAACCTACAATATCGAAGGTGCCGAGACTAGCAACAAGCGCTTCAGAGGCTTCCGTCCGTTGCGACGAGTACTATAAATATGCCTCAATTCGTCATAGGCTAGTATGTCCCACAGGTTTTCTGCACACTATAGTTTGAGTACGGCTGAGATCTGTAGGCATCGCAAACCCTTGGAGTGAGCTTCTTAGTAGTCGTCTTCATTCCATGCCGAAGCTTTCGGTACTTGTGCTAATCTTGCGGGAAGATGGAACCGATAACATCCAATAAGGCCGAGCAGAACGCCTTGATTAGGGCTCTAATCACTACAGATTTCCCAGGTTTGTTTGATCGATGTTTGCCGTTGCCATTTCCTAGTAGTTTTCTGGTTTCCTAGTAGATTGTAAGGAGCTGCGGCTGTACTATGGATTACCCACCTGGCTCATATATAGTGGGATGTGGTGGTTTTCCTTCTAGACAACCTCCATGTGGACACAATCTCTTGTGCATCTTGCTTCTGCTGCAATCTGCAACTAACTCCTGAAATTCCATTATGCTGCATGCAATCATCGTAATTTCGTAATTTCGGGAGTATTTTTCGTTAGTACCCATCAGCTTATTTTCTCCTCAATTCATCTTTTTTTCTGCTGCAACCTGCTGGAGTTTACTTAATCACGGGTGATGAATTTGCACTAACATGTTGCAGTCCTGTGCAGGTTTCGCAACTGCAGACGCTCCTGTGCCATTGGCATCTATTGAGAAATATCCGTGGATGTGGTTTTGTATGTCATGCAAAACGGGACCACACCCTACTTCGGCATTCAAGCGCAGCTGTTCCAAAAATTTCCGCAGTACTGAGTACAGCACCCATGCAGGCCATGGAAAGATACAGGTATTTACGAAGCTTGGGTGGCCGCCGTGTGTTCGAATATCGGAGATGGTGGCCTTCCTCGGCACCAATTTCATGTCTGACATTCAGTCATGGGACTACACGCACGCCGACACTAGTGTGTTATTCCTGACGCCGCCACCTCCTACCGTTCCCAACCCTGATCAATCCCACCCGTGCCAAGAATGCGGGATTCACGGCGTTCGCAACCGAACGTACTCATTCTGTTCCATCAAATGCAGATTTGCAACTCGGATTAGCCCGGGGGAGAGTACCCATTCTGTTGCATGAAATGCAGAACATTTTCAAGTCAGAAATTCGGTCACTCTGAGGATCGGCGAGAACCTGGAATCCCAAGTTGTAGAACAGTGATAGTCGGGACTTCCAGTACTCTTTGGACATTGTTTTTGTGACCTAGCTAGAGGATATCACGATTGCTGTCAATGATTTCACAACCTCTTTCTCTTTTTTTTACCTTCTTTTTTTTGGAAGTAAACTGGGAATTCCTCATTGAAAGGGAAAAGAAGGTATTTCACAACATTCTGAAGTGCTGGTAAACCCAATTCAAACAGACTTCAACATTGTTTCTCCTTGCTAGTGTAAATTCAATACACATGTACATAGTATCTCTAGTGTACAGTTTTGTTGTTGTTGTTGTTGCATTGGATTAAGATTTGCTTCTGTACGTAATGTTGAGAAGGTTCATGTGGCCTACGAGTGAGCGCAAATCTTTGATCAGCTGCATCCAGGATCTGGGTGTACAGGAAATTATGCTAGAAACGCTAGGGCATGTTTGAAGGGTCGAACAGTCTCCTGCGTATATTCATGAATGAACGACTAGAACCCAGCTCTAGAAACTCTCAAGGAGAAGCTCCAGGAACCTAGCTTGTACACAATGTTCAGTTGAATGTGTGACAAATTAATAGCATTGGTCCCATCAAACTCTTTTGGAAAGATACCACTAGCATTCAGGGAGTTACTCTTTATATATTTTATTCAAAGCACTTGAGATATAAAGGGGGTTTTTTTTCCTCATGCTATGAAATAACAGAATATTAAAGAACCTACTTTATGAAATTGGGAATATTTTAGGCATATTTTCATAAACCAATAGTTGGCACCCTATTTATGTATTGAAATAATCATAAATTTTACTCTCTTCCATTAATTTGCAACCTAAATTATTTTGCATGTAATTTGAACACAAATGGAAGTACCCTCCCCTTGTACTGGCATCATTTGCTTCATTGCCCTTGGAGGAGAGGGACAATAGACATGCAGTCAGAAACAAAGTTGACAGAATCGTTATGATACTAATTGTTGGCAAACAAGCTTTGGGCACCTTGCAAAGTCCCAAGAAAATTACAAGAGCTAGCACCCTCCTTTTGATTGAAATACACCAACTGAAAATTATGCACAGAATATGCCACTCAAAAAGAGATAATTTCCCTCTCATTCTTATTAGACTAAGCTTTTGAACCCTCCTATGTTTTCTAGGATGGACATTCATGGATACTAAGTTTAGAACAGTGTGCCCTCCAAGTACACAAGTAGAAAGTTTCTCCAACTGCCTTATGGACCATAGAATGGCCAAGCATCTGCCCATTATATGGGCAAGCCACCCTTGCCAAGCACAGTAGGCCTATAGACAGGCAGCGCTCAGCATCATGGGCAGCCATGAGCCCCATTCATTACATCAACATTTGTATAGTGAATGATGATGATGCATCATGAAATGATTATGGTGCAACATCATGTGAACACTGTGTGAATATAAAGGGAACATTATTGGAACCTTGTGAATAAGAGTTTCTCTGTACTAGTGAGGTTCCATAAAATATGAGATTGAAAACTAAAAATGCCAATACTTGACCCAATTTCAAACCGAGGTGGGCATGTCTAGGGAAAAGTTGGGGATTGTCAACTATTTTATCTACTAGACTAGTAAAACACATTGTAAGACAAAGGAAAAAGGAAAGGGAGAAAACATATGAATTCAAATATATTCCATGCACTTCTTCATTGCAAAAACAAAAAACAAGCTTAACACATCTCCTTATGACTCAATGAATTTTTCTCTCATTATAAGTTTATTGAATTCCAATTGTTATTCTAGAGACCTTCGCAAAAATATTTTATATATGTTTTGTCATCATCTTACAAATATTATATTAAATTATTAATCTATAAAACATGTCCATAACTTTAACACAATAATATTTCATGTCATGATCAATCTTGGTTGTGTCAAGTTTAACATCAAAACAGCTAAATCATGTAACATGACCACTTACCAACCTCAACCATAAATGACAAAGAACCAACGTACTGCCTATATGTAGTTTAGTTACTAAATTAAATCATAGATGACAAAGGGGAAAAATAGCACATAAAAATAAACTCTTCCACAAATCAGATTTTTAAACAACCAAATTCGAATTCGATCGTTGGCCTAGTCCACTCAAACATATTAAATATGAACCTTCTGACTAGATGGTTATCAAGAAACTTCCAACATTTTTTTCTGCTTTTAATAATCATATTCTTTACTTGCCAAGAATTTCAGATTAAAAATCATTGGATGAGATTAAAATTTCTAAATATATTACTTACTCAGCACACAAGTGTCAAAGCCCGCAAAGTACTACAATAAATCCAATTTTTGAGTGAACCGAAAAAACTAAACACAAATATTTGTAGTTTTGTATTTGATTAGTTGAGCAAACCCAAGACCAAGTATGGATGGAGAGGGATGTTATATGTCAAGTAATGGAGAAAAGTTGTTTTGGATGTACATTTAACCCATTCAGCTTGCAAGCATGGGAGGCTATTGGTATATAGGAAGTTAACCAATATTGTTTGGTCAACTTTTACATATTCATTCAAACTAGTGTGGCATGTGCCATTGGCCCAAGTGTGAATAAGGCCTTACTGATACAGCCCAATTGCAAAAAAAAATTTAAAAATAACTTAATTAATTTTTCAAGTCTAAAATACTCAAAATGCAATAGCTTCCACACCTTAGGTCAAAAGATTGCAAAGTCATCTCCATAACCCCATTCATCAAAGGTTTTTCAAGAGTACTAAGAGCATACTATAATCTCCCTAACATTTTTTTTTTCATTTTATTGAATTTTCAATGACAGAATTTTCAATACTGAATGATTTTTGGACTACAACTGTAAGCTAGGACCCTGTGGCCACGGAAAAAAACTTTGAATTACGAAGCACACTCTAATAATTATATAAGTTTTAAAATTAAAATTGTAAGCTATGTTCACATATGGTTTCCAATAGTTCATCATTATTAATGTTAATCTCAAATTTTATTTTATTATATAACATTGACATGAAAAGGCACATGTTAATGTGCTTTTTCATGTGCATATAGGGAAATAAGGGAAATGAATGAAGTAAGCTAGGCTTTGGGAGAAATAGTTGTATAATATTTGTTTAGAACAATAATTGTAAAATATAATCAGATGGTCAAGGGAAAAAATTAGATTGATCCAAGGTTACAAAGTGTCAATTCAAAAAAATTATAATTAAATGTATTTCGTACTTTCTTTCAGATATTCAAATATTATTATACCACTTGCACCACTTTCTTCTTTTCACTATTTAGATCTATGATTTATACATAGTAAAAAAAAACGAATAAAATAAATATATTATTAGATTAAAACATTTACAATGGTAGAGAATTTTGATTCTTGAATAGATTTGCATATAAACTACAAAAGAGTTTTGGACATAACAACATTATACTTTTTATTTTTGGGAGCTTCATACTTATTCATAAGGAAAATCCAACGAATTTCAATGAAACTACTTTATTTTTTGTATTCATTTCTACATTTTTTTTTGACAAAATTTGCCCCCATTTTAACAATAAAAGGGTTGTTTTTTTTTCCTCGCCAACATTATTTTTCTTTTCATCTAAGTATTTTCGTAGGTTCGTGTTCATGAGCTTGAAAACAATGATGGGCTGACTTTCCTTAACTCCATACCCTATGAATTGAACCACATTTGAGTGTTGCAATTTTGAAATAAACTTGCTTCTTTTTTAGTTGTTTCATTGGTTATTATTAGAAATACATGAATTAAGGATGAAACTCTACCTTTGATCTATTAGATTACTTAAATAAAGTAGAATCTAGAGTAGAATCTATCTAACCAATCATGCTGGTGATTGATGATTAACTTATTAGGATTATTCAAATTAGGATCACTCCTTGTATTTAGTTTTGGCAACTTTTCTTTTTGGTATTCTTGCAATACGAAACACCTATTTAACATGGTATTAGAGCAAAGCTACAATTTTCAAGTCTAGTGTTATTAGATTCTACATTGTGAAGCTAAGTTTCTTTAGTTGCAAGAAGCAAGTCACTTGAGTATTTGTGTGTGGGTCCTAGCTTTATGTGTCTAGAAAGACAATCATGGCAGATGCTCAAGATGAAGCGATCAATAGTACAAATGTTAAAAGACAGACCTCAAACAATGCATTTGGGGTTTTTGGTACAACTACAATTGCTTTAGATAGAGAAATTTATTATTCAACATAATAAAAGTCTAGATTTCTCTCTTGCAAATTCTAGTAGGTTAAAAAGGGAATCTAACTACCAAGTGTGGTCATTTAGGATGGTTTGGATACTTGAAAAACATCGCATTTGGACATTTTGTGTCACTCCCAAGACACAAGGTGTAGTCCCAAAGGCTGAGCATGAAGGCAAGAAATTTTCCTTGGATGTTATCTTTGAATCAATGTAGGATTCCTTGATTATGATCATTACACACTACACAGACCCATACGAATGTTGGCAACACCTAAAAGGACAATACGAACTAAACATAGGTTCGCAAAAGCTAATGTTATTATGAAAACTTTATACTTCATGGAAGGAAAAAATGATGACCATGGAAAACTATCTCAAGGAAATAAAAAACATCATCAATCAATTAACAACAATCTTTGTCACGAAACTAGAAGATTTACCCTCATTATTGTTGGTCCATTCTTTACCCAAGGAATAACAGTTTTTTAGGAAACTACTCATTGGTAATGATCTACTCCCATCTTTTTCAAATCTTGAATCCAAACTCATAGATGAAGAGATGTCGATCAAGATGGATGTAGAGAAAGAAGTAGCTTAGTAGCGATGTATTATACTTGAAAAGATGAAGATCAAACAAACAGAATGTTCCACCTTGAATTCCAAGAAGAAGCAAGCCATAGGAGCAAAAATAGGCTCAACTTCAAAAGAAAGGAGCCATGCTAAAGGTTAAGATGCAATCCTCAAAAGGGAAAGCATCATCTAATGACACATGTTTCTTTTGCAAAGAACCTAGACATTGGGAGAATGAATGTGAGCTCAAAAAAATAATTGAGCAAATGAAGAACCTGGAAGAGAAGTTCAAAGGATTAACATGGTCCAAGAATAGAAGAAAGTTTCATGTCAATTTAGTGGAGAAGGAACATGTGAAACAACTAGATTCAAATTCTGAATTTAACATAATAGATGTTGAAAAGGTGATAGAGACTCTCACCTTGTCGAAACTAGCAATGTATATGCTCTTAAAAAAGCTGATCATAAACTTGGTTTCTTTCAGAATCCTGAAGTCTTAATTAGTTCATCAAACAAAAAGGAGCTAGATAATCTTTGAGTTTTACACTTAAGTGCAACACAAAACATAACAAGGAACCCAAACATTATTTTTGGACTTAAATTTGTTGTAGTAGCACCTATGTTAACAGCAAGTGGTGAAGTTTATATTGTTACAAGAAAAGGAAGTGTGTGTGTAAAATTTCCAAATGGTGAAATGAAAAGGATTAGTGGTGTTCTCAATGTACCGAACATCAAATGGAACAAGTTGGAAAGAAGAGGTCTTTACACATTCCAAGCTGAAAGTATTGCAAATGTTGAAATTTGGAATGTGGAACAATTGCAAAATGTAGGAAATTTTCTATTTTGGCACAAGAGATTTAAACACATCAACTTTCGAATTCTCTATGAGTTGTTTAAAAAAGGACTTCTCTTGGGTCTACCAAAGTTGGTGAAGCTTGACCATGTATGTGACATTTGCCAAATTAAGAAATAGGCAAGGATGAAGTTTTCGAAAAACACAACAACCGCAACAAAGTCACTTCATTTGGTTCATAGTGATGTATGTGGACCATTCAAAATCATAGTAGTGACATACGCTCAACTTCATTCAAAAATACGCGTACTATACGTTTTTTTGTTCTTTTTTAAAAATATGGCCCAAAATACGTACGTATTGTTATTTTGCACTTTTCTGCAAGTGAGGGTTTCCAACAGCAGTCAAGTTCTTGAGACTAGAGCCTGGCTCGCGGGTTGCTCCCGAGTGTTTTGACTGAAGGCTGTCTGAGACTGTGCGGATTAGGGTTTAGAGGTTTAGTTCCCGCACTTGCAACCAAAGTTTGCATCACAGAAGATGCATTGGTGTTGCACGACCTGGTGAATAGCTGTGGATTGAAGCCGGCGAAGGAGGAGGAGGAGCAACAACAGTCAGTGTGGAACACGGCAACAACACTCGTCATGTGATCACTCTCTGTATCACACACCAGTTCTGTTGGAGAGAGAGAGAGAGATCCCCCCGCACTGCAGCAGCTGTGCACTACACCCCCAGCAAACCCCCCAAGGTTTTTCCACCTCCATCATCAGATCATGAAAGCAAGTTTCGAGACCAAGTTTCTATTTTTTGCAAACATTCAGACCAAGTTTTTTGCTTTCTGCAAATTTCCAGATCAAGATTGTTTTTTTTCTGCAAAAAAGCTCAAGAACAAGGTTTTCTGTTTTTTGCAAATTTCTAGAGCAAGTTTTTTTTAGGTTTTCTGCAAATTATTTCCAGAGCAAGTTGTTTTTATTTTTTCCTTGAATTTTTTTTCCAGAGCAAGTAGTTTTTATTGTCTGCAAATTATTTCTAGAGCAATTTTTTTTTTTTGTTTTCTACAACCTTCAAGCTCTAAAGATCATCATGTTCAGTGATAACTGACAGGAGTTTCTAGTACTAGTACTAATAGTAACATTCTCCAGAACCTCTACTCGTAACTGATTCCAAACTTTGCAAAAAGATACCAAAGCCTAGATCCTTGAAAAAGGAAACATGGGTTAGAGATTCTGTGCAGATTCTTGAGCTCTGATTAAGAATCTGACTTGAGAACATAATTTTTTTAAGCGCAATTTCTTGAGCTGTGGTTAAAGAATCTGACCTTTGAGTCAAGTGAGAAGAGGACACAAAGAGAAGCAGTGCTTGATTGTGGTGCTCCTGACAACTGCGGGTAGAAAAGTCATGATTGAGGTCTGTTTTTTTGTGATGACAAAAGGCTTTTAAGGTTTTGTACAAGATGTGGGTAGCAAAGTCAAAAGTTAGGTCTTTTGTGATGACAAAAGAGTTTCAAGGTTTTGCTATCAACACTTGTTGATCTAGTTTTGGTTCCATTGGGTTTCTAATTTGCTTTCCACTTCTGGTCTCACACTTGGGTTTCTAATTCGCTTGGGGCACCATTTCCTGTCATATTAGCATAATGATATGCTGAATGTGATGTGCTATGCTACTGAAGCAAGGGTTTGCCATATCGTTTTGCTCATCGTATTCACGTATTTCTCACGTATTCACATTTTCAAAATTTAAAATACTTGAAAATACTTGTTTTTAGCACCTTTGAGAAATACGCGTATTTCGTATGTCACTACTATGTTCAAAATAGCAGCTTAAAATGGTGTTATTTACTTCATCACCTTTATTGACCATTATAATAGACGAATCTTGGTAATTTTCATGAAAACTAAGAATCAAGTGCTTGAGGAGTTCAAAATATTCAAGGGAGTAATAGAGACCATCATAGGACACAAGTTGGAAATTTTGCAGATAGATAATGGAGGATAATACATATCTATTGAATTTCGCAAGTATTGTTCCTGTCATGGCATCATTCACCGATTTTCTGCACCTTACTCCCTTAAGAGCAACGAAATAGCTGAAAGGAAAAATAGGTGGCTATTGAAATTGTGAGATGTCTTCTTCACCATCCAACTCCATCTTTGACAAACATGACACACATTAGTAAAAAATCCAAGATATAAATCATTTTGAAAAACTTGTAGACTATGTATAGTAAAAAGTCTTTATCTTATCCACATTATGTGTTATACATAGTATGAAAAGAGTAGATCTAATAAGTACTTGCTTGGTAGACACAAGTGTTGAACAAATAAACTACAATGCACATAACAACAAACTTGATAAGGAATGAGAGGTTGTGATCTTGTATATAGGATGTGGGAGTAGAAATCAAAGTTCACTTGTGTGAGGTCTTTTCTTTTTAATAGTGTATGTTACATCCAACCTTTGTTCACATGGCAAAAATTGTTATCACTGAGTATGAAAAACTAAAGAACATGAACATAGAACGTAATAATGCAAAATTATGTAGCTTGAACTTCGCACCTTTTCTACATTAGTATGTAACTATCATCTCCTTCTCATTACATTCTTGTTATGATGTTAGGAATTGTTTTTATTAAAAGTGAAGAAATTAAGACATAATTTCGAGTAGAAACTTGAAAACTAGTCACTTAACAAAAAATCATAGCATTACAAGTTTTAGTTGAAAGAGTGAAGAAGCTAAGACCCAACTCAAGTAGAAACTGGAAATTTGATTGGTGGGAAGTGTGGGTGTAAGTTACTTTTGTTTTACTATGGAGTTTAGGTTTAAGGCATTATCATATACTAAAGGTTTGTAGCATGCATAATCACATACATTGATTTAGTATCCAGAAGCAAACCTGCATTTTAGAAAGCACCAAAACAAAGTGAAATAGGTGAGATAACAAAGAATTGTTTTTCAACTTGTGCATTAAGTTGTAGCTTTAAACCCTAGCTTGACTTTTCATTGCATTTTTAAAGCCATCGATTAGGTTTATTGTAATCATTGCATTTCCAACCTTAGCTAGAGCACTTTTGAGATCACTACAACTTTTAGGTCATACATTTTTAATGTTTGTAGTTTGGCATTGAAATGGTGTTGAATTCATCATGGAGAGGGCAAAGATGAATTCTTTAGGGTTGATACAATTTTGTTGTCATAGTAGGCCATTGCTTCAATGAGTTAAATTTCCTAGCTAAGTTCTATAGCATGTAAGTGTTGCACTTGGATATTTTTCCTTTTGAGTACAATTTATGAGCGCGGAACTCCTTTTAGTCCTTTGAACTTAGTCTAGATCATTTCATTTTAGAAAAAATCAAGCGGTTTTTCTTCCCATTACCTTTTTGTTTTATTTTGAACAACTGATCTTGCTAATATGTTATCATTTTGTTTGCATTATACATTGGTTAAATAACTTAGTTGTTCACTTCTACATATTTGTGATTTTTCTAATTGTTAAGGTTTAAAGTTTGTTCACATTTTGTGTTGTGATTTACCAATTACCAATTACCTCAAATTGTTTATAAATGTGTTTGCAAAAGTTTACAACATATTTTTTATCTTTCAAATACTCTTGAATGTCTATTGCAAATTTAGTTTTGGGAGTAGATAATGAAGCTTTGTTGAGGGTTTTAGCCAACAAACCAAACTTTGACCAGCAATTTATTTTTTGGCTTTGAGTAGGTTTCTTTCCATCACCCAACCTATTCTGGCTAAAACATCAAATGATCTTGTAGATGTCTTTGAAAGTCAAAGGAATCTACTTCAATCAAAAGGTTTGTTGGCATCACCCAAGTGGAGCAAACATCTAAATACATCTACAAGTAGCTTGAAGTGTGGTGATATGACTGGATCTACATCAATTGACAAAAATTCAAAAAATAAATTTTTTGTTGCAAATGAAGTCAATGAATCTAGTTCTGAATTAAATGAAGATATCACAAGATATATAACCAACAAAAAAACAATCCAAAATTTAGGTTTTCTTTTTTAGATCCATATTGCAAGTTGAATTTAATCATGTTTATTCCTTATGTAACATCTAATGTCTAACAAACCAAAATTTAATGTGAATGTGGATTATGTAGGTTCATCTTGTGTGAAAGTGGGCAAAGAGGGCAAAAAGAACTTCAACCACCCTTCAAACCACATAACGAACTTGAAGAAAGCTTTGGAACCCCCTATGACTAATGATGATGTACTGCTTTGTGAAGATGACAATGTTTGGGCTACATTTGATGATGACTTTGATGATAGGCAACAAGCAAATGTGATTGTTTCTAATGTCTTACCACCTAACCCTATGCATCCTATTGCTGGGACTTCTAGATCTAACATGGCATAGGCTAGCTCTGTCACTAGAACAACAGGGGGCTATTTTGCGATCCAAATATCATCGCAAACAACAAAGAAAGAAATTTCCAAAAGCCCGCTGTTGTGAACCATAATTCCTCGCAAACTCTTAACCTTTTGCGATACCATAACATTCACACCCGTACCATCGCAAGTCCTTCACAACTCCCGAACTTGATAAAATCGCAAACTTTTCCGATTATAACTACTTCTATACATTGTTTGCGATTAACACTACATCAGAAACTATTTGCAACAAACCCATCATCGCAACGACTTAGCGAATCGACATAAAACTCTATCGGTTTCTGATATAAGATATGATGTAAACATTTCGGGATTCTCAAAATGCCGTTAAAAGTTTGCGATTAACATTACATCGGAAACTATTTGCAACAAACCCATCACCGCAACGACTTAGCGAATTGACTCAAAAGTTTATCGGTTTCCGATATAAGATCTAACGCAAACATTTCGGGATTCTCAAAATGCCGCTAAAAGTTTGCGATTAACATTACATCGGAAACTATTTGCAACAAACCCATCACCGCAACGACTTAGCGAATCGACTCAAAAGTCTATCTGTTTCCAATGTAAGATCTAACAAAAACATTTTGGGATTCTCAAAATGCCGCTAAAAGTTTGCGATTAACATTACATCGAAAACTATTTGCAACAAACCCATCACCGCAACGACTTAGGGAATCGATTCAAAAGTCTATCGATTTCCGATATAAAATCTGACGCAAACATTTTCGGATTCTCAAAATGCCGCTAAAAGTTTGCAATTAACATTACATCGAAAACTATTTGCAACAAACCCATCACTGCAACGACTTAGCGAATCGACTCAAAAGTCTATCTGTTTTCGATGTAAGATCTAACAAAAACATTTTGGGATTCTCAAAATGCCGCTAAAAGTTTGCGATTAACATTACATCGAAAACTATTTGCAACAAACCCATCACCACAACGACTTAGCGAATCGACTCAAAAGTCTATCTGTTTCCGATGTAAGATCTAACACAAACATTTTTGGATTCTCAAAATGCTGCTAAAAGTTTGCGAAATCATAGATTTCGCAAACCTATTCTGGAATGATTTTACCCGTAAGAGTGTAGTGATGTCTGTGACATGGTATATTTAGTCTTTTGGCTTTTGCAATGTTTCGAAGAATTATGATTCGCAAATGGTTTTGAGATTCACTGTGTATCGCAAGAGCATGACACTGTATTCTTATTTTGGAAGCAGGGTTTATATTCATTTGGAGTCACTTTGGAAGGCAAAAATAAATATCAATATCAAAATTTCAAAATTTATAATGTAAAAAGGGTTTGTAACCCTTGGGTATCGAGGAGGTGGCTTTATGAAGTGTTGAATTGCACAACTCTCAGATAATGTTACTAGATCCCCTACCTTCCCTTCCATAACACACCTATCATAACATATCATGACAGACTTAAGTGTCCTATAATATTCTTCTCTACCCTACAAAAAGCACCCAGTTTCAATGCAAGTGTTTAGACTTCTTTAATCCCCACTGTGTTTTACCTTGGAGGATTTATGCACCATCAACTTGCAACCGCAACAAATGTGTAAACTGTAAGTGTGGAGGTACACACTTGGCAACATCTGGAATTGATGTTTGAGATCCAGTTGTGTATGAACAACCTGCTCCATTCACCTCTACTTCAACTTCCTTCTCTAGCTTTGCAGTACAAGATGTAGGACTGCACATTGATTGTAAAGCATCACATTGGCTGCATTGTCTTCTGTACTTGAGTGTCATGCTTGAAAGTTCATAGTTTTCAAAAACTGCAACTGGAACACTCTGCAGCCAAAGCCACATTTTGAATTAGCCTTGTGTCCACATTTCCTATTGACCAACCAAACAATGAAACAAGTATCCTGCATGAGCATGGCACTTAGATAACAGAAAATAACACCAAATCTCCCAAACATCAGGTAGAAAAGCATAATTACTCTTGAAGCCAAGTGCTTTCAAAAGGAGCTGTCACACACCATTGGTCATCACAAACTGAGATATGTATGTAAGTAATCAGTAAAAGAAACAAGTATCTTTTATTTGACTTTTGAGAAAACAGGCTAAGAGAAGCTTACTTCCATCACCCATCCAACATATTTCACATCGTTGACATGTTGATTCATGTCCAAATCACCACGTTTTGGCTACAAAGAAAACTAGAACAAAGAAAACAAAGACAAACAACGAACAATATGAACAAACTAAAGATGTTTGAAACAAAGCAGGTGACTCCTAATTTGACAAAAAACCTGAACCCTTTTTTTTTGTCCAAGGGCCAGAACCAATCTCATCTCTAGACCTTGGACAAGTTGTCAAGACCACCAACTTTGTTGCACCCACCAAAAATGCCACAGGTTACATACAGAACACACCAATGTCGATAGCAAAAGCAGCTAGGGTCTTTCTAAACGTAGCCACTTTGGCAGCATCTGTTGCTCTCCCACTCTACATGGCCATGAATTGCCCACTGAGCCCCTTTGCTTGCAATATCAAATGGGTAACTAGATGATTCCACTGAAGCTAACAAAGTCTCATCATTTGCATCATTTGCAATATCCTATCAAGTCACAAGGCATCACACCTTACTCATCTTTCTAAGATTTGAAGAAAACTCCATAAGAATGATTCACAATTACAAGATGAGTCCAGTGATTACCTTTTGGGTGCTACTCACAAAATATGAGATCATGAACGAAAATCACTCCTTACTCATTACTTCTACCCTACAGCCACAATGGTAGGAGCTTTTGCAGCCTAGAAGGATAATGAAGCTCAAAGGAAAAATGTCCTATTCTGCCCACAAGATATAGACACCCAAGCTAAGGACTTAGATCCTTTTAGACTGCACTGCTCTAAGGAATAGCTACCTTGTATGTTGCAAGCTAAGATGTCCAAAAAGGTTTCACAAAGCTACAATGCCACTAAGGTGACAATCTTGGGTACATTTGACTTCAATCGGTTTAGCTCCTTCAACGACTAATATCACAGAAAATTTTAGGGTCCATACAGGTTTAATATGGACATTCGTCAAGCACCTTTGTATCAAAAATTAGGGAGTTAAAAAAATCATGATTCAAGTGGTTCCCATGATGGGAAAAACCACCTTGCAACCTCTGCAACTGTCTTTGGATTTGCACCAAGGCGGTTGGGTTGTGTAGGCAAGGGAACTGATGAACTCGGTAGTACAGTTTGGCATACCTCTTTCAGCTCCAAGGTCATTGCATTCATCTTCTCCTCAAGCTCACATATTCGGGCCTCTAATGCGTTGTACTTTTCTGCCCAATTTTCACTACCTTTGTTTAGGATTGTAGTGTATTGTATAGGTGGTGGGTGGTTTACCTATCAAGACCAGCCCGAGTTAGATCACAGGTCTACTACTAAAGGCAAAATGTGCATATAGTTTTACCCATATGGCATATTTGTCACAAAATATCAAGACTGAAAACACCCACCTCTTCTTTAACAATTGTCTCTAACTTGTCCCAGTCAGTCCCGCATTTTGTGTTGCACCCAAGTTGCATCCAATGAATGTTCGTAGCCTTGACAAGTTTGATCTCCAACTTGGTTTTCAAGCAGGCATATTTACACTCTACAGGGATCACTTGCACAGTCAACGTGTGGGAGTTAACTTAGTGAGCAACTTAGGCACATTAGCAATGTGCTTATCCTTCTACTGTAACACAAATGGCATAGTTATAATTAATCACCTTGCCAAACAAGGGGAGTTGTAGCATGCACGACAATGGTTCCCTGAGATTAATGACCAGGCCTAGCTGCCAACACACATTCCATCATTTGTTGCAAGTGACATTAAATCACAACATCCATCATTTTATATAACCTTTAATTAACTATTTTCACCACACTTGTAACTCTCCAATGGAAACCGACTGTCCCTGCAGTAAGAAACAAGATGCTAATATGTTAGTGGTTTTCCATTAGGTTGCTGTGATCACAGCACACTATGTGTAACTGTGATCACAACAGCCTAATGGAAAGAGACCCTAACACTGGCCCATCTATCACTAGGCCTTTAGAAACACACAGTGACCTGATAACAGAGGCCTAGAGCCATTCTTTTGGACAGTTCAATGCAGGGTGAAGAAATTGCTATAAAAATTGTGCAGCTCATCTGGAAACACATACAAGTCATTAGAAGCCCAACTAACATACAACCAAACTATTTGAGAAACAAAATCAAGGTCTGGGAGTATATAGAACTTGGAACTTACAATGTGTTCACTGAAATGAACTTTCAGATCTTCTTTTTCAACTGCCTTTGCCAAAATACAAACCACAACCAAACTGGTTGTTTGGTACCATTCATACCTGCCACAGCCAAATAGATGCCTAACCACTAAAAGCAAAAACAGTCTTAAAAGGAACTTTCTACTCCTACATTGTCCCCTACAGGTTATTCCATGTTTGATGGAGCATGGACTCTTGTTAGGAAAACCCAGAAACAACCATTGTAATGTAATGCAGCTAAATTGAACCCACAAGAACCATATGCAAGTTTGCCATATAAAAATCACCGAGCAATGGGCTTTGTTTTATACAACATTTGGATTCTACAAGAGCCCTTACTATAGATGCTTACCTGAATTTGGCCGGTGGAGCATATGGTGGTGCAGGGGACACCATGTCAACCACCTTGGTGTTTGAATTAGTAGATGCAAATTGCAAATCCTTCTTGACAACCTTCAACTCCATCTCAACACCCATTCGTGTGTCCATCTCACTTTAGCAAGGATTAATAACTCTTAGGGTTTCTTCCAAGCCTGTCAGGTTTCTCTTCGAGCTTTGGCCCGTGGTAAGGACCTTGCGAATTATGACCAAGACTAAAACTCACATCAACACTGCTCAATACCTGTAGAGTCCCCCATAGTCCTTCCATTAGCAACTAGGTTGTTAAAATCTACTGACCCACTGTGTGAACTCTAAGCAATCATGGATTCTAAAAGAAACATCGCTAGTTTGTAAGATAAAAGTTGGAGGTAGTCGAAAAGGATCTAAAAATAGGGGAACAACTTTATATCACACCTAGAAATTCACTTCGGTGAAGTTGAGCTTCTGAACAAACAACAACCTTCGTGCTGCTCGATCATTCACAAATCTTGGGATATGCTTGCATTTCAGTTTACCATGAACACCATACCAATCTAGACATATTTTGTGCCTTCTGAAATATACCGGATGCTCATGAGAACAGTGACAACAAGCATCTAGATTATTTCTGAGATGCTCAATCCTTGAATCCTGGTGGTACTTCTAAACTAGCAACTTTACTGTGACATTGCTTGAAAGCACGCTTGATGTAAGCAGTAGTCTTTTTTTTGTCGCATCCCCATACAGATTTCGTCATTATAGGTAGTTGTCATTTTCGTAAAGGGTTATTTAAAAGACTATCCAGTACACTGGAATCAGTTGTTATTCGTGGGCAAAATTTTATCAAGTTGAGGTGATAATGGAGGTGCATCTACATTTGGTACAAACTACACACTTACTTTGGACCCTAATGACTTGGCTCTTAAACCCTGAACCCTTCAAACCCCAAATTGATCAACCCCCATATACCTCATATAACACTGTTTTTTTGGCCATATACCTCATAAACAATTTTTTTTGGGGAGTGAATTATCCCTTTCTTGTAAAAAAATCCAGGAAATTTTGGACAATGTTACTTTCTAATTTAATTTCAACCAATTTTGCTATTTTGAGGCAAATTTTGAGGAAATTATAACATCATATATATGGCACACTACTATGTTTCAAAACAAAACAATAATTTTTAGAGGGTGAATTTGCCTACTATAAGTTAGAAATTGGAAATATATGAAGATAAATATGAAAAGACTAGAAATCCTTGGTTTGTCTATGTCAATTCTTGAAGATAAGAGCACCAAAAAGGAAGAAGCCAAAGTTTCTAGACTAGATCCTTGTGGTTAGGGAAAGAAGCTATGGATTTACCTAACTGTTTTAATATCAATCCAAGAATTCTTGTGTGAATTCAGCTAATTTTGTCATGTCTTGAAAAAATCACCAAATTTTCAATATGACAATTTGAAGAAAAACATTGGTCATGCCATTCCATTGTGCTCACATACTACAGTAGAACCTGTGTAAGTTAATACTGTCGGTTTAGATTTAGATTGTATTGATTTAATTTTAGTATTGTTTCAATGATAATTGATGTAGCACATAACATTTGTGGACCTGTTTAATGCATGGCCAATTTATCTTTGGTATATTTGGTGGGAAATAGATGATATTTTTATTCCCATCATTCAATAAACATTAATTCATCCTCCATCCCAACAAATCCTGCATGCAGAGTTTAACATGCGATGTTTGTGATGCCATGCTCCCTCCCAACATAACATATGCAAAAAATGATAATTCAATTGTTCACAATTCGGATGTTGGGTGAACCATGTGTAAAAGATTCCAAAATGGATCGGTGAATTTTACATGGAGATATATGTTGTGTTACTCACCTGAGGAACAAGCGCGTGGTGTTATACACTGCTATACTACACATACAAAATAGCTTTTGGTTTTCCAAATCGTGGGATTTTACATGACATATTCCTCTTGCACACATAAGAAAATTGGAAAAAAAATGAATATCTACCCCCCCCCCCTTTGTTTGTCACGTGTTGTACCTTTTTATTGCCATCCATGCATATATATGTTATTTATTTGGATAAATGGAATTTAATTTTGAAAAAAGGTAGATTACTTTGTGTTAGATTTGATACGATTATGTATTCATTGCAATATGGGTGCCACCTCTTTCAATACACTTAGGAAAATGTTGAACATAATTTTAAGTATTTAATGTGGCCTGTACAAAAATCCCGTGCACCATATATGAAACATATTTTATAATTTTTACATGTTAAATAGATTGACCCGTATAACGTTGGGATTGGCCGTCCACAACCAAATGGGAACGCCGTGGCCATTTTGGAGGGAAATAGATCTGATTCTTATTCTCATTGTTTAATAAACATTTAATTCGTCTTCCATCCCAACAAAACTTTGTTACAATGAATGTTTATAGATTAAAAAGGATGTGTGATATATTAAACTTTGTGCAAGTGTGAAAACTTTAATATTGTTTGCCAAAAATGTCTTAGAGTATTTACCAATTAAAATTAACCGCGATTCGCCACGATGACATACTTTAGATATGCCCTGCGGCGTTGCTATAATGTTCCTTTTCCCAAAATAACCCTAATTATTATTTGGTTACATATGCCCTGTGGCGTTGCCATAATGTTCCTTTTCCCAAAACAACCCTAATTGTTATTTGGTCGTCATAAAAAACAATTCTTGATTTATTTTGTGATACGGCTTGGGTTGTTCCAAACAAATTCATATCAAATACCTCTTTGATGGTATAGATTTTTGATTTTACAAGTATACGTTCTCCCTTTTCTCCGAACTATTTATTAATTTCCATCGGAGAAAAGTTTGTCAACCCTAAACCCTAAAACGAGATTTGTGGATGGGGCACTAGTGGGTGTTCGGTCATTCAAGCCTGGGAAACAAAAAAAACCCGAAAAATTTCATAAGGCACGATTTTCTTTTCCCATTCAATCAAGCAATGAACGTCCTTGGAGGGCATGAATCCTATAATACTCCTGTTAAAAAATGATGTAAATGATGACAAAATCTTTAATGAAAGGAAAGAATTCAACAAAGAGTTAGTTAAAGCTAACATGGAGTACGTGGATCTTCGATATTATGCACTTATCTGAAAATTCGCAAATCCAACATTCTAAGAGCCTATTCAAAAGGTAATTTGAGTCGGATTGCAATCTTGGTAATAATTCTAACATATGAATGGTAGACATCATGCACAATCACTTTCCCAAAAAATGTTCATCATTTTTTTTAATCGTTTATGGATGGGGTAGATCATTTCCAAACATTCATGGATGTCGTGGATCATTTTCAATCACTCGTGGATGAAAGAGATGATTTATATTCACTACATAGGGTGGATCCTTTTTTGGGAAGGCATGGATGATGTCGATTATTTTTGGTCATCCTTACATTATTGAGATCATTTTTAACTGCTTGGAAAAACACCAATTGCGCACATCATTTTCATTTTCCCAATGCCCCTGGATCATGTCCATCATCAATATAACCCCCATCTACTTATATAAAAGAATTGGGTTTTTTTTCAGTGTAAATCGTGTGTGTCCGTCCGTCCAATATCCTATTCGCTGGAACTCAGGGTAATGGGTATCACTCAATGTTCGGTTTGTTTGTGAGGAAAACAAGGTCCCTTAGTGTAATGGGTAAACTCTTGGGTGGGTTGTGAGAACTGTCAGTGAGAGGAAAAATCATTCAGGGTATCGGTATCACTTAGTGTAATAATGGGTATCACTTAGTGTAATAATGGGTATCACTCAGTGTAATGGGTATCCTCTTGGGTGTGTCTGTAATGGGTATCACTCAGTGTCAGGGTATCGCTCAATGTCAGGGTATCATTCAGTGTAATGGGTATCCTCTTGGGTGTGTCCGGGTTTAGGGTTTAGGGTTTCTGCACTAAATCGTGTGTGTCCGTTTGTCTATCTGTCTATCCGTCCGTCCATCCAATATCCTATTGGCTAGAAGATTGTTTGATGTGTGATTGGACTGAAGGGCAGAAGGGAGGTGAGTTCTCTCTCTCACTCATAAACACAAATGAGGAGGTGAGTTCTCTCCCACTCACACACACACACACTCAAATCAGGAGGTGAATTCTCACTCACTCACACACTGAAATCGGGAGGTGAGTTCTCACTCACACACACACACTCAAATTTCTTTTATTTGCTTTCTACTTAAACATTTTTGCCTTTTAACTAAAAGCAAAAAAACAAAAAACGCAAAAAAAACCATATAAGAAATTTATATAAAAAAAAAAAACTACTAAAAATTTAAAAATAAACCTCCAGTCTTTATTCTTTTTTTTTAAAGCTAGCATGTCGATAGAGAACAGGAATTTTTCACGATTTCTACAGTATATCACAAATGTGGCCAATCAAAAGGAATTCTTTGGGGAAGGTTTCAAAGGTGATAAAACTTTTCCCCTTATCATTTTGCTTGCAAAATGGGTTTACCAACTAGTATGGGGTAGATTATTTTTGGTCACCGATACATGGCCTATATTGGTATTATTTTCTATACCAGGCTTCGGTTGATTTGTTTGCATTTGAAAGGGACTTGAAGTCTGAATGGGTGCCAAATATGATGGCGGAACCAATGCAATTTGTTGGAATGTTGACATCATTGCCAATGAAAAGTTGACACGTCACATCAACTTTTGCCCCCCATTGACTGGATAAGATTGTGCCTAGTTGAAAGTCTTATGGAAAATCAAAACTGCTTCGTGGGCGGTTGGTAGGAACAAGTGTGTTAGGGATTGGTAGGTCGAAGACAAGTACGTCGATGCTTGCAGATGGTTGGTGTTTGTGTAATGTGCACAGATGGCACATTGGTTGGTGGGTGGGGGCAAAAAGGTGTTCAGTAGGCCGATGCAAAGCTCACTGAACTCACTTGATTATCATATATTGTAAAGGAAGAAAGTTCCTTCCCCTGAAGTTGTCCAAGGTACTAAAATAGTGTAAATTAAAAGGACCCAATCAAATGTCACCTTATGGGTCAATCACTGACATTAGTGAATCAAAGGAACTTTTTTCATCAAAAAAAAAAAAATCCAAAAAAAGAGGAAAATGTTTCTTTTCCATCTTTTTGGTTTCTTTGATCCTTTTATTTTTATTTTTATGTAGGGTAATTTTTATTTAAATGGTGTGATTAGTGTTTCTCTCTTTCTAATTTTATGGTGTAGTTGAAGTGGTGATCCTCCATAACAAATATTTAGCCAAATTGGGCTATAAACAAGATATGAAAGTGAAACAATTTAAGCACTCTTCTATATTGTTTCCTAACTACGAGCACCTAACATAGAATTCTTGGGATTTCTTTCTTTTCTTTTTTTCCCCCAAAATTTGGTGATAAAACCCGCAAATTTCACTTTTTCTCAATTTATATTTTCTTCATCAAATATATAGTTAGAACATCCTTATAAAAAGTTGTTCATAGAAGGATGGAGTCATTTTTATGAAATTTTTGCATTAAAAAAAACTATAAAAGGATGTTCATAAAAATATGGAGCTAGAAGTGATGATTCATAAATTATTTGTTTTCAAATTTTGTGATGTACACTAAATGGAGACAACCACAATAACAATTTTCTCTTTTTGCCTAAGTAGCCAAAAAATCTCACAAAATTAATCTCCATGGATACTTTTGACAATAATTTGATTCCCAAAAACCAATGAATTTTAATATTTAATGTTTTAAATTCTCACCTCAATGTGAAATCAATTCCTTAATTCATTACCAAATTATGAATATCATATATGATACATAACATAACATGGACATGTGAGAAAACACAATCAAGATAACTTATGTGTCTTGGTAGTAAATCTACTTGGGCCAATGAGTAGGCTTCACACTATGCAATGGCTTTTTGTGACCCTCAACATCTTGAATAAAAATGTTTAGCCAAAGCTATTCTTTTAATAAAAGCCCTATTTTGACTTATTTTCACTAATCTTCATCCAAAACATGTTGGACAACTCGATGTTCAAGAATATGTTTTATCTTAAGGGTAATATACAAGGGTAAATTTTTTGATATGATTCATATGTTTAATTTTAATCGATATAATATCAAAAATTCATCATTATTTTTTATGTCAACATAAAAATTTAATGTTAATCAATATAAATATCATGGACATGAAAAGGCACACATTAATTTATCTTTTCATATCCATGGTTGGTGGGTACTTACGAAAAGGGGTGAAATAATTATAAAGATAAGTTATTAAATGGTTATTTTAAAAAATGAGTGGGAGATAGTCATAAGATAAGAAGTAATTATTAAGGAAAGAAGTTAGGTAAATAATTAGGCTCGAGAATGAGATAGTTATATTTGTAAATGTCTTTGGAGTTGTTCGAACATAACCATACAATGGATCATGCAAAATCAATTGGCATATTTGGCTAAATCTTGGTGGGGATGATAGCCATTTTTTCCTACATCTTCCTACTATTTTGGCTACAAAAAAAATGCCTAAAAAGGAAAACTGAAGTTTGGGCTACTCCCTATTATTATCTAAGAGAGGGAGGGAGGGGCTTTAGGTGTAAGATAGTAAGATAATGCGTAAACCCTAAACCCTAGTATTATTGTATAGTGAGTGCGCACAATTAATCGCGTTGCCTGCCCTAGCTGGTGAAGGGTGCGTGCAGAAAATATCGGATTAAATGTGATCTCACTGCTACTGAGAAGGTCAGCCCATCATGATGATTGGTCCACGTGGTTTGCGATCAGTGGTCGCGCACCAATTTGCTGTCCCGATTTTAGTTTTATGGTCGGGGTTGCGAAAGAGTACAAAACTAAACTTGGATTGGGAAAAAAATCTATCAAGTCATCTCTAAAGTAGTGTTGGAGATGCTCGAATGTAAACGCAGGTAGAAACCAGTGTCGGGTGGTTCTCACTTTTTCAATGAGAACCTTCAAGGTTTTCATTCCAATTCTCGGAGCGAGAATCAGAGGTTTTCCCACACAAAGATGACTTGCCTGTTGGTTTTCTCCCATTGGAAACCGACTTTTTGAAAACCGCTGAAGGTATTAGTTGAATCTTTTTTGACGGGGTATTAAAATATGCGGGCACCAGTTTTTAGGGTGTTTCGTAGTGTTTTCCATAAACTCAGGGAAACACAGCACCAGTACCGTCGAGTTTGGTCAAAAATTGGGTGAGATAAAAAAAAACCTCCAAAAAAGTACAGTGGCCTTCAATTGGGGGTCAAACTCTAAAATGCACCTTAAATCTAAAAATATGGGGGTCAAACTCTAAATTAGGGTTTAGGGTTTACCTGGGAAAACTTACCACGTTGCTGTCTGGCCTCGTGTTACTGTGCCGCCGCTTGCTTTCGCTCTGGCCTGGCCACACACACACACGCAGATAAAGGGAATGTGTGCAGTGTGTAGATTGGGAGTGTCGTGTATGTGTTTTGTGTGTTGCGACAGGACTTGCTAGCGTTGTCACGTACGTCCAGAGTCGGCTTTTCTTTTGTCGTTATAGCTGCGGAGAGTTTATTTTGTCTGGTTAAAGGTCCGTGCAGGATTAGCAGGAGAAAATAGAAAGAGTTTGCAGCCTGTCTGCCTACGAGGGACGTCTTATCTAGGTCTGCTCAACCATGTTTACGTATAGAGCTAGCTGCCCCCCCCACCCTTAAAGCTTGTGTTTTCACCTTTGTTGTAGTCTTCGCCACTTTTCTGTGGGGTCAGAGGTTGCAGTTCTTGGACTAACTGATTTCGAAAGTTATCACCTTTAGTCATTCTTTCCTTTTGTTGGCAAAGACCATATCTAATCTTCTTCCACAAGGAGAAGGTGCCTTGCAATATTAGGCTGGATAAGTATTAACAATTCATATGTTTGTCTGCTACAGCCAGAACATCAGTGAATGATTGCAGATGCTAGAGCCCTTCCATTTCTTATGGGATTGTTATGGAGACAGGGCAGTAGCTCTAACCATCAGATTGCAAATGGCGTGGTGCGTCGAACAGCACCTCTGGCTTTTCTTTTGTTAAATGGAGGTTTATAGTCCTTGTTGAACTGATGTTTCTGTGGCATCCTTTGAAAACACTGCTATTTTGTGAACACACTTCTTTTCTTCTCTTGTGGTAGGTTACAGAGCTGCTAAGGCATCCACATCTGCAACCTTTTGTGAACCAGTGCCTGATGCAAACTGGCTTTCGTAATACCCCTGAGCAAAAAGTGAGGACAAGCCACCATGTGCAACAGACAATAGATGCAGGCATGAGCACCAGTGCTAAGAGTAGCCCGGAGAGTGTCTCTGACTACTGTGGATGAACTGATGCAGCAGTAGCAACAACCCACGACGAAGACTCCGTTGATCAATTGTGGTAGTATGACAATTTGAGAAAGCCAGTGGCAAGGTGAGTTATCTGATCAGAGAACCATCAGCTGAAAAATGCAACTGAAAGCAGATCATTTCAGTCAAGTGGTCTCTTGCACCTTTTCCTCTGGCCTGATTGTTTTTTTTTTTTGCTTTATGTGGTGGGGGGGGAACTTCCAGCCAGGGCCTTGTATATACTACACCCCCAGAGAGAGTAATTCACTCACGACCAAAACAGGAATGGGTAGAAGAAGAGCGAGTGGTAGCTACACAATATGCAATCCATTTATTTCGTCCAAGGAATTACAAACAAGAAGATAAAGATGGGCCAACTGCAGCAGAGCAGGGAATGGCTAGAATTCAACACATGAATCGAGGGCCTCCGAGTGCTGAAAGCCCAAGACCAGTCTTCAAGGTTGGTAGTGCAACAAAGATGAAAGGAGATCCTTATGTCAAAAAGACACAATTGCCAAATTCTCAAGCAAGAAGACAGGTGCATTTTTTCCACTCCAAACCTTTGTAGCTGAACAAGGATTTATTGTATTTTACCACATGTTGCTTGCTGGTAGGAGACACAGGCGAACAAATGGGTTGTAGCAACATGAACTAAGGCAATTGCACAGGCCCCCAAACTAAAGGTTAACTAATTTGTTTGCTGTTTGGCAGCTTGGTGGCATCGAATCACCAATGAGAATGCACATATCAAAATTTGTGAAGTACGGAACGTTTTTAGATTTCCTTGTTAGACACATGAACCTGCATATATACTTTTGTAGGCATGTTTATCATTGGAAAATCCATGCTGATGCATTGATTGCAAGATTGAAGGTGGTATCCCACCATTGGTGGCACTTTTGGAATCAACTGACTGCAAGGTCCAACGGGCAGCAGCTGGTGCATTGCGGACATTGACAGTCTTCCTGATTCTGGTGAGCATTTGGGTTCTTATCAAGCAGGTTGGGGCGATTGGCAATCTTGTCCATTCTTCAATCAACATTAAGAAAGAAGTTCTTTCAACAGGAGCACTTTAGCCTGTCATTGGCCTTCTAAGGTGTTTAATGATGCACCTTTTTGAGTTCTGCATCAATCTGATTAGACATATTAAAATTGTAACACTTGTTCTCATAGTCCTCACAGAACACAGATAATCGAGCTGGAATTGTCCACGATGGTGGGCTGAAGCCCTTGCTTGAACTTTTGAATTGAAAGAATGGATCTTTGCAGCATAATGCAGCTTTTGCTTTGTATGGCTTAGCTGATAATGAGGTGAGAACTGGACTTACATGTGTTAGGACTACCTAGGTATTTTTAGTCACAGGATGTACTTGCTTCAGTAAAACAATTCATTCTAGTAGTTGTATATGAGCAGTTTGGACATGTACATGAAGAGGGGTGATATATTTACACATGATTGCTTGGAAATGCTCATGCTTACAGTCATTTATGGTTAAACTAGTGGTGGCGTTCTTTCACTGAGTTTTTGATACTTGTGTATTGCAGGACAATGTGTCTGATATAGTCAAGGAAGGTGGAGTTCAAAGGCTCTTTGATGGTGAACTTATTGTGAAAGTAGTTTTGTGGTGCTTACCTGCTTGTGTCTACAAGAAAATTGTGTCAAATCCTTCTAGCTTTTGATTTGGGTTTTTAGGAAGTGGGGCTTTATGTATATATTTTCTTAGGGCTGTGCTATTCCTAGGACTATGATGTATGTGTGCAACCAAGAAGATTGGTTTATTCCTGAGAGTTATTTAATTGGTGGATTGTTTAGCCTTATTGTGATATATTCTAGAGTGGCAGAAAAAATTGGTAAATATTCCGTATCAAGATTGAATTTACCTAGTTGTGATTTAATTCTTTCATTTGGTGCAGGCATCTAAGGACTGTGTACAAAAAACATTGAAGAGGTTGGAAGAAAAGATGCATGGAAGGGTAAGCAAATGTGTTAGTTTTTTGGGTGGTCAGATTAAAATACCAGCAACAAGCTTTGTTGAGAGGGGAGTGTAGACATTTATTCTCCTCGAGTTGCACTGGTTTTAGGATGCTGAAGTACCGGCATTTGTGAGATCGGGTAAGTATTTCTGAAACAGGACGAGGAATTATATCTTCTTCCCTTTCTTTTATGTTATTTTTAAAGAGTCGGCGAGTTCTAAGAAATACATCATGTAAATGACCTTTGCTTTCTCTTTTGAAGTGTTTGTAAATGTCCATAAATGCTTGTAAATGCTGTGTGAATGTTTGTGTGCGCATGATTCTTGGTTTGTTCTTAATCTCATAGTTATCTTATTGCATTTACTAGTTGGTTGTAATGGTTATCGAAAAAAAAAAATTTATAATGAATAATTTTAGAAATTCATTTCAACAGGAGCTTAGTTACATGCATAATTTGTGAGGTTATTAGGGGAGGCCCCATGAACATTGTTTTTGAGCTGTTTGGTTAGGCAATGTTTGTGGGGGCCGGGCAATGCATATGACAAAATTATGACTCGCAAATGGTTTTGAGGTTCACTGTGTATCGCAAGAGCATGGCACTATATTCTTATTTTGGAAGTAGGGTTTATATTGATTTGGAGTCACTTTGGAAGGCAAAAAAAATTATCTATATCAAAATTTCAAAATTTACAATGTAAAAGGGTTTGCAACCCTTGGGTATCTAACACACTACCTGTCTATCTAGACTTCTTTCCCCTCTTGGATTTCTTCCTAGTGTTCTCTGGTGGAGGGGGAGGCTGCTCATCCTCCTCCCTCTCTTCATCGTCCCCCTGCCCCTCGTCCTCGTCCTCGTCCTCCTCCCTATCCTCTTTATCTTTGCCCCCTGCAGAACCTGCATTTCGACTAGCAAATGAACTGGGCCCACTGCTAGTGGTAGCACTGGGAGCAATGCTAGCACCTCTCTCCTCTTCATCACTACTACCCTAGGAGCTCTCACTCTCACCCTCAGATGCCTACATTTCAACATGCAAAGCTTAGTCAACACCATAAATGAAAATCTTGATTCAAATGAAAACAATCTCAACACAAACAGAAATTGAGTCCCAACCAAACCCACTCACCAATAGTGCATCAACATGTTCAAAAAGATGCTCCTTGCCATGCTCTTAGCCCATTGTCATTTCTACAGGTGTGATCTTCCTCTTGTACCTCTTGTATTGTCCCCATAATACAACAGGTCATTAAAAACGCATAAAGAATCTATTCAAGTCTCTGACCACTTTTGCGAAGCGCAAACCTTCGCATATTGAAACTTGCGAAGCAGTTTGCGAAACAAATCCCATTGTATCTTTGCGAAACAAACACCATTTGACCTATATTTGCGATGCAATTCGCATCGCAAAGGTATCGCAAACAGTCCTATTTAACTTCACAGAAACTCAACTTTATTCGAATATTTGCAAGAAAGAAATGGAGGAGAAGGAGGGTACTTACAAATGCTGCTTTGAGGTCGGGAATGCCACCTTGCCCTAGCTTGTGGGTGGTGGGTGGAACCAGTTTCATTCGCTTTATTGCCTTGAGGAACTTCAATGGTGGATCACTAACCTCATCCACCACTGATTGGCATTCAGCAAGCTTCAGTTCTAGTGCCTTCAGGTCACGGTCAGACCTCCCAAACTCTCTTGCCTTCAAAGCCTTGGCTAGCTGTTCTGTGATCTCCTTTAGCTGCCTTATTGCTTTCAGCTGCACTTCAAACTGGTAGAAGGCATTCCAGATGTCTTCTGAGAACTGAAGCGGCCTCTCCAAGTTCCTGTACACATTTAGGTCTCTCAAGTGAGCACGAATCTTCATCTTGTCATGGTATCTTGCTTGAGACATTGAATTGGAGATCTTGTCTGCAATCCACTGTGAATTAAGCTCTCCTCCATTTTGAAATGCTCCCTTGACCTTATTTATCACTCTCTTCTGCTCTACCTTTGAGAGAGTGCCCCACTCAACTCCTCGTGCAAAGTTGGTGGAGATAATGTGCCTAATGGTGCTCTTGGCCCCAGTGTATGCCAACTTGGTTGGAATTCCCTCCTCTGCCAATGTTATCAAAGGGGGCTTCTTCCTCTCCTCCTCCTTCTTCTTTAGGTCAAGCTTCTCCTTTCTGATGGCATCCCTCTCATCCTTCCTCCTTTTCTTCTCGAGAGTTCTAGGTGAGAGAGCTCCTGTTGTTGCTCCCTCATCTCTCTTTCTCTTCTTTTCTGCTACCTTGGCTTCTGTAGCCTTCCTTGCCTCCTCCTCTCTTTGTGCTTCCCTAGCAGTTAGCCCTGCTTGCAATGCTTGACCTAAGATGGCTGTCAAGGATGCCAGCCCTTCAGGTGTCCTAGTATCGATTGCAAACAGCTTTGAAGCTTTCAAGTGATCAACAACCATCTTCCTTAACCTTTCCTCATTGTTGTCACCTCCTCTAGACCTAGAACCCCCTCCACCAATCCCAGCCATTGCGATCTGCAACCTCCTCTCTGCCCAAGCTTTCCTTCGACACTTCTTGAGTAATGCCGAGAATGAATTCAAATTCACTCGTTGTCTTACTCTAGTTTAGACCCCCAGAAAGATTACACTACACCTTCAAGGGATTCCGTTCCAGCTTAAGGACTTTTGGCAATTCAGGTCTTACGATGTAATTTACATTGCAACTTGCGATACTCTATTTATCGCAAAGGAGTCTGAGTTTCAAAAATGACTAACGGACGCATTTCCGAAGGCCGTGCAATGCTATTAGTTTCGCAAAGTTAGAGAGTTGTAAAGTCTAGGGTTTCGTTAATGTAGGAGGAAGTTAAAGGGTTTAGGGCTTTGGTTTAAGTAACGTATGTAGATGCGAAGAGGGATGCGATGGTGGGGGGTTCGCAATGGGTTTGCAAAGTTTTAATTTATTCTGGCTTTAACATTTTGTTGTTTTTTTTGCATATGCCAAAGGGTTTCAGGTAACCAGTCTTATAGGCATTATTGAGCCCACATTGGATGCAAGTATGCATTTCTTTTTGGTTTAGATAGTCTCAATTTATGAGTAGTCAAGGGTTTATATTGTTGTATCACATGATTTTTGAAAGTCTAATCTAGTCTTTGCCTTACATTTGTGCCTTATTAATGTGACAGATGATATGTCTTCCTCCTCCGTTGTCTCCACTAGTGACTCATCCTCCTCAAATGAAGGCACATTAGCTCATACGTAGGCAGAGGTGTCTCATTCTCCTCGTGGTCCACCTTGGCAGCTTTGCCAATGCATTAAGTGTGTTGGTCAGATTTCACAAAAGTCATATGCTTATGCTCAACACATTCAGCGATTTGGGCGTCATCGTGGTCTTACCCCAGGAGCTTCTTCATCTCATGTGGTAAATGTCATTTTACCATTGTCATTTTTCCTCCTTGATACATGTTATTTTTCATGAAATCCTCTTTGAAACTATTTTCACTTCCATGGTTTGTTGTGGTGTTTTGAATGTAATAGGGTTCCCATATGACACCACCACCTTATGTTCTATCACAAGGGGTTTTAGCTGCCATAGGAAATGCACTTTTGCAGGCATTTGCTGTAGGGATTGGTACCTCTCATGAGGCCAGTAAGCCACATCATGAGGAAAGGCCACGTGTGCCCTCCATTAGGCAGCGATCCAAAGCACAACGTCCAAGTGAGGGTCATGCTAGGATTATTGTTGAGGGCAGATGGGGTATGTGTGAGTTCACTGGCAAATGTGCCAATATTATCCAGTCATGGAACCCTGTAGTTCTTCGGTTACTTGATAGTTTGCCCTATGATGAGGAGGTTGTGGTTTGGGGTAGATGATGGATTATTAAGACCTCTACACTTGGAGAAAGGCATGGCTATGGAGTATATGCTTGTGAGGACATCATTGTAGAAGATTCAGCTAATTGTCATAGAGAGGGTCCTACTTTGTTCCCTTATGGTGGGCCTATCTATAAGAGAAAACATTAGAACATGATCCTCACACAACATCCTGAGTGGAAGACCTTTGCTCTTGAGATAGACACATTTGCTGGTAGCACTAGGAGGCATAGTGATGGGAGGGTGATAGATGGAGACCCCATACGTTTTGGAAACATTGCTGGTTTCATCAACAGTATAGTGGGGACTCAGCCTAAGCATAGGGCTAATTGTGAGTGGGTTTTTGTTGAGGGACCTCCTCCAGCACCATATGGCCAGACTTATCATGAAGACCATTGCCTGGTTATAGCTACTAGGACCATCAGATTAGGAGATGAGTTGTTTACACACTATGAGTGGAATTAGGATTCCACCATTTCTGAACTATGTACTTTGTTTAAGACATAACATACCATATCTATATACATGCATTTTGGCATTTTTAAATTATAATGTAATATGCAACTATGCTTGGTATATAGTTAAGATCTTCTGGATTTGGTATTGCATAGAATATTCGGCCTTCTGAAGACATGCTGCCACGGAGGTTAAGAGCAACATATCGGGAAATGGGCATGCCACACAAATCAGACTCTTCATCAACTCATTCTTCATCAAATGACTTGTCTCCTCATGATGAAGGTGTCTTTCAACCAGTTCAGGAAGCACCACTGCCTATAAACCCAAAACAAGTGATGGATGACTTCATGGTTGACTAGTTTGGATTTGACATAGTTGATGATATGTCTGGCAACCCACATGATGAAGGAGCCAATGCAAATGATCCACGTCATCAACATACTGCCCAAGGACAATGGCAATGGCAAGAGGCAAAAGCACATGCTCAAACACCTATTTTTCAAGGTGCAAGGTTAAGCCATTTAGCAACCATACTGGGGTTGTTAAACATCCAAGCAAAACACAAGGCAAGCAATACTATGTTGTTAGACATTTTCCAGTATCATAGCCTCTTGCTGCCTAAGGAAAATGTTTTGCCAGGATCTTGGAAGGAGGCTAAAAAGATCTTATCCTCCATAGGCATGGAGTATCAAATTGTCCATGCATGTGTTAATGACTACATGCTATTTCATGGGAACAATGCCCATTTAACAGAGTGCAATACATGTGAAGAGGCTTGATATGATCCTCAAATGCTTACAGAGAAGGTGCCCAGGAAATCAATAAGGTGGTTTCCCATTATTCTTCGCTTGCTGCACATCTATCGATGTACAGATTTGGCCGAGTTAATGGTAAGAAACATCGATCAGAGCCTGGTGTTATGAGGTTACCGGTTGACTCTCCTACTCACAAGCATGTGGAGTTAACATGGCCAGAGTTTGAACATGACCCTAGGCATGTGAGGTTGGGGTTAGCATCAGATGGTGTTAGTCCACATTCACTTGGAGGAAAAGGATGACCTACCTCTATTTGGCCAGTTGTTGTCATGAATTACAACCTTCCTCCGTGGTTGTCTATGAAAAAAGGATTTTTGTTGCTTTCTCTTATTATCCTAGGGCCAAGTAAGGTGAAAAACCTAGACACCTACTTAGCACTAGTGGTCGATGAGCTCAAAATGTTGTGGGATGGAGTATGGGCATATGATGGGAGGAAAACCACTGGAGGAATACCACGTGTATTCAAGTTGAGGGCAATTTGCATGTGGACAATGCATGATTATCCTAGTAAGAAATCATGCACATGCTTCTATATATTTTTTATTATTCTGTTTTTGTGATTATTTGTTGTTTTAATATTCAGTTCTTCTACAATCAGGGTTTGGTTTTGTAAGTGGGCGCAAACTCAAGGCTACAAGGCTTGCTCTACACGTGGCCCAAGTTTGGAGGACATTGCTAAATACTCAAGCCATCTTCGCAAAATTGTTTACCTTGGCCATACAAAGTTTCTTCCACTGGGACATGATATGAGATCAGACCCACTTTTATTTTCATCTTTTGACATGCCTTATGGTGATGAGCGTGATATTCCAGAACCTACCACTTTTGCATATTGGAGGGATGTGGCCAATAGAGTTATTGACCCAAATGATTCTATGGTGTTTGAGGGTAATGGATTGACAAGGTGGGGTATACTCATCAGCTTGCCCTACTGGGGTGAGCTGAAAATACGTCATCTCTTGGACCCCATGCACATTGAGGGAAATGTGGGAAAGGCTATCATAAAACATCTCTATGGAGAGAAGGACAATAACTTTAGGGAGGCCTGTGAGGATTTTGAAAGGCATCTCGATGTGTGGATTACTGTTGATCCTAACACAGGTATTGAGCAACGACCATCAGCTCCATGGACACTTACTACACAGGAAAGAAAAGACTTTCGAAATCGCATAGGAGAGATGTGATTCCCTACAGGTTTGAACTTTGATGGCAAGGGTTGCATTTAGAAGTACTCTGTTGCTTTTATTTATATTTAAATTTGTATGCCTTATACTGGAAAAAAAGTTTGAAGTATAAAATGTTATCTATTGGATGTCTAGAATACTTTTGTATAATTTTATGGATCCTTGTTGCAGGTTATGGAGCTAATCTTCAAAAAGCTTTTGGTAGGGATGATGACCACAAGTGGCCAAGGTATCTCAAGACACATGACTATCATCGTTTACTGCGACACATATTGCCTGTGGCAATAATAGGCTTAGCTAGTGCAGAAGTATAAGATGCTCTTTGGTCATTGGGATATTTGTTGAGATGGGTATGCTCAAAGGAGTTATTTGTAGAGGAGATTCCAAGAATGAGGGTAACAGTAGCAGAGGTGGTATGCAAGTTGGAAAAGGCCTTCCCTCCATCATTTTTTGATTGTCAAGTGCATTTATTAGTTCACCTTGTGGATGAGATAGCCATTGTTGGTCCTGTGCATTGTCGGTGGATGTATTGGCTTGAAAGATATATGGTAGTATTAAAGGGTTATGTCCATAACCATGCACGAGTGGAGGGAAGCATGGCAACAGGACATTTGGCAGCAGAGAGCATGTTTTATTGCACCAACATCTTGGCCACTATAGATCCATCATGTCCTCATGTCTGGATGGAGGAAAGAGAAGAGGAAGAAGACCGTTTGACTGGTGCCATCAAAACACGTATGTTATTACCTACAGAATTAATTCAGCTGACCACATTCATGTTGAATAATAGCAACGTCATGGAAAAGTGGAGGAACTTCTATGAGAATGCCAAAAGTATGAATGGGAGATCAAGGATTTTTCCTACGTTTCATAAGTACATGAAAGAGAAGTTGGCTGAAGTGGATCAATTGTTGGCATAAGGAGAAAGTATAGCATGTTTTCCAGAGATCACAGATGATGTTTGCACCATTGTTCATGGACCACTGAAAGTTGTGACAACACGTTCAGGAATGTGGACACAAGGAAGACATTTCAGGTATTTATTTTTTCTATTTCATTAGGCATATTAACTCATCTTCACATTCCAGACAAGTTTTTTAGAATGTTCTAGGATGATTTTTATGGGCATGAAGTTTCTATTATCATATAAGTTGTTGACTCACAATGCCTAACACAATATTAATTTCAGGATTTCCAGTTTGGATGAAAAGAGGTGCTGCACCTTTGATTGTGGAGTTCAAGGGCAATTCATTCAGGACTCTAGAAGCAGTCGGCATGACAGGAATATTGTTCGAGATATTGTGCCACATTATGGAAAGCTGGAAGAAATCTTGGTGGTATCTTATGATGGACATTCAAAGTTTGAAGAGTATGTGTTTAAGTGTAAGTGGTTTAAAGTGAACCTTGCTGGTGCAAATTGCACCGTAGTTCAGGATGAGTGCGGACACACACGATTAAAGACATTTGCCACTAGTTATTAGCCATCTCATTGGCAAACTTCAGAGCCATTTACTTTTCCCAGTCATGTAGAACAATGCTTTTATCTTCCTTATCCCCAAACCCAGAGAAGTGGTCGCTTGTTATCACATATGTGCCACGGTCTCGTTCTATTCTAGGTGAGAAACCAGAGGTTGTGTTTAAAACCTCTGAGGTGGATGATGACCACGTATAATGTACTACTCATTATTTTTATACAAATTACCATTGAGGCTTGTGGTTCTATATTACTGCACAGTGTTCATTATGTCATTTTCTGCCTATTCTGCTCCATTGTGTAATTTTATTTTTAAGAATAGGAGCATTGCTATGCGTACTTTACTAATATTTTCACTCAGTCTGCTAAGGCAAAATAGATTATAATAATGGTTAAGTGGATTTATAGCTTCCATTTGGTTTAAAAGATTTTTTATTTTTTTTATGGCGTTTTGGGAATTAGATGACATTGCAAAACCTATTGCAAAACTTCCTTCTCTAGTAACCCTTTCACTAATTTGCGAGCTAACGCACATCGCAACTTGCGATACATACACCACTGGAAAGTTTTGTAAAAATTTGTGATGAGGTTTGCGATACATATTCAAACGCAAAATGCGAGGCGCCGAGTAACGCAAGCTTGCGATGTCTTGTGACTCTCAAAGTTTGTAGCGATACTTTGTGTATTGTAAAATGTGCGATGTTTTGAGTATGATTAAACGTTGCGAAGTGTGGAATATCGTTAGGGTGGACAGAGATTGAGCGGGTCGCAAAGTTTTGTTTATGGTATATGTCGCAAAAGTGTTGCGATGAAATAAGGTACATTATAAATTAGCGATGGGTGGTGCTGCACAAGTTGCGATGCGTGTCGCATCGCAAATATGGCAGGTTGTTTTTGCTTCGCAAACCCTTCGGGTTTTTTGTTTGGACCTTCGCAAAAAGGCACAATATGTAGTAGTGTGTGAATGTTATGTTGTTTGCATTAGGGCAATAAACATTTAATGAATAATCATTGGGCTTGGGGCAAGTAAGAAGATTAGGGGTTTTGGGGCAAATGGGATTAGGTGGGTTGGGTGGTCAAATAGGTTTGCAAAGTTAGATGGGAAATCAACTTGGGACCCTTCAAAACATAATTGCCCTACAAAACTTACTGACCCAAGCCACTATTGAAACTAATGTAATAGCTACTATGAACCCATCTATGGTACCTCTTACTGTGGAGGATGAAGAAGAATATTTGGGTTGATTACCAAATGAGTCTATTGTCATTCAGGCAACAAGGTTACGAGCTTGTAGAAAAAGGATTGAACTTGTAGCAAAAGTTAAAGCTCCTATACATAAGATGAATGGGAAAAAACCTTATTGGGTTCAATGTGATGGAAAGGGCAAACCTATTGGCTTCGATGTGATGGAAAGGGCAAACCTATTGGCTCAAGGAGATATATGTGGGGGTCAATTCTTAGAAGGTACTCCCATGGATTGGATCCAAGCATCATAGAAGTAGATGACCATCCATTCATAACTATCACTACAATCTGGGACATAATGGCAGAATCTTGGGAGTATATATATTACCCCTTATCAGACAAGGCATTATAATGATTCATTTGACTAAATACACATAGACAAGTTATATAACCTTAGTTAGAATGGCCAATGGTTTTTAGTTAAATTAAAAATGGTCAATGATTTTTAGCAAAAATGACTAATGGTCTTTTGTAAAGTTGAGCATTTAATCAAGATGGCCAATGATCTTTAATCAAATACGACATGGTCTACTACCTTATGAATTAACTTCATACCTATTCATTCACCTATTTACTTGGTTAGTTATTTAGCTACCAATTAAGCACCCACCCACCCACCCACCTTTTATTTACCTACCTACCTACCTACATACATACTTGCCTATATTTTTCACTTTTGTTAACCTACTTATTTACCTACCACCTACTAACATATTATTTACTTCCATATCCACCCACTTGCTTATTTAATTTTAACCAATTTTTTGTCATTAAATTTGCTTTAAATTTAGTCATTATGCTTAACTATTAAATTTGGCACTAAGTTTAACGTAAAGTAAACCATTAAATTTTCTCAATAGATATAACCTAAATTTAACCACTAAGTATAACCTAGGTTTACCCAATATGTTTAACCACTAGGTTTATCTTAGGTTTAGCCATTATGTTTAGCCATTAAGTTTAACTTAAATTTTAAACATTATGTTTAACCAAAGTTTAGTCATTATGTTTGACCATTACATTTTGTCACCAAGTTTAGCTTAGGTTTAGCCATGAAATATGTTTAACCATTAGGTATTGATTAAGTTTGGCCATAAAATTTAACCATTAGTTTTATCAACTAGGTTTAACCACTATGTTTAATCATTAAATTTGATCATTAAATTTAATCAAGATTTAAGCATTTATTTAAGTTGTTGAGTTTAACCATTAGGACTAACCATTAATTTAAATCGTTGAATTTAACCACTAGGTTTAGCCATTAGTTTATGTCGTTGAATTTAAATACTAGGATTAGCCGTTAGTTTAAATTGGTGAATTTAACCACTAAGTTTAGCGATTAGTTGAAGTCATTGACTTTAACCATTAGTTTAAGTTGATGAATTTAGGCATTGGATTTAGGTAATAGTTTAAATCATTGAGTTTAGCCACAAGGTTTAACCATTATGTTAAATCATTGAGTTTAGCCACAAGGTTTAAACATTATGTTAAATCATTATGTTTAGCCACTAGTCCATTGATAAGCATTCAATTTATCATTCTGAAGGTTTAGGCTTCAATTCCTTATATTTATAACTTAAGTGCATGATTAGAAGGCTAAGGTAGGTAGGTTAGACTAAAGTAGTTTGGTGAGGATAGCTTAGGTAGCTGCAGTACTTTGCTAAGCGATCCATGCAGGCTGCATCAGTTTTTTGCTGTTTCTAGTCCCAGTTGTTTCATGGACGTAATACTGTGGAAGATTTGACACAATGGGCTATTAAGCTGCATGGGCAAAGTCTGGATAGATAGTTCTTTAAGATGATCGAGAGATCAGTTAGCCTTGAACCATTGCTTGAGCGAGATGCAGTAAGTCTTTGTGTGAGCTTGACCATCATCTGCATCTGACAATTGGGCGATCAAATACAAGAAGATTGATGGAGCAGCTGCAATTGGTGGATGACGTATCGAGGCGGAATCAAGGAGTGGCATTTCTGTCTTCTGTGAAAGTGGTGTTTGAAGATTTCACAGGAAGAAGAGCAGGGCTGCTCAAAGCTCTGACTTGTGATATCGACGAGCTTCTTCGACAATGTGACCCTTACGATGACGAGCAAACAAATCTTTGCTTCTTCGGGTTTCCAGACAAGACATGGGAAGTGATGGAGCCATCCACAAAACGTGCCGCCGAAGCTTCCCGAACCTTTTTTGGGAATCAATCACACCAGTCACCTCATGGCTCGATCGCACGAGCATTGGTTGCTCTTCGTCGCCTCGCACAGCGATGCCTGGCTTCTTTCTACCGCCTTCTTTGCGGCGTCTACATTGGATCGTGAGCAGAAGGCAAGCCTGTTCGATCTTATCAACGAACTACCAACTCTTTACCAAGTGCTGTCGTTCAACATCTCCGCCACCAATGTTGTTCGAACGCCAATTAAGCCCGAAGTGAACCACGAATCATCATGTCTTGGTGCAGCAGCAGCCCAAGATCCCATGAAGAAATTGCCGGAGGAGGAAGAAGAGGGAGAAGAATAGAGGGATTTCTCGGCCAGAACAATCGGTGATCAGTGGCTTCGATTGTTTACTGATGTCAACAGCAGCTCGAGATCCCATGAAGGAACCGCCGGTACCAATACTTGCCTAGTATGGAGGATATTAAAAACAACCCCATCTAGAAAGACCAAAAGTTGATACCCGAATAACACTAGAGTTCTGACAACTGTTTTGTTGTTCCAAAATTTGTGAGATAGTTAGGTTGGCAATCATTCACAAGAAGACTTAGCCAAATTTGGCTATTTAGAATCCATTTAGAGGAAATTAGAAAATATGTGATTCCTCCTATATTTTATTTTGGCAAAATGCTGGAGTTACTATTGTCTAAATATGTGACTTCAAGGAATTTTTACCTCACACTCATGTGGGCGCATTTTCAGCAAAGAAGTCCTTTGTATCATTTGCACCTCCACTTTTTTTTTTGCATGATGTAAAAATTAGTTCATCAGTTCTGAGTCCTAACATGTGTTTTTAGGAATTTTTTTTTTGGTTTGCAGCCAAATTGGCAATCATCCATAGGAAGATTTAGTAAAAGTACGGTGCAAATTTTTAATCATCACCCTTCTAAAACCAAATATACTAACATGGCAATTTTCATTTTTCATTTTTTTTTTTGCTTTTGAGCAATTAAAATTGTCCAAAATCAATTCATCTTCGAATTTCAAATTTTTAAAATTTTCTTTTTGGCAAAATTTTGCCAATAAAATGAAAGGCAGGTTCCAACTAATGATATTTTTTTCAATTTTTTTATGTTGTGTTATGGGTAAGTATCCAAAAAGAAATTTAGGATTAAATGGTGAAATGTTTTTAGAACTTGTCTCATAGTAAAAGAACTAGTTCTTTAAAATGCTACCAATTAGAAAGAAAAGTCCCAAATGTGGCTTAAAATTGAAATTGAATTTTTTTCTTTCTTTAAAACATTGGGGATTTTTTCAAGGAAAAAAGGAATATTGTGACAGAAAATTCCCTTTTTATTTCTATTTTTAGTGCATTAAAGTGCGACTACCTACCTCCCCCTACTTCCACCTTTTCCAATTTAGCACTCAGAGTTCACTTGAGTTTTTATCTCTCAAAATAGCATTTTATGTATGTAATAGAGGTCCAGCATTTAAGGCATTGCCTTGAGGGTGGCCTGGAGCCATCCACCCTGCATGGACACTAGTATCTAGTCTCGAACAACTAAAATCGCCGCCGCCACCATTCTAACATAAAACACAACAAGAACTTCTGTTGTTGTGGTGGTGGTGGTGGTGGTGGTCGTCGCCGTCGTCTACACAAGAACTTCTGTTGTTGATGTGGACACAAGAACTTCATTTAGTGTTGCTGTTGGTGGTGGTGGTGGTGGTAGTGGTGGACTTTGTTGTTGTTATTGTTTTTGTGGTGGTGGTGGTGGTGGACATTGTTCTTCTGGTTGTGGTACACACAAGAACTTCAGTTAGTGTTGTTGTTGTGGTGGTTGTGGGTACTTTCGGAGAGGTCCCTCATGGGTCCTGCATTGCTGCAAGGAGCTCGTGTGGAGTAGTTGGCCTCTTCGGCGCTCAAGCGGACTCCAATATTTTGGAGCTTCTTCAGCATAATGGGCTCCATCTCTCGCCGGCTGTAGCGGTGTGGTGTGATTGGGGTCTCATCAAGCACTTGCAGGCAGCTGCAGCTCTGGACCCAACTTCTGTTCACGAGATTGCTGAACTCGTTCGAGCAGTGGCATCTTCTTCTTCCACCAATCTCACTGTTGCCGCCAAAGGCGTCGGCCATTCCACTAATGGACAATCCCAAGTATGTCCCGGTTTCTTGTTTGGTTGGATTCCGCTGGTTATCATCAACAGCTTGTCATGCTTGAATTGACAAGTGAGCAGGGTGGTCCTCGAGATTGCAGCTTGACATGATGCATGCGATTGTTGCAGGCAGACAAGGGAGTCGTGATCGAGATGTCCACAATGAAGGGGATTATAAAGGTGATGCCATATAGGGATGAGGATTGCGCACTCCCTTTCGTGGAAGCAAGCGGCGGGGAGCTTTGGGTGGATGTGCTGCAAGCCACGCTGAAGGAGGGACTGGCACCCAATTCCTGGACCGATTATCTCCACGTCACTATGGGTGGCACTCTCTCCAACCCAGGCGTGGGTGGGCAGACTTTCCGCCATGCTCCTCAAATCAACAGCGTACTGCAACTGGAAGTGGTCACAGGCAAAGGGGAGAGTCGTCACTTGTTCCGCTAGCAAGCAGCCCGAGCTTTTCTTTGCAGTTCTCGGAGGCTTGGGACAATTCGGCATCATCACCAAAGCCCGCATTCTCCTTGTGCCTGCACCTCAGAAAGTAGTATACTGTACTGTAGCTCAAGCAGCTGCTTGCTGCTGTTCTTCACCATCAGCTCAGTCTAAGCTCTGCTGATCTTGTGTCTGAAAAAATCTTCTGGAATGCGCATCATGAGGAGGAGTAGTTCCTTTGAATCAGTCCTGAGATCCTGGTCCGTTCTTTCTGTATATTGATCTTCGCTGCTACTGGTGCAGGTGAGATGGATTCGAGCTATGTACTCCGACCTCGAGGTTTTCAGACGAGACCAGGAGATGCTGATCTCCGAGATGGAGGATCAGCTTCACACCTTCGACTACATCGAAGGCTTTGTGGTGATGAACAACCAGGACCCTTGGCTGGAGATCTTCATCCCTGCGTCTTCCATGACCACTTTCGACTCCTTGGTGTTCCAGCAGCTTGTTCCTGTGGACTACGGCGGACCCATTCTCGTCTATCCAGTGAACCGAAACAAGTAAGACAATGTGAACTCATTCTCGTGACAAGGTTTTTTTTCTTGCATCTTAAACCCTAAACCTGATCTAATTTTTCCTTTGTATTTGGAGGTTCCTCACCAAGCAGAGCCTTAGTCGTAGATAACTACGGACACGTTACCAAGCATAACTTTCGTCGTAGGTGTAGGTAACAAGGCACATATTACCAAGCATAACCTTGTTGCACAATTTCAATTTAGTTCAGGTTTTTGAGTAGGTGAATCATGGCAGGTCCAGAGGGCATTCTGTTGCTTTCGGGCTTGAGAATTCCCAAGCCCAAAAACAACAGAAGAATAACTGACTGATGTGACCTGCCATTCATCTGTAATACTGAATTTCTAGCATTTCAGATTTGATGGTTGCAGGAAGCTTCAATGTACGCATGGGATTGGATCTTCAGAACGGGTTGTTGTTGTTTTTTTCTTTTTTTTGTTGTTGTGTTGCACATAGATGGGATAGGCGAACAGCTGTAGTGGTGCCAGATGAAGAAGTGTTCCTTTTCTGAGGAACGCGTTGACGTCTGGGCCAGGTCTTGAGAGCATGCTGCATGAGAATGCCAGAATCCTGAGAGTTTGTGAAGATCTAAATGGAAAACACTACTTGCCAAAGTACACTGAAGAGGACCAGTGGAAGCGACATTTTGGGTGTGAGAAGTGGACTGCATTTGTGCAACATAAGCACATGTTTGATCCTCATGATAAACATACAAATAATTAGCTTCAATATCTTTAAATATTATTAAAATAAGATTTTAAAAAAATTGATTTGAAAGATTATGCAAGAATCAATTAAAAGAAAGCACATCAGTTTTTAAATAAATTAAATAATTAATGTAAGTTTATTTTTTGAAATATAATTTTTTTAAAATTAATTTGATGTTATTTAAAAGACTTCAATAAAGCTCAATAAAGCTTTGATGAAGATTTAATAACAAAAAATCATAATGAAATTAATTTTTAATTGACTAGTTTTTTTGTATTGTTGTTGCCTTTTATGTTATAAAAATTTATTGTTGCCCTAAGATAGTAAACATGCATGTATGATTTTAGATTTTACCAAGCATGTATGGGGCAAACACAACTAGTTTTCTCTCTTGTTATTAAAAGACATTTCAAAAAATGAAATGCCCATTTTAACAAGTGTTCCAATTTTGAAATGTCTCCCATTATGGGCCTAATTTAATTCTTGCAATATATTTATATATATAGACAATCGTTAAACCAATCAAAAATATAAAATATTGTAATGCCTCACATAGGCCCAAGTCTACTAAAGCATGTGACCTTAGGCTTGAGCTACTTTTTTTTTTTTTTTTTCCACCAAATTATTTTCAAATATTGAGGATACAAATTTCATTCCATATATTGTACATGTTAACACGTGCATGCATTGACAACTAAATCCTTTTTTCAATCAAAACTAAAGCATTTCATAGTTATTAACCATGTTTGACACAAGGTGTTGAAATAATAATAAATAAATGGGGTCGAAAAACATTATTTTTCTAAAATTCGAATAGTTATAATTTAAAAATTTCAAAGGTTCTTTACATTTGTATAAATAAGTCTATCCTAGTTCATTGGTTATACATTAGATTATGTATTATACACACAATCTAATTTATATTATTATAATATATAAGCAATTCTTAAAGATTTGGCATTTCACATTTTGTGTTAAATATTTATTTAATATTACCTTTAAATACATTTTATCCTTATTTCGAGGATAAAATGTATTTGAGCAATTCAATTCAATTTGAGCAAATTACTAGTGCAATTATCAATGTCAAATTTAACCATTTTAAACTTTTATTTCCAAATGACCCAACACATTCCTTGGCACACATATGTTCAATTAAATTAAATCAGTCAATTGTTGTATTTGGTGTAGAAACCTTGACAATATTTTGTATCCTACATTCACATATCATGAATTTAATTAATAAAAACATGACTTCATACAATATGTTAAAAATTAATATTATAACCAACATTAGAATTTGGAAGGTTGAATTTATTGAATTTGTTCATTACCAATTTGGTTTCCTCCCTTCATTTAGAGCCTTATACCTTGTATTTAAATTGAATTCCTTTGTATTAACCCATCACATTTCTCAAATAAAAAGCCAAAACTTTAAAATTATTCCAGACACTTAACAACACCAAAAGAAAAACAAGTATTTTCAACTAGTCTTTGTGACTAAAATTTAGTCGTAAATGAAATTTGTGGTTAAAATCTCATTAGTTGCCTTGGACAAGTCGCATGAGACATTAGTTGCAAATGACAAAGGGTATTGGATGTAAAAAAAAATCAACAATACAAGTTCATCCTTTGATTCCATTGTATACGTATTGTCACATGCGACTATGATCCAACTATTTTGGTCACAATTGAGGCAAATGATGTGTTACCACATGTTTTAATATTGAATTAATTGAAATATATTAATAATTATTAATTTGAAATAATCTAAGACATTCAAATCCAATGTTTGGATGATCTTATATTATGACACGTGCTTAATGTAAATATGCCACATGGCACCTTAAAATGAATTTAATACAAAATATTAATATTAAGTTAGTAGGTGCTTAAGTAGGTACATAAAAAGGTGCTTACAAACCTAAGCTACCCACCTACCTATCTACTTAGGTAAAAAGGTAGGTAAAGAAATAGGTTGGGGAGGTCGATAGTTTAAAATCATGCATAACTTTTCTATTTGTTTTAGGTTAAGCCTTTTGATTGACTCATCCCATATGCAAAAATTTTTTGACATGAAATTTGATGACCACACCCCTTGTTTATATGATGTTCAAAATAGGAATGAAGAATAAACAATATGGGATAAGTTTTGAAGCTGCAACTTTTTCACAAATTAAATTGTAACTCCAAAATTTTCCTCATGCTTTTTGTTTTTAGTTTTTAGACTTATAAACAATTCAAGTAGTACATGGCTCATTAGATAATTAGATAACCATTTATTTAATAAATATTTAACATATATTTAAAATATAAAATATGCACTATAAATATTAAGTATTCATTATGAATTATTTAAATAGATAGCATTGATTTTTAAAAAAAACAAAGATTGAAAACTATATTAGAATATGGGGGCATTTTTGATATTATTGGAAAACCTTCACGAACTTTGATTTAATAAATTTTATTTCATCATTTTGAGACCTAAAATGTGAACAATATTATTGAATTTTTGGTGGGTACATATTGTTGTTGGAAATTCAAACAAATGCAAAAAGAAATTTGGAAAGAAAATTCAATTGGATGCATTCAAACTTGGGCCAATGACATGAAGTACATTAATGTTAAATGAGTTTTTATCATAATTTTAAACAAATATTAAGATATCATGTGTGTAAAAATGAATAAACATTATAGTTGCACAAAATTATTAATTATGTGTTATTACTTGATATGTTGTAATGATTTACATAGAAATAATAAATTACATGTGTACTGAACATAAACATTAGTACTAACATATTAATTTTTTCTTCTTAAACTTTATTTTGAAATTAAAGTTTGATATTTATATGCACAAAAAAAACCATTCATTTATAGAAATAAAATTTACATGTAATTTAATGTTATCATGATTTTAAATAAATATTACAATATTTATATGTATAAAATTAATGTTACTTATTAGTTGTTTAACTTAGTTGAAAGAAATAGTTGCAAATAAGACTGTATTTCATCCATTGTTTAATACATTTTATCATCCAAAATAGTTGAACACTAATCAATGTTTTGATTGTGCCAACCAAAGAACCTTAGATGCCAAGAATATTTTTTAAATGACCCCTTAGTTGAAACATGCTTCACATTGTTTACCAACATAATTGGAAGTTCAACTTGGAGACATTGTCGATGTTGGGAGTATCTAGTAAATGACCATGTAATTGAAAAATGCGATCAACTATATATCAATATAGTAAATGAATAAACTTAATTGGTAATTGCCATAATTTTATTTAAATTTTTTTTTAAATCCAATTGAAACATAGTTATAAATGCTATTGTAGTTGAAAACTTTTGGTTAAAAAAGGGGGGTTTTCTACTAACGATGGTAGACACCAACTATTGGAAGTTTGTAGGTAGTTAAGGGTCTTCTTTCAAGTTTGCTAATGATAATATGTGCATGACAATGGTTTTTGCACGATAGTAGTTATTACATGATGGTAGTTATAACAGGACAATAAATAGACAAAAGCCAGGTTTTATTTTCATGTTTTTATTCAGCAACCCTTTTCCTTGATGGTAACTAAGTTGCCAAATTCGATGATTTTATAGAAGCTTATAGGTAGCTTAGGTAGCCCTTAGATAGCCTAGGTAGTCCTTAGGTAGCTTCTAGATAGCCTTTAAATAACTCCTAAGTAGCCCTTAGGTAGGCCTTTAAGGTAGCTTGGCTAGGTTGTTTATGTAGGTTAGAAGAAATATGAATATAAAATACATGAACAATGACTCCACTTTCTTATGTAGGGTGGCCAAGATTATTATATTGCTTGTTGAGTACTTGTAACTGGTTTGGTTAATTGTAGGTTAAAAGCCAGTGGGAATTATTATGGAAGTTGCACAAAAAATATTTAGAAGTTCGAATTTAAGCCCTTTGCGAGGTCATGCTTTGGATGGGATAGTAGGTGGCAAAAGTTGATGTTGGATAACATTTCCAAGGGGACCTATGGCTTAAAAGTTTAAGGTTTTTTAATGTGTGTAAAGATGGTGGACAACACCTCAATAATAATGATGCAAAACCCCTTGCATGTGGGTAAAACACTCCAAAATCCTTTACTTTCAACAATAAGAATTGTGTTTTGGGGTAAACGTATGGCAAGTAAAAATCATTCGTTGTTAGTTCTTGAAAAAATTAATAAAGACCAACATAGATTATTGGAAGAAAACATCATGTCAAGGATAAGCAGAATTTTCCAACTATACAACAAATTATTTTTCCTAAGGTAAGAAAATGTCTTGAAATGATGAAACCATGTTATTAACTAATAGGAACTTTAATACAACCTTTTTTGATCATGTAGGAGGAGGAGATCCCATTTTATACTAGCATCTTTTTGGTTTTTTGGTCATGGGCATGATTGCGCTAATAGAAAAGGTGGTACATTGCCCTTACAGCACCACCTAGGCGAGCACAGCTATTCTATGCATCAAGTAAACTATCTGCCTAGAATGCAGATAATGATCCTCTCTCTCTTAACAACCTCCCTAGGATTGGGAAACCCATTCTTGAGAGACTCTTGAAATTTGTACTCGACTAACCTCTCGAATAATTGCCGTAGATAGTTTATATTGTACTTTTGGAAGTCGAACCTCAGAAGTTGATGGTGATGTTATGACAAGATTTTGGTACATTTCAAAGAATTTGCACCTTAAAGAGTCCATTATTGATTATTTGATTTCTTGTCATTCGACAATTTTACATATTATGATGATGTGAGATTTATTTCCTAACTTGCTTATTGTTTTACATGAAGTTGATTTAGATTATTGTGAAGACTTTTTTTTTTTACTTAGACAACATGTGAAAAACAAACACAATCTTTGTATTGGGGAGACGATTGAATGAACTTCACACATAGGGTGAATTAAACAATAGTTTGGATTGTCATAATGTTTTTTGGAATATTTTTTATTAATTCCAAAGTTTACATGCTCAAAGCTTGACACAAATAAAAAATGTTTTTGCATGTTTAAAGCCTTCAAATCTTGATAGCAGACAATTTTTTTTTTTTTCAAAAATCCTTTTTTTCTACCAAATATGCACCATTCCTTTTGAAAATTGAAAAGGATTTTGATTATTAGAAGGGAAAAACAACTTGAACCAATGATTTTTTTAAAAATAACCCATTTGAGCACATTTGCCTCAAAAGTGCTAAAAATTATGGATTTTGAAAATGTGCCTTTAACAAAAGTTGTTTATATTTATGTGATAGAGGGTATGAATGCATAATATACATGACATAAAGTAAAGTTGTAGTAAAAACGTATTTATATCTAAAATGCAATCTTAAATTGGTGGGGTACCTAAAGTGTAAATTTAAAAATTATACACCAACACAAAGTGTCATGAGTAATCCTTGGGAAAAGACTTTTACCTTGGTGCCCTAGGTTATGTTTTCACCCACATTTTGTAAATTTCAACATTGAAATTGCATCATTGAATGTTTTGGAATTGTCATATCGACTTAAACTTTATATGATTTGGAGGATTTATAATAATGTTTATGTAGATATGATGTTTAATAAGGAAATGTAATTTTTACATTTGTTGAAATGACTAGAAACTCAAACATCCAAATTACATTATAGCCAATTCCCATCTTTCCTACATTATTCAAATATAATTATTTTGCCCTAGGAAGTTTGAGATGTAATTAAGAGTTAAGTCGCCACCTCATTTCTTTCCCCTACTCACCTACATGGACATTGAAAAATCACATTAAAAATCACATTTAATGTGCACTGTTAACTCAATTTTATATATTAAAATTAAATTTGAGATTGACATAAATAATGATGAACTATTAAAAACCATAAGGGAATATACAAGGGAAATAAAAAGGGTGGAGAAAGGGGGGGGGGGGAATCCTATAAAACTTGATACATCATAGTTAATCCTTTCAAAGTAAATGAATTTTGAAATGTAACATTGATCATTTGTAGCATTAAAAAATGTGACTCTGAAAATCCATACAAGATTTTCTTTGTGCTTATATTAAAGTTGAAATCTATTGCATTCCATAATTTTTAAAACGATTAATATTGATTAAAAACTTTATCTTTATAAAAATGATCATAAACCTCCGCCTTCTTTACCATTATTACCTCTTTCTCATACAAGTGAAACTAAATGACCTATTATTGCAAGGATAATTGAATAATGAAAAGAAGTCAATGAAAATTCAATAAAATGGAAATGAAAAATGTTAGGGATATTAGGGTATGCTCTTAGTACTCTTGAAAACCCCTTGATGAATGGGGTTATGGAGGGGATTTTGCAAATTTTAGACCTAAGGTGGGGGAGGTATTGCATTTTAAGTATTTTAAACTTGAAAATAAATTTTAAATTAAACAAATTTGTTTCACAATTGGTTTATATCATCAAGGTCCTATTCAAACTTGGACCAATGGCACATGCCACACTAGTTTGAATGAAAATAAAAAAGTTGGTCAAACAGTATTGGTTAGCTTCCTACATACCAATAGACTCCCATGCTTGCAAGCTAAATGGGTTAAATGTACATTGAAAACAACTTTTGTCTGGATTACTTGAAATTCCATTAGCAATATCTTATACCCTTGAAACCATGATAGGTACCCATTGCTATTACTCTAACTATTTTCTTCTGTTCTTGGAACTTCAATCAACCCTCCTCCAATTTCTTTTATCATCTAAATCTAAAGCAAGATGCAAAGGAGCGTACATCTACCACAATGTTCCCTCTTGCCATCAAAACCTGAGCCATTGCGGAGTTTAATTGTGCTAGTGTTGCATTCTGTAGTTTAATGCCAAATGTTTAATATATTGTTTTTTTTAAATTCTAGCAAAATCATTTTACTAGAATAAATAAAATAGTTGACAATCCCCAACAATTCCCTAGACATGTCCACCTTAGTTTGAAATTGGATCAAGTATTGGCATTTCTAGTCAAGTTAATAATCAATAAATACATGTGTCATTTAAGCCCTTGGCTTTTAGTCAAAATGTACATGTCCGTTGATCAAAATGACAATTTAGTCAATTTGAACCTTTTAAAAAGTCATGAATTGTAGTAATGGTAGGCTTTGCAACTTAAGTTACTTAATTAAATCACTGAAATAACCAAGGTAGCCTAGGTTGTAAATGTGGGGCTTAAAGGTGGCCTAAGTAATTTAGATTAGCCTAGGCAACCTACATTTCCACATTGAGGAGTCAAATTTTTAACCATTGCACCACCACCCCATAAGGTGATTTTTTGGACAATATAATTGTAATGAACATGATTTTGACCCAACATTTATAATCAACTTCCATGAATTTTTTTCAACATATTGCACTAAATGAACTTGAATTTTTTTATGTGTTGTACATAAATAAATAAGTTATAGGTAGGTAGGAAGTACCTATTAATAAATGCATGTACTTAGGTAACATGTAGGTTATAATCTACTAAGCCTTATAGGTACTTACTAGGATTATGCTTATACCTACCTAGTAAGCTACCTATGATTTAGATGTTTTGTATTGAGTTATGTAAATACCTACTAACCTATTAATAGACTTAGTTTAAACATATTAAATAGATAGTTTAGCCTATTAGGTAGGTTTAGACTTAAACTACTTAATTAATAAGTTAGGTTACCTACCTAATAGCTAACCTAGGTGGCCTAATTTAGGTTACCTACATACGTACCTAGTAGGCCTAGGTGGCCTAGGTTAGGCAACCTACCAGCTTGTAGGCTGAGGTGGTGTAAATTAAACTACATACCTAATAGGCTTAAGTGGCTTAGGTTATGCTACCTACCTTGTAAGCCTAGGTGACCTATGTTATGTACGTAACTACCACATAGACCTCGATAGCCTAAATTAAGATAGTTACCTAGTAAGCCTAGGTGGCCTAGGCTACTTACCTAGTTAATAGAATAAACTACCTACCTTTTAGGCTTAGGTGATCTATGTTATTTTGTATTTAGTACACCTATGCTACGTATTTATAATTGGCGTGTGCTAGTAGGTTACCTACATGGTTAATAGGTCTACTTAATAAACCTAAGTCACCTAGGATACCTACCTAAAAAGCTTACATTATCTAGTCATGGGTGTAGTCATAATAACATGTACTAAAACCAATTGTAACCCTACTTAATTTTTTGAATTTTGGATGGTACCAAAAATATTAATAATAAATAGAATTATTATTTTTTATAAAATGTTATTGTGAATACATTATCTACATGTCATAAAAATTTGGAATCAATCCAACGAATGGAAAATACATATAATGACTTTTAACCTCTTGTAACCATTGCTTAGAAGCTACATAAAAGTAACTTAAAGTAGTTTTGACATTAAAAGCACAATTTGAAAATATTTTTTAATGACATAGTTTTGGATTTGTTAATATGTACCTTAACATAATAGTATTAAAAAAAGCTTCAAAGATTTTAAATATTTTTTGAAAGAAGTATTAAAAAGATTCCAAATTCTTTTTAAAAAGTGGTTTAAGAAAGCATGTGCGGCTCTTTATAGAGTGGCTGGACCCTTATAAACTACCTAGTAGTTTTAGGTTATGTCCTAGGTAATCTACTAAATAGGTCTAGGCCAGGTTACCTAATTAAGCTACTAACTAAGTTATTACCTAACAAATAACATAATAGCCTATTAATTATGTTAGGCAAAATAGGTAGTCTAGGCCTAACTTAACTTAAATTAATTATGTTAGGTTAGGTAGGTAGTCTAAGCTTAACAAGTAAACTAAGTCATCAAATGAGTATGGTTCATTTAACTAAGTGTCAAAACATAATGGTCAACTACACTAAGGGTCACATCAAAATGGTCAATTTGACAAAACTTTATCTATTCAATATGGTTAATTTGATTAAGCCATGGCCATTTTCATCAATTTCTTGGGCTTGATGTCATCAAATAGGTCACTTTAATCAAATGTACTTGTTAAACGTAATATGTGTTTTTCATGCCCCAAACCTTTAATCAAAATGGACATACCTTTTGGTCAATGTGAACATTTCGATCAAGGTGGCCTTCTAAAAAACTTGATTTCTTGTAGTGATATGATAAGATGTGTAATTTGAAGACTTTAAAAAATCCATGTTACATAAAATTAAAACAAATTTGATGACATTTAAATCATGTGACACATTCGTAATTGACCAAAAAAATCACCTTAAATCACCTAAAAATGAAAATATAAATAATCTTCATCATGAAAATCATAAATTACATAGTCAAACAGGCCAAAAACCATGTTTGACACGTAAAACATTGTCAATTTTTTTAAACATGTTTATATAATGCCACTTTAATGTCATGTTGATTAAGGAAATTTTTGTTAAATAATTTATATGAATTTTGAAGAATTCCCAAAAAAATCATTTAATTTAATAAATTGTGTTTTGATTTTAATAGAGGACTTTGAACTTGAATTCCCTAAAATCTATTTTATAAAACATTAGGCTAAGGACTTTTTGATAAAGAAATTTTGATGGGAAAAAAACAGAAATGATGATAACCTACCATCCATATATGAAAGCATTCATAATTTTATAATTATGGTATTTGAAAATTTTAGAAATTCAAAATATCATTTTAAAAATTTCAAATTTCAAAAATCATTTACTAGATGTCAATGGGTCATAATGTGTATTACATATGAGCAATGTCTTGGTTTATTATACCAAAAAAACTTAAAGTAGTTATCATATTTTAGCATGTCAATTTGAAATTATGATCATTTTTCAAGACAAAACATAGAATCTAATAGAATTTGTATACTTTTAAAAAAATTCATATTTATTCAAAAAGAGTTAACACAAGTAATGTAATTTATTGGGGAACTTAACAATATATTTAAGAACATGTTACAAAAAAATTCCCTCAAAAATTCTTTTTTATGAAAAAATCAAATTGTTCAAAAAATGCCCATTTGTGATTGAATCCTTTGACACTATTGGCTTGTTTGACTATGATTACACCTATGATGCCAATTATTTCATATATCTATCAAAATTAAATAGAATAATATGGACTATTAAAAACACATAAATACATATTATCAGACAATATTGAATGGTTAATGGATGAACATAAATATGTTAGTATGCAACAACTTACATTGGACATCTCAAAAATTAACAATATGACACCCATTCATATCCTAGCTTATGTCAAAGGATCCGATATTAACAATAGTGTCTACCACATTCACATCAAAGGCAACCATTAGATACTATTAGTATAATTGATCCACATGCATATCATTACAAATGTATAATCTTTGATTCCAACAAATTATTCACAAAATTTTGAATCATGAAACATTTGAAAGACTTTCATGTTTTATTCCATCTTGCTCATAAAATTATATTTACATCGTCATCATGCATCAACATGATACATGTTTGTGTGAATTTTTGTTATTGTTTATGCAATTGACATCCAACCAAAAACCTTAAAATATATTACCACACAAATGAGAACCCAGTTAAAATTTGTTTCTAAATCATTTTTTGTACCATATCCAAAATAATGACAACATATTAATTAGTTATTTAAAAAATCATGTCACTACACCAAAATGCATCATAGTTCATTCTGCGTTTCATTAAATTTTGAATGAATTTGGACATTTTTATTATGGTGAAATTGGTCAACCCCATGATGAACATGGATTAATTATTACATACAATGAATTGGTCTATTAGTACCTAATGAAATACAAATTTACAAAGTCATTTCACTTGAAATTCAATCAATCAGGCAACATGGAAATCAATTAAATTTAAATTATGTAATACTAAATATTATTATTTCATTAAAAAATTTAACCTATGAATCATTGACACGTGTCACTACTTGTGTTACATTAAAAACTTAACCTAGGTATAAAAGCCATGTAATCAATCTAAGTAGGCACCTATTATATGGAACTACATAGAAGAATATTCGGTCAACTTACCACTATTCATCATAAACACATTATTTATGAAATTTGATCATTTGAGCTTTAGGATGACAAACACCCTTACCATCAAGCCACCACATTTCTTATGATAATGTGTTACATTACATTATATTTATCAGATACTTCATTTTAAACATTTTATAAACATAAATTTTGAAAATTCATTCAGATTTTGTCCAAATGAAATGATTAAAGTTTTGTTTATTTTTTTTCAATAATTACATAATTACATTTATTTGCCTTTGAAAGTGTAAAATCATTTCAACAATTTTTTAAAATATCATTATTCAATAACATTTCATTGACCATTTTTTAGACAAATTTGTTTTAATAAATGGATAAGATTTTTGTTAATATAATAACACTACCTACGTTAATCTACTTTGAATTATTTTAGGAATACTTTTCATAGTGTCTAAATTATTTCACCATAGATTATTTACCACTATTTATGTAATTTTCAATTTTATTATTATGCGTAGTTATTTCACCTTAAGTTACTTTCGGATATTTTAAATTACTTTTGGCTATTTTTAATTTTTTTAAATTATTATTTTAAGTTATTTCACCTTAGGCTATTTTCGAGTATTGTAAGTTATTTTTGGTTATTTTATGTTATTTTTGGTTATTGTAGTCTATTTCTTTTTATGTTATTTATGGTTATTCTAAACAATTTCATTTTAGGTTATTTTCAGCTTGGTGAGGTTTTTTTGGCTATTAAAAATTATTTCACATTATGTTATTATTGGTTATTATAGGTTATATTACCATGAGCTATTTGTCAATATTATGTTGGTGGCTATTGCTGATTATTCTATTGGTGGCCATTGGTTGTTCTTCTATTAATGGCTATTAATTATTATTTTATTAATGGTTATTAGTAGCTATTATATTGGTGGTTATTACTTGCCATTCTATTAATGACTATTGGTAGTTATTATAATGGTGTCTATTAATGGTTATTCTATTAATGGCTATTATATTAGTGGTATTGTGGTTATTAATGATTATTTTATTAGTGATCATTTTATTAATTGCCATTAGTTGCTATTGGTGATTATTTTATTAGTTAGTTTACGACTATTGGTGATTATTATATTATAAGTTATTATTGGATATTCTAAATTATATTATAGGTTATTATTGGTTATTCAAGGTTGGTTTACCTTAGGTCATTATATTTTATTTTAGATTATTTTAATTTTTTATACATATGATAAAATAACTTATAATAACATAAAGTATAATGACCTTGAATGATTAAAGCATAACTTGAAATAACATAATTAACTTAAAATAAAATAACACAAGGTATAGCTTTAGGTTAGTTGAATAATTTAATTCAAAATAAATTAAAGTAAAAAACCTACAATAAGCTAGCTAAGATACCTTAAGGTAGAATAAATTATAATAATTTAGGGTATAATAATTTATAATAGCCTATAATAACTTAGGGTATAAATTCAAATAACTAAAGTAACCTACAATAATATAAGGTATATCATAAATTAACATAAGATATTTAAAACAATAATAGAAAAATGAACCTATTTACCATAGTAAATTATAATAATGAATTATGTCAATTAGTAATGAAACACAATGTTTACATAGTGATATTAATGAAATAACTTTAATCAAGTTGAAATAACTAAAGTATATTGAACTTATTTCACTTTTAATGTTTTATAATGATTTCAGCTAATGAATTACACCTCATTTTTGTAATAGTGTGTGGATAAAATTTACATCAATACATGAATAATTCATTCAAATGATCCAACATTGAATAATTGATAATATTCATGTGAGAACAATTATTTTAATAAAAATTTGCCTTTCACAATTATCTTTAATTATATGAGCTTGAATGGATGACAATAATCAATTAATGCACATTATTTAACCTAAATTTTTTAACATGTTATAAATGCCTATTATGTAAATTCCTAAACCTTACAACATTTCCAAACCTATATTAATAATGAATAAAATTGTCACTAGTAATGTGCAACATTGTGAAACACTAATTTGATATTTTAAAACTAAAAACTTGAATTATTGATTCATATTTTAAGCATGCAACAATTTCCATGAGTTAAAAAATTATACATATTATATTTTGAGAATTCTATTGATTCAATATATTTTAAACTTATTTAACTCACCTAAGTTTACTTACTTACTTCCTTAAGCCTACCTTTTTTACCTATCTATGTAAGTGTTATGTGTCACATTATATTAACCTTAAATCAAACAATCCAAAATTTATTAATTATACTAAATATTAAATTAAGCTTAAATGTGTTGTGTGTCATCAAACAATTGGCCTTCAACACAATCAACACAATTAATTGTTAGGTTGTAAAAAAAAAATTATCATGTCATGTGTCATGATCTAAGACCATATAAAATGGATGATGATTTTATGTGCCCAAGCACCACTAAGAACACATTATATATTGTAAAGGAAGAAAGAACCTTCCCCTGAATCCGTCTCGTCATCCAACCGGACGGACATCTCATCCATCCTGCCATCTTTCTATTTTCTGCTTATTGCTTGTTCTCCCCCATGTCTCCGTGTGGATCCATTGACAGATCTTAGCCTGCAAAGTCTCGTGTTACAAGCAGTAGCAATAGCAACTTCTGCACGTCCACACGCCAACCTGAGATCTTACTGTTTTGCAAGCCCCATGTTACAAGCAAAAATAACAACAACTTTTGCACATCCGCATGCCAACTTGAGATCTTAGTGTTCTGGTACTTTCACAACCTTTCTCTATGATGCTGTTGGTGTGAGCTTTTGGTACAACTTTGTTGCGATGCATGGCTGCTTTTAATTATTTCATTTTATTTTTTTGTTGTCGTCATCGTCGCCTACAGATTATAGAATCAGGTTCGTCGTTGTAATTTTCGGGATTCACAACAACTATCGATTGACTCTCTCGACCCATCATTGTCTCCACGTGGATCCATCGACGGATCTTGGCCTGCAAGGCCCCGTGTTGTAAGCAGCAGCAATAGCAACTTCTACACGTCCGCATGCCAACCTGATAAGTCCATTCTCATCTTTATGGAGTAGATGTGTGGTTGTTCATACCTTCGATAGAAAAACACGTGTTATTAATCTGTGTTCGAGATGCTTCTTTTTTGCAGTGTGACAAGTGTGGTGACATTGTAGACAAATCAAGGACCCAGGCCCCATTAGTATCAGATTGTCTAAGGGTTGGACTCCCTGTACTTGCTACCCAATCTTGCCCTGACCTGAATTGTCATTGGCACATGTCATATTTGCTACACATTAAAAGCCTCTGATACATTATTCCTTTACTATCATTAATGGTTGTTTATCATGTCATTCAAACCTTGCTAATCCTACATTTTACCAATTCTTTCTTGATTTGCAGAGCTTGAGAACAAGATTATGTGAAAAGAATGCATTGAATTAGGAACTGCATACGAAGGCAAGGTTAGGTCCTCAGTCTACTTGCTTTTGTTGTCATTGGTTGTGTAGGCATGAAGCTAATTGTGGAGGAGCTTATCAAAAGACTCCTAAACCTGCAGCATGCACAGGAACACACAAGCATTGTCCAAAATGTCCAAGTAGAAATGATTTTGCAGCTGAGTTCAAGGGGAGTTTGATTTTGGGCCTACACACGGGTTTCAGTCTTTTGTCTTTGTTTTGTTTGTCCATATGCTAATCACCCAATTGGTCATTTGGTGAAATATTTGAGTTTCCATAATTCTTTTTTTGCCAAAATATTATAAGTTTATAATATGGTGAAGGATCTTGGATTTCTTTTAGAGGATATTTTTGAAGATTATATTTTGCCATGTTGAAAAATTTGAGTTTCCATAATTCTTCTTTTGCCTTAAGATATTACCTTCTAATGTAAATGGCAAGGTCATAGTGATTTTTTGGGAATAGATTTTTTGAGTTGCCATTGTTTTGTTACATCTTTAGTCTCAAAATATAACAGCAAAGCTTGGATGGGTTTTCATATGGAAGTTGGGGAAAAAAAATGGCAACTTGAATGGGTTTCCATATGGAAGTTGGTATGAAATGGCAACTTGCATGGGTTTCCGTATGGAAGTCGTATGAACTCGCGAGTGCCAGATGCACCTCAATGCTTTTGAAATTTGCAAATTTCCAAAATTTTTCCCTTTCCTCCTCATCCTTCTTCTTGATTTTTTCCAGTATAGTTTTTGGATGTATAGGAAAGCTGGACATACGGAAGCTACATTTGTAGAATTCTATATTGATGATACTTCCAGCTTTCATGTAAGTTTGAAGCTAAAGTCCACAGCAAGGTCAAACACCCCCTACCCCATCAATCATGAACAACCCAAATGCTGCATTGTGATAGAATCTGATCAGATTGAATTTTCCTTTGTCTGAAATTCAGGAGAAAAGAAAACTCATCACTGCAAATGAGTAGTAGTGACAAACCCATGGATGAACAATTTCAAGAGCTTTGGGAAGAGTAAGGGGAAAAGATAGGGGTACCACAAGGGGTGCGTGATCTCTTCAACTGGGCACCAGCACACAAGAGTGCAAGAGAAACCCCCCCCCCCCCCCCCCCCAAGATGCCCGAAATCATACAAGAATGTATACGTGCACTGATCGCGCAACATGGTAGTGTTTTGGTTGTTTTGACAGCCCTTGGGCAACACCTAGAAGCTCAACAAAATGATGAACAAATTGACTCTATGGAAAATCCTATTCCACATATTGATGTTCCAACAAAATTCAGTCAAGGCATGTTAGAATCTGCACATGAACATCGCAATTGCCTATAGAGAGAACGGCGTGCTAAGCAACGTGAATAACCTTTTCTTCGCAAGGACGCATTACAATTGTTTGGAAACAAAGATGCGTCAGCCTTGGGACGATGGGATTGTGGAGAAATGGACACAATATGTGGATTCTACAGCGCGAAAATGTGGATCAAAGAACGAGCGGCAAAGTCGAGGAACAACAACCCATAATTTTCTTTATGTTGCGAGAATGGCAAAGTTTTATTACCGAATCTTCTTGTAACACCGCAAGAGTTGGAAGTTTTTTTAACTAGCAAAAAAAGCAGTGTTGTTAAATTTTGAGATCAAATTCGCATGTACAATTCGGTGTTGGCATTCATTTCGCTCGGTGCCAAAGTTGATGAGTTGGTAACAGGAGGCCTTGGACCATATTCCTTTCGCATTCAAGGTGAACTTTATCACAAAATCGAATCCTTATGTGTTGCCGAAGGATAATGGCCACAGTTTGCACAATTGTACATTCATGATACGAAAGACGAACATCAAAACTACCATGCCGTTATGCCCTCGCTTGATCCAACAACGTTGGATCGGTACGACCATGATGTACAATATCAATCCCTATGTTAAAGTGTTCCAAATGGCAAGGGATATGATGGCAACAGAAGGTGCTCCCATGGATTTGAAATTGCGTCTCATTGCCTCTCGAACAAAGAATGCCTGTTGTTACAATGTGTTGACAACCAATGAAGTTGCTGCATTGATGGTAGGAAATGGTTCTGAGGCTGTAGACAGACATAACGTTGTTCTTGCTCAACAAGCTGACTCGTTTCAACTCATTTTAGAACTACATGTGGGATACATGGTTCTATATAATCCATTGCTATTTCCTTACGATGAGGATGGATAGCATCTGAATATTCCGCTCAATGGTGTTGTTGTTAATGAAGATTTGGATGAAGACCATGCGGAATAATCTGAACTTCAAAGAAAACATTGCAATGTGATAATGGTCGAATTTTATGGTTATCGACTTCAACATCAAGACACTAATGGCATTGTGTTGCTTCGGGGTGACTAATTGAGGCATCAATACATTGTGGATGCTTATGCAGCTATTGAACATAACCGCTTGAAGTACTTGCGCCTGAATAAAAAAAAACTTCGTGCGGATCTTTATCAAGGCCTTCAAGATGCCATCGCTGTATGTGAGAGTAACGCTGTTGCCATCGAATAGAAGATCATTCTGCCATCTTCTTTCATAATAGGTCCACGTCACATGGTTCAAAATTATCAAGATGCCATGGTAATCTATAGATGGGCTGGCTGCCTAGATGCGTTTGTTACATTCACTTGCAATCCCCAATGGCTTGAAATCAAGAGAGCGTTGCCACTCGGACAACAACCTAAGGATCGACCGAATTTGGTAACCCAAGTGTTCAAAATCAAACTAAAGGAGTTGATTAATGACATTCATAAGAACCATATTTTGGGACACACGATTGCGGGAATCTATGTTGTTGAATTTCAAAAGCGTGGACTACCACATGCACACATTTTCATCTTCTTTATCGAAGATTGCAAGCCACGCACGGTCAAGGATGTAGACCGCATGATTAGTGCTAAACTTCCAAATTTAGAAACGAACAAGTTGGCCCATAAGACGGTTGCAAGATGCATGATGCATGGTCCATGTGGAGCTATGTTTCCAAATGCCCCGTGCATGAAAGAACGCAAATGTAAAAAACATTATCCGCGCAAGTTCCAATCCGAGAGAGTGATGGATGTAAACGGATACCCTATTTACCGGTGTAGAGATATAGGGTGTAGAGTTTTGGTTCATGGCATTGAATTGGATAATCATTGGGTGGTATCGCACAATGTCTATTTATCAACCAAATATGATGCGCACATCAACGTTGAGGTCTGCAATAATATTCGTGTAGTCAAATATCTATTCAAGTACGTATATAAAGGACATGATTGTGCAACTATTGAGATTTCACGCCAGAGCAACAATGCCGCTGAAGGGAATGTGCTCGAAGTTGATGAAATTAAAAAATATCTTGATCGTCGCTATGTATTTGCATCGGAAGCAACGTGGCGCATCTTTAAGTTTGATATGAGCGATTTCGTACCGTTGAACGTTTGCAATACCATTTGCCCAATCAGCAAATGGTGTTGTTTTACGATGATGATGATGTGCACGAAGTGGCAACACGGTTAGCCATTTCCAGAACGATGCTCACAAAATGGTTCAAAACAAACTAAGAATTGGAAGTTGCATGAAGCCTTACGTTCGATCAATTCCCTCAACAATGGGTGTGGAATTGGAAGTTGAAGTGCTGGACAATGCGCAAGAGAGGCTTTGCCATTAGTCGCATGTATTATGCACACCCGACATCGGATGAATGTTATTATTTGTGAATGTTACTAAATTGCGTCAAAGGTGCCACATCCTACGAGCATTTATGGATGGCAGAGAGCACGACACATTCAAAAATGCATTCATTACAATGGGTTTGCTTACAGGCGACAATGAATGGGATCAATCCTTGGAAGAAGTCGGTGTTTGGGCCTCAGGACGACAGCTACATGACATGTTTGCCTCCATGTTGATGTTTTGTGAAGTCACGAATCCCAGACAGCTATGGGATGCACATTGGGAGTCTTTGAGTGATGACATTAAAGCAATGACATGCTGCGAACCTGTTGATCCAATTGTTACCCTTTCTGAGGATGCGTTAAAGGATCATGCATTGTATGAGATCGATCAGGTTTTCATGCGGAATGGACATCGCCTGGATGATTTTTCAATGTTTCCCAACTCTAATTACATCCCTTCTATTATTAGAGGAAACTGATTGGTCGAAAAATAGTTAGCTTATGATCGACATTCGTTGACCACAGATGCAAACAATGTAGAAGATAGGTTCAATGATGATCACCGCAACGCATACGAAACTATTTTGAATGTTGTGATAAAGAAAGAAGGTAAACTATTCTTTGTGTATGGCAATGGTGGAATTGGCAAAACATTTGTTTGGAGAACATTTCTGTCCCATCTACGAAGGCAAGGCAAAATCGTGCTTGTAGTTGCCTCATCAGGAATTGTATCTTTGTTGCTTTTGGGCGGTAGAACCGCCCATTCAAGATTCAAGATTCTGATTGATCTTCACGATGAGTCAATTTGCAACATCACACAACAGATGAAAGTTGCCAAGTTGGTGCGTAAAGCTGATTTGATCATTTGGGATGAGGCACTAATGATGCATCGCCGAGCTTTCGAAGCTGTTGATCACACTCTACGTGATTTGATGCAATTGGATGACGCACATGTAACCAAAAAGGTCTTTGGTGGGAAAATCATGGTCCTTGATGGGGATTTTCAACAGATCTTGCCTGTTGTTCCCAAGGGAGGACGAGAAGACATTGTCAGTGCTTCCTTGCCTCAATCGCATCTTTGGCAACATGTTACAATTCTCCATCTTCATATCAACATGCGAGTCATGGCAGCCAATTCTGAAAAGCAGCGAAAGTTTGCCAAATGGGTCTTGAATGTTGGAGATGGTAGTCTTCGTGCCATTGTAGAAGAAGAAGGTGTCGATCCAGATTGGATCAAGATTCCATCCCATATGAAGCTGCCAGCAAACTAGCATTTCAGATTTGATGGTTGCAGAAAGCTTCAATGTACGCATGGGATTGGATCTTCAGAATGGGTTGTTTTTTTCTTATTGTTGTTGTTGTGTTGCACATAGATGGGATAGGCGAACAGCTGCAGTGGTGCCAGATGAAAAAGTGTTATACTTGGTAGCCTTTCTGAGGAATGCACTACCGTTTGGGCCAAGTCTTGAAAGCATGCTAGCTGAGAATGCCAGAATCCTGAGAGTTTGTGAACCCTAACTGGAAAACACTACTTGCCAAAGTACACTGAAAAGTAGTAGTGGAAGCGACATTTTGGGTGTAAGAAGTGGACTGCATTTGTGCAACATAAGCACATGTTTGATCCTCATGCCATTCTGGCTTGAGGACAAAACATATTTCACAAGAATCAAACCCCCCCCCCCCCCCCCAAGCTGGACCAGCTGCTGCTACTTCGTTCAGATTCTGCTTCATCTTGAAACTTGTCTTCTTGCTTATACATATAGCACTGAGAATAAAATTTGATGAATAAAATTTGATGCGTCAAAACTTAGCGCCATTCATTCATTCATTCATTCATGTCAATCAAGAAGCACTAAAGATCAGACACCACTGAGACATGATCGAGATTGTGATACTACATGAGTGTCCACAATCTAACTTCTCAAGTTTTCAATTCTTCTACAACCCATTGTCCATACTCTAATGTGATTTGTGAAGGAGCTCAATGAGGTCTACTGTATGAAATTACTCAGGATCAAATCAATGTAACTTGATTTCTGCCATAAAAATCAATCTTTAGACTTCAATGTTTTTATTTGGATTAAGCTAGTGACCATCAAACTAACGTAAGATCATAACATTAATATATTTTCATTTGTTCCTTGACGTACTCCTACATTAATTAACATCAAAACAAAATTCCATGATCATATAAATTTTCCACATGAATCATTTTCACTTTTTTTAAAATGGCAGGTCACATCAGTCATTCTTCTGTTGCTTTTGGGATTGGGAATTCTCAAACCCGAAAGCAACAGAATGCCCTCTGGACCTGCCATGATTCACCTACTCAAAAACCTGAACTAAATTGAAATTGTGCAACAAGGTTATGCTTGGTAATATGTGCCTTGGTACCTACACCTACGACGAAAGTTATGCTTGGTAAGGTGTGCGTAGTTATCTACGATTAGGGCTCTGCTTGGTGAGGAACCTCCAAATACAAAGGAAAAATTATATCAGGTTTAGGGTTTAAGATGCAAAAAAAAAAAAACTTGTCACGAGAATGAGTTCACATTGTCTTACTTGTTTTGGTTCACTAAATTCACATTGTCTTACTTGTTTTGGTTCACTAAATTCACATTGTCTTACTTGTTTTGGTTCACTAAATTCACATTGTCTTACTTGTTTTGGTTCACTGCATCCACGAGAATGGGTCCGCCGTAGTCCACAGGAACAAGCTGCTGAAACACCAAGGAGTCGAAAGTGGTCATGGAAGACGCAGAGATGAAGATCTCCAGCCAAGGGTGCGGCACGTCCCACAGCTGCTGTGCACGCAAGCTCAGCTCCACATCGTGGACCCGGTTCAGAAACTTGAAGTAGGAGACGTCCGTGTTGAACAGGAGCGACCGGATGAAGCTCAAAGGAGCCAATATCTTCTCAACTCTCTGCAGGCACCATCAAAGGAACAACAGCAAAAAACACAACAGAGCTGAGAATCATCAAGCTCCAGGTTTCTAGCATCAGATCACTCACCATCATGCTGCTGCAAGTCTTCTTCTTCCTCAGCGACTACAGAAGAAGATCATGAAGAGCAAAAGCTGATCAGCTTGGGTCTACTGGATGTTGCAGCATTGTTTTTACGTTCTCTAGAGCCGGACCAACATCTGCGAGGTTGTAACCAACGGCAGCTTCCAAGTAGAACAGCACGCTGGAAGCTGCAGCTGCTGGAGGTAACATGCTGCTGCTCATGCCGCTCACAGCTTGATCTGCATCAGGCGAGAAAGGGACGGATTTCAAGCCATTGATCGGGTCCTGGTTGTTCATCACCACAAAGCCTTCGATGTAGTCGAAGATGTGAAGCTGATCCTCCATCTCGGAGATCAGCATCTCCTGGTCTCGTCTGAAAACCTTGAAGTCGGAGTACATAGCTCGAATCCATCTCACCTGCAGCAGCAGCAAAGATCAATATACAGAAACAACGAACCAGGATCTCAGGACTGATTCAAAGGAACTACTCCTCCTCATGATGCGCATTGCAGAAGATTTTTTCAGACACAAGATCAGCAGAGCTTAGACTAAGCTGATGGTGAAGAACAGCAGCAAGCAGCTGCTTGAGCTACAGTACAGTATACTACTTTCTGAGGTGCAGGCACAAGGAGAATGCGGGCTTTGGTGATGATGCCGAATTGTCCCAAGCCTCCGAGAATTGCAAAGAAAAGCTCGGGCTGCTTGCTAGCGGAACAAGTGACGACTCTCCCCCTTGCCTGTGACCACTTCCAGTTGCAGTACGCTGTTGATTTGAGGAGCATGGCGGAAAGTCTGCCCACCCACGCTTGCGTTGGAGAGAGTGCCACCCATAGTGACGTGGAGATAATCGGTCCAGGAATTGGGTGCCAGTCCCTCCTTCAGCGTGGCTTGCAGCACATCCACCCAGAGCTCCCCGCCGCTTGCTTCCACGAAAGGGAGTGCGCAATCCTCATCCCTATATGGCATCACCTTTATAATCCCCTTCATTGTGGACATCTCGATCACGACTCCCTTGTCTGCCTGCAACAATCGCATGCATCATGTCAAGCTGCAATCTCGAGGACCACCCTGCTCACTTGTCAATTCAAGCATGACAAGCTATTGATGATAACCAGCGGAATCCAACCAAAAAAGAAACCGGGATTGTCCATTAATGGAATGGCCGACGCCTTTGGCGGCAACAGTGAGATTGGTGGAAGAAGAAGATGCCACTGCTCGAACGAGTTCAGCAATCTCGTGAAAAAAAGTTGGGTGCAGAACTGCAACTGCCTGCAAGTGCTTGATGAGACCCCAATCACACCACACCGCTACAGCCGGCGAGAGATGGAGCCCATTTTGCTGAAGAAGCTCCAAAATATTGGAGTCCGCTCTTTCAAGCGCCGAAGAGGCCAACTACTCCACACGAGCTCCTTGCAGCAATGCAGGACCCATGAGGGGCCTCTCCGAAAGTACCCACAACCACCACAACAACAACACTAACTGAAGTTCTTGTGTGTACCACAACCAGAAGAACAATGTCCACCACCACCACCACCACAAAAACAATAACAACAACAAAGTCCACCACCACCACCACCACCAACAGCAACACTAAATGAAGTTCTTGTGTCCACAACAACAACAGAAGTTCTTGTTGTGTTTTATGTTAGAATGGTGGCGGCGGCGATTTTAGTTGTTCGAGACTAAATACTAGTGTCCATGCAGGGTGGATGGCTCCAGGCCACCCTCGAGGCAATGCCTTAAATGCTGGACCTCTATTACATACATAAAATGCTATTTTAAGAGATAAAAACTCAAGTGAACTCTAAGTGCTAAATTGGAAAAGGTGGAAGTAGGGGGAGGTAGGTAGTCGCACTTTAATGCACTAAAAATAGAAATAAAAAGGGAATTTTCTGTCACAATATTCCTTTTTTCCTTGAAAAAATCCCCAATGTTTTAAAGAAAGAAAAAAATTCAATTTCAATTTTAAGCCACATTTGGGACTTTTCTTTCTAATTTGGTAGCATTTTAAAGAACTAGTTCTTTTACTATGAGACAAGTTCTAAAAACATTTCACCATTTAATCCTAAATTTCTTTTTGGATACTTACCCATAACACAACATAAAAAAATTGAAAAAAATATCATTAGTTGGAACCTGCCTTTCATTTTATTGGCAAAATTTTGCCAAAAAGAAAATTTTAAAAATTTGAAATTCGAAGATGAATTGATTTTGGACAATTTTAATTGCTCAAAAGCAAAAAAAAAAAATGAAAAATGAAAATTGCCATGTTAGTATATTTGGTTTTAGAAGGGTGATGATTAAAAATTTGCACCGTACTTTTACTAAATCTTCCTATGGATGATTGCCAATTTGGCTACAAACCAAAAAAAAAAGTCCTAAAAACACGTGTTAGGACTCAGAACTGATGAACTAATTTGTACATCATGCAAAAGCAAAAAAGTGGAGGTGCAAATGATACAAAGGACTTCTTTGCTGAAAATGCGCCCACATGAGTCTGAGGGAAAAATTCCTTGAAGTCACATATTTCACATATTTCGACAATAGTAACTCCAGCATTTTGCCAAAATATAGGAGGAATCATAAAGATTTCTCATTTCCTCTAAATGGATTCTAAATAGCCAAATTTGGCTAAGTCTTCTTGTGAATGATTGCCAACCTAACTATCTCACAAATTTTGGAACAACAAAACAGTTGTCAGAACTCTAGTGTTATTAGGGTATCAACTTTTGGTCTTTCTAGATGGGGTTGTTTTTAATATCCTCCATACTAGGCAAGTATTGGTACCGGCGGTTCCTTCATGGGATCTCGAGCTGCTGTTGACATCAGTAAACAATCGAAGTCACTGATCAAATCACCGATTGTTCTGGCCGAGAAATCCCTCTATTCTTCTTCCTCTTCTTCCTCCTCCGGCAATTTATTCATGGGATCTTGGGCTGCTGCTGCACCAAGACATGATGATTCGTGGTTCACTTCGGGCTTAATTGGCGTTCGAACAACATTGGTGGCGGAGATGTTGAACGACAGCACTTGGTAAAGAGTGGGTAGCTCGTTGATAAGATCGAACAGGCTTGCCTTCTGCTCACGATCCAATGTAGACGCCGCGAAGAAGGCGGTAGAAAGAAGCCAGGCATCGCTGTGCGAGGCGACGAAGAGCAACCAATGCTCGTGCGATCGAGCCATGAGGTGACTGGTGTGATTGATTCCCAAAAAAGGTTCGGGAAGCTTCGGCGGCACGTTTGTGGATGGCTCCATCACTTCCCATGTCTTGTCTGGAAACCCGAAGAAGCAAAGATTTGTTTCCTCGTCATAGTAAGGGTCACATTGTCGAAGAAGCTCGTCGATATCACAAGTCAGAGCTTTGAGCAGCCCTGCTCTTCTTCCTGTGAAATCTTCAAACACCACTTTCACAGAAGACAGAAATGCCACTCCTTGATTCCGCCTCGATACGTCATCCACCAATTGCAGCTGCTCCATCAATCTTCTTGTATTTGATCGCCCAATTGTCAGATGCAGATGATGATCAAGCTCACACAAAGACTTACTGCATCTCGATCAAGCAATGGTTCAAGGCTAACTGATCTCTCATCTTAAAGAACTATCTATCCAGACTTTGCCCATGCAGCTTAATAGCCCATTGTGTCAAATCTTCCACAATATTACGTCCATGAAACAACTGGGACTAGAAACAGCAAAAAACTGATGCAGCCTGCATGGATCGCTTAGCAAAGATCAGAGAAAAATAATTCATAACCAAAAAAACGGAGAAAAATGAAGTGCGCTCCAAAAAGTGCTCCAAAAATATCCCCAAGAATTACATCATTTTTCAAAAGGTTGGGGATAACTTTAGTAATGAGAACAAACTCCATTAATCAATAAAATGTTCACCATATCAAAATTGAGGTATTGAAAAAAAACATATATACATACAAATACGTTTCACCTTACTACACCAAAAATGTCATTCTATGACTGGTGGATTTATTGACTATATTAGTCGTTTATGTCATTTGTAGTTGATTTGAACCCATTAATAGAATCCATGTGAATAACAATAAAAAAATAATGTACCCAAAAATAATGTTATTATTTCCACAAAATCATGTAGTTTTTGTGTATATTTTACTATGCTTTCATCATAATAATTAAAATCATACCACCTCTAAAGCTAGCTAGATTCACACAAGGTGTTGAAGAAAATAAATTAACCTTCCTATTGTCCCCTTCCCACAAAAAGAACATAATAATTCAAAAAATGGGTTGGCAAGTCATGTGTCACGAAGGGCATACATGCATTCATATACATTTTTAAGGAGTAAATATATTTGATGTTTTGAAATGTGATTTCAACTTACCTATGGTGGAATAACTTGAAGTTAATTTGACCCTTTGATTTCAAAACATTAAATTATCCTCCATGATATAAGTGCCATCATAATACTATGTCATATAAAATTTCCACCTTAAGTTTAAACTGAATGGTTCAATATTAAGTTTTAAAAATGTTTCTATAGTATTTATCTATTGTTTTGTGTGTAAAATGCACCCAAGTTAATTTACTTTTTTAACTTAAATAATTAAACCCCAATGACGAGAAAGTTAAATGGAACAAATATTGACATAACAATGAAGCAAACTAAAGATTGCAATAGTCTAACATGTTACAAAACATATGTAATAATGTTTATCACCCTAGCCTACCTAAGCTAACCTCACCAAACTACTTTAGTCTAACCTACCTACTTTAGCTTTCTAAGCATGCACTTAACTTATAAATATAAGGAATTGAAGCCAGAACCTTCAAAATGATAAATTGAATGTTTATCAATGGACTACACCATCAAAGGTGTTCAACTTTTATCAAATGTTTTATTTCACATGTTTATTTCACATGATTAAATACAATGGTTAAACCTAGGTGACAATTAATAGCTAAACTCAATGATTTAAAATAATGACAAAATTTAGTGGTTAAACTCAACAACTTAAACTAATGGCTAAACTTAGTGACTAAATCTAAAGATTTGAACAAATGACTAAACTTAATGGCTAAACATAATAATTTAACATAATGGCTAAACTCAATGATTTAAACTAGTGCCTAAACCCAATGCTTTAATTCATCAACTTAAAGTAATGGTTAAACTCAATGACTTAAATTAATTGCTAAACTTAGTGGTTAAATTCACCAATTTAAATTAATGACTAATCCTAATATTTAAATTCAACGACATAAACTAATGGTTAAACCTAGTGGTTAAATTCAACGATTTAAACTAATGGTTAATCCTAATGGTTAAACTCAACAACTTAAATAAATGTTTAAATCTTGATTAAATTTAAGGATCAAATTTAATGGTTAACACTAATAGAAATCAGCTAAAATGTAACCATTCAATTTACGACTACATGCAACTTGTAGTCATTTGCGACTAGATTTGTGAATATTTGCAACTACAAGACCAACTTTCAACTATTTTGGTCATTTTCACAACTATTAGAAATTTCATCCTATTAATTACATCAATTTTACATTTATTTCCATCCATTAATAGGTTGATATGTCCCATTAGTCCTAATAGTCACCAAATTAGTTAGATTTTAAAAGTATTCTACAATGACATAAGGATGTATTTTAATGTATGTATTATATATATATATATATATATGTAAATTGTTCATAAAATGACTTTCAAAATTAATATTGTTATTTGAATATGAAAATTAACATTTCAATTCTGAAATTGTTACTTAAATTCAAAAAACTTATTTGATCTAAAAACCGATATTTGAATTCTGAAGTTTAAAATTTAAATTTTAAGAAATTGTTTAGCTTGAAAGTTGAAATTTGAATTCCAAATTATTATTTTGGATTCTCAAAATTAATATTTCAATCCAGAAAATTATTAATTGAGTCTTAAAATGGAAATTTTAATTTTGAATATTATTATTTTAATTACATTTCAATTCTGAAGATTTTTATTTAATTTCAAAAATTATTTGATCTAAAAATTGATATTTGAATTCTGAATTCGAATTATTATTTTGGAATCTTAAATTTATATTTTAATTCAAAAACTTATTGATTGAGTTTCAAGGGTTTTTTCTATTAATGTTATCCATAATAAATCACTTTTATAAATAATTATAGATGATTATGTTTATTAAATCTAAGTGACACTAAATACTTATTGTTATAACATAGATTTGTATATTATATAATTTATATTATTATATTAGAAGAAGTTAATTAAATAAATTAATGTGACATTACTTTAAAATCATTGTAATTACTTCAGATAAGAATTAATTAGTATGTGCATAATTATTTTTTAATTGAACATTATTATTCACACTCTTTCATTTATAACTTCAAACTTGAATTACGAATTTGGAAAAATTACAGTGTAGTTAAAATAATTATCTTATTGATTTTAATGTCACAAATTATTATAAAATAATATTATTTTATAAAATTCCATGATTAATCATCTATAATAAATATTTTATACTAATTTTATAGTAATTATGAAAATTAATGTTATGTTTAACAAATTATTGTATTCATAGTTAATGATTATCAAGAGAAAAAAATTACTTAACCTATAATAATTTTTACAACAATAAATGTTATTATACAGTAAATAATGTAATTAATTGAATAATAATTTTTTTAAAATTCGTGTAAGGATTTACTTTCTAATAAAAATTGTTAATTCATTATTTTAAAATTTTAAAATAAAAATTTTAAATTATTAATTTTAAATTATAATCATTAAATTAGTTTTCACATTAGTTATATTATATATAATTCGATCAGAGTCTAAAATGTAATAAAATGTTTTTAAATTTTTTATTATTTATGAATTATGTATTAATAATTTGTGAGTAACTAGATAGTTAGTTTATTAAATATTAAAAAGTAATTACTTATTTAAGTAATTGATAATGAATATGGAATATTTGTAATATATAGTTTATAATTTAAATATATGTAAATTTCATCATTATTAATTAAATGATTATCTAATAATCTAGTACTTGAATTGTTTAAAAATCTAAAACTAAGAAAGTAAGGCATGAAGAAAGTTTTGGAATTGCAACTTAATTTGTAAGGAAGTTTCAACTTCAAATCTTGTTTGTTCTTGATTCCTATTTTGAACACTATATAAACAAGGGGGGTATGCCCATCCAATTTTACATTAAAAAATTTGTGCACATGGGATGGAGCTAATCAAAAGGCTCAACCCAAAACAAAAAAACAAATAATGCACAATTTTAAAATACTTACCTCCCCAACCTATTTATCTCTCTAGCTAAGTAGGTACCTAGTTTGACTTACCCATCTAGGTCGACCTATGTAACTACCTACTTAAGTACCTACCTATATGAGTAGGTATTTAGCTTAGGAAGGTAGAACCTTCCTACTTACGTTTTTACCTAAGTAGGTAGGTAGGTAGGTAGGTAGGTAGGTAGGTAGGTAGGCAAGTAGGTAGGTAAGGATTGTAGGCACCTATTTATGTACCTACCAAGGTACCTACCAAACTAATATTAATTTTTTATTAAATTATTTTTATGCCATGTGGCATATTTACATTGGGCCACGTGTCATAATATAAGATCATCCAAGTATTTGAATTGAACGTCTTATGTTATTTCATAATAATAATAATAATAATATAAATATAAATAATCATATATTAAGACACGAGGCAGCACATGATTTGCCTTCAATTGTGACCAAAATAGTTGCATCTTAGTCGCATATGACAATACTTATACAATGGAGTCAAAGGATGAAATGTATTTGTTGATTTTTTCTTTCATACAATACCCTTTGTCATTTGCGACTAGTTTATCACATGTGACTTGTCTTAGGCGACTAAAAGGATTTTAGTTGCAAAATGTCTCTTGCGACTAAAATTTAATCACAAATAGTAGTAAAAAATACATGTTTTTCTTCTAGTGAAATAGGTTTGCAAAGTTAGATGGGAAATAAACTTGGGACCCTTCAAAACATAATTGCCCTACAAAATTTACTAACCCAAGCCACTGTTGAAACTAATGTAGTAGTTATTATGAACCCATCTATGGTACCTCCTACTATGGAGGATGAAGAAGAATACTTGGGTTGACTACCAAATGAATCTATTATCATTTAGGCAACAAAGTTCTGAGCTTGTAGAATGAGGATTGCACTTCTAACAAAAGCTAAAGCTCCTATACATAAGATGAATGGGAAAAAACCTTACCGGGTTCGATGCAATGGAAAGGGAAAATCTATTGGCTCAAGGAGATATATGTGGGGGTCAATTCTTAAAAGGTACTCCCATGGATTGGATCTAAGCATCATAGAAGAAGATGACCATCCATTCATAACTATCATTACAATCTAGGACATAATGGCGGAATCTTGGGAGTATATACATTACCCCTTATCAAACAAGGCATTCAAGATTTATTTGAAAACGAACTTGAAGAACAAAAGACACAATTTGAAGGTTTGGATTGAATCTAGAAATGAGCGCCCAAAAACTTGCACCCCATTGGGTAAACATGAAGGCGATGATCTACGATCTTTCTAAAGTCGAGGAGGCAACTCGATGAAAGGTAACTATAGAGTATGAACAAAACCCATCTTGTTTAAGGCATGTTGAGGATGAGATTCCAAAAAGATTTGTAAGATTTGTTTCTTGTTTGGGGGTGATTATGTGCTTACAAAAAATCATCACTCTAAACTAATATGAGTATTTGTGTGACTATGAGAAGGATCTTCATGGGGCACCCACACCTATAGAGCTTAACAATGAATTATCTAGGTAGAAAATGATGTGGAAAGCATCAAGAGAAAATAGAAGGTAGTTGGAGGTTTTGTTGTCTCTAATGTTGTGGTAAATTTTTTATATTTTTATATTTTTTTATAAAATCTAATGCCTTTCATATGTTGATGACATAAATTTGCTAATGTGTAGGAAGCCCAATCAAAAGAGAATGTGTTCAATGGTGCATCTAATGTGGTTTTAAAGAAAGCACAATTTTTTGAGCCCAAGTCAAATTTTCATATGAATAAAGAATTGATCATATTTTGAATTTTTTCCTTGAGCTAAAAACCCTCAAATTTGGTATTAACACACAATTTGGTTAGTAGAAAGATACCAAAACCATAGGAGAATTTAGCAAAGGAGGTGAATGTATGTCAAGTGAAGTAGAATAATTCAAATGTGTAAGTAAGCCTAAACCTAATGCAATTACATAGAATCAAGATGAGGCAGGGACTATTCAACCAACTCAATTGCCACCTCCAAAGGATAGTCAGTCAATCCCCAACCCCATGAACAATAACAAACTTGTTAATGATGTTGAGGTAAGTACCCTTCGGTTCAATTGAATTAACTTGATGTTTGCACATATATTGATTCATGTGACATTTCATATAAGATCATTGATTTATACATGTTGTAGGTTGGGAGTCCTACACCAACAATAGTTGCAGTTAAAGGATTGTTAATAGTTGTCAAATAAGTGAAGATGTTAAACAAAAAGGAAAAGAAAGGGTGTAAGGGAAAAGAAGATGTTGAGGAAATAAATGTTTAGTGTGTAGAGTCCCTTCAAGTGCATGCCAACAATGAAAGACCAACTAAGAAAACTCGGGGTGCCATTAAATTTTTTAAAAAGATTACTGAATAAAAAAATAAGGTAGAAGCAACATCTCTTAACAAGAAAGGCAAAGTACAAAAAGAGGTGAAAGATCTAACATTGATTTTCATTGTGCTTTTATTGAAAATTTATCTCTACTATGAAGAATAAATAAATTGAAGCCTTTTAGGGGGTTTCTAGAGTTGGCATTTTGATCTAATAAAGTGTTTTGTTATTGTTAGATTAAAAAGGGTTTGATAGTTCACATTTTGGATAGTGCTTTAAGGAATGTGAGTTATGGAATTGTTTTCAAAGGTCCATGAGACAAGTTCCATGGGGATTTGATACCTGAAGGATTATACAATCATGTTAAATTCAATTTTCCAAGGAAGAGTTAAGTTGCAAAATCCAAACCATAATGAAGATCCACCTCATGTACAAGTGAAGGATGCAAAAGGTTCCCTTGTTATGTGGAGGAAGGAAAATATGAAGCCTGTTTGAATTTTTCAATACTTTGGGTTAGGTTTAACAAACAGTGGATCGTAGGAATATTTTAGATGCCTAGGGTGTTGGTGTTTCCCAGTTACAACTGAACACATGACAAAATGTTTTTCTGTTTGATCCATATCCCACTGTTGCAGAACATATCTGAAGGATGAAACCATTTGTATGCCCATATGCATGTACTTGCCTCTCTTTATGTATGCATTGTGTTGGCACAAATTTATGTTAGTCATGCCTTGTTTGTAAGCATTTGCAAAGTGTATTAAGTGTGATAACACTTTATGTACGTATATGTATAATATCTAGTACCATATTGATGATGATTCTATGAATATTTGGACAAAAGCAATGTGCCTTTATAACCATTGGAAGACCTATCCTTAAAACTATGTAGAATCCAATTTCTAGATGGTTAATTCATGTGGACCAAACTTTTCAACTAAAACCAGCTTTAAAAACTGTGAAATATATAACTACACGACATCATACTTGTAAACAAAATTTAATCTCAAAAACATAGTACGCATTATTGCAGAACAAAAGATCTACAACAAAAATAATATAGAAAATGATAACTTAAGGCTATTTATAAAGTTATTGTAGACACACTTTAGTCAAAACAACCATCCTAAATAAAATAATATTTCTGGAAATCTGACACAAAAACTTGAACCTGCTTGCACATCCGAGTGTTTATTGCACCAGAAACCGGCAGGAAAAGGAGTGGACGCACAGCACCGTATGCCACTCCCGGAGTCGATAGGGGAATACACAAGGTGGTAACCATTGAGAGCTTCAAACCCTAAACCCTCAAAAACTCCCCTTCAAGGCAAGCTCAATCCAAGAGATAAAAAAACATGAAGAGAAAATTCGTCGGATCTAGCTAAGTCAGCCTCTGTGAATCCACGCCGACTAAATTTTTTTCCTGACTCCTACGCAAATGTCTTTCCCATCCTCCGAAAAACCCTCACTCCTCATATCCTCAGCAGAAATTCCAAAACCCTTTCTTGCTGCTGGTGAAAATTATTCCAAAGAGAAAAAAGGTTGCAGTAGCTTGTCGACCAAATTACCAACTTCACAACATCAGCGGCTAGCTACCACTCTAGACTCGCAGTGTCAATTACGCCATGACACTTACAAAACCCAAAGCAGCACTGAAAGACAAACCATCTCCAAAAGCTTCCCACAAGCAAACCAATGACAGTGTGCGCAACGGTGCAACGATAATGCTCTGCTGCGAACTATGCTGAAATTTATTGCAACCTTTTCAAGGAAAATCTTCAGTACTGATCTAATAAGAGATTTTAATAAATTGTTCCATTTCATTTTGCACATTTAATTTAGTTTATGTAGAAGACAGTAGGCAATTTTTTAAAAAAAAATTGTGAATATTTAGATGCTATATTATTTTTTAATTCATTAATGAAAATTTAGATGAAAATTCATTCCACTAAAATGAGTATTTCATTTACACTTATTAGATGAACGAAAGAGATATTGCATAAAGGTTAATCCAAAGCGCAGGGTGTTTTCCTAATCTTTTGTCATTATTGTTTTAAAGAATTTATTATATAATTTCATGATTTATCGTTGTTTATAATATTAATGAAGTTTTAGATGAAATTATATTACACTTATTGAAATGAACAAAAGGATACTAGATAGTATAATGTTAATACAAAATGGGTGTTTTGCCAAATTTCCAAAAAATCACTTGAAGTTGGGTAGCCTAGCCTAGTGTGTTTTTTCATTATCTACTACATCAGGAAATCTCCCAATTCCCTTGTCATTTTAGATTTTCTATGCTTTTATTTACTTGTTGATAGTGATAAAAAATTCACATTGGAAGAGGGGATGAAAAATGTCAAAAAATGAATGAATGTGGTCCATTTCATGTGGTCCAGTTTCATCCCCTCTTTCAATGTGAATTTTTATCATTATCAGAATCCTGATGGGAATTGTGAACATTATCTAGTCCTGTTGGATGAAGATTCTATGGATGAGAAATGATCACAATGAAATTGCCTCCATCCTCCTTCTTCGTCGTCTTCTTCGAGTCTTTTGTTCTTCTGCTGATCAGTGCACATGGGAGCTCTGCTCTTCTGAAGACTGGAATCGGAGCTTGCGGTGGCGTTTAACGCAATTGATGCTATCACTCTTCACATTTGAGCATCCCTGGGTGCCATGTGCATCGGCAGACTAAAAACTACAGACTCTGTCTGCTTGCATACAAAAAGGTTGTGTATAAAATTTGGTTGCTGCAGGATTGGGAGAGCATAATTAGGTTGTGTTGAGATCCAGTTCCCATTAATTTCTGGCAACCATTCAACAATTAGCCACGGTATGGCAAATCAACGTTTGTGCTCCAAGAAAAAACCAGAATCATTTTCGGAAGAAGTCATGATGCACTCAAGAGTTCATCAACGCGGCAACCAATAATGTAAATGATGTTGTTGTTGGGTTTAGGGTTTAGGGTGGCTCTCTCTCTTCTCTATCATCTGTGGCTTCATATAGCAATTTCATACTTGAAAGAACTCGACACTTCCAGTAATAATTAATGAGACTAGAAGACCTAATGCATGGGTGAAATATTACAAAACCCTCAACCCAAAGTCATTAACAACCGACCTGAAAAATGTGAGAGCTATTCTCTTCCGCAAAGGAAAGGAACTCCACAACCGCAGCAGCAGTCACATCTCACTGACTACTCGTGTAATGCCCTGAGACTGAAAGGAACCAAGCTTGCTGAACACCTGCTTGTAAGGTGAGAAATAAGAATGGTTACATATTCCAAATCCTTAAGTAATTTTCGCCAGTTTTTTACAACTTTTCCCTTCAATAACCCCTGTTGTTGCTTTGCTTTAAGTCTCTCATGGTGAGCTACGAGTCTGAAAATCTCTACAAATAAACACTAAGGTAGGAGGAGCAAAACCGGCACTGGAAATCATGAAATTATCCAAGATCATAGTTATGCACTGATGTGGTGATGAAGCGCAACTCTAATTTGTCTTACTGAAACCATTGCAGAGCGTGAAGATGAGCTTCAAACAAATCCTTCCTTTCAAAACAAAGAAGGGAGAATTACTAAACTAGTCCAAATATATATGACATTCAAATAATTAGAAGATCATGCATGTTACCCAAAGAAACTTGTCTAGTACAGGAATTGATCAGGAATATCACTAGCTAATGACATGAAGCACTGATCACAACTGAGAAATTTTGTATTCAATCGATCAGGTACCGCGTGCTAATCAGCTTAAAAAACGCTGATATCATTGGAGTCATGACCAGTTCAGCCGAAGGGGTACAAATTGATTGATGCAGCTGGTAGTTACGCAACTGCAACATCCCTTTCGATTCCCGTCAATGAGAAGACTAGAAAAAATAGCAGAACTTGAAGGTAAATAAAAGAATGGCCTTGCCGTTCTGATATTTGATATACCCAAATTACTCAAGCTTGCTAATCACTACTTCACAAGCAAGCGGCAAGGTCTATGGATACAAAAGTATTCTGTCTCGGTGACCTTGAAAACTATGTGGAGAACTGTGCAATGGAACCTACAATATCGAAGGTGCCGAGACTAGCAACAAGTGCTTCAGAGGCTCTGGTCGGTTGCTACGAGTACTATAAATATGAGACAATTCTTCATAGGCTAGCATGTCCCACAAGTTTTCTGCACACCATAGTTTGAGTGCGGCTGACATCTGTAGGAATCGCAAACCCTTTTGGAGTGAGCTTCTTAGTAGCCGTCTTCATTCCATTCCGTAGCTTTCGGTACTTGTACTAATTTTGCGGGAAGATGGAACCGATAACATCCAATAAGGCCGAGCAGAATGCCTTAATAAGGGTTCTAATCACTACAGATTTCCCAGGTTTGTTTGATCGATGTTTGCCGTTGCCATTTCCTAGTAGTTTTCTGGTCTCCTAGTAGATTGTAAAGAGCTGCGGCTGTAATATGGATTACCCACCTAGCTCATATATAGTGGGCTGTGGTGGTTTTCCTTCTAGACAACCTCCATGTGGACACAATCTCTTGTGCATCTTGCTTCTGCTGCAATCCGCAACTAACTCCTGAAATTCCATTATGCTACATGCAATCATCGTAATTTCGGGAGTATTTTTCGCTAGTACCCATCAGCTTGTTTTCTCCTTATTTCATTTTTTTCCTACTGCAAGCTGCTGCATGTTTACTTAATCACGCGTGATGAAATTGCACTAACATGTTGCAGTCGTGTGCAGGTCTCGCAACTGCAGACGCTCCTGTGCCATTGGCATCTATTGAGAAACATCCGTGGATGTGGTTTTGTATATCATGCAAAACGGGACCACATCCTACTTCTGCGTTCAAGCGGAGCCGCTCGAAAATTTCCTGTAGTACTCAGTACAGCACCCATGCAGGCCGTGGAAAGATACAGGTATTTACGAAGCCTGGGTGGCCGCCGTGTGTTCGAATATCGGAGATGGTGGCCTTCCTAGGCACCAATTTCATGTCTGACATTCAGTCATGGGACTACACGCACGCCGACACTAGCGTCTTATTTCTGACGCCGCCACCTCCAACCGTTCCAAACCCCGATCAATCCCATCCTTGCCAAGAATGCGGGATTCACGGCGTTCGCAGCCGAACGTACTCATTCTGTTGCATCAAATGCAGATTTGCAACTCGGATTAGCCCGGGGGAGAGTACCCATTTTGTTGCATGAAATGCAGAACATTTGCAAGTCAGAAATTCACCCGGAGGATCGAGAACCTGGAATCCCAAGCTGTAGAACAGTGATAGTTGGATATTCCAGTATTCTTTCGACATTGTTTTGGTGACCTAGCTAGAGCATCTCAGGATTGCTCTCGATGATTTCACAACCTCTTTCTCTCTCTTTTTAAAAAACAATTTCTTCCCTTTTTTTGGGTTTTGAAGCAAACTGGGAATTTCTCATTGCAAGGGAAGAGAAGGTATTTCACAACATTCCTAAGTGCTGCTGGTAAACCCAATTCAAACAGACTTCAATATTGTTTCTCCTTGCTAGTGTAAATTCAATACACATGTACATAGTATCTCTAGTGTATTGGTGTACTGTTTTGTTGTTATTGTTGCTGCTGCAGCATTGGATTAAGATTTGCTTCTGTGCATAATATTGAGAAGCTTCATGCGGCCTACAGAATTAAGAGAGGGCAAATCTCTCATCAGATTCATCCAGGATCTGGGTGTACAGGAAATTATGCTAGAAACGCTAGGGCATGTTTGAAGGGTTCAGTCTCCTGCACTATACTCATGAATGAACCACTAGAACCCAGCTCTAGAAACTCTCAAGGAGAAGAAGCTCCAGGAACCTAGGTTGTACACAATGTTCAAGCATTGTAACCCATTGTTCTGTATCCAAACTCATTAAGGCAATATTTTTTATTTCTCAAGTAAAAAGTTGAATGTGTGACAAATTATTATCATTAGCCCCCATCAAACTCTTTTGGAAAGATACCACTAGCATTCAGGGAGTTACTCTTTATATGTTTTATTCAAAGCATGTGAGATATAAAGGGGTCTTTTTTCCTCATGCTATGAAATAACAGAATATTAAAGAACTTACGTTATTAAATTGGGAATATTTTATGCATATTTCGAACATATTTTCATAATCCAATTATTGGCACCCTCTTTATGTAATATGAAATAATTATAATTTTACCTTTTTTCATTAATTTGCACCCTATATTATTTAGCTTGTGTTTCATTGCCCTTGGATGAGAGGGACATAGACATCATGTGCTTCATTATTACCCTTAGATGAGAGGAACATGGATATGCAGTCAGAAACAAAGGTGACAGAATTGTTATGATACTTGTTGACAAACAAGGTTTGGACCCCTTGCAAAGTCCCCCAAGAAAATTACAAGAGCTAGCACCCTCCTTTTGATTGAAAGACACTCAGAAAGAGCATAATTTCCCTCCCCATCTTACAGACTAAGCTTTTGATCCCTCCTGTTTTCTAGGATGGACATTCATGGATACTAAGCTTAACACTGTGCCCTCCAAATACACGAGTTGAAAGTTTCTCCAAGTGCCTTTCAGACCATGGAACCTTGTGAATAAGAGCTTTTTTTTTACTAAGTCAGATTCCATAACAAATGAGATTGAAAACTAAGAATGCCAATACTTGATCCAATTTCAAACTGCGGTGGACATGTCTAGGGAATTGTTGGGGGATTGTCAACTATTTTATCTATTCTAGTAAAATGATTTTGCCAGAATTCTAAAAAAACAATATATTAAACATTTGGCATTAAACTACAGAATGCAACACTAGCACAATTAAACTCCGCAATGGCTCAGGTTTTGATGGCAAGAGGGAACATTGTGGTGGATGTACGCTCCTTTGCATCTTGCTTTAGATTTAGATGATAAAAGAAATTGGAGGAGGGTTGATTGAAGTTCCAAGAACAAAAGAAAATAGTTAGAGTAATAGAAATGGGTACCTATCATGGTTTCAAGGGTATAAGATATTGCTAATGGAATTTCAAGTAATCCAGACAAAAGTTGTTTTCAATGTACGTTTAACCCATTTAGATTGCAAGCATGGGAGTCTATTGGTATGTAGGAAGCTAACCAATACTGTTTGACCAACTTTTTTATTTTCATTCAAACTAGTGTGGCATGTGCCATTGGTCCAAGTTTGAATAGGACCTTGATGATATAAACCAATTGTGAAACAAATTTGTTTAATTTAAAATTTATTTCCAAGTTTAAAATACTTAAAATGCAATATCTCCCCCACCTTAGGTCTAAAATTTGCAAAATCCCCTCCATAACCCCATTCATCAAGGGGTTTTCAAGAGTACTAAGAGCATACCCTAATATCCCTAACATGTTTCATTTCCATTTTATTGAGTTTTCAGTGACTTTTTTTCATTATTCAATTATCCTTGCAATAATAGGTCATTTAGTTTCACTTGTATGAGAAAGAGGTAATAATGGTAAAGAAGGTGGAGTTTTATGATCATTTTTATAAAGATAAAGTTTTTAATCGATATTAGTCGTTTTAAAAATTATGGAATGCAGCAGATTTCAACTTTAATATAAGCACAAAAAAAATCTTGTATGGATTTTCAAAGTCACATTTTTTAATGCTACAAATGATCAATGTTACATTTCAAATTCATTTACTTTGAAAGGATTAACTATGATGTATCAAGTTTTATAGGATCCCCCTTTTCTCCACCCTTTTTATTTCCCTTGTATATTCCCTTATGGTTTTCAATAGTTCATCATTATTTATGTCAATCTCAAATTTAATTTTAATATATAAAATTGAGTTGACAGTGCACATTAAATGTGATTTTTAATTTGATTTTTCAATGTCCATGTAGGTGAGTAGGGGAAACAAATGAGGTGGCGACTTAACTCTTAATTACATCTCAAACTTCCTAGGTCAAAATAATTATATTTGAATAATGTAGGAAAGATGGGAATTGGCTATAATCTAATTTGGATGTTTGAGTTTCTAGTCATTTCAACAAATGTAAAAGTTATATTTCCTTATTAAACATCATATCTACATAAACATTATTATAAATCCTCCAAATCATATAAAGTTTGGGTCGATATGACAATTCCAAAACATTCAATGATGCAATTTCAATGTTGAAATTTACAAAATGTGGGTGAAAACATAACCTGGGGCACCAAGGTAAAAGTCTTTTCCCAAGGATTGCTCATGACACTTTTTGTTGGTGTATAATTTTTAAATTTACATTTCAGGTACCCCACCAATTTAACATTGCATTTTAGATATAAATACATTTTTACTACAACTTTACTTTATGTCATGTATATTATGCATTCATACCCTCTATCACATAAATATAAATAACTTTTGTTAAAGGCACATTTTCAAAATCCATAATTTTTAGCACTTTTGAGGCAAATGTGCTCAAATGGGTTATTAAAAAAAAAATCATTGGTTCAAGTCTTTTTTCCCTTCTAATCATCAATGTTAAAATCCTTTTCAATTTTCAAAAGGAATGGTGCACATTTGGTAGAAAAAAAAAGATTTTTGAAAAAAACAAAAATTGTTTGCTATCGAGATTTGAAGGCTTTAAACATGCAAAAACATTTTTAATTTGTGTCAAGCTTTGAGCATGTAAACTTTGAAATTAATAAAAAATATTCCAAAAAACACTATGACAATCCAAACTATTGCTTAGTTCACCCTATGTGTGAAGTTCATTCAATCGCCTCCCCAATACAAAGATTGTGTTTGTTTTTCACATGTTGTCTAAGTAAAAAAAAAAAATCTTTACAATAACCTAAATCAACTTCATGTATAACAATAAGCAAGTTAGGAAATAAATCTCACATCATCATAATATGTAAAATTGTCGAATGACAAGAAATCAAACAATCAATAATGGACTTTTTAAGGTGCAAATTCTTTTAAATGTACCAAAATCTTGTCATAACATCACCCTTTCTAGTCTTTTTTACCTAGTCCTTTTTTACCACGTAAAGACACATTTATGGATGATTATGATTATATCTAAAATTGTAATAGTTTAAATATAGTCCTTTTGAAAATTATGACAACTTTTGATTCATTATTTTTTATGGGGATCTAAATGTAGGGTAAAAAAGGATTGCAATAAAGACTGGGCCCTTTTCACCCTGTTTAGTACACCTTAAAGGACTTTTACCCTTTAGTCAACCAATTATCTTACAAGTTGTGTCCAAGTTGAACATTACAAATATATTCAATTCCAAAATAAATCATATGCACCACAAACGATGATAATTCCATTCAATCTAATGGAGTTCCTTGACCATAAAAATTTCCAAAAATGCATAGATAATTTGAAGATGTAAAATTGTACCTTTGACATCTTCCCAAAATTGCATTCTTTCATAAACAATACCTTTTCCTTTAATCCATTTCGTCCTTTTGAGTTAGTCATAATGGTTTGTTGTCTGGTAGTTACTCTCTCTTCTAATCCATCTAAGGTAAAGTTTATAATTAAAGGGCTTATGACACTGCCTTGAGGGACCCCCATAGTAGAAACTTCAATCCCTTTCAAAATCTAAAACTATACTTGTCAGCAAAGGGTTTTGTCACAGGTTCAATAGCTAATTTGAACAAGTGTTGCACGGTCTTGTTAAATATTGTGGGTATTTTCAGCAGCCTTTCACCACTACTTAGTTTAAAGATGGAAATATGGCGAACAGGTGAGCTCCTGTAGTTTCTCAGATTAATCCAGGAAATATGACAAACTAGACTGATTCGGGAAGAAGCTTCTACTATTTCACCATCAACTCCCAGGGTTCGACTTCCAAAAGTACAATATAAATTATCTACGGCAATTATTCGAGAGGTTAATCGATTACAAATTTCAAGAATTTCTTAGGAACGAGTTTCCCAATCCTAGGGAGGTTGTTAAGAGAGAGAGGATCCTTTGTTGGTTTTTGATTAATTGATGGATAGCCAAAAATTCCTTTTTTAATATTGGCCAACGACCCTCGTTCATGATGACCGTGGCTTTCCTAGTGGCAATTTGTGACTTTTTCCGAATCTCCTTCCATTCAGCCAAGAGACTGTCTGGAGATCTTAGACCATTGGAGAAGCCACATCTCTCTTTCCACATAAAACATTTTGGCTTTACATGCATGTTACTGCATATAGCCTTACGTCTCATCTCACCCTGTGATGGCATCATTAATTTGGATATATTAATGATGTCCAGTTTAACAAAAATCTTGATTTTCGTTCTTGAAAAAAGTTCCACCACAAAGGCAACGCTACTAATGGAATATTTGTCTTTTCAAAAGATGTTGGGTCTTGGGTGGTCCACCCAGGCAAGGGTGACATCTTGCACATAATGTGTGGGATCTCACCCTTAAAGGAAAAGAGGGCACATTCTAATCCCAAGAGATCCCTCCTATTACCAGGGTCTGACCTAAAAGAGTTTAAAGCTAAAGCAAAATAAAAAACGCCTTTTTTTCCTTTTTTGACACTATCCTCTACCCTTCTCATGACATCGACTCCCAGACAACCCGCCTCATTACCAGTTATTTGCATTTTAAGCAGATAGTTTACTTGAGGCACAGAACAATTGTGCTCGCCTAGGTGGCGCTGTAAGGGTAATGTACCACCTTTTCTATTAGCGCAATCACGCCCATGACCAAAAAACCAAAAAAGATGCTAGTATAAATTGGGATCTCCTCCTCCTGCAAGATAAAAAAAGGTTGTATTAAAGTTCCTACTAATTAATAACATGGTTTCATCATTTCAAGACATTTTCTTACCTTAGGAAAAACAATTTGTTGTATAGTTGGAAAATTCTACTTATCCTTGACATGATGTTTTCTTCCAATAATCTATGTTGGTCTTTATTAATTTTTTCAAGAACTAACAACAAATGATTTTTGCTTGCCATACGTTTACCCCAAAACACAATTCTTGTTGTTGAAAGTAAAGGATTTTGGAGTGTTTTACCCACATGCAAGGGGTCTTGCATCATTATTATTGAGGTGTTGTCCACCATCTCTACACACATTAAAAAACCTTGAACTTTTAAGCCATAGGTCCCCTTGCAAATGTTATCCAACATCAACTTTTGCCACCTACTATCCCATCCAAAGCATGACCTCGCAAAGGGCTTATATTCGAACTTCTAAATATTTCTTGTGCAACTTCCATAATAATTCCCACTAGCTTTTAACCTACAATTGACCAAACTAGTTGCAAGTACTCAACAAGCAATATAATAATCTTGGCCACCCTACATAAGAAGGTTAGTAACAAGTACATGACACATTGTTCCAACTTGTAAAGTTTCAAAAACATTTTTGATATCAAGTTGCTCATGTATTGATATCAAATTTACATTGATGAATTGGATGTTGAAGTGAAATTTGGAATCCACGAAACCCATCAATCATACCCAACCTCCTATTCCATGTGGTAAGTTTAATGCATTTTGTTTCATCTTTTCTACATTCAAAAGGTATTGGGATTGAAATTCCCAAATTTTTTTTACATTTTTTTAGAATTAAACACATGTAATGAAATGTAAATTCATTGATACCTATAGAATATACAAAACCTTCCTTGCAAAAATTAGACCTAGTTGTGTTTAAGGTTGGTCCGACCAAATTTTTGCTCATGAAGTTGTGCACTGATGAGCCTCCAAAATTTTGTAAAACTTCAAACAATTTAATTGTACTTGCATGATACTACTTTCTATTTCCCTTACCACCATTTCTATGGACAAATAGAATATTAGAGGCAATGTCCATGAGTAAATTTAACAATATAAGATGTTTTTCGAAAGCTTTTACATTAGAAGCTCTCTTAAACAATTTAGCAATCTCTAGAATAGATCCTTTAGCTAAAATAGATTGGAGCTTTATTGAAAAATAATTTTTTGATTTTATTACCCTTGTTAATGTAGAGTTTAGTAAAAACACCTGGTCATTTGTTGCATGGGATCTACTTTCCCACCTTCTATAAGATTTGATAAGCTCATTTCTTTGAAGCATGTCCCACCTACTACCTTGTTCACATTTTGATTCACCTTTTGGCACTATCACGCTATTCAATTGACTTGCTTATTTATGAAAATTTGGAAAACATCAAAGAACATTTGTTGCAAAACATTGTCAAACATTCAAAGTGACGAAATGTCCTTTCAATTTGAATTATTTCATTTGTTAAACCTAATATAATATGTCTACAATTAGGTTTAGCATACCATCCTTTACCAATCATGTGATCATTCAACAAAGGGCAAACATCAATCAAATCATCTCTTATGCTATGAAATAGTTGGGAATCCATGACAAATGTGTTGTTGACATTATGAGGAATATCAATAATTTTGGGTATGTAAGAAGGAGGATACTCAATTTTACCTACAAGAACCCCTTTCGTAAAATAGTCTTGAAGTGTCATTTGGATGCTAATAGTTCCAATTGTTCTTCTTAGCAAAAAAAATGTTGCACCTTTCACATGTTGTCCAATAGTGTCCACCACCCCAAAAGTGCCATTGAAACTACAAAGTGTGCATTTCCAAAACTTTTTGTCTACCATTTCCGTAGCTAACACAAGTTTCAAAACCAAAATACGATAACATGATGTGAGATGCAACAAAAGAAAAAGAAAACACATGAAAAACAAACTTTGTGTTCATGGAAAATATCATTACCTTTTGCAACATATTTGAGCACCTAATCTTCTTTTCGCTTCATGGTTGCCTTTACCTTTTCTTGGTCTTCTTGAACCTCCTTTATTGCACTAATTTCCTTGTACTAGTATAACTTTAAATTCTTTTCAAGAACACTATCAAGTCCACTAGCTTTAGGGGACAAGTGAGTTTCCCAATTTAGAAAGTTAAATGATGGATTAATACTTCTTTCTACCCCACATGGTACACAATACATCACCCACTTCCCCATGGTTTTTTTCTCATGATTAATTTGTGGATAATATGGACCTTGCCTTGCAAATCCCTAAAGTGAATCCTCCTCACATTCTTTCCAACTTTTCATCAACGTGATGGCATTACCTTGTCATAGCAAGCCTTCAAGATACATGATTCCAAATCATCTTGAATTTCTTCAACCTTTAAAACATCATGTTTGGAAATTCAAGTTTCACCTTTTTCAATCCATCATTTTCAGAGCTTCCATGAAAAACATATCTTCAAGACCATGGCCTCACTTATGGAATTTTGGACATGAAGATCCTATAGTCAAATCAATGTGAAGAACAACAGTACTTGCTATTTGAGATCACACAATGGGAATAACAATAAAAGATGGTTTTTTATGGAAGTTTTGATGATGCAAGTAGCAAGAGCAATTTTTTCAATTTCTTGTAAGCCTATGTAACTTTGGCTGCCACAGTACTTCCCATCATGTATCTTTTGACATGGTCCAAAATCTAGAATATCATTTTTTGGCCCGTGCTTGTGGCAATCACAATATCCATACAAAAGTGGATCATTTGATGATGATTCAAGGTTTTGACAACCACAATCATCACTTGTAACCACATTTTTACACTCGCCCCACTCCATTTGCAAAAAGCAATAAATTCCCACATCTTGTTGAAATATGCCTGAAATGGGTTTGAAAAATCAATTATAGCAAGTCAGAATGCATTTGTCACCTCCTAACAACATGTCACTTTAACAGTCGCATCCTAAAATCATAAACTAACAATTTATGATGTCACAACATTACAACAAAAAGTGTCCCTGTATGCCAAGTGATTTCATTGGATTTGGAGTGAAATCATTGGTTGTAGTGAATGGGGACTAATAAAGAAGTAGTGGATTCACTGGTTTAGTGAACAGGGACTAATGAATTGCACCCACATTTTGTATTAGTGCAATAATGTTGAATATTAAAAAATGCAACATGGTGTGGGCTGATTTATTTTGCAGACCACAAAACTATGTGACATGACAAAAACACACAAAAAATATAACTCGGAGAAATAAAAAAACAAAAAAACGTGACACATTATAATATGTATCAAATGAAAAAAACCATAATAAGACAAGATCAAATAAGAAAAATAAGTTGTACCAACATAACAAGGAAAAAGACATGAAAAAAACAAACCACAATTTGTATGGATGAGGAAATAATTAATGTTAGATGGTTATGCAAGCTTTTAAGGTTTAAATCCACATTTGGATTTGGTTTAAAACTCATGCCTGGAGCATTTCCTTCTTTAACCCAACTTCATACTCCAAAGATTCATTACCAATATTAGCAAATGTTGGCCCTTAATCAGCCTTAAGTGAGAAACTTGAATTCCCAAAACCTGGGTCCAAGATCCCAACACGTTGTTTTCCGAATTACATGCCTAACTAGAACCCCATCAAAATTACATCAATTTTTCTTAAGAACAAGTCTATCACTTGAGGCTAACTATTGTATAACACTGATTTTGATACACATGTAACATTGGTTTTGGTAAACATGTACACAATATAAGAGAACAAAAGAAAAAATAGTCAATAAATAAAAGAAAAAACTCCAAAAAAACAAGGGGCTATGTTTTTTGCCTTAAACTCAAATGCATGTACACAATAAATGAAAAAGAAACAAAAACCAACCAACAAATACAAGAAAAAAACTCTGAAAAAACAAGGGGGCCATGTTTTTTGCCCTAAACCCAAAAACATGTACACAATATAAAGACAAAACAAATCAACTCACAAATAAAACCAGGGAATGAGACAAACCATGCCACATGTATATAAGATGTTAAAACACCCAAAAGACAAAGGGTATTAAAAAAAAAAACAGTAGAAAAAAAAAGGTTAAAAAGCGAGATGCATACTAAATGTCTTGAGAAGGTTTAGTAAATATCCTTGTTGCCCCAAGCTAATAGCCCCCACACATGACTTGTGCTTCTTGCCCCAAACCTAAAAGCAAAAAAAATAATAAGAAAAAAACCAGCCAATAAAACAAAATAAGGAATGAAACAAATTTGGATAACACATGTACATATTCTTTGCTCAGAAACACTCAAAAGACAAGAGGTAGCAAAAGAAAAAAGGTGAAAAGTGAAATGTATGTACTAGCTCTTTCCCACAAGTTGTTCAAGTGTTTTTAGCCCAAACAAATTCTTGCAAAGACCTTGTGCACACTCTTGCTTCTATTTCTTTCCCCAAATTAACTTCTTTACAAATCAACCTTGAGCTTGTTCCCTAAATAAATCAACAATCCAAAACCTTGTAAAAGCAAATGTTACATAATCAAAATTAATTAATTAAATTTTCCAAAGATTATGCACATCAAAGGTGTCACACGCTTGTTAAATTAATCAAAAGCAACCAAGATTTGAACTAAGTTGCAAATCAAAGGTTTCAAATGAATGTCATATGTTGTTGAAATGGTGAGTGTGGAAGAGGATTTGGACTTCCTATGTAAAATATTTCTTCACCTTCACTTATTTAGGGCTTACATAACTTTAAGGTTTTTCAACTTAACAGATATATCTACACCTTCACTTATTTAGGTCCGTCGCTCCTTTTATCTTTATTATAAAATATTAATTACATTTTTAAAAATATATAATAAGTTTTAAGAAATTCAAAAAACACTAAGCCTTTGGATGTAGACCTTTAATTAAGAAAAAATATATATAATTTTAAAAATCACTTTTGAATATTTAAAAAATTTGCAATAAAAAAACAATTTGTGCCATTAAGTGAAACCATGGTAAAATATACAAAAAAAGTTATTGAAAAAATATCAAGTTAAAAAAGAGGTAGTTTTTCACAAAAATACAAGAAAGTAGATTCAAATTTTACTTAAATTTCATTTTGAAACTTTGAACCCTCAATTGGGTTTATTGTAAATCAACTACAAAATTTCAAAAACATTGAAATAATAAAAATAAGGAATAAGTAGGTTTGAAATTGATTAGTTAATATGGTGTTCAAACTTATTTTTTCATAGGAAAATTTAATGACATATACGTTTATGAAATTATAGCATGAAGATCATTGTATATTCAAAGGCCTCACCAAAAAACAAATATATTTTATTTTTGGTAAAATATACTTGACACAGATTTGAATCAAATGTTACATTGTAAAAGTAAGTTTTAAAAGCTACTTCAATTTAGAAAAGTCTACTTAAAACCTACTTTTATAATGCAAAATTTAAAAAATAATACATAATAATGAAAAAGTACTTTGTTATTTATCATTCAACAAAAAAATTCAATATAACAATTTTGTGATCGGTTGTGACCCTATTTTTTGTTCGCTTAACAAGTAGACTAGTAAGTACTTCAGATGTACACTTTATCACGCTTTCATCCCCATTGAATTCTATTCATTTTTTTTCTTTCTAAAGGTGCTATTAAAAATTACATCATAAAAAATTTCAAAAGTTTCATAAGCATTAGAAATTATAATAAAAAGTTCGAACACCCTGAAAGAATTGCCACCCCGGGATATGATCTGAATCCTCCTAATTTGCTCAAGCTCAATTTCACACTAGAAGCATGATCATGAGCCGCCAGCTAAAGTGTGCTAAATCCAAGACGCGGTGTGACCCATCCATCGCAGATCCGGCTTGATCAGAATATGCACTGGCTGCCCTGACACAATCCCACCAATTGTCAAGAGTAAAGGGTTCAACCCTAAACCCTGAACCCTTCTGCTCATCGCTGGCGTAGTGCAGAAGAGCTCCGGCACAGCTTCGATGTCATTACTCATGTCCAGCAGCTCTCGACAAACCTGCATCCTGGCGAATTTCTCTTGCATATCCTAGTGCACCTTCCTGAACATATCAACTCTGAACATCAATGTCAACCAAGGGACACTCGAAGCTATAAGATCTGCGTGTACTAGGCCCTAGTTCTAATTCCAGGCAAAGTCGACTCAAGATCACTGCTGATCCAGGACTGCAACTTGTTGCGGCTCTTTCGATAAGTCCGCCGTCTTCAAGTGCTTTGCAATTTTAAGATTTTAATCAGGAGTATCCATACTTACCAATCATCTTCGTCGTATTTCTTAACCTGCTCGAATTACCCGGGGCATACAATCACCAGTACTAGCTAAAAAGGATCATGTATCTCCAACTAGCAAGAGCCAACCACGCACGTCAATGCACATCCTTGTGTGGCCAGCATCTGATGACAGCATGGGGAACTCGCTCGCTCGAGCAGTAGTCGATGTACACGAGACTGGAGGATCCAATTGATGACGTTGGCGGCTGCGGGCAACTACTTACAAGCTCGGCAGCTCCGAATACAACCTGTGTGCTGGCAGCTCTATATAAACCCATCATACAGTACTCAAGCCTAAATGCCATACTACCCTTCGTGTTCAGGAATTTGTTCTGCTCCTCATTCGATTTCTGAATTGCACTGATAAATCCGTTCAACAGCTTGTTGGATTGTTCTTGATAATTTCAGCCATTCGGAGCGCTTGTCTTCCGAGTTCCTAATTTAAGGGGTTTCGCGTTGAGTCGACCTTTGCAGTAGCGATGGCAATGAGCTCTCACGCCCAGGCCGATATGCTGTTAGCGCTCATCACTACGAACTTCCCAGGTAATTGAGCATCATCTTTAGCTAGTTACAGCTCTTGGGACTCTAGGACGTGCAAGATACTTTTCTGAGGTTTTCTCCCGGCACCACAGAAGTTGTTACTAACTTAATCATAGTATTCTTGGAATCTCCTGACGTCTTTAGTAATTCCATGTTCTTCATTGCATTCGTCTGTCCGCAACAGCTTCTCCAGGGGACTCTCAGGTTCTGACTAATCTTTCACAAACATGCAGTTCTTGGTCGAATCTGCTTCTGTAGACACTTCAGTCATAATTTGCGGCAAGTGCTGAAGCTATTAGCTTTAGTCATGTTGAAAACTTCACAGATGCAGTATTTAGCTAATTTGGATCAGTGTTCAACGTAATGTACTCTAGAACTAGCAAGCAATTTAGCAGTAGGTTACAAGGTCTCCGCATCACATGAATTGTCAGTTGCATGCATGAGTTTCAAGGTCATTGATCTATTTCTAAGTATATTGCAGATCCAGCGTCTTCGGCACGTGGACATAAGACATTCTTCTGCACATCATGCAACACCGGACCACATCCCCTGAACCTGTTCGTGGAAGAGGGCAAACAACATCACAGGCACAACAAGCTGCAAGTGTATCGAACTTCAAACCGACCTAGTGTCCTTGAAGAGGAGATCGGAAATTTACTAGTGGATCTGCAAAGCATCCAGAGATATTCCATCAACCAAAAGACTGTGGTATTCATTACCGGTCCAAATTTTAAAATCAAGTCGAATATGATCCGCAACGCCTCTTGCAGCAGCAGCAGCTTACAACTACCTGTCTCAGCTCATGCGACTCCTAGCTGCGCAAAATGCACCAAACTCTTGAGCAAAGCTACTGGTGGCCGCTTCTCCAGCAGCGGCAGCATCTTCTGTTTTCTAGGCTGTAAATTCGCAGAACATCTATTCAACATGCAGGCAGATCGAATCAATGCAGCACCTCTCGCTGCAGTTACTGGGACCAACGTTAACACAGTGCAGCATTCAACCAAGCAGTCACAAGAAGCTTTAGCTGACCCCAATCATACTACTAGTGATGGTGCTAGATCTAATGCTGTAGGAACCACAGAGGAAGTTTGTCTTCATAGCCAGGGTCTACATGCCTGCAGATCAACTGGAACATCAAGCAAGAGGAGACGACAACGAGGCTTGAACAGGAGGACCATACTGGCACCACAAAGGGCACCACTCTCTTGACAACCATGATGCTAGAGTGATGAAGCAAGGATAGGACCCTCTGCAATGTGTAAGTAATTCCACCAAGTTAGTTCTGCAATGACTGTAAGTAATTCTGGACACCTAGGTCAGCTGGTCGGAATGTTCACTAGGTATTACTATGAACTGTGAGTTCATTGTTTGGGAAATGCATAGAACATGTGAAGGACTGGGACTGTGGCAGATTATTATGTCATTTTTGTGCCCACATTATATGATATAATCTTCCAACCCGATGAGTATACACTCGTAATTTGGTAATTAAGTGACCAGAATTTCTGTTGAGCATGAGATTTTTAAAATCGTTGAATCTGCCCCCCCGGACATTAATGCTATGGAATGGCCTCACCCTTGCCCCATTATGTTGGGTGCATCACCTATCTCACCCTAACAGGCTTGCCTGGCACATTACCTGACATAATGGGCAAGGGCTTGGGCAAGGGCTTGACCATTTCACAGTACATAATTCCTATTTTAATCTGTTGCTGGTTTGAACTTCCCATGTATGTAGCAGAGTCATTACATGAAGAGTCTATTGTTGGAAATGCAATTTATGAACTTAACATGCATCATGTGTGACCCAAAAGATGGGATCCAGGGCTTGAGGGACAGAGCTAGATGATCAATCAAGTACATGTGCATATAGAATTGGGAACAGCTCAGCTTCATTCTTGAGCTTTGAGCATTCAATGAGGCAAATCAATAATTTGATGATGTCAATGTCCAATATATTCACAATTAGCAGTTCTTCATCCCAAGTCTTGGATTGGCAACTTAATCCAGATCCTTGGTAAAAGGATAATTGCCAATTCTATAATTATGCATAGATTTAATGTTTGAAGTGGAGTTATTAAGTAAAGTATGGCAGAGTTCTGAAATTAAGCACAGGTCTTAACTTCTACAGAGTTGGGAAGAATAACCTCTCTTGATGCCTACCAAAGGCCCTAACTTCTACAACCTACGACCCTAGACACAGCTACTAAAGGATCGGTGCTACCTGGAGCATAAGGTTAGGGCTCTCCATCATGCTAGCAACTTCAGCTAGCATCAAGATTTTAATATGCCAACTTGTAATATATATATATGGTCAATTGCTAATTGAATAAGATGTATTCCTTTGCCCAGGTAGCTCTTGGATAAATATTACTTCATATAACTAAATAACATAAACGATCATGGCTAAGATGCTGCAGGATTAGGGATTCCCTACTGATCACAAGTAGGCATGTCTAGACATTGATGTGTTTCTTCTACATGAACTCTACAGTGTTACATAAACACTGTCTATATAACAGACAAAGAAACACAGGGAAAACCACAACTTAAAACATTTGTCTTTTCTACATTGATTTGTTATTAAATTAGGTCTACAAACCAAGGAGGAAACTTAAAAGGAGATTGGGATTTATAAATCAACAAAATATATTTTTCCTGTTTTCTCAAGTACAAACGAAAATGAAGTTTAATTACGAGAAATTGTAAATAACTTTTTTGAATTTACAAAGTTATACGTGAAACCTCATGGATTCAGGGAACATTGTCCTGGGATTGATGTTTCCATATTTTTGCCCATTACAACATGGGTTCAATCATGCAATGAAACAAATCATCTTAAACATAAGTTCACCTTGAGTGCTCTTCCATGCAGTAAGAAAAATTAGATAATTAGATGTTGGTCTCACAATCACCTAGAGAAAATGAACTTCTTTTTTTGAAATGTTTAAATAATTTGTTCTCCATCACGGTGAGGATGCAATTACATGTTAGAAAATTGTGAGAAGCAACAAGAGTGTACAAACAGTAACAAAATTCGTGCAAACTTTCTCACTCACTCAATCTCACACTACTCAGAATGTCAGCCCCAATGAAGCTGTGCAATGTATTTTCCTGATCGTAAGGGTTGAAATGAAAATCGTGGCAACCACATTTGCTGACCAAAATTTTTAAGATGTTTTTGAGACCTGAAAACTGCATAAATATAGTGCAATTGCAAGCTTGCAACCTATCAGAGTTCTTTAGTGTGCAAGAAAAGGAAGCAAGTTCAAATAAATTTAGTTCACTTGAGGGGGGCCTCTAGTCGTCATCGACCAATCCAATGCTTTCAACATTTGCAAATTTCATATGTTTCACAAATCCTGCAATGAATTCCAACAAAACCAAATGATGGAGAAGCAAAGGGTAGTCTATTAGAATTATTCCAAAAAGATTTTCTTAGAATCTATCATTGACTGAAGGTAGTTTGTTTGTCACATTTAGATCTCCCAAACCACTTGTAATGGCTGCGTGGATTATTGTCTATTTTTGCAAAACCTCTTTGCTTCTGTAATAAGCATATTGTATCTATGTTTTTGTCTCTTTGTATCGATAGATCTTTTTTTAATGTTTTTCATTTGAAAGTCAAGTTTGTTTATAACACAAAGCGAAATTTCAATTTGAAATTGGTGACTTTCTCTTAAGAAATACTTGAGAACATTCAATTTGATTTCATGAGAGTATTAGGTGCTTGTCACATCCCTCATGGGATTGTGTATGTGTGCATTGTGCATGGTGACTAGAACTCAAGACTTAATGTGTCCGGTTGAATTGCGTCTCCGCATGTTCACCACACATACGTATGTTCGCCAAATTGCTTGAGGTTATTTTTGTTGAGCCATACCATTAGGGCTTTCGGAAACAACCTTGCATACATTTGGTTCTACAACATCATAAATAGCTTATGAACTAGGTGATCTTCAAGCATATTTGTATAAAACTAATAACTTAAAACTAACTTAAAAACTATGTATGCTGGACTCAAAGGTCAAGAAATAGGTATGTGAAGGCAAATAATTTGATATTTCATTTATTTCAAAAATTCAATACCTTGGCATGCATTTTATCTCATTCTTGTGCAATTTTGAATTAAATGGGTATAGTCACAATCAAATGAGTCAAAAAACACATCTGATGACCATCAAAACTCTATTAAAATTGTAATTTTGTTAAATATATTTTTGTGGTGCCACTTTAATGCCATGTTAATCATGGAATGTAGTGTTAAATGACTAATATGAATGTTGAAAAATTCAAAACAAAGATTCAAAAAATAATAATTTGGGTTTTGGTTTTAATAAAAGACCTTTGAACTTGAACAACAGTTGCATCAAAAGCAGTCAATTTTGTAAATTATTAAATCAAAGATTCTTTTTTTAAAAGAGTTTTGATTAGAAAGAAATTGAGATGTTGTTAATTGATCATCCATATTCAAAAAACACTCACAATTTGAAAGTTGTGAAATTTTTTTAAATTAAAAATTAAAAATATATTGAACAAAAAAATTTAATTTCAAGAATCCTTTACCACATGTAAACAAGGTGTAATGTACATGACATCTAAAACAAAGTTGTAGTACATTAAATAATAAAATAAAGCACTAAACAATTAGCATATTTTCATACAATTTGAAATTAAGATTTTCAAAACAAAACACAGAATTTGGTAGAATTAATATACTTGTTAAAAATTCTTAATTATTCATGAAAATTTAATACAAAAAATGTCATGTATTGAAAAAATTATATGCATTTTTAATAACATATTGTAAAAGAATTTATCCCAAAAGTGCTTTCTATGAGAAAGTGAAAATGATTATAATCCTTAAGTCTTTCATCATCATCAGCTCATTAGATTATGATCACACCCATATAAGTTTTTGAACTTTAATGGGTGAAAATCCTTTAAGGTGTACCACACAAGACAAAAAGAACCTAATTTTTACTGCAATTTTTTTTTACTTTATATTTTGATCCCCATACAAAATATGAATTAAAAGTTGTCAAAAATTGGGAAGGATTATATTTTATATTATTAAAAATTTAGATTCTATCATAATTATTCATAAATGTGTTTTTACATGGTAAAATGGACTAGAAAAGAAAGGAAAAAAAAATGACATTGTGACAAAATTTTGATACACCTTAAAAAATTTGCACCTTAATATGTTAAAGAATAAAAATTGTTATGTATGCAATATTTAATGAGGTAATTTGAAATGTAATTATACTTAAAACTTAGTAAATAAAATTGATATGAACCTCCTAGCATGGATTTCATTTATTTTAGAACAAAATTGTTTTTTCATGCTAGAACTTGATTGAGATTTGAATATTTGTGAATATGTTCCAAGGATATAAAGACTAGTATTTAGGACTAAATAGGCACATTCCCTTAGAAAATGGGTTTTTTTTTGTATAGATCTGTAACATATGGTTTGAAATATTAGTTTTTGTTGTTATTAAGCTTGACTTAAAACATTTGGTGTTAAATTTGTTGTTTTAATACCTTAAAACAGTACAAGTAGCTTGGACCTTATGGTTAACAATAAATTATCTTCTAACACATTTGTAGTAATTAATAAATTTTTAGAATTAGTTTAACAAACTATAGCTTAAAGCTTTGGAATAAGTAAAAAGAGACAAATGATTTGATACTTTGTTTAATTTACAAATTTGTGTAAATTAACTTGTTAAGTACCTCAAATCTTTTTTGGGTTCAATTTTTACATGTTGGTAAATACTTTCAATTGTTACTTATACATTACATAAATTATTTCGAAGTGTGATTATAATTGGAACCTAAATAAAGTAGGAAAAATTAATGGCATGGCTATCATATATTTTACACCTTTATTCAATCAAGGTTTAAGTACCTAGGTTTAGGTGGTTGCAACAAAAGCATCAAACAAATACCAATTTGGTAAGAAAATGAAAAGTTATTCATGAGTTGCATTCTTTTGTGCATCCATGGCCTTTTACATTTGCAATCTTCATTGAGGAATTTTTGTATACAAAGCTCATATGTTGGTGTCAAATTGATGGAAATGTATATGGCTTACCATTGCCTTCAACAAATATTTGTTTCCAAGTCTCAATTCCAAACAAGAAATGACCAAATTCATAGAAAATGTATGAGGTGAAAATTTTCGGCATAGGCTAATATTTTTGCCCAATAGGGTCACTAATACTAATGTTGGGCAGTTCTTTTAGTTTTTTGAGAATTGCTAATCTTAGTTCTTCTCAGAACTTAAAATACCCTTGGTTCCTTGAATTTTTAAAAGAAATCAAGCTTAAGAAAACTAACCAAGGTTTTAGATTTTCAAATTTCTTTTTCAAAAAGAAAAATTTACAAATTAAATTGTTTAATTTGTAAATTTTACATTGTTTTTCCAAGCATCCTATTAATCTTTGTTGATTCTATCATAAAGGGAGAAACCTAGGTGCATGATATCATTTTTTGGGACAATTTCTCTTTCTAGTTAAAACTTCCAATCTTTCTTTACTTTGTACTATCTTATAATGAATCAAAGTTAGTCTTCATATGGATTGATCATTTTTAAAGTTGAGACTTGATACCTTTCCATTTAGACTATGGGTTCTTTGTATTTTTCCCTATTAAATAATTCATGACAATTTCATCCACTAATGCAAAATCATCTTGTGATTAGCCACTTGATTTTCAGAAGCTTTTAGAAGACATTACATAAAAGTTTAAATCCTAGTTACAATTTTTTTAGATCATGGATTCTACATTTTAAATTGATAATGCTACCTACTCGTTTTTTTGAGAACTGCCCTTAAGAATTTTATGATTATTTTCAATGATTCTCATTTTAGTGGGAACCAAACAATTTGTAATATGGGTTTCACCAAGGGTGATACATATTGGTTTTTAGAGTCACAGCCCAATGTGGGAATTGCCTGAGAATCATGGTCCATTCTAATAATCGCCCAACATTAATGGGTACCTATTATTTCTGGATTGGATGAATGTCTCCTATTTGGCACATGTGTCACATCATGCATCAGCCTAGATATGTAAGCTCTTTAGTTTTGTAGAGACTACCAACCATTTGAGGATGATCTTGATCATCTACTATATGCACTTCACTCTTCATTTCAATCCAAGTGTAACCAATCCAGCTATCTTTTCACACTCTTCTTTCCTCTAAAATTTAACATTCCCCTGGAATCTCTAATTATTTTTTTGTTTGAATTTTGTAATAGATCTAAAATGGTGCTCATCTAGAAGACAATTTAGCTAAATATGGCTATAAAAATAGGAAAGTGGATCCTACCAATTTTTACTTGTATTTTTTCAACTTCTAATAATCAAAACCCTAAAAGTTCACTGCATTCTTTAAAAACAATATTTGATTTTTTGCCAAATTTTGCAATCAAAAAATGTTGTCATTACTATGAACCAGTTCAATTTGCCCATTCTTAAAAAAATATACTTTGCAATGAAGATTCATCTAAGCTATATGTCATTGGGTGTAAGACTCTGATGCGCTCCCAAGTCCCTTGTTGGACCCACTTGAGGGTCCAAGTATGCGGAAATGCGGAAAGAATTAAACTTGGGGGGCCAATCCCAATTTCCAGCACTAAAGGGGCTGAGAGGGGCATGCTAGAAGTTCTGGGATTAGACTAGGAAGAGGGACAATTATCTTGTTACATGATCCTGCATACAAAACCAACCACAAGTGGGTTAATTCACTTTCGAAAACACCCTTGGTGTTGGGACAAACCACGGGCAACTTGGACTCACTTGATTCACCACAGCCCGGACTCAAGGGAAGTCACCACCTTCCCCCATATAGTATTCTCTGCAGCTTTCTGTCGAGGCTACATCCGAATGGCACTTTTTCCTGGGACTCCCAAAGTGGAGTCCCAAAACTGTCCTGATTTACACTCTTGAGACTTTGGGCAACCATAACTTCTTGCTCAGACCTCCAATTGGGATGAGGTTTTAAGAAATCTTGTAGCTCTCTTCGAGAGCTTTCCAACGCCATGTCGCAATTCTCCTGCAGACGTCGGATTTGGGTCGATTCGCGACTTTTAATGATCGGGAGTCAAATTGGCAGTTTGACTCTCGGCCCTTCTTTTGCCCATAACTTGGGCTGTAGATGTCCAAATGGCTCATGCGAGACCATTTTGGACATCTACACTTCAAGACCTTTCCATTGATATAAAGAACACCCCAATGCGAGGTGTTTTGACCCCTACAATCGAGCTTTGAGTTTTCAAGAGTCCCAGAGACTCCAACTTCCCACTTTTGGGAATGTGAATTTCATCCTCACACTTATCCCAAAGTGGGGTTGCAATAGACTCTTTCACATTTCTCTTCAAGGTCTCCAAGGCTTCTTCCACCTTGGATACTAAACTTTCATCACATTCCATAACTCTACAAACTCTGTGCTATAAACTCTCTGACACTTTGCATGCTATCACAGGATAAGTGTGTGGGCACCTTTCTCTTATCTCCAATACATATTTTTTTGTGACATGTGACATTTTTTTGCTCATGCCATCACTTGATCCTCAAGTGATATAAATTGCCACAATGCCCCATTAGGTTGCTTGTAGTCATCTCTCTCTAACGAATTGTGTGTTCGAAACCTTCTTTATACACTTCCTTCATGCCTACCAAATGGGATTACACACCATGACCCCAAATTCTCTGTGAATTCTAAAAACTTTCCACACTAGTTGTAAATTGAAATTGTAATCTTGTTGGGAACAATTTGGACTAATTGATAAAAGGACCTGGAAAATCTATCTAGATATATTATTTGGATTAGGCTAAGGCAACTTTTCAAAAGAGTTGGGGTAGTTATTTTGCTTGCTAGCTACCACCATTATAGCTTACACCATGAACCCATCTAATGCACACACGTGTTTTTCACCTTGGCAAATGTTGCATTAATAATTTGGAATTTGCAAGAATTTGAAAGAATTATAAATTTAAAAAATCATTATTATTTCCAAGACTACTCCACAAATTTTCACTAAAGTAAATTTATGGCTTGATGGAGTCTAAAAGACTACAAAAATTGGCCCAAAAAAACCCAAATTGTGCAATTTATTTTCAAGCTCTTATCACTTGATGGGGGATCTAAAGGATCAACTTTGGGCACATAGGCCTATCTCACCATTCATAACCAATCAAATGGAGAAAAACACCTTCAATCTTATTGTGAGTTCTGTAATGCAATCATCAAAATTAAGAAGGAAGTTACAAACTTCACTCCATGAAGCACATAGTTTTCCTTGATTTCTAAAAGGTTCTCTTAATGGTGTTGCCATCTTTCATATCTCAAAACTGATTTGATTACTTGGGGGTGTGTCTTGACACTTGTTACAAGTTGTTCTACAATGTAGATACATGGTCAGAGGATTCAGACCACTTGGGTAAAGTTTGAATGTTTCCTTCTTAAAAGCGATTTAGCTTTGTCTTGTTGATAAATGTAACATATTTACATCATTGCACCTCTACCAAAATTCATTTTACGCTAAATATTGATACATGTGAGTAGTAGTGTTCAACAAATTTAAATGTGAAATATTTTTAAAATTTTATAATATAATCTTTGAAGTAAATTCTTAGAAGGACCATGTCATGATTCATCTAGTACAAACATTGCAAACCATAAGATTAGATGTTGTTGCACACCAAGGATTAAATAGATTAAAACAAGAATTGGAATAATTTATGAAATCAATTTTAAATTGGACACAATGTTGCTTCACCACTTGCAAGAAAAGAATGTTCGCTTGAAGTTTGTTAATTTGAAAGGTATATTACATTAAAGTTGTTTTCATGGATTCAAAACATTTCAAATCATATCTCATGATTTGAAATAGGAACAACAATTTACATCCAACTTGTGTAGTTGTTTAACATATGCTCCACATGATTAACTATCCATGTTATATCTACCCTTGAGATGAGACAATAATTGTCACAATTCAATGCCATCCATTTGTCACAATTGAGTTCCCCCCTTGAGATGAAACAATAATTCTCACAATTCAATGCCATCCATTTGTCACAATTGAGTTCCCCATTATACAACAAATAAATTGGAAAAATTGGAAGTTGCCAAGGTACTAGGAGTATAAACTTGTTAGTCCTCAACAAACTAGATGATACTTTCTATCTATGGTTAAGGCTTTGGAATCTAAGGGTTATTACATATGAGAACAATTGTGTTGAAAGAAATTGTATAACCTTCACCAACTTTATTTTAAAATTTACATTTAAATTTCTTTTAGAAAATTTCTTGAATCTAATTTTTATTTATATTTGAAATTACTAGCATTGAAAATAAATAAATAAATAAATATTTGCATTGAAATGTTGCTTGCACTAAAAGATTGTTTTCATTGGAAAACTGTTTAGATTGAAAAATTATTTGCATTAAAAATTTGCTTATGTTCAAAAAACATTTACATTGAAAAACTACTTTGAATGAAAAAATGTTTCACATACAAAAATGTTGCATTTAAAATTATTTTCAGCACTTGATGTAAATTGATGTATGAGAAGTTTCCTTTTCTTCTAAGAAAAACTATGAAAATGATTATATAATAAAAGTCATTTAAACTGAAATTTTGATATAGGGAATTTCCACATATATAAAACATTCATATACTAAAAGTGACCATAGAAAGGTCATTAAAAACTATCAACAACCTTAATATTTAATAGGGTTTTTGTTTAAAAAATAACTTTTATTCATCAAAATCAAGCTTGCGTTTCACATTATGTTAAACATTATCACTAAAAATAATTATCAAATGAGTAACTAACAAATTGTCCTTCAAATTGGTTTCCACTTGTGGGATAAATTATTGATTGTCTTCGTAAAAACCAACAAGGGCAAATGTGGGCAATAATCAAAGTTTACCATGAATGTGAATTGAAATGAAAAGTTGAACTTGTTTTGAACAAAACAAATCCAACAATTCAGATTTTGTCATAGGCAAAAGTGCTTCAAGCCATTTGCCCTTAATAGTTAATAACACAAGTTCATCATTGGCTATAATGGAACCATGAATAAAGCTTAATTTTTGAACAGTTGATTTTGAACAACAAGCATTACAATGAACACCATTCATTGGAGAAATGATGACATTTATTACATGACAATTTTCACATACTTTTTGAAATGGAGGCAAAAAAGGGTTAGCTATGGACAACACCCGATCACTTGAAAAAAAAAATGTTAAAACAAAAAGGTAAATCAATCAAGAAAAAGATAAAACTACACACACATACACATAATATGTAAACAAAAAGAATGGAATGCATAAAAAGTGCATAATAAAAGATGTTGTGGAAATGTAATAATTAAAAAAATTAATACCTAAAGAAAGGACAAACAACAAGATTAAAAATTAATAATGAAAAATAACAAAAATAAAAGGTCATTCAAGTATTAAAAAAAAATTATACCCCCTTTTTTCAAACCATATATTTCTTTCATTTTTTATTTATTTTAATGATTCAAAAACTTACGAATGTGAAATTTGCAACTCTAAAAATGATCTTTGAAGTGTAAAAACAATAGACCAATGTATACATATATTAAGCTTTAAAACAAAAATTATTTTTTTGGTGCTTAAACCTTACATTCACCCCCTTCACTTCCATAAGCCATATCTTGTTCATTTTAAATTAATTCCAATGATCTTTGTGACATTAGATGCGTCAAGAAAGGGGTTAAAATTTATTTTTAAAATTCAAAAGCCATGGACCAATGTGGAGGAAGTTACAAAACTTTATTTATGAAGGTTTTTCACATACTTGTAGACCTTACCATATTAAAATTACAATATGTTTTTCTTTGAACAAACACACACCAAACATTGTATTCCATATTCTTTACCCAAAGAGGAATTTCAATGAATTATATAAAGATAACTTTTTCATTTTTAGTAACAACATTGTATTGTATGTCTAGTATGCAATGGAGCATGGATTTTTTTTCTTTAAACAAATTTTTTAATAACAAAAGTCATCTCAATGTAGTTTTCTTTTCTATAGGCTTTTCGAATATAAAAATTTATGTGGTTGTTTGGTTCTCCCCTCCTCAAGGAGAAAAACATTAAATGGATGTGTCTTTTTTTTTGCATTAAAATCAAGTGACCACCCAATTGTCCTCTTTTAAAAAAGGAGTGTCTCCTTGGGAAAAGGAAATTAGGTGGCTATTCGATTTTCCTTAGTGCCTAAGACAAAAAAAAAAAAAACTTTGAAAATTATTTTTGTAGAGGAAAATTGTGTGAACGCTTAATTTTATGAGTTTTCATTACATTATTTTTTGTATTTTTCATTATCTTTTCTAACACAGTTGATTATGAAATGAACATTTGGTTATGTTTGATATTTTTGTGTAAATTTGAAAAAAACATTGAATGATGTAAAGGAAATGAAAAGAATTTACCTTTTTTAATGTAGGTTGAACATTTGATAATTTTCCTATGTAATTAAAGAAAGCAAACTCAAGTAGTTTCGTCAACAATCTTTGTTAAAATTGTATAATGTTGTGCCTTTCAATATTGATCTCCTTTTGATGTTGTTGTCACATTCTTGATTAATGTTATCAATAGAATGTTCTTACAAATGCCACTTACAAATAACACATTACCATACTTGGTCCACACAAATGTTAAAACAACAACACATAACAAACATATATTCCAAAAAAACACATGGTAAAACATTTACATTTTAAACACAAGACATTCATCTTGACACATGTCCTTTTCATTTTAGTTTATAAAATGTGCGAAGACAAACAACTAGCCTCCATAATGAACTATTATTTAAAAGACACATTAGTAGAGCTATATGTAAGGAATTATGCAACATTAAATGGTTTTGTATGTAGATAGAAATTTTGAAGATCGCATAAAAATAAATTCAAAATCATTCATATGGATAAAAATTGCTCATTTAAAAATAAAATGAAAATAGAAAAATTGTGAGTAGTAACCAATGATGCCCCTCAGGTGATTGTTTCACTTGGAATATTTTTGGAATATTTTTAAAATTATTTTTGAAGATCATCAAAAATTTCTTGATATTATTATTTTGAATTTTACATTAAAAAATTTCCAAAATTTATCATTTCCACATCTTTTTATGTCAATTTGTAAATCCTCTACTATTTAAAAACATTTGGTTAGAATTCTTATATAATGGTTTTGAGTAAATTTTATTTTTTAGATTAATTTCAAATGTATCCACATGTTCTCATGATATATTATGAATGTTGTTATATAAATGAATCCAAAAATTTCAACATCAATTTAAATAACCACTTTGAAATAAAATTAGGTAATGGTTACAATCGTTTTGGTACATATATTAACATGTTTTCACCTTCGCACATATATGAACAGTTACATACAATTGACAAAACATGACACCAACTGAACAAAAAAATTGTTGAAACACAAATAAATAACAACCTTTTTCATATCATCACAAGAATTCAATTTCCTATCCAACAAGCTGCAATATGTATCATACATTGAGCACAAGATTTGACATTCAATTGTTTAACATTTGATCCAATGGGTGTATCAAAACATGATTTAACATGTGTAACATTATATCATATTCATTTTAAAAACCACGTATATTTACTTTCCTCATTATCAACTAAAAACTTTCAAGTCGGGGCGATCCTCTTGTTCAAGAAGAATTGCATTGACTTAAAATGAAAACACAATACAAACCAATATTAATTTCTCTTCAAATTTTTTGTACAAAATGATTTTTCTTTTTACAGTTGTTATTTAAGATTACATTTTCAAAGATATCTTTGTAGATTGACATGATTAGCTATGTATCAACCATCCACATGTATGTACATTAGGCCTCGGCAAGGTAAGGTAAACAACTGGTTGTTACCCGGTAAAACGGTAAAAATTAGTGGTAAAAGGTGAAGGGAAGGCAAGAGGTAAGGTAGTGGGTAGAGTAAAGGTAAAGCCGAACGGATTACCCGATTACCCGGTAATTACAGGTAACTAGATAAATTATTTATTATGGGCCGACCTAGTCTTTGAGACATGCATTGTCCCTAATAAATAATTTATGGCCCCAGTGCCCTAACGGTGGACTTCGTGGCAGACTCAGGCCTGATGGTGGACTCTGTGCGGACTGACGGTGGACTCCGTTAGGGCACTGGGGCCATAAATTCGCCGACCTAGTCTTTGAGGCCAGCCTTGATCTTTGAGTAAAATGTCCCACGAAATATGATTAGAACATTTTACCGGGTAATTACTCGGTTGAAGGGGTAGGGAAAGGTAAAGATAAAGGTAGGCGTGGGCAAATCGGGTAAGGGTAACGGTAAGGTAAAGGTAGGAGACAATGTATTACCCATTAACCTTTTACCCTACCTTGCCGAGGCTTAATCTACATACCTAGGTAGTAATCACTTATATTCGCTACCTATTTACCCATGATATTTGCCCACTTACATTCATATTTCCCTAGGTATTGTGCGGTGAAAGTAGGAGGGTTTACACGATAGGTTACCATGGTCAAACCTTGGTAAGAACCACAAGTGAACCTTAATGGGTTAATGGGGTTCCAGTAGATGGTGCACTAGTGGGGTGCTGGGTTACATAAATCCAAAATGTGGGACCAAATGAAAACTACTTCGTTCCATAACTCCTCCCCCAAATGCTTCCCCAGAAACAGCCCCCCAAAGTTCCAACCCAAATTCAAATCAAGTTTGGTGCCCAAATCCAGAGAACTGGAGAAGGTTCTGGGACCTCGGATTTCCCCCCCCCCGCCCCCCCCCGAAATTGGACCTTAACATCCCCAAAAGATAGGTACTTGACTTGAGACTTGGATGTAGGGTTTAAACTCAACTCTCAAAACAAAAAAACCATGTGAACCCTAGGATAAGGTCCCACACGGATTGGGATGTGGATCCAGGTGCCAAAAATGTGCAAGCTCCCTGGAAATTCACTTACTTGACTTTCAAGAGACTGGGGAAAAAAGGAAGGAAGGTGGGTAAGTTCTTTATAACCTTTAGGTAATAGTAGCTGCGGTTAAAAGCTTCTGCGTGTTTCTGTGGCGAGCAAACCCTAGTGAGCTGAGCTTTGCCTTCGTTTGCTCTGTGTTGGAATCGGCGATCTGGGCTGCTTTTTTTCTTTTTTTTTTGGTTGTTGTGGGTTGGGAGATTTTTGGTCCCATTTGGTGTTGTTTTTGTTGTGAATTGAAGATGCCGATAGCTTCGATTGAAGCTGGTGATCTGAATAAGGTTTGGGAAATTCGAACTCTGGGGAAAGAACGGGATGTGGAAGCTCGCAAGATGTTGGAGATGGCAGCCAAGCAGGTGCAACCTATCATGCGCAAACGCAAGTGGAATGTCAAATTGCTCTCCGAGTTCTGGTACGCTCTGTCTTTTCTCCAACTTCCTCATAACTCCCCTCTCTTCCCCCTCCCACCTACCTTTTCTTTCCCACTGCATTTACGTCCTCAAGTCATATGGTTCAGCTGAAAAACCTTAGGGTTCATGTTGAGCTCTGCCGAGAAACCTTGTGGGTTCATGGTCGAGCTCTGTCTGTTGAATATAGTCTCTCTGCAAATCAGAATTTGGGTACTTTCCAGTTCAACGAAAGGGAAGTAGAGTCTCTCCGTGCTAATGAAAAATTCCACAGTTTCATGACAAATTGTTTATGGTTGTTTTAGTTCTAGATTTCCAGTTGCAATTTTGCTGTAGCTCTTCTTTTTTATCGTTGATCTTTTACATAATTAGGGTTAGAGTACAACAGGAAAGTTCATGTGAGTGTCTGCTTGCTGCATGGTTATTGTGTTTCTTTCCAGTTATATTAATGGCATCTCCTATGATGCAAAAGACTGACAAAAAACAAAATGGGGTGAGATTTGTTGCAGTCCCAGCAATCCAGCACTATTGGGACTTAATATAGATGGAGGTCGAGAAGTGCGGGTCAGGTTGAGACGCCATAACCATGAATCTGAATTTTATCCATATGAGGATGTGTTAGGGACGTTGCTGCATGAGCTTACGCACAACGTCCATGGACCCCATGATGCCAAATTCTACAAACTTCTCGATGAAATCACCAAGGTACTTCACACTGCACTCTGGAATCTCCTTATATTACAGTTTGAAGGACAGATGGAAGCTTTGATAACAATGTATCCCTTTTGAGGTTTGCAAATGATAGAATATGGATGTGAAGTCAAAACTGGTTTGTGAACCCTAAACCCTACATTGTCCAAATGGACTTTGTTAGTTCAGTAATCCACATTTCTATTCTCTTCACATGAGATGGTCTCAGCCTGAAGGGCAAGAGCTTAAGATCTCACCGTTTTCCAGACACAGTAGTGTGGATCAGATTATAATCAAACCCAATCACAGAATGACAGGGTTATGGTTACATTTTGAGCTTCAAATAATCATGGTTGTGCAGGAGCCATTGGCACAAACCCAATGTGATTGTATTATGTTATACTCCTGCCTCTGCATATGGCCTTTCCAAAAGAGTTCATGTCAGCATTTTGGGAGTATTTCATTGCAGAAGTATTGTAGACTTGAGAGCTTATTGGCACTAGCTGTTTGTGCTGATATCAACTGATCTCTGTGCAGGAATGTGAGGAGTTGATGGCTAAAGGTATTACTGGAACAGGTCAAGGATTTGATGCTCCAGGCAAACGACTGGGTGGTTACACTCACAATCCCCCCCCTACCAATCTTCGTAGTGCAGCTGCTGCTGCTGCAGAGAAACGAGCTCGGTCAGGGGTGTTGATGCCTAGTGGCTCCCATCGACTGGGTGGGGACAGTGAAATCATGAAGGCATTGAGTCCTTTGCAAGCTGCAGCCATGGCAGCTGAAAGGAGACTAAAGGACGACCTTTGGTGTGCTGCTCCTACTACTACAAACAGTAATGATGGTGCTGGAAAGGCAAAAGAGATTGAAGAAGTACAGGGGCCCCAGTCATCAGGTCAACAACTATCAGCAAATGAACCAAGTAAAGAGAAGCACAAACAGAGATTAGATGATCAAAATATGGTACAAGATGCTGGTGCTGTATCAAGGGTGAATAGGAAAGGAGCAGCAGGCTTTGATCCTGTAAGAGCTGCAGCCCTGGCTCGAGCACAGCAAGGAGTGCTAGGTCAAGGAGAAAGCAGTAGCTATGGACAATCTCAAGGAACAAAAAACAATGGTGCAAACCCTCTGGGATCCGATCAGTGGGTTTGCAATGTCTGCACACTACATAACCTGGTATGCCATTTTCACTCTGTAAGGGCTCTGTAAATCTAGCTCTGTTCATGTTGCTTATGATCAAGGTTGGTTGGGTAGGTAGCATATAAGCTTCAGCAGGTTAACAGGTCTGGACACATGCAATTCCTCAAAATTAAATTTTTTTGTGTACTGGTGGCTATTTATCTGTTGTGGTGGTAGTGTCTTTTAGACCGTTCTTATATAAATTTTTCTGTAATGTGTTCGATCCAGCCATTGGCTCTCGCCTGTGCGGCATGTGGGAAGGAAAGAGAGATGGGCAGCAATGGAATACCAACAGCAAAGACGTGGACGTGTAAATTTTGTACTCTTGAGAATCTGGATTTACTGGACAATTGTGAAGCATGCAATCAATGGAGATTTTCACATGGAGCGCCAGTTGCATCTCGAGGGCCTTATGTAGGAACTTGAGAGAGAGAGGGAGAGCCCTTCATGTTGATCTGGTGCTGAATGGATTTGGGTTTGTCTCATCAGGTTAAATTTTTTGTTCAAAATACAGTTTTTGATTGATTTATTCTTTGGAGCGTTACTGCCATTTGCAAGTTTTGCAGTAACCCACTCCCCTCTATATATTCAAAACATTAGGTCTAGGATGGATGCTTTTGGACATGGGATAGCATATGAGTTTCCTACTCTCCATTTGTGCTGTATAAGAAACCAGTTTGAGAATCTGCAAGATATGTGCAGACCTGAGGGACTATTATCTCGTAAGTTCTCATTCACGTCCTAGTTGTTAGAGCATGCTGGCAAATGTAAATTATCCCCGGTTGACCATAGTCAGAGATCAGCAGAAATTGAGTCTGGACTTCAGCACAGTAGTTGGAGGTTCTATTGCCTCAAGGCAGGGACAATGGGTGGTTTCAAAGTGGTGACCAAAGACTATGGTAGAAAACCGTGTTCTCAAAGGAGATGTGAATAAATTGCCTTTGCTCAAAACCAAGTTTACTTATGATCCTGGCAATTGAATTCAGAATTCCACAAATTGAAATTACCTGAAGAAAGTCACTGCTGTAATCTAGTGAATGTAAATCATGTTTGTCTGCCTTTTGATGGAGGTCAGTGGATACTAGTTGTGCTTCATCTGTTGGGATTTCCGCCTGCTGAAGATCATCTGTATGGACATTTTTGCTACATTCTTGCTTGTGGAAACACTCTGAAGGTCAGGAAGTGTGTCAGCAGGTGTGTACTTCCAAATTTCTTTGTGTGATTCATTTGTTGTGTTTCACAACAGCAACATGTGTTTGGTTGATTTGTATCATGAAGCGTTATTTTTATGTTTTTGATATTTTAGTTGGACTTCAAGTTCTTCAAGTGAGACCCATAGTACACCAACTGTTGGCCATTTTTGTTTGAGAATTCATGGAATTAGTTTCCGGAGATCATAATCGCCATATTTTGGAATATGTTAACAAATTTGTGCAATATTATTATGTGCCTCTATGAAGAAAAAATCCTTCATGATAGTCCACATGGATTCCTCAAAGAATGATGTATGTTGATATGTTTTTTTCTTGCTTGAGTTTCACCACTAATCTCCAACCTTAAATTCCCTTTTATTCCATTTTGTGAGATTTTATTACACCCAAAACCCTAAATTGAGCATACAACCACATGATGCATTCAGCAACATTCGAAGCTTTTTGTTCCCCAAATCATTAGGCCTTTGAATCACATCTAAGCTCATTACTAAGGTATATATCCTATATTAATTTTATCATATAGTAAATTGAAGAAATAATCCGTGGATGAATTCATCTATCAATGTTCATTTTACCCATAATAGGTCGCCTTGACACATTTTTAAGAAGATATTTGGACAATGGGCCTTAAACAAGTTCCATGTAAATATTTCTCCCATATGCAAACATTTGTACAATGCACATTGCTAATTTTAATTTGACTAATGTAAGCTTGAAGTATGACCTAGATTTTGCCTACTCTTTTGAATGAGTATTTTGTAATAAATTACACGATTATATTCTCATAGAGATTATAATGAGAGTATAAATCATACAACATCTTTGGCCATGCCTTATTTGTAGATTTTGTCTTATTTCTTGTGCTAAATTTGATTTAGGCATAAGCTTTTCCACCCTTTTGATATGTTTAAATTTTTCAAGCCCCATGATAAATGGACATGTCTTCAAAGTGTACATAAAAAATGTACACACGTATTCTCAATATTTATATGGTTTAAGTTTCTATGGATTTTGAGAAGAGAAAAAAATATCACCCCAAATGTGACTTTTGGAGAAGTCACCAACTACATTGTGAACACAAAGAATGCCATATTTTTAAGTTGGCTTTTAATATTCTCTTATGCATGCAACAACTCTCTATTCAATGTATGTGTGTACTACTCTAAGCATTTTATATGTACGGGTTTCACATATTTTACTACTTTTTGTGGAAAGGTTGAAGATTCAAGGAACAACACTTGACAAATTCCATATCACACTATTTGTGAGACCCACATGGGCGATGTGTTGTCTTTGTTTCCTTCAACAAAGTGGGCACATAAATATTTAAAAGTATGTCATACAAGCATCTTTTTAGTACAAACATAAACCCAAAAATAATAATAAAAAATTGTATATATATATAAATTATAAATAAATAATATTTATGATACAATGTAGATTCACTTTACACTTTATATTCAATATTTAATTTTTTTTTGTTTTTATCTTTTTGTCGGCAATGAAGGATGAAGAAATATGAGACATGATTGTATTAATACAACAATATTAATATACTAGTTGGCACTATACTCCCCTTCCCCCCCCCAAGCCAAATGCACATGTGCTATAATTAACACATGTGACCCAAACTCCAAACTTTAATTATGGGGTATGAAAGACCTAATCTATTAAAATTAGACATAGTCCAATAATAAGAAAAAAAAAAACCCCCAATTATCTACCAATGTGTGGATAGGTAGAATGAATATCTAAAATATTCAAAAATTTAACAAAATGCATGAATGGGTTAAAATATGTGTTAAAAGATTTTATTGGCTATTGTTGGCATATGAAAAAGTTGGTTTTTAGGGAACCCTCTTGGCCCCAACACCCCCATGATTGGTTTCACACACATGAATCCCCATACTTTTTTTTTGGTTTAGGGTTGGTTGATATGGGTGGTAGGTTGGTTACCTTTAGGTATGAAGTCTAAAAATGGAGGGGTTGGTTATAGTGCTAACTAGTATAGATTTTGGAAATGTCTAGGCTTGACTTGACCAAAATCTAGTTTCATCTAATTTCATCTAATTTTTTGCTTGATGGTCAAATGCCAAATTTTTGAACCCCTTGTTGCATCCAATATTTGCTTGATATTGTAACACCTTAATGGATTCGTTGATAATTAAATTACAAAATAAAAATTCAGTTTTTTGATAAATTTATTGCTTGATGTGTTGAATTTTCAAATTTTCAAACTATAAATTCTAGAAAATTTTGGAAACCTAAAGGTTATAGACCTTGATCAGTAGCATGTTCTTCATTTATTTTATTTTCCATCTTCACAATCCTCCACCCTTTGTTTGACTCATAATATGAGCTCAAACTTTGGTGGAGAATGGGATATTGTGAATGTAAATGCTTGATGGAATTATTGAATGAATGTCAAAATCTAACACAATGTTGTGCAAAAAATATATTTCATTGAAAATCATTATTAAAGCTCTCATCCATTGTCAACAATACAAATCCTGCACACATTCTAGTGCAATTTCATTGCATTTTGAAATATATAAAGACAAAATTGAAGCGTGACAAATAAGAATCAAGAAATGTAACATTATATATTATGTATCAAAATGGATGAAAAATTATTCACATCCTCTCATTCATGCCAAATACTAAATATTTTAAATTGTGAGTTCTTTTTTGAAGAATATGCCAAAACATGCCAAAATTTATTTTTAATAAATGAATTAATGATTCAACACTCTTGTGCCAAATCCAATAAGGTACTACAATATTCAGAAAAAAATTATTTTTTTGGTAACCCATTACATAATACATTTCTTGTTAGTCAAAAGGTTTAAAAAATGCATTACATCTCATGTTTTCCTTATTACTCAAAAGACAAGTTTTCCTTTATAACCCATTTGCATGAAAATTGCCTTCGATGTAGGTAACACATCACAATGTCATCCATCGAGATTTAAGTATATTGTATCAAGGTGCCTTTTTGCTCTTTGCAATTGGATGATGATGATCATATTTCGGATGCATATGTCACTTTCTTTCCCTTGTACAAACAACTTAGAACCCTAAAGGTGCTTGTGTATTTAGGCTTGGTGGTAAGCTTAAAAAGCTCACTACAACTTTTGCAATACTCGTGCACACTTTTCCCCTTTTGCAAAAGTTTTTAAAACAATCAACTTCACTCGCATCTATATAATTGAGTGAAGTTCTTCACAATAATTCCAATACAATTTTTGGAGCATTTGGAAACCACTATCAACTTGGGAGTGTTGATAGTTCGTACCTTATGCATGCAAGCCCATGTACTTTGCATGGAAACAGTTGAGATTGGATCTTTCAGTAGCCACGACAAGAAAACTAATAAATTGCACTTGCAAAAAGAAGCATTGAAATTTGAGACCCGATTCTAGTGTATCTATTGTTACTTTTATTATTTAATTCGTTGTGGGCCATCTCGCAATGGTGTTTTTAATCCCCCTTCCCCACGGAGCCATTTGGATTGGTGCATCACCAAGAAAAAAACTATTAGAACATTCTACATTCCCAAAATAAGATCTTGGTAGAACTTCCCCCTTTGCCCACATTTGCAAGTTGCGACAATTCAACTTTGGGCAAAGTTAAGTTAATGGGATACATTTTGGAGGTGGTGGGTGCATGATGCATCACGGAGGAAAGAGGAGGAAAAGCAACATTGTGTACATACCTATGACTCATGTTTGGAAATTTTTTGGCTGAATATTTATTTATTTTAGAAAATGAGATTAAGGCATTTTTTAATTTAATTTTTCTGAATTTCAACATATGAAGAACAAGTATACAAAGTACACCTCTTTTTTTTTGGGTGTGTATTTGTAATAATAATCCAATAATTGGGATAACAAAGAGTTTTTTACAAGTTGAGAGAGTTCAATTCTCAACAATTTCAGCAAATATCAATAAAATTTCCCCTTTTCTTGGACTAGAATTTTTGTGAATTATTTTGAGCCAAATATCAGTTATGGGTATGGTAATCACCATTTGGTTAATTACACTTATTTTGTAGTTCTAAGAGTACCACCACCCACACTTTGAAAAAATGCGGTGAACAAAGATTGGGCAAGATCTTTGGCATCCGGAAGATAAACTCCAATGTTTTTCCCATGAAGAAAAAAACAGAAGAATGTTATAAAATATAAGACAATTAAATGTCATCACTTGGGCCAATCATTATGATTGGAAAATAATAAAATACTTAAACATAATAATATAAAATTATTGTGCTCTTGTTGGGAGAATCAAGGCTCAAAAGCATGTGTATTTATTTTGATGCATAACAATTGTTCAAAGTTGCTCTTGGATTTGATTGACACGGCCCAATCACATGTTCAAATTCAAAGCATTTTTTGAGGGGCCAATGGAGATGCTCTAACTCAAGTGAACTATCATTAGGCTACTTTTAGTTCAATGAATTAGCACTTTGGTGATTACCAATTCACTTCATTTTCACTTCATTGGTTTGGCTCTCTTCATTGACCCCAAAACAAAATTCACAAAAATTTGTTTCTTGTCACCTCTTCCCCCAAAGGAAATAAAATGGGCCTCTTGGCTACTTGCTACCTTGTTTCATTAGCTATCAAGAATTGTTTTTTTAAGCCATGTTCATCGCCTTTACTAATAGGTACCTGACTCCACGAGCATGGGTACTCAGTTTAGGGTTTAGGGTCTACACCTTTTTGCAACTTCACATATGTGCATTGGACTTTGCAAAACTTTGCTTGAAAACTTCATGACATCAAAATGTCCATAGTTTGGCCCACATTTTTTTTGTGATATTTGCACATTTATCTTTGTAAACACATTTCGTGCAAAATAAGGGAGAAACTTGGAATGCACTAATTTTTTGATTCCTTCCAAACAAAACAACATACCAAGTACAAAGGCTTTCACAACAAGAGGGGCTTGAGTTAGCATGAGAGTTTGTTTCCCCTAAAACCAAAGAAAATAAATAAAAATATGTGATTGGGCTATTATTCTATGTGTATAGTCCTCTAGGATGTTTCATTTTTTACAAGAAGAACCTTTACTCCAAGTGAAATCCCACAACAAAAAAGCTCCATTTTTTGGATGAAAAACTATGCCAAAAAAATTATTGCAAAAGAACCAACATGGATTTGCTGATGAAAACACCACCTAACCTATTGACCTCTATTCCAAAGCCAACAACACCCACCCAAATAACTTATTCTTGATAAAAAAGAAACCATCAATTTTTATTGCAACCAAAACGGCCATGGATCAGAAAATGGGTCATAGTCTAATTTGTTCCAAGAAAAAAATTACAAAAAACACCATGGGTCGGATTCACTTTATAAAACCTAGATAGGGTTTGCATCAGACAATGCTGTGCCAAAACTAAAAACTCCAAATTCTCGTTAAAACTCCTTGCTATTTGCATGTCTTTCACAAACAAGATATAAGTACAAGTTCAGCAAGGCAACTCTTACAACAATTGAAGTCATCGATTTGAACAATTTCATTGGACACACAACTTTTTTTCTTTGCATCTAGGGACAAGCCCATGATCCTATCACAAACAAGATATAAGTACAAGTTCAGCAAGGCAACTCTTACAACAATTGAAGTCATCGATTTGAACAATTTCATTGGACACACAACTTTTTTTCTTTGCATCTAGGGACAAGCCCATGATCCTATCACAACATTTAAGTGCCAGTTTACTCAAGTTAACTCCTCAGAACATGCCATTCTAACAATCTGATTGGCTATATAGACTTGCTTTTTCATCCTTAAGAGCATCCCCAGCAGTGCTTAGCATGTGACCCTGCACGGTACAACTAGATGAAGTCAAAACATGCCAGTTTGGCTGAGGAACAGGCTTTTGGCCCACAACATATTTGGACAGTTTGCTGAAGCTGGCAAAAGGCGCAACAAAAGCTGTGCACCTGCTTCTGCTAGAAAAGAGTGTCATAAATGTGATATGACTGCTACTCCCTGTTTCTGATTGGCCAATTCATAATGACTGGTCCAGGTGGTGTGCTATTAGTAGTCTCGAACCTATGTGCAGACCTAGTTTCAGTGTTATGGGTGGGGTTGCAAAACAATAAATAAATAAGTACACTTGGATGTGAGAAGTTACATACATAGTCAGGAGTCAGCACACCTGGGGATGCCCTAAGACACAAGCCTGCATTTACATACTCCCTGTCTTTTTGGGTATTTTCTACACTAATCTTTACTACCCTTGTTGGATACAGACATGGTTTTAGAAAGAAAAGAAGATCTCAACAACAACTACTACCTACCCTAGTTCCCAACACCCCCCAAAAAAGGTAAGAATCAATGTCTGGAAAGCCTGACTGTACTTATGGGGATCAGCAGCACTACACAATCGGATTTATATCATGTTATATCAGCTGATCATCATGGCACCTGCTGTGTTGCTTTGGCAAGTGGAACTTTGGGATTCAAGCTTTTTTGTAGCTTACACAACTTGCTTCTAAGATTTGCGTTGTACCCAACAAGAGAAGAAAGATCATTATTTTATTGTTGTTGGTGTTGTTGTTGTTGCTTCTGGTTTTTTTTTCTTTTTTTAAATTTTTTTCATCATAATCCTTCTGCGTGAGCAGATGATACCAGAACCCATTTCCATAGAAAAACCCAAACCTCTTTTGCTGCCAGTCTAGTGTCCAGTCTCCTACAGTTGATTGTTCTGTTGTTGCATTTCTTGTTGTAGTTTGTTTGTTGTTGTTGGTGGGTAGTTGGAGTTGTTGGTGGTAGTTGGAGGTGTTGTCCGTGGAGTTTTTTTTTTTTTGTTTTTTGCTTTCTTTGTGTTGTGTTTGTTTTTGGGGATTTTGCATGATCAAAGCACTAATATAGTTCATGTTCTGTGTGTATCAAGATGGAGGAATCCTTATGGGTGCTGATGCTGATGAACATGCTGCTTTGCAGTATCTTTGTAGAGGAGTGAGGGGAATTCTAGCTCACATGCAGTTGAGGAACTGGGTGTGGTAGATGGCTGAGAAGTCAGATGGTTGATTTCTTTCATGGATTACCTCAACAGTCATCAAAGCTTATTAAGTCTCAGCAGCAACTCCTCCTCCTCCCAGCAGCAGTAGCAGCTTCTTATCCTGTTGTTGCAAAGAGTAGTACAAATCACTACTGCTACAGGATTTTCTTCTCAGCTTCTTTTTATCAGTAGCTGGAAATTCTTCTTCTCTTTGCAGAGCTGTTGTTCCAGTCATGGGCATGATGAATTGGTTGAGAAATTAGTCTAGTCTGTGATCACAGGAAGAGGGCAGGTATGTGGATTTCTTTTTAGGATTCAAGGTTCAGGGTGAATGTTGCTGTTGCTTTTTTTTTTCCCCTGGATTTTTTTGGCCAGATTTCTGGCATTCCTGACCTTTGAAGAGCATTTGTGAAGAAGTGAGTGGGTGGGTGGTGACCTAGTTTAGTTGCTGGTAAAAGGATTGAAAATGGTGGAACCAAGAGCAAGAGGAGAGATAGGAAGAAGCACGGACAGTTCCAGCTCGATGGTGAAATATATGTCTCGTCCTCTACTTTTGGTTGCCTTAGGGTACATGGATCCAGGCAATTGGGCAACTGCAATTGAAGGTGGTTCCAGGTTTGGCTTTGAGCTGTTGTGGGTGGTGGTGGTCTCCAATGCCTTGGCACTGCTTTTCCAGACTCTTGCCACTCGCCTCGAATTGGTCACTGGAAAGCATTTGGCCCAGGTCTTGATGATGATCTTCTTTGCGATCCCCGATTTCCCTTTTGGCTCCTTTTTGCATTGCTGCAAATTTTTTTGGAGGTTTTGTACTTGAAACGTGTGAAGATTCAAGACCTGTTGGTGTGTACTTGACAAATGAATTGACTTGAGAGTTGAACACTGCACATCTTTGTTTGTCATCACATACCACATCTCTTTGTTCTTGATCACAGTACACATATCACATCTTTGTTCACATCTTTGCTCTTGATCATGTAGCACATCTTTTGTTCTTGATCAATCTGAATTTTGCTTGGGTGGATTTGCACTTTGCCTGGTGTGCAGATCTGCAGGGATGATTACCCACAACCCGTCTGCACCATTCTGTGGGTGCTGTGTGAGATATCTATTCTCACCCTTGAATTGACAATGGTATTGTCTCTATCTTCTTGTAATTTATTTTGCATTGAGTCTGTCTACTGTGCTGAAAAGGGTGAAGGAAGAAGAAGCTCAAGAACATAGTTGGTCACTGTAGTAAATCACTGCTTCCATCAGTGGAATATGCAAACAAAAAACCATGTGAACATGTGATATAGCATCAGAAGATCCGATGGAATTTTAACAAGCTAAAGCTCCATGGTGCTGTGGATTTTTACAGGTTCTTGGGAGCATAATTGGCTTGAACTTGCTCTTGGGAATGCCAATACTTCCGGGTGTGTTTTTGTTGGTGTTTGATACACTGTTTTTTCAACTGGTGGTATCTCTTCTGGTAAAAAAATGGAATCCTCCTTAACTCCACATGTTGAATTCATGTGCAAATCTTTCTCTTGTTTAGGGTTCAGGGTTTAGGGTTCATGTCTGTAGTTAGACCTAGAGCACCATGAACTTTTTCTCTTGACATTGGGTCATTCAAGTGGGTCAGTGTGATGTGTTGGTTACAGTAGCAGCTCTGTTCCAATGTTTCTAAAATTCTGGGTACCTTCCAGGGAGTGCAAAGTGCAGAGTTTTTGACACGAACTATCATAGGCGTGATTGTCATATGCTTTGTGTTGGATGCACTTCTTCTCAGCCAACCAACTGCAATGACACTTGCTGTTGGAATGTGCCCAACAATTCGTGGAGAAACTCTTTACACTGCAATGGCATTGGTTGGCGCTAATGCTATGCCTCACACATTCTATTGCCACTCACCACTTGCCAAGGTATGTTATTGTCATGAGAATCAGGTGTAAGTTGTAGTGCTACAACAAACTTCAGCACAGAAGTGGCCTTCTGAGTTGCCTTCAAGTGCATTCAGCCTTCAAACATTAGCACTGTGAGCTCTAATATATGTGGCTTAGTCCTGTTGGAACTGAATCGGTGTTGGCAATTCTATTCACATTCTGGTGGTGGGACCTGCAGAGGCAAATCACAGGTGGAGGAGAACTGTCAGTGAAAACTCTGTGTGAAAACAGTATGCGGGAGACAATCGGAGCTTTCGGGTTGGCATTGGTGGCAAATGCAGCATTGTTAATTGTCACAGCAACCAGTTTCTACAATGCAGGATTGGTGGTCATCACACTCCAGGATGCCCATGCACTCATGGAGCAGGTAACACAGTTGAAAGAAGCCCCCCAAACATTGGTGTTTTGTTGAAGAGGTCACTGTAGACAGGTAATTGGATACAGCTTGAAGATTGGAGATCGTGTAAGGGGGAAACTTTTCTCAGAGTATCTAGATGGGCTTGATTGCAGGTCTTCAGCAACTCCATTGCACCAGCAGTTTTTGGGATGACAATGCTTTGTGCAGGACAGTTGTTGATGGACAATGATGGGTCCTTGGCAGGACAGACAGCCTTAGAGGGTTTTCTAGAGACTAGGAGCATACACCCATGGATCCACCAAACGGCGATGAAAGGGACTGCAATCACTCTGACTGCTTTCTGTGCTTGGCATTATGGAGATGAAGGTCTATACCAACTGCTGGTATTTGCTCAGGTGATTTTAGCCCTGCTGATTCCCTTCACAGCGATTCCTCTTATCAAAGCATCTGCTTCAGAGGCTCGCATGGGTCCCTTTAGGATGTCTCTGCTGGTTGAAGGTGTGGCATGGGTCTCTCTCGGCTTGGTTGTTGCTGCAAATATCTGGCTGGTTTTTGGTTTGGTGTTTCAAGAAATTGACGAGTTTGCGGCTTTTTCTGCACATGTGGAACAACTTCTGGGGACTGAGAACTCATTTGGCAGTTACGGAAGTCAGACAATCAATGCATTTGTCTTTGCTTTGGCACTTGTGGGCATTGGTCTTTGTATCGGATTCTTGGTTTGGTTGGTTGTCACACCTCTGCAGATTGACAGGATCGCAATGGAGAGGAAATGGGTTGAAGCGTATGAACGGTTTGAGAGGAATGAGGTTGCTCGGGAGCTCCAGGTAGGAGGAGGAGCATCATCATCGACAAAAAACTCTGACCTGGTGATTCATGCTCCTAAATTCATGGGTGAACTCTCCAGAAAACGTGACATGAAGCAAACAAGGGATTCATATGCTTGGAAAGCACCATCAATGCAGACATCTCAAATCAACCTTCCTGAAAGTGGTAGCTCCAAAATTCACGAGCTTCTGCAATGGCCAGATGTTTCCCGAGTGTTTGGACAAGTTTTTACGGAGCTTGACTTGGGTATGAAGAAGGCACCAGATCATCAAAGAGTCATCCCTCCTGAAATCATCAGATGTTTGGAGGACTCAAAACCTGCTACAAAGGAGGAACCCAAAATTGAGTCTCTGGATAAAACCAAACAAGACATTCTTAGCAAAGTAATTGTGGAAACCACACAAGACATGTCAAGAAGATATGGTGAAAGTTCAGGCTCCCCACAAGACTCAGCTGGGATTTTCCATGTCCGGGAAATAGTTCCGCAGAACCTTGTCTGTGCAGATTCATTTGGCAGCAGTATATCCGCCAGTGTTGTGCAAGATGAAATCTTGGCAGAAATTGACTACTCAGAGGATACCATAGCAGCTCTCCCTGAACCAGAATCACAGGTCTTGATAGAGGCAGAACTTGAAAGGTTAGTAACCTCTTCAAGCTCCTTCTCTGGTGATGAGAATCCTGAATGTGCTGCAGATTCACCAGCTGAGATGACAACATCAGCAGCAAACACAAAGACAGTGGTGGCAATACCAGCCAGTGCTGGGCAGACTGTGGATGTTGATGATGATGTTGTTTGCAGTGCAGACAATTGTTGGGAGTCCAAAGGCTTGAAAAAAGCACAGATGGAGGTGGATGCTGAGCTACTAGAGAAAGATGATGATGAAGAAGAGGCTGATGGGTGGGATAGCAATCCTGAAGGCTTGGTGCAGCTGGACCATACAATGGTCACAGGAGAAGGAGATCTTGGAGCCAGTTCAATGAGTTCTCTTACACACGAGGGTCCAAATTCGATCACAAGTGTGGAAAGTATTCCTACTAGGACCAAGAGCAGTGAAGGAATTGTCTGCAGAAGTGGAAGTGGCAGTCTCTCTCAGATTTCAGGGCTTGGACGCGCTGCTCGCCGACAGTTTGCGGTCATTCTTGATGAGTTTTGGAGCCGATTGTTTGACTTGCATGGACAGCCCATCAAATGGCAACCCAATGCAGCCAGCAGCAGGATGTCAGGTGATCATGTAGCACAAGGAGCACAAGGAGCTATCCGGCAACAGATTGATCACAGTTCACCATCAGTGCAATCAAGCTCTATCGAGAGCTTTAGCAAGGAGAATAAACACAACTTGCTCTTGAAATCAAAATGGGGCCTACTGAGAAAGGGGAGTCTTAGTGATCAAGTGGGCCAGATGGATACCTACATGAGAGAACACTCTCATGCAGCAGCTTCTGCTTCCTCATCCTTTCTCGGACATCCACATGAATACTCTGGCAGGCCAGAGAATCTCTCTCCATATGCCATTGGACAGCATTACTCTAGCTTGTATTTTCCTTTTGATTCAGAAGAAACTGATAAACAGCATACCACAGAACGAGGTCCTCGATCTCGATCATTTGTAGCTCACAGTGCTGCTGCAATCCCTGCTACTGCACACTTGGGCATGCAGGCATTTGGGTCATCACACACGCTCTCAGGTGCCCAAGCTCTTCCACAGCGGACTCTTGGGGTTGGGGTTGAAAGAGAGAACAAGAACTACCAGTTGAATCTTGAAGATGGATATGGGAGACTGGCAGATTCAGGTCCTAGATCATGGGACACTTTGCTTGAAAGTGCAGCTCTTGGCCCTTTAGTATACCGAGCAACAGGAGAGCTGGACATACGAACTGTGTTCGATCATCCTGCTGTTGTAAGAGGCAGAGTGGGATCTGGTGAGTCTAGTGCACCTCCTCTGTCTTTTGATCAAATCTCTCCCTCTCAATCTCACAGAAATGGGTTTTCAATTCAGTCCAGACAAGTTGAAAATCATTCCTTATGGTCAAGACAACCCTCGGAGCAGCTCTTTGGTGGTGGTCTTGATGCAGTTTCCAGTAGCGTGAGGGGTGATAGTCTAGCCTCAACTCAAAATGGGAAAATGAGTCAGTTCAAAACAGCAGCAGGTGCAGATGGCATCACTGACAGTTCAGCTAAGGGAGTGGATCTTGAGCTGGAAGTGATGGAAAGTCTCCGTTTGTGTCTTCGCAAGATTCTGCAGTTGGAGGGTTCAGAGTGGCTTTTCCGAGGAGACAACGGGTCAGACGAAGATCTAATCGCTGCTGTGGCAGCTGCAGAAAATTTGAGTTGGGAAACAACAGATGCATCCCATAATCATCAGTATGGCATTCCTGGCAAGCAGTGGATAGTCCTCCAAAACCGTCCTGTGCAATCACCACTTCTTGTGACTAGCAATAATGAGTCACGCGGAAGGATTTCACGTTGTGGTGGTGATTTTTGCATATGGGGAAGAGGAGGCTTACTCATTAGCTTTGGAGTATGGTGTATGCATCGATTGTTGGAGTTGTCTCTCATGGAAAGCCGGCCTGAGCTTTGGGGAAAATACACATATGTATTGAACCGTCTTCAGGTAGTTGTTGTCACCTTTTGTGCCACCTGATTTGAGTTCAATGCTTTTTTCTTTTCCATGTGGCTAGCTGATGGACAATAGGCATATGACCAATACTAGTAATATCAGAGTAGGAGCACCAAATCATGCTTTTGCCTGAGCACCCCACTTGAACCTTGTGTTCTGTGTTGCACATCTTGAAGCTTATGGATCGTGTCTGGTTACCAGGGCATTTTGGAGCCAGCATTTTCAAACTCACACAGAGCACCTCCACCATCACTGTGTGGCTGTTTGTTGGAGCGAGGATCACTAGAGAATCTTGGTAAACAAGTACTGGGCATGACTCAACAACAGAGAATGTTCCGGAACACTGTGAATGCAGATCCTTCTGACTGCAGTTCTTCAACAGGAGGAGGCACATTTAGTGATGCTTACCCCTGTGACCCTTGGGCAGCTCATGATTCATCTAAAAGCTTGAAAGCAAATGGGGCCAATGATGCCACTATCTTCTTGGAAATCATCAAGGAAGTTGAGGCAGCTGTTGGGATTCGAAAGGGTCGTACAGGAACTGCTGCAGGAGATGTCGCCTTCCCAAAAGGCAAAGAAAATCTGGCATCTGTTTTGAAGCGGTATAAGAGACGCTTGGCTAACACAAGCTCCAATTCTCTTCTTGTTGGCAGCGGAGGGGAAACTGGAGGTGGACAGAGAGCCAGTGGATATGCCTAAAACCCCTTATTTTTGCAGTGAATATTCCTACATGTGGTGCTCTCAGCCCACTCCAAAATGGATACCGATCACTGCCTAAGCTCAGTGAGTCCCCCAAGGTTGGGGCCAAATGGCAGAGGATCCAAAGTAAAAGCAGGCAGATAAGTCTTTCTTCAGATCCATGTTTCTTCTTGGATTCTTTGATGATGTATTATCAACTGTTGATCGTGCCAGTAGTAGTCCATTTTCCAATGCTACGGATTTTTACAGAATGCAGATTCTTTTGGAGAAACTGCAAGTTCTAGAGCACTTTAGATGCATGATCAGTTTCTCATTGATCTATCCAGAAGTGTGCATATATCATCAGAATTTGGGGTTTAGGCTTAAGTGTTTTAAGGGTTTAGGGGTTTAGGGTTTTAGGGTTTCTCAGAATTTATACATACCCTTTTTGTTTGATCTGGGATGTCTTTCAGTTTCTTTAAAGCCTTCACTCTTGGGAATGAGGTGACTCTGGAAAGTATCTTTGTGAATTTGTCACAAGTTTTCACCCAATAGAGACCCTTTCCCTCTGCAATGCTTATGATTATAACCTGTTTGTCTTAAGCATGCTCTGGTCTTCTTAAGTGTAGCCCACCCACATGAAGCCTAAGTCTTAGACACATGCGTGATCCTATTTCAAAAAGCATTGCATGTGTGTGACCAACTAGGGTCGAAAGTCATTGTGGAATTTGTTATAATTTTTGGGAAAAGGTTAAATCTACCTCTTTGTTTGAATGTGCTCAATTATATTAAATTAAAATCATATATACCTATACGTGCAATCCAATACTAGGTTACAAGTTCAAACTATCACTAGGTCTTGCTAGATGCCTACCCTTGATAGATAACCAAGCCCATGAGTTACATTTTTTTTTCCGCCTATTTAGATATTGATTTTCATCAATTCTAAAATCTATAATTTAAGTTTAAAAAATGAACATTTCAGATTTTGATTTTCACTCCTAGTATTATGGTTTACAAGAAGCTAATCCAATTTAGGGAGAGGATAATGTTAATTGATATTTTTATTGATTTATTTTTATAATTACTAATTATCATATTATTTTTCTAGTATAGTAAATATAGTAATATAGGTAGTAGCTAGTTAAATTGAATTAGATGATTAGCTAGTTAATATTTGAATCTATTTACTAGTCATATCATTGTTTATGTCTTGTTAGTGTTAAGTTATTAGTATTTAGTTATTAATAGAACTCAAACATTATGAATATTTTTCTCTTGTACCATTTTACTCATTCAATGGAATACATTAATTGAATGCACATTAAGTTTAGTGTCTTAGAATTTCACACTTGCATTTAGCATGAAAAATATAAAAACACATTAAAACTTAAAAGTTTATATCCCTTGTTTTTTGAGCTCTTCCTCAAAACTTTACAACTATTCTCTTGATTCAAAATTCTAATGAATGAGGAATAAGTCTTAAAATCTTCCTTCCAAAACATAATTTATACCCAATTACTAAGTATGTTGCTCATTAGTTACTCACTTACCTAGCTAATTACATAATTTACAAAGGTAAAAACGAAAGATATGGATAAACCTTTTAATTGCAAGCAGTTTACAAATAAATTTTTTAGTGGTAAACTAGTTTGCAACTTCGAAATTTGTATCATATGCTTTGTCTCCCATTCCCATCTTGAAAACTATATAAAAATGTCTCCTCGTACATTTTTCATATTAAGAAACATGGGCCATATGGGGTGAGCCAATCAAGAAGGTTTTAACCTAAAATATTATTGTATTCACTTCTTAATTTATCTATTACCTTAACTAACATATTTAACCTACCTTCTTAAATATATATCTAGCCTAAGTTAGTAGGTAGGTGTCTAAACTAAATAAATAGGTAGGTAAATCACTTGCACATTTTAATAATTACCATGTGGCACCAAAATGAAGTGTCAAATGTGCAAATAAAACACATCACTTGTTGGATGGTTGAAATATATCTAGGATTTTAGATTGAATAAGTAATCAAACATTATTAAATGTATCACATGACATTATGCCATTAGTCAATTTCCCTAAAACCTAGGTAGTTCTTGGCCACACGATTGAAACAATCTAGATTTAAAAATTAACAACTTGGATTAAGTATTATTTATTTATTAATTTTGAAAAATAAAAAAACTAGAATTCAATAGTTTCCATGTGTAATATTTAGGGAATAACACATGGTATGATTTTGAATGTCACTAAAATAGTTGCATCTAGGAATTTTAATAGTCTTAAAAAGGAAGCTAGGCTAAATAGGTGAGTTAAAAAGGTTAAGCTTGGTTAGCTAGGTAAATAGGTTAAATAAATATGTTTGCATGCATGCCTTAAATAACCAAGGTAATTCCTAAGTATCATAAATGGTTCTTTAGGGAGCTTATGCAACCTTTAGGCAACCTTATATAGGTTAAAGCAACCCCTAGGTAGCTGAAGAAACCTACTAAGTCGTCCCACTAGAAGGGTAACCCCAAATTTGTAATTATGTTTTCAATTTGTTTTGAACCATAATTTGTAGTTGGAAATGACAAACCTAGTTGCAAAATGTTTTTCACAATTAAAATATATTATTTGTAATTTAAAAACCATTATAGTCAATAAGTACAAGTTGAAAAAAAATCTCAATTGCAAACATCAATCACATGTCAATTACCACTTTAGTTGTAAACAACATTTACTTGTATAGTCGAAGGTCATTTTTAAGGTGGATGAATTTGATTCATTAATGTTGCATGAGGTCATCAAGTTTCCAAATGTAATTTGCCTATATTGTAATTGAGCTAGGCAAAAATATTTAATCAATAGTTCAATGACCTATGGTGCAACCACATCCATAAGCTAAACCATGTGACACCTAGGCTAGGTCGCTTAAACATAGGTCTAGGTGGAGGCACATGGCACATATACCTAGGCCTAGACATGGTTAAGCTACATGGCACTTGGGCTAGGCCCTAATAGCCTACATGGTCAAGCATAAACTTAGGCCATGGGGGCACTTAATTAACAAATTAAAATCTTGTTTCATTTTGGGTTCAGGCTTAGGGGTTGAGGCTTTTTGTTAGTTCATGCCAAATGGCAATTCCATTTTCATGTTTTTCCAACATTTTTAGTCCACCTCTTTATATAGTTTAAAAGCTTGAAATTCAAGACAAACAACATGATATACACATAGTTACAATTTAGTCAAAAGTACTACCTACTAGCAACTACCTACCTACCTACCTACTTATTTAGAAGATATTTGCAATTAGAAATTCAAATAAGTGGATTAGTGCTACAATTGGTGATTTTCGAAGCATATGACAAACATTGACTTGAAAAACCAAAACCCTTCGTTATTGGGGCAATGTCAACATTGATGACATGTAGGTTGCCATCACCCACATACAACAAATTAGAGGCACTAAGATATTCCCAATCACTTTTTAACAAAAAAAATGAGAGCTTTGTAAAATTTTAATAGAAATGTATGAGGTTGTGTTTTATAGGATTTGTTGTTACAAACAGTCAACCACAAAGCACCATTTGGCATTGAAGAGAAGCCAAAATATGAACATGGTTTACAAGGCAATGGAATGCAACATAAGTAACATTTTCCATGCATGAAGTGATAAAATAATAACAATGGTGAATTGAATGGTTTCACCATTCTATAAGTGCTTCCGTCAAAAACTTTGAGCTTTCAACAAGCATTCGCAACACATGCAACTTGAACTTGAAGACTCTAAGCTTTTCACAAGCATTTGACAAAGGCTAAAAAACCTAGTTAATTACAAACAAAGGTTGGAAGCCCTAACAAAAGTTTTAGCTACTTGCAAAACATTCACAGTTGTTTGCAATTAAAGGCCAAAAACCCATTGACTAGTGCTAACTTCTTTTCTCGAAGTTTCTTTAAGTTGCCACCACCGTTGCCAAAATTGAACATGGAAAAATAATATTTTTCCTTCATGATGCTAATAGGACATTGCTAATGGAAAAAAAATGATGGAGATTGATAAGGAGTTGTTTTGAAGGTTGGTGTAAAAGAAAATATGGATTGATGTGAAGAAAGAAGAAAGCTTCAAAAGTCATGGAATTCAAAACAACAAATATTCACAAAATAGTACACATTACCAAACCTTAAACCGCAAAACTCATGTTGAACCCATTGGAATGGTTATTTTCCGACTTTTTAAACCCATGTTTATATGTGATTTGTATAGAAATAAAGGCAATATAATAATAATGTATTGATGCGACACTTTGGTAGCTTTGGCGAAAATTCTTTTAGGAATTTTTTTTAATTCAAAAAAAAATGTGTGAAGGAAAATGAAGAATCTTTTGGAATATTAGAAAATTAGAAAATTGAAATTTAATTAATTATTTGGTAGACATGTGTTATTCTTGTATTACAACAACATACAAAGGGTGTCAAATAGGCTTAGGTGTAGGTGTGCCAAAAAAATGTTATGGTCAATGAAATTGTTGGATTTGGTGGTTTGGATTTGGTTTTTATTTATTGTAAGTGAATTAAAAATTGAATTTGTAAGATGGTTTGGATGTAAGTTTGTGAGAATTTTAAAGGACCAATGGAAATGGTAGAAAATAAGCTTGTATGTAGGCTTGAAGATTTTTTTTTGCGTCAACATGATTACTAAATTTGGTGGTTTGAAATTTTTTAAATAATTATTTTGAGTGAACTAATAGTTCAAAATTACACATGGTTCTTGCACATTACTTGTACATGTTGTTTATAAATGTTAAAAAAATGGTTTGGTTAATTAGAAATGATTTTTCAAACTTCTACATGTTGCCAATGTGGTTTTATAGATTCAATTCTTACTTGATGAAGAATTGTTGGTTAAAAGGGGCCCCAAAACCATATTGTAATTGGGACTAGAACCAACTAACATTTGTGTAGACCAACATAGGTACATATTGTATACTATTTTGACCTTTAATGGGAAGAAAAGGAAATATGATTTTTGTAATTCTCATATAGTCCTCCTTGCAAAATTGAAATAGTGTAGTTGTAAAATGCAATAATAACAAAAAATCAAAACCTTGTGACTAAAGGAAAAAACTTTGAATTTATGGAATGTATTCTAATAGTTAAATAAATGCTTAAATTTCAACCTAAACTTTATTTTTTGAAAATGTGAAAAAAAAAAGGTAAGAATAATGGTGAAGGAGATGGAGGTTTATCAATTTAATAATATCTCTCAAACCCCCCCCCCCCCCCTCCCTTTTTTCCCTCATATGTTCCCATAGGATTTCCAATAGTTCATCATTATTTATTTATGTCAATCTCAAAATAGTTAGGAAAATTACTTTTTGAAAAGGTATTGAAATAATAATAATTTTTTGTATATAAAATAATTAAACCATTACATGGATAGCTAGTGTGCTTGAAACCAGACTCTAAATAAATTGAGAGAAAAAATCTTATATGTAAAAGCAACAGTGGTGGTGTTTGTCTGTGACAGGGTTGTCTGTTCTGCACAACCCTGTCACAGATTCTATGGCAGAACCGGTTATTAAAGGAAGAGGCGGGGGGGCGGAGGGGGGGCACGGGCGGGGAAAACCGGGGGACCTGCCCTGTTTGTCAAAATAGAAAATAAATAAATAAATACATAAAAATAGAAAAAAAATGAAGATAGACAAAATAAGAATAGAAAAAATAAAAAATTGAAACAAACATAAACCAAAAAAAAAGTAAAAACGCAAAAACTATAAAAAAAGGAATGGAAACAAATGAAACAAGGAAAGGGAAATACAGTAAAATAATTTTAAAAATAGAAAAAATAAAACTTATAAATATTGAAGAAAAACCCTACTTGAAAAAAAATGAGGTGTGTCTTCTTTCTCCAAACGTCAAACTTGCATCCAAATATATATATATATATAAGTGAAAAAGAAACACTTTATTTTTATTATACAAAATAATAATAAAAAATAAAACACATAAAAATAAAAAAATAAAAAAGTTAAAAGTTTCTAAAAAAAACTAAAACATGAACCAAGTTTAAAGAAACCAGGGGACTTCACAGTGGCCAAAGGTCATGGGTACCCACTAGTAAGTAAATAATTAAATAAGGGCATCAGGATAGGAAAAGGGTTGCATATTTTGAAGGTGGCCATAGCTTGCCTTTCTCTAACCAACTTGGTCTTCCTTGCACTTTATATTTGTTGGTCATGTGTAGGGGAAGGCTTAAAGCTTGATTATAATTGTTTCAATATTGTAAATTGAAGAAATGTATCTTGAATTATTATGGCTCCCTCCAAAACCAAAAATGAGTTAGCAATCTAACAAAATGTGCACTCCATTTGTTTGAAAGGAATTTCTATGACAAAAATAAAGGAAGAAGTTCGTAAGTGCTTACATGTGTATATGATTCGTGGAAAAAAACTAATTCTATTTTGCTTTTGTTGGGCACATTGCAACAACACAAAAAAGCCCATTAAAAATTTTTCGCTATGGAATATCAAGGGGGAAAAAAAAAATACCCTTAAAAAAAATTCCCTTAAAAAAGGACAAAAGAAACCACACCAAAATCCCATAAAATTCTCTTCCTATGGAATATGAAGGGAAAAAGAGGCCCTTAAAAAAAATTCTTTCAAAAAGGAGGAAAAAGAAACCACACCAAAATCCCATAAAACTTTGTTGCTATGAAATATGAAGGGAAAAAGAAAAACACCCTTTAAAAAAATTCTTTTTATTTAAAAAAATATCTTTTTTAAAAAGGAAAAAAGAGACCAGCTTTTTTACTTTCATTTCTGACTTGTAGCCCAAAAGTTTGGCTAAATTCCTCTTATGGATGTTTTGCCATGGATTTTACCTTTTAGCCATAGGGGAAGCTCAAAATCCTCATTCTAACCCAACCCATTACCTTACTTATACTCTTGAGAGTAGGTAGTTTGCAAGGGAAGGGAAGCTCTTGCTTTTTTACAACTCACAACCTAAACCCTCAAAAACCAAGCCCAATGCTTGGAAGCTCTTGTTTATGGTTGTTGGCCAAAATACTAGTCCTCTTTCTTCTTACTCTTGAGGAAGTTAAGCCATAAATGCTTTTACATCTCAACATTTGCCAAACCTTTGAGCCTCAATTTTTTTTCACAACACACCCATGATTTTCATTTGAACGGTTGGTTTATTTGTTTGATCTTAAATTTCAAAGTTTCACAATTTAGGTGGTGGGAATGTTAAAGAAAACCTTTAGGAGGTTCGGGGCACTTATTTAGGGGTTAAGCCAATTATGGTAGAGAGATGCCAAATGTCTAAGCTCTTGAGAAATGTGGATTAATGGAAACACATTTATAAGGAAGATTTTGGATGATGGTAAATTAAGGATGGCCTTGATGAAGAATAAAACAATTTATTCAAGAATGGTGGTGGAAAAAGAGAAAATACTTTTTTCCACAATATGTATGGTTTCAAAATTTGAAAACACATGCCTCTCCTACCTCCCTAAATTTTTATACTTCCATTTCTAAAACACATTCAAGTGCTTTCAAGAACCCTAAATTTATTAGATCAAAATGAGTAAACGATTGTTTAATATTCACAAGGACACTTGGTCACATTGGGAATAAATATAATATAAGTAAGGGGAGCTCGCTACACTAGGTGCTTTTAACTTATGTCAAAATTCAAAAATGTCTTCAACAAAAGTTTAATGAAAAAAATTATTTTGAAGTCTAAAGTCTAATTACCAATTTGCAAATAAAAGCATGAAGGAAATGGTTAACTAAGAGCAGCTCCATTGGCAATCACAAATCGGCTTATATTTTGGATGAAATACCACTATATTTTGGTTTGGACTAATAATATCTATTTATACATGGTTCAATGTCTTTAAAAGCCACTACCCATTAAAAATACTTATACATTATTTGATATGGTATAACAATTGGCCCAAGTGATTGCATTTAAATAATCTCTCACCTTATATTGTCTCATTGTCATTGATTAAAATGCAATTTAAACATTTATTTAAACAATTGAGACAATTTAAACACAATTTAGTAATTATGTTGAATGTGATAAATATTGTTAAAAACTTAAATAAAGCCCAAATAAGATTAGACTTCTAAATTTTGCACGTGATATAATGATCTCCAAGAAATGACCACTTCCAATTGACTTGCCATAGTATTTGGTCCAAGTGATGGATGACATTTGAATACTCTTTCATGATATACCGTCCGATTTATAATGTTTATGGAATTGACACTCTATGTTGCGGTGTGAATCCGTGTGAGAAAGACCCAAAATAGGAGGCCCAAGTAAGACCTAAGAGCACGACTACTCATCCTTGATACATGGACCACCACCTCTCTACAAGTGTATGTTTGCATACATCCAAAATAATGTGCACATATTCTCCCATCCTAACCCATGAATAATGAAATATTAGACCGTCTACAATGGAGGATTAATTACACACTACCGACCCATGATGAGCTAGTCATGACTCAAATCATTTTGTCTCTTGTTAGTCTTTGGAGAGACGTGTATCATGTTCATGTTTATAAGTTGAAAGTGGCCAAGGTAGTATGTTAGTCAAAACTTTCCATTCCCCAAGTGTTGTGCACACCATGTAAGCCTTCATGAATGAGCATATATGAACATATATCTATATATATCCTTCACCCAATCTATACTGTACATAAAGTCACTTAGTCTGTGCGTGCGTCTGTCTGACGCGACAGTTTCGCGTTTTAATTCGCCGGCGGAACCGGCCCAGACAGTCGGATTCGGAAAACGGGATTCAGCCGCCGGACAGTCGGATTCGGAAAAATGGGATTCAGAAAACGTGATTCGGAAAACGGGATCATTTCTGTCTGTGCTCTACAGTTGCAACTCCAGAGCTTCAAGCCTATCAACGCACTCCCGGACTTGCACATGGGCACAGGTGCAGCAGCGTCAGCTCAATATAGTATATTCCTCATGTGCACTCAAGTCCTAGATGACTAAGTTTTCACAGCATGGCGGTCTCAAAGTATGCATGCTACTGTAGGCCACCGCGATTGTACTCATGGAGTTCGAGTTTGCTTAGAATCTAATGATCTTCAGCTCCTCCAGGTTACAGTGATTCTTGAAGGATTTCTATTAAAGTTCTACGTGTTGTTTTCTTCCTTCTTTTTTCGTTGGTCTTCTTTATATTGAAGTTCTTTGAGTTCTTGCATTTGTGGATCGCAATTTCTGTTGTTGTTCCTCACTGATGGCTTTCAGAAGTACCGTTATACTGTGTGATTGTTCTCATTTGTCATAATGTTTTTTTGTTTCCGGGATGCTGGATTGTACAGGCCAGTGGCCCTTGCTCCAAAGATTGCAGAAACAGCACTTCTCCTTCTGAGTCCTGAAACCCACGTCCACGAGTATGTATGTATGTATGCATGTATGTATGTATTTATAGACACGACAATTCTGCATTTTAATTCACCGGCAGAACCGGCCTAACATTTGGTAGGTAGGTAGGTCGTAGTGCTGGTGGTGTCTGACTGTCTGTCTGTCCGTTTTTACCTTTTCAAAGTTACCTTTTATTACTTAATTTACCTAAGTTACTTTTTACTGAGCAAGGCAGGGCGGCCAGGGCAGCCGATGGGGGGGGGGGCCAGCTCTGCCCGATGGGGGGGGGGGCCAGCACGAGCTGGCCACTTGTTTTTTTCAACAGTTACCTTTTTACCGTATACATTTCAGTAAAAAGTAGCTGACTGTCATATTTACTATTTACTTTCCAGTAAAAAAGAACCTTGATCACATTTACCTTCTTCTACCAGCTACTTTTTCACCATTGACCTTTTTACCATTTACTTTTTTTTATAAGTTTCCTTGCTGGCCACTTGCTTTTTCCACCAGTTACCTTTTTACCATTTACATTCTCACCAGTTATCTTTTTACCAGCTACTATTTTACCAATGACTTTCTCACCATTTACCGTTTTACCAATTACTTTCTCACCTGTTACCGTTCTTCCATGTGCTTTTCCTCAATTAAATAAAAATCTTCTACCTCTAAAAATTATTTTTTATTGGACTTTTCATGGGGGACTTTTCAACGGATTTTTGTCACAAAAAATAAATTAAATAAAAATAAAATTAACCGCTTTGCGCCTTTGTGTGTGTCTCTCTTGGTTTAAAGAAACTGGGGGACTTCACAGTGTCCGAAGGGCATGGGCACCCACTAGTCTTATATATAATTTCGCTTGTTGCGTGCGTCTGTCTGTCTGACACGACAATTCTGCTGCAATATTATGGCAGAACCGGGCAATGCACTACGTCTGTCTGTGACGAGGCCCGGCGTTCAGGCCGACCGAGCCCGGCGTGGGGGTTGGGGGAGTGAGAGGTCTGTCTGTCCGTCCGTCTGTGACGAGTCCGGGTGGACGGGCCGTGGGTGGCTGGGCGGAGGACTCGAGCTGTGATCCGTGAACACGGCCGACGAAGAAACGGGTAGTCCACGTAGAAAAGGTGGACCCGATCAATTATCCAGTGTTCGTTTATCGAGGTCCTGAAACCCAGGTCCTGGGAGCCAAATATCGAGGTCCTGAAACCCAGGTCCTGGGAGCCAAATATCAAGGTCCTGAAACCCAGGTCCTGAGAGCCAAATATCGAGGCACGGGCGGATTGTGTCCGACCGTCACGGGTACCCACTAGTCTTATATATAAAGTCACTTGTGGCGTCCGTCCGTGTGATGCGACGTTCCGCGGCAGAATTGGACTCGGTTCGACAGGGCGTTCCGACCCGTTAACGGTCTCTGCCATGCCGATTCTGCCATGCCGATTCTGTCTGTCTGAGTCCCAGGTCCTGAGAGCCAGGTCCTGAGAGAAAAGTAATAAACGATACAGAGAACTCCTGAGAACCGGATTTGAGTTCTATGAGCAAGCCTGTCCGGTTCTCCAAAAAACCGGATTGCAGGCACGGGCGGATTTGGGTTGTGGTTCTTTCACCTTCTTTTGTATCCCACCATCAATTCTTGTAACCCATTTAACTATGGTTACCCAATACAATTGAGTTACTTTGTTGCTTGAATTCTTGGAAATAATATAAAATATATGGGAGTTTTAAGACCATCCAAGTGAAGGAAAAAGAAAAGGCAGGCACGGGCGGATTGTGTCCGACCGTCACAGGTACCCACTAGTCATACTTAATGCATGTGAAACACAACAATGGTCCAATTAACAATTCTTTAGATTTGGCAAAAAGAGACCAAAAGTTGTATTTTGTCAATCTAGCTAGATCCAAGACTTGATTTTGTGATATAGATTATGATGATGTCCAACACATTTGTAAAAGTCGCAAACTTGTCAATAAACCTAATGCTTTAACACGTGGGTTTAACACTCTACATTAATTGAATGGCAACTTGAAAGCTTAGACCATATATATACTATACAACACAAATGGACTTTTTGGAGCTTGCAAGTCTTGTAAGTCCTTGTACTTTCATCCTTGATTATGTTCTTTTATATGTTAACAATATTTTAGTTCATTCCCATGATCTTATTCAACACTCAAAGTCTTTGGAATCCTTTTTGTGCACGAAGGAAGATGCTAACATGGGGGGAATTTATCTTCGATTCATAAACACAAATGACTTCAATTAAAAAATAAAATGCCTCACCACATTGGTCATAGTATTTAATAGTGTGTGACCCACTCTAATTCAATAGTCTTTTTAAATATATTCTTGAAAATTCAATAGCTATGAAAAGACGTATATTTGAAAAGACTCATTTCAATTCCCATTCAAAATAGATTCATAACCAAAATTTATTTTTTTGGAAGATGAAATAATTTAAGACCTTATATAGTCATCCTTGCACCTAAATTAGTTTTGGTGCAACCCTTTTCATTAGAATTATTTTCCAATTTTCCTTAAACCAATTCCAATATAACCATCATCATTGAAATTTCAACATTTTTGGATGTAATTCCTATGACAATGGTTGCAATGGACCCAATTTAGGTGTTGGAACAACAATAAAATCTTGTGTTATTTTGTCCTACCAAATAGATTTTGGTTTTGAATCTATTTCGAATGAAATGCAAATGTGTCTTTTTAGAGCTACTTATTTTTTAACAAATGGACTCTTGATGGAAATAAAGAAAAAAAAATTAATATTTTTTTGCATCAATTTGCATCCCATTTTTTTCAGTTGAATTTTAAATCAATTGAATTCAATAAAAATTCTGAAATTCAGTTCAAATTGAATTGAATTGAATTTAAAAACATTGATTGAAATTCAAACCCATTGGAACTAGATTCAAACTAAATTGAATTGAATTCCAATTTGAGTAAATTCAACTCAAATTCAATAAAATTCATATTCCAATTGAAGATAAATAATGGGATGCAAATTGATGCAAAAATATTGAAAAATTGCTCATTGTTTCCATCATTTGTGAGTTCATTTGTATTGAAATTTTGACTCAATTCAATTCAAGTTGCATGTAATGATATTTAATATTTTCATTGGAAGGGAATTTAATTTTCAATTTGATTTATCATTTCATCATCAATGGTAGTGTTTAACAACATGAAGTGCAAGTGTAAAGAAATATTAAAGGTGCCAATGTACTAGGAATATAGTTTGACAATATACCTTGTGTATATCTCACTAATGAATGTAGCTTGTCAACATTTGACATTGTGAAGATTTGCAACCAAGAGTTTGGAAAAACAACATTAACCCTCTCACACCTTTGAAAACCATGCTTGGCACAATGTTTTAAACTTCGTGTTCATGATTTTTATTTTTTTTTGTGTGAATGAGGGCATTGACAATTAGCATTAAAAGCTTTTTATTTAATTGGGATTGTTATCAATTCTAGTGTGAAGGTAGATGCCATTGGGATACTTCAACTACCTCTCTTAAAACTTCTTTCAATTTAAGAAACAAACATCTCAAAACAAAAAAAATTCAAAAATTTTTTTTTTCAAAAGAAAATCTTCCTAAAGTTACAAGATGCAAAGGTAAAATAAAGATATATATATATTATTTTATTTATTTATTTATTTTTTTGAAAACCACATTTTGGAACAACTTGGGGGTGGGTCATGATCATGGTCAATAAAAAAAAAATTCGAAAAGTTGGGGGGTAACAAAAGCTCCATTGGCCCTTTGGGTGGGTTGGGTTCACTTTTGGGTCTCGTTGTTGGGTATCATATAGGCTTGTGGGGCCCTAAATTTTTTTTTTCTTGGTGGACCAATAACCATGCTTAAAGGCTTAAAGGGTGATGGTTTTGTCAACGAGGGGGAATCTACATGGAGGATGATAATTCAACCCAAACTATTAAGTGTATGGTAACGCTTGGGGAGTAGGGCATTCTTGAAATGAAATGAGGGGTCGGCCGATGTGACCTTGCATTTTGGGAACACCATCTAAACCCTCCTCAAATGGCCCCATCAAAGCTCAACCCTTCCGTTAAGGGAATTGATTGGTGGCAACGATCAAGGAAGAGATACAATGGGCTCTTACCCCATACAAAAGCCACAATCCCCTAAAAAATTTTAATTAAAAAATAAAAAAATAAAAAAACATAATGCCCTTGTTACAAGCATAAGTGGCGCCCGCCGGAGGTGGCCTTGCCCAGGGATAATTAGGGCAGCTGAACAACTCAACTACAAAATGTTTTCAAGTGCTTTATGTACTTGTGATGCTACCAACAAGAAGTAGGAAAAAAACTAATGTTAATGTGGGTGATGGGTTTTTAGGGTTTAGGGTTTAGGGTTTAAGCTTCTAGATCTTTAGAAAGAAGGGGTACAAGCCAACCTCATGTCATCACTGGTTGACTCAGAACTGAAGAAGAAGCCTCCCAAGTGGGCTACAAATTCAAACCTCTTCTGGTGTATAGAAAGTAAAAGAAGAATCATTGAGAGTGTAGGGAAAATGGTTTCTTAGAAAATGGATATAAAAATCTAGTCTTACCACTTTTAATGAAGGGAAACTAGCCAGCCACCCAGCCCTGCCCAAGGCTAAATTTGGTGGTTCATGGGGAGCTTTGATGGGGGGCAAGAGTGAACCAGCACCCACCAGCACACCAAGTAAGGATGGATGATGGCAATGAGGACAGAAACAAGGCATCACAAACACACTGGCCCTTGCCAATAGATAAAAGATGTTGTACATCTAACTAGTGTGTCCACACTCTGAACATCAAAAGAAATCCATTCCAATCGAAAAGAGTCTAAAACACTTTTCTTCACCAAAGAAACCGATTCTAATAAGGTAAAAACTTCCAAAAGTTGGATCCAATGCGAAAAGTCGCCAATCAAACTTTTTTCATGCCCTATTTGATGATGGGTTCAAGTAACACCTGGATGCAACTCTTGCTTTTTGGATGGGGAAATTTTTTAATTCACACCTTTTTTGGTTAAATTCACACCCTTTCTTCGCACGTTCGATTTTATGCAGACTAAACTTTAAGAGTATGTTCCTTTATCAGGTCCATTACTTCTGCCAGCAAGTTCTCGAGTTGTGCCCTGATTGACCACAGACCCCCCACACTTGCGTCCTTCCACGTTTAGGGTGAAAGAAAGGGTGTGAATTTAACCAAAAAAGGTGTGAATTTAAAAATTGCCTTTGAATATTGTGCTTTTAGGATACAATACTCTCCCAAGTCAAAGAAACCTCAAAAAAAAACACACACACACACACACACTGTACACATAAGAACCATGTGATGGATTCCCCTTCACAAATCAAACCACCGAATGCCAAGTGTGATGGGTGGGGCTTGTAGATTTGCGGAGTGTAAATCACCACCCGCTCTGATTTTTCCTTTTATATCATCACGGGAAATTTTTCTTGGTAAAACATGAGGGTTGGGTACTAAAATCTTACTTTTTTAATTTTAAAAAAAAAAATATTACTTCAGGATCAGAGAAAGTGCCAGTTCCAAATTTTTTCAGGAAAAAGAATCGAATTTCCCCGGTTTCGGGTTTTTTTTCCAAATACCTCCAAGAAGTAGCGTGTTTTCATGAAAGAATCCCTAAGGAATAAAGGTGGTTAGATATATTTTCTTAAAAAAAAAAAAAATGGTTACATATTCAAAATGAATTCTTTAAATTAAAAAAAAGAAACTGCAGATACGAACCCTAAGAACCGCCCCAATGAAGGGGCGAGGGTCGGTCCATTCCTTTTTATTGTAACCGCCCAACATTGTATAAACATTAACCAAAAGGAAGTACCAAGCAAACAAATACACACCATCCAATCAAAGCCTTATTATTATTATTATTACTATTATTATTTTAAATCAAAAAATAAAAAATAAAAAATCTAGACAAATAAGGAAGAGTTGGCCACTTCTTACTTGCTATTGGGTTTTTTATTAAAAGTTTTGGGAGCAAATGGAGCAAAATCTATTGCGAGGAGAAAAATTATTGGTGATTGAATTTATGACTATTATATTTTGATGAGAATTTTTCATTGGATTTGAAACTTAAAGCATTTAAAAAAATTGGAGATACAACTCTTCCCTTCTTGTTATGTTAGGTTAGTAGTGTGATTAACAAGACATTTTTTTAAATTTTTTTTTCCTTTAGGGTCTTGGGACTTCTTTGATTTTTCCACCCAAAAAAAAAGGGAGCAATGCCCTCACTTTCACATTCTCCTAAAATAGAAGTGAGGATGGTGAACATACTTTTAGCCACTCCCAAAAATAGGCATAAAGAATATTTTTCTTTTGGGCTAAGTATATACTTTACAAGAGTGAGGATTTTGGGCAAAACATATATGGAATAAAGTGTGCTACTATTTGGAACAAATTGGGAACATTACAAATAACCATTGGGCACTTGGTGAACCATATTGAATACATTTGGGAACACCAAATTGCCCCACCCCCTACAAAAAAAAGAAACAAAACCTCATCCACCTCACCCCGGAAAACCATGAAAGTTCATTGCAATAAAATACAACCACAACAACAACAAAAGGAGAAGGAAGAAAGAGGAGGAGGCAATGAGACTTGGGCAAAAAAGAAAAGCAAAAAAAAACTCTTGGGTGAAACCTGAAACAAGATGGGAAGGTAGGGGGGAAGGTTGTTGTTGATGACAAAGACTCAGAAATTTGCTATACATGGACTCTCTCTCTCTCTCTCTCTCTCTCTTCCTTCTCTCTTGTGAAATCCTTGATCAACAAGTGTTGACAGCAGCACATTTGTAGCTGTGAAACTCAATTGTCTGGTGGTGAATCTGGTGTAGAAAGAAAGAAAAGAATTGAGGAGTGGTGATGTCTTGGGTTGGGGTAGTAGGGGGTGAGGGATCAAATTTTCAAACCACACAATACTTGAAACCCATAAACCCAAACCCAAGAAAACACAAGAAACACACATTAGAGTAATTTGAGAGGGCCCTTCATTACAAGTGTTTTGCTTTGGTTGTTGGAGCTTTGTGGACCTAGCTTCTTCTTCTTCTTCTCCTTCTTCTTACAGTTTTTGTTTTTGTGGGTTTTCAGGTTTTTTGAACAAATTGTTAGAGATTCTCCTTTACTGATCAGAGAGCTACAAAGCCTTGGGGGTTTGGTGTTAGGTCCTTACAATTCCATGAATTTGAAGTTGCAACCACTTGGGTTTGACCACAAAGTCTGACGCTGTTGAGAATTAAGGTCAAGGTTTGAAGAAGCTTCTTGCTTGGGAACCAAAAATATATACATATATATGTTTGTGTGTGTGTGTGTGTGTGTGTGTGTTCTTGGGAGAGAATTTCTTAGTATAAGTCATGGGTGTGGATCAGCTGATTTGTGGACTGGCAGCTTGTGAGGACCATCGTTTGTATTTGTTGTTTTTGAGTGTTTTTTTTGTGTTTTCACAATTTTGAAGCTCCCCGGAAAAAAAGAAAAAAGAAAAAAGAGAGAGAGTTGGAAGCTTAGATTGTTTTGTGATTTGTGGGTTGTCCTCATGTTATCAATCCCATGGAGATTAATTTGTGCGTTCAGCTTGAAGCTGGATCCAAATTCCAAAGCAATTAGAAATTTGCAATAATAAGAATCCAGCAGTCTAGAGTCTAGATTGTCACCACAGTTCTAGCTGATCTCAAGGAGTAGTACTAGTTGTAGCAGTAGTACAGGGAATCGCATTTTTGCTGGCGGAAAGAGAGATGGCAAGAGGAGGAGGAGGAGGAGGATCGGCAGCAGTAGCAGCAGCTTCAGCAGCAGGAGGAGGGGGAGGAACAAAGTCTAAGTTCCAATTCTTTGGAGCATCTCAGTTGCTGGATCAGCAACTAATGCAGGGGATGGGGACGATGGGATACAGAAGCATAACAGTCTTCATACTACTAGCGATTGCCGCTGTGTGCTCCTGCGTCTACATGGTTCAATTCTTACTCCTGCAAAACGGCACCGATCTGGATCACAGTAGCAGCTCCTCCTCCTCCTTCTTCTGTACTCAAGTTCATGAGAATCTTCAAGCAGCAGCTACTAATCTTTCAGCAATCAGCACCCATGATCATCATCTGCCGCAAACCACTGCGCCAGCAGCAGCTCCAGCTTCACCGCCAACAACAAAATCTCCTTCTACCACTGCTACTGATCTTTCGAGAATTGTGTTCGGGATCGGTGCAGCTGCGAAGAACTGGGCCTCCAGGAAAGAGTATATAAGACTGTGGTGGAATAGCTGTGGCGGGACGAAGCTCCGGGGATTTGTCTGGTTGGACGAAGAAGTGAATGGAACAATTGTAAGGAGCGATGAGCAGCAGCAGCAGCAGCAGCAGCAACAACAACAAGGGGAGGCTGAGGAGGATTCTTCATGGCCTCCTCACAAGATCTCGGAAGATGTTTCCGACAGAAAGAGATTCAACTGGCGACGTGACAACAACAAAGCCGGAGTGCGACTGTCACGCATTGTTTCCGAGACTTTCCGACTTGGGTTACCGGAAGTGGATTGGTTTGTGATCGGAGATGATGATACTTTCTTCTTCCCTGAGAATCTGGTCAAGGTCTTGTCCCAGTATGATCACACTCGCATGTTCTATGTGGGAAGCTCCTCTGAGACTCATGCCCAGAATCTCTACTTCTCCTACAACATGGCTTTCGGTGGTGGTGGGTTTGCTATCAGCTTCCCCTTGGCCAAAGCTCTTGCACAGATGCAAGATGAGTGCAATTTCAGGTACCCATTCCACGATCATCTCTTGCCATCATCACCACTTTCTCCAAGACCTCCTCTCCTTCTCACAGTCAATCTCCCCTTCCAAATTGGACTTCACAAAATTCTTCAACAAAATTTAGCTCAGTGAAGCTTGCAAGATGAATCTGCAAATTCTTCAACAATTTATAACTTGGTGAGCTGATCTCAAGATGATTGCAAAATTGTTCACCAAACAGCTCAGCTAAGCTTGCTTGCAGGAGCTCCATTTTGCAAAATTCTTCAACAAGCTCAGTGAAGCTTGCAGGATTGGATTGCACATTTGAGAGAAATGAATTGATTCTTGTTTGATTTTTTGTTATCAATTTTTTTGCTAGTTGAATCTCCTCAGGATTTCATGGATTAAATTACCAATTGGATTATTCCTTTTTCCTTTCATTCTTCGATCCCACATGTGACTTACAAAAATTTAAGATTTTTGTTGATTCGGTGGAGGAGGAATTATTATAATGATGATTTTGATTGTCACAACTCTTCCTTGTTACTACAAGAGCAACAAACTCAAATGATCTGTTGTTTTGTTCATTTCTTTGAATTTGTGAGGAATTGGGGAGACCCAATATTTGAATGTAGTACTTGAGCTAAAAGAAAATGCTATTACCTTGAATTTCAGCTTTTTGAGATTGCAATTTCAATTTGAGATCTGTGTGTAGAACACCACATGTGATGCTGGATCACAAATTTTTGTTGGAAATGATTATGGGAACAGGTATGGACAGATGCTAGGGAGTGACGACCGGATCTATGCATGCATATTAGAACTTGGGGTTTCTCTTACTAAAAATCTTGGATTTCATCAGGTAATTAAAACAAGCACACTTTTTCTTTAAAACTCTAGGCAAACTCTTATCTCTTTCCAACCCGAAATGTCATGTCTGAATTAAGCAACCAAAAGATCAAGTTTCTAACATGTTACTAATCCTTGTGAGGAACAATTGGGTCACAAGAATTGTGTGTGCTCATCTACATTATTAGTTACTAATCTTTGCAAGGAACAATCGGGTTGTCGCAAGAATTGTATATGCTAATCTACATTATTAGTATCACTAATCACTAATCTTTGCAACAAAAAATGGGATTGTTGCAAGAATTGCATACACTAATCTACATAGGTATGAATCTTTGCAACGAAGAATCGGGTCACAAGAATGCAAGGCTGATAATATGTCAAGAAGTTTTAAAGGAAAAGTGTGCTTGTTGGGGTATGCTGAGAGTTACAAAGCTGAAGAATTGTCCTACAATTACTTTGTGCAGATGGATATAAGAGAGGATCCCTTCGGAATACTTGCAGCACATCCAGTGACACCAATCCTAAGCATCCATCATTTGGATTCAATCTCCCCAATCTTCCCACACATGAACCAGGTGCAATCTTTACGAAAGTTGACTGACGCAATGAAGGTGGAGTCTGGAAGTGTCATGCAACAGTCCATGTGTTACGATGAACAACTGAAATGGTCCTTCTCAGTTTCTTGGGGTTATGTTGTCCATGTTCATTATGGATTCCTAAAACCACATGAAATGGAGGTAGCCATTCGGACATTTAAATCTCTGCAGAGAAAATCGGATGCTTCAGCATTCTCATTCAAGCTTCGAAGCTATAATTCAAAGGACCATTGCACACACCCAACACGATATTACATGGAATCTATGCAAGGTCCACTCAATAACTCCAACTCCAACTCCTCTCAAGACTTGCTTGAGAGCGTTTATGTCAAGGGAGATAATGAGAGAAGAGCAAAGGCTGATTGCCATCAACCCTTCATGGAAGTCATCAATTTAGTCAATCGGATACGAGTTGTGAAGGAGCCAATTCCTGAAGATTGGTATCAGGTAATTAATTTCTATATACAATTTCATCCAAGTAAATCTTTCTGATCCAAAATGGGTTTGCTTTGCACTAATGATTCCAACATCTCACGAAGAAAAGTTTTAAGTCCATGGGTGTTAAAATAGGGATTACCTCAGACACCAAAAACCCTTGGTGAATATTCGAAAGCAACTGAAAAACGTATAATCACATCCAGGTTAGACATTGCATTTAATAGTTGGCAAAAAAACACAAGAGGCTCAAAACCTGTAAAATGGGTCACCTTAATATTTCTTTATGGTCATGATTGTGTGCAGGCACCACGAAGATCATGTTGTAAAATCCAGTCATGGGATAAAGAGGAGATTGGCATCCACATTCGGACTTGCCAAGAAGGCGAATACCTTATTGGTAAAATAAGCTAGTCTAGTAGCAATAGTTATGTAATGTACATACACAAAATTGTTGTGTCATGACAGGATGTTTTGCTCGGGTCTAGACTTATTCACAAATTGCTGCTGCTGAACACAGCAAGCAGTCAATCAACCCATTAATCATGAAGAGGAAGGAAAGACATTACTACAGAATTCAGCAACATGCCAAATTGCCTGACTGCACAGGAGGAGACTTGTGCTTGAACTTAGCAGCTTGTTAGTCTTACACTGTACATGAGCTCTTGGGTTTTTGGCAGCCAACAACATTGGATTAGAGAAAATGTATTCAGAATCCCGATGGGTGTCTCAAGGAGCAAGCTCACTTTTCCACATTAGTTTGTTCTGAAATTGTCATATTTCAACAATAGGTTCCCATACGAGGATTAAATTTTTTTTTTTTTCTACTTTCTTCTCTGGACTATAGCAAAATTTGGCTAATCCCTCTTGTGGATAACTACATCACAAAGTTGAAAATAAATAAACCCTTGCGCACCAAGCAATTTACAAGAATCATTTTTTCACAATATGAAGAGAAATGATTTCTGCATTATTTTTAGTGCATGAAACCATGGTCACATTGATCTAGCAATTTCATTCTGGATGGAATTTTGCCACTTGGGAGGGAAAAAGAGAAAAAGAAAAAGAAAAAGAAAAGAAGGCAGTGCACATTTTACACTGGGATTCTTTGGGGAGAAATCGCCAAAGTTGCCAGATTTTGAGGGGAAAAAAAAAATCTGAAATTGCCAAATTTAGACAATGCTAGGTTAGCAGGATTCTTAAACTTTTCTACTTTCCTTTCTTTTGGATGATCATCAGACCATCTCAAGATTTTTATTTATTTATTTATTTATTTATTATTATTATTATTATTTTCAATTTCATGGTTTTGAAAGTTTGGTGATATTTTTTTCTTTTTTTAGCAATTTGTGTCAAATTTACACTTTAAAAAAAAGCTTGGGCATGGATGGCAATATGATTCAAATCGGGTGAAGTCATCAACCCAACATAATCCAACATCACACTTCACCCGATTTGAATCATATTGCCAATTGAGGTAAAAGGAAAAGATTTTTGTAACATGACACAATGCAAAGAAAATTTTGCAAATGACAACAAGAACTTGTCAAAGTCTTTAATCAATGTGGATGTTTCGTATGTTATGACACGATTGCAACTGAGGCAGACGACAACCAGATCTATTGATGTTTCTTTTTAATGTCTGATCATCATCTCTCCTCAGCAGACAATGTTCTACGGTCCCCATGTGCTCAAGACACATACTTCCTCCTTACACCTCTTACAGAAATTGCTTATGATGAGAGATGACTATTAAGTAGTTCTCTCTTGAGGACATCATGTTGTTATTTTTTTGGTGGGTTTTTCCCAAGAAATACAACCCAAACATGCTCTGCATCAGGCTTTGTCAGAGGTTACAAAACCTCAGTCCTGTACAATGCTTGTTTCTAAACCTTCTGCAATATTTTAGCAGTCAATTTGTTCAGATGTCATGCTGACACTCAGCAGTTAATGCACAAGATTCGAGACTAATTATAGTAGTTGTACAGTTACGACCAGTGAAAATATATGTAGCAGCAGTGGAGAGGCGCTCAGGAAAAAAGGAAAGACAGGATGAAACTCAGTTTATCACCAAAAATTGATGGTTTTCTGAGTTTCATCCCCCCATTGCATTGAATGCTAATGGACTTTTTTGCAGGTTTTTTTTTTCTAGTCTCACCCTGTGTATGACCAAACTCGGGGGTTCTGTTGCTTTGTTTTTCTTACTTTACGGATAACTCTAATGTTATCCCAACATAAGAGTTATTTGTAAAGTACCCCCAAACTGGACACTAGTTTCACCAAATCTGAGGATGAAATGAGAAATCAGGATGAAAGCAGTATACAAGGTTTTTTTTTCCTTTGTACAATTCACACACGAGTTTTCTAACTCGAACAAGTGAAAAATTTTGCACACAAAGAAAAACCATCGTAGTGAAAGAAAATTAATAAAGAAAAATTTAGGGCAAATTTAGCAACATATGATAACATATTCCCAAATAATGTGTTCCAAATTGCTAGCCAAGTTTGGAGGAAGCCATGTCCTTTCTTTAGGGTTCACCTTTGGAAATACACAAACCCCAAGTTCCACATGAGCTTGGGTAGACATGAAGAGTGACACACATAAAGAACAATGAAAGGCATGAGTTGCAAGGCTCATATAGTAGATACCATCCATGACTTAGGGCAAATTTGGTTATTATTTTCTTTTGATGAAAATGTTGGGAGACCATTCTTTTCAAGACTACTATAGTACACGAAGGAATGGTTTTGGCATAAATTTTTAATTATTTCTTTTTTTTTGAATTTTTATTTATTTATTACTCGTGCCAAATTTTTAATAATTTAATTAAATTAGGAATTATTTGACAATTTGTTGCCGAATCGGTACTATGGTAGGTACCTAGTGGTTAGACGTGGGGAAAGGATGAAAAACATCACCAATCCTACTTGCATAACCCAATCAATATACATTGGAAATTGAATTTTCAATTGTGAAAAGTGAATAACATATTTGAATTATTGCCTTACATTTTGAATTGGAATTTTTTTCATGTACATGTATTATGCACATATGTTGATTTTCTCAATGTGGTAAAAAATAATAAATCTTAAAATAGTTGTGTACCAATTGTTATGTCTTTGGACAAAAGGCTTAATGTTTTTGCAAGCATGTCCCAATATATTTTAATATAATTTTTACTTAATTTTTTTACAGGTCTCAAAACCAAAGTATATAGGATGAAAAGACAGAACTCTGGTCATTACCCAACTCGATGAGGCTGTCCATCGATGAGAAGTGGGCAGGAATGGATGAAAAGAAGAAGAAGGCCCAGTAGGTGGTTCTCAGGGCAGCTGCTGCAGGAGGACCAACTTTGTCGTTGCTGCTGTTACGTTTGTGCTGCTTCAGCTGCCGCATTCGATGCCGGCGAGGGATCTTTGTCGCCGTTTCTCGGATTTAGTTTCCGTCTCTTAAGCAAGCAAGCAGGTACACATTTATTGCTACTTGCGTCAGCTTCTATGTCCCGTGGTTTCGCTCTTTTTCTTCTTGTTCTTTGAGCTAGTTTTGAGCATTTCAGGGTTCTTCTTCTTGTGGCTTCTTGTTGTTGTAGCTGCAGTGCAGCAGCAACAGCAACAGCAGTTTTTTTTTTTCCTCCCAAACAAACTTGTAACAAAAGTGTTCTGGTGTTCTTGCATTGCTTTTTCTGTGTTTTTTTTTTTGGGGGGCCTTGATCGTGGTGGCTCAATCTGTTTGAGTCTTCTTGAAGACATACCAATTGTAGGAAGGATGATAAGAGAGAAGTGTTTTCAGAGTGAGACAAAAACTGTAAGATACAGTGGAGCATCAGAGGAGGTGGTATGGAGAAGAGGGAGACAAAGAGAGTTTGTGTATTAAGGAGTCATGTAATGCAGTTTCTGAGAAGCTTGTTTGATTGCTTTGGCAATGTGTTGTAAGTTAATGGCGATGAAGCACGTGAGAAAGAAGGAAGATAGAGAGAGAGAGAGAGAGAGAGAGAGAGAGAGAGGAGTGTAAGTCCCAATCGACAGGAGCACAGTGAGAGGTAGGGATTAGGGCATTGACTGACATGCAATAAGGGTAATGTGGAATGCAGTTATTTGTGGCATCGAGGGTGTAACAGCAAGCCTGCTTTGCAATGCTAAGGAATGTGGCATGGATGGTGGTTGGCTGCCAACAGCTATGTCAGAGAACTTGATTGGCAGCCTTGAGAAGGCAGTAGTAGGGTCTTGCATGTGCTGGATCATTGTCCAATTTCAGTGGTGTTAAGACTGGGCTTGCTTGAACTGTGTCTCGCTGGTGTCAAAGCAAACCCTAAGAAGACTCTGACCTAAGTTACTTGGAGAGCTTCAATACTTGTTGAGCATGGTCATGGTATCAGATCGTGGGATCATGTGTAGGGATCTCAACAGTAGGGAGTCTGTTGCTGGTGATGATGAAAGTAGCATTGGTTAAGACTGTGACAATTGTGTCTAGGGTATTGTTGGAGGTATCTGTGGGGTGTGCTACTGATGAGCAACAGGACTTGATTAGGCAGGCTTTAGTGGTAGGCACCTGGTATCATCTACAGGGAAGTATTGTGAAGCATTTTCTCCACACGTCTTCACAGATGTGAAGACAACTTGGAAACTGGAAGAAGACCATATGGCTCAGTTTGTAGGAGTGGATCATGCAATGTATGCACATAGTCAAGTACATGCTGCTGTGGCCCAGCGAGACCATGCTGCCCTGCGTCGCATCCTTTCCACATTGCCGCAGCCTGTAAGACCTGGTGAGGTTTCCACGGAGTCACAATCTCTGGAAGCTGAGCAGCAAGCAGATGATGTGTCTAAAGTTATTGACAGGCGTGATGTTCCTGGTCGAGAAACACCCTTGCATGTGGCAGTTCGTCTTGGTGATGGCGATGCCGTGGAGATGTTGATGAGTGCAGGAGCAGACTGGAGCTTGCAAAATGAGCAAGGATGGAGTGCATTGCAGGAAGCTGTTTGTGCAAGGGAGGAAGAGATCGCTGTCATCATAACTCGGCATTACCAACCCCTGGCATGGGCCAAGTGGTGCCGTCGTCTCCCTCGCCTTGCAGCAACTATGCAGCGCATGCGGGATTTTTACATGGAAATTACTTTCCATTTTGAGAGTTCAGTGATTCCTTTCATAGGTCGCATTGCTCCATCTGACACTTACCGAATATGGAAACGAGGTTCAAATCTTAGGGCAGACATGACTCTTGCTGGTTTCGATGGGTTTCGCATTCATAGGTCAGACCAGAGCTTCTTATTCTTGGGGGATGGAAGTGAGGATGGAAAACTTGCCCCAGGCACACTTTGTGTCTTAACCCACAAAGACAAGGAGGTGTCAAATGCTTTGGAAGGGGCAGGTGTGCAGCCATCAGAGGCTGAGATTATGCAAGAAGTCACAGCAATGTCACGGACCAATATGTACAGGCCAGGTGACCATCCTGTTCATATAGCTAGAGAGAATTCCGCTCCTATATCTAAATCACAGCTAGATATACATTTCTTGTGTTCTGTATTGCACATCAAAGAATTTCCTGAGAAACTGAAACTAGATAATTCCTTGACTCAGGACCTGAATTTTGATTTGACCTTAGAAGACAGGAGTTGTTTTATTGAATCAGAAGGACAAGTGCTCAATATAGGTTTTGCACAGTAGTCTCACAGCAGCAAGCATGAGAAGAATAGTTGCCACTGTGTATGCAAGAATGCAAGACTGTTTGTTGTTTTACTACAAGGTGGCTGAAAGGAACTTCCTGTGGCAGGCATTGATGTTACACAGGCAGAGCTTATTGCTCAGACCACTTGGAGGCGCCAAGAGAAAACAGAGATGGTTGGTGCTTGGAAGGCCAAAATTTATGACATGCACAATGTGCAGGTCGGTGTTCCTTGTTCTTAGCTTTCAAGTTAATTTCATGTGGACAGAATCTCTTTGGAGCTAACATGGACTGGCAATGTGGAAAGCATTTGACCAATTGAGGTGTGTACTGTGAGGGTGCTACTGTAACATATTTTAGTCTGTTGGAGAGGTTTTCTCCTACCACAAGCATTTTCCAAATATAGCAATTTTGGTCATGTACAGGTGAGTGTTAGATCTAGAAGGGTTCCCGGAGCAATGACAGATGAGGAGCTCTTTGCAGCTGAGAGCGAGAGACAAGAAGTTGAGGTTGAAGAAGACTACAGCAATCTACTAACAGCAGAAGAGAAAAAGCAGCTCGACTCTGTGCTGAAATCAGACACTGTAGATAATGGAGATGAAGGCTTAGATGGTGTGGGACAACCTGAGCAAGGCATCCAGAATGGAAGCTATGTTAACTGGGCAGAGGATTATGACTATGGGTTTCCAGATGATGATTCTGATCTGAGGCACATGCCTAGTCAGAATGGAAGCAGGGAACCCCCAGGGTTCACAAAAGAGGAGAAGAAAGGGCGCTGGTTTGGTTGGGGTAGAAAAAGCTTAACACACAACAATGCTCAAAAGCAGGTGGTCGAATCAAATGAACTGCTGTCTGATAAGGGGTCTGAGGCATCCAGTTCCAGTAGTGAGACCTTTAGAAAGGCCAAGCAGAGCCCTGGGCATGTAACACCACAAAGTCAAAACCCATGGAAGCAAGTGAACCAAAGAAGGCCTGTTGATAGTCGGAGGTCTGTTGACAGCCAGCTCCCTTCTTCTTTTGAGAACCGGGTATCATTGGACCGGCGAGCTTCTAATGTTGATGATTTTCTGTTAGCCAAGGGAAAGAAGGCTAAGGAGATGAAGGGTAACAACTTGCAGAATAACAGTAACAGCAGCCATAACAATAGCAGCCACAAAGACTTGTTGAAAAGTAAGGCTCGTCGAAGCATGGTAAGGCCTGAGGCCACTTCAGAGAGTGAGTACAAGAAAGGATTGAGACCTATCCTTTGGTTGACACAAGATTTCCCTCTGAAGACTGAGGAGTTGTTGCCACTTCTAGATATTCTGGTGAACAAGGTCAAGGCTGTGCGTCGACTGCGGGAGCTCCTTACTACCAAGCTGCCTTCAGGAACTTTCCCTGTTAAGGTCAGTAGGAGGCTACAAGAGTTGCTTTTTTCTTTGGTCTCTTATTTTTGTGTGCACCTGATTTTGGTGAGTGAGCATTCATGAACAAAAACCCTGACTGACAAGATGTGTAGTTCTTGTTTTAGTGACAAAATTGGATGTTGCAATTCACAGGTGGCTATCCCAGTGGTCCCCACCATCAGAGTTGTGATCACATTTACTAAATTTGAGGAATTGAAACCTTCTGAGGAGTTCTCAACTCCCATCTCTAGCCCAACGCATTTTCAGGATGCAAAGGTGGATGCAGATGTGCCCACCACAGCAACAAACGTGTCTTGGCTTTACTGGATCAGAGGCTCACAGAATTTGACAAAGGGAGGTGCTCCAAATGGTTTGGAGGAGCAGCTTGATGAGGAAGCTGACCCATTCCTGATTCCCAGTGATTACCTGTGGATTGACATGGAGGAGAAAAAGAGACGATTGCGAGAGAAAAAAGGAAAGAGTAAAAAGGAAAAGAAGCCCCCCACGTATCCCAAGGAAGGGTTGGAAAGTGACATGGAAAGCTTGTAGCTGTTTTTCATGTGCTTTTGTTACTAAGACAGCTAGATGATAATTGGGGAGGGTAACATAGGTGAGGATATTTTAGCCGGGGTTGTTGGAGCCCTGATCAGGTGGTCAGTCTTCTTGCCACAGTTGGGTGGCCCTCCCTACACACTGGCTCCCGGCATTTATTATTGAAATTGTCCATTTGTAGATGGCATTTTCAGGAGTGGCTGAATGTCCTTAAATTCATTAAACATTGGTTTCCTCTAGTTTCCTTTCTTAGAGTTTGGTCATTTCTCAGGTACCAATTTCTGCCTTAGCTTCACAGTCATGACCTTTTGACTGACCTGTTTCATTTGGCCCATAAACAGTTCAGAATCTATTATTGTTCCCTTGCAGGCAATCAAGAAAGCAGAAGAGAGAGCAATAGTCATATGTGGATCTTCCAGTTCATTTAGAGCTTCTCTTCACTAAACTCCTGTGAAGGTGCACAGATTCTGCATGTTTTCATGGCCTTGTTTTGTTTCAGTCTCTAGATTTGTAAATTGTTGACACCAGGCATTCAGTAATTTGCAATTGTGAACTCACACCCAGTGAACTTCCCTCCCTATAAACCATACAATAGCTTGACATGCTTATCTGACTACTCCCTAGGTGCGGAGAGTTAGCAAAACCTGTTGCCCAGTTTTGCATGCATGCTTGAGAAGTGTGCACAGGAACTGATGTGCAGTCTTGGAAGCAGCAGGAAATGCAGTTCCTCACAACACACAGCAGGCTCTCTTATCATTCAGCAAGGGCCAACTGACTCCATTTGTATTAGTGTGAAATGCATCTGTATATTTCCATGCTTTGGGTGACAACAACTTGATGATTCAGGGCTTGTGAAATGTAATCTAACCTGTGAAATGTAATCCATGGACAGATGTGCAAGATCAAGAATATATATACTTGAAGCATTTGCAGAGCAACAGTGCAGTTTTCAAGGACTTTGAACCTTTGTCCAGAAATAGAGAAGCTGTCTGTTGTGGTAATAGAGAAATTTGAGGGAGCAATTTGGCTGAAGAAGAATCACAGAGGAGCTTACAAAATTGCAGAGCAGAGAGGACCTTACAGTGTGCTATTGTTGAAGGCAAGGATGTTAGTACCATGACATGGTGACAGAAGCACTCCACAACAGCATACAGAGAACGAGAGCCAGTCAGTGGACTGCATTGAACTGATGTTGCGATTGGGTTCAGGACATATTTAGCCTCAACTTTTAGATTGTTTTCAAACTTTCAAACAGCAGCACTGGATGATATCACATCAAGCCCCCAAGACATGAGGAAATTGAACATCTGCAGTGGTTCAGAGTGACTGGATGCTAGGAGTGAACTGAATGATGACAGTATGGAGCATTGTGAACACAATTGTGTCATCTACAAACATTGTGAACTATATGACACATGATTATGACTCATGCATGTTGATCACAGATGTTTCTGCAAGAATTTTGACTCTAAACTAGGAATGGGAAGGTTAAAAGGACATGACAGAGTAGTATTTGAGTTGCACCCTTAGTCATCCAAGTCCTCTATGTGGGGAGATAAACTGTGCTCTGGCAAGCAGGTACTCTGTGCCTCGCACCCACACACTTGTCGGTGACCACTGAACCTCCTCCCATGCCAACCCATCCTGTAGCACCTGCACACAAAAACATCCTTCTCAGAACAGATGCATGTGTATTAGCTTCTGGTCAGAAAGTGTGATTTTGAGTTCTGAAATTCCAATTTGCTTCAGAAATTGATGAGTAATTCAATTTCAGTAGGCAAGAAAGCTGACCAACACACACAGCAGTAGGGTAGCCTGAAGAGAAAGCAAGCTAACCTCAACATTATCTGGTGGTGAAGGAACACCTTTGATGCGCATGGAGGATAATGGCAAAGGTTGTTTGCACCTTGACCACCTGTACTGTTCATATGAATCTCCAACAGGAGGTTTGGAACAGTGTCCTTGACAGCTCTTCTCTCCATTCTGAGGATGGTTGTCTGGATTTGGCTTTTCCCCATTACAGGCTCCAGATCCCTTGCCTTGGTCTCTCTCTGAGGAGCTGACTTTCGCTTTTGTTTTTTCCAGAGTAACAACAGGTTGAGGGGACATGGATGTTGCAGTGGTCAAACTCACTGTGCCATTGCATGTTGCTCCATTACCCAAGTATGCCAATTCATACCTGAAATAATGCTTGTGATTATGCAGGGCATATTTGGCCATATTTCTTCTGAAATGAAAAGTCATTTGAGTGATAAAAGAGTTCCTAAACATATGTTATGGTTAGTGAGCCATTTTCTTGTCTTTGTGACTGTGCATTGGAATTCAAAGAAATGACTACACCTACCGGTCCCTATGCGTCTCAGCATAAAGAACATCACCCTTCTTCAGCCGCGCAGAGGTATACTGTGACTTTTTCAAACCTCGATCAGCAACAATGCTCATACTGTACTTCAACCTGAACAAGTGAAGACACAATTCAAGAAAACATATGCTTTGACGCTAGAATTTAAACCAACGGCATGGGCACAATACTAAAATCACAACTTGACAAGCTACACTAAAGAACTTAACAACTGGACTAGAGTGGAAGAAATCCCATCAGTGGAAAGGGCAGAGAGAGAGTGCACCAGGGCTCATTGCAAAGATTGTATTGAATTGTCACTTCACATGCAAGTTGTTGCTGGAGGTATGTGTTCTGCAGATCATAGCCCCTTCATGTTAGTCAAAACCCTCTGTTCCATCATCCAGGACCACAGCATGTTGTGCCCTACTTGTGAAATATGAGTGTTTCTGGTGCAAGGTCTGTAAGTCAGTCCTGAATTTCAATTCCCAGGAGTAGCAGGAAGCTTAACACCACTAACCAGAGTGCCCATGTTGTGAAGCTGTCTTTATAGAGGTGAACAGGAGAGACACAGAATGGGGTTACTCACTGAACATCCAGCTTTGGTACTAACAGTCCATTCTGTGGCAGCAGGACCAAGGGTAGCAGCAACAGCAGGTGTGTGTGTTAAATATGGTTTCAGCTCTATGCTCCCACCTCCTTCCTGGCATCCGTTCATTGACATGTCAAAATGTCAACATAAGAAACATAATGTATTCCCATGCACAATCACCACAGTTTTAAGCTCAACTTTAGTGTGGATATTAACTGCTATGTATACCACTCAAAACCTGGCCTCTGGCAGATAGCACTCTCACAAGAATCATAATTGCACCTCCACAGATGAACTCCATGCCCATGTTACATACTGTAACCAACTTCTCACTGCCAGGTTGAAAAGTTTGCATGTGCAAAAAAGGCTAACACGGACCTTGATGATTTGGCAGCGTTCTACTCTGTAGCTGCAGCCACTTCCCCCTCCCCAGGAACGAGATCTGAGACTGTTCCTCAGCATTGATGTGTACACTGCACAAACATTGTAAAATGAGCCCATCTGCATTTTAGTACAAACTGGGAATAAGGACTTCCAATGTCACAATGCTGTAATCTGCAGACAACAAGAAACAGTAGAATATAACAGAACAGCCCACACTTCATAAAATAAGGATTGGAAACTCTGTAACATTTAACAAGTTTGGTCACACTGTATCAAACTTAATATGCTGGATGGGCTAGAAGCACACTTTCTTGAGGTGGAATGATACGAATTGTGGCATGAAGCTCAGAAGCAGGATGGAGTGGAAGAGTGGCTGTGGGGGTGTAGTAACCTGTGTGCATCAGAACTGCATTGCACCAGACCAAGGGTTAAGTGGGTGTTAAATCTGTACACATTGTCCAGGAGCCAAAACCCTAATTGAAAACCTCTCAAAAAATCCCATTTACCAAGAGCAACAGGGACTCACACAAACATGCATGTAAGTAAACATTTGGACACAGGAAAGTAAGCAAGGTGTGAAAGAATTCTCATTTATGTTGATCTCTTTACCTGCTACAATGTCAGAATCATCTGTATAGACATCTGTGCCCCACAGCTGCCGTCCTTGGATCTGAGAGAGGTAGGAAAGGAACAAGAATGATATTTCAAACAATGAAGCATAACAGTGATTGCCTGTTCCCTGTAAAGCAAAAAATTAAAAGTTGTACCATGTAAGCAAGTAGCATTGATTTGAAGTATATGGAAAGCACCTGGTGATTGGAAGTGGTGGCCAAGTCTGCAGGAATATGAATTTCAACAGTGAAACCAGCCTGGCTTGAAATGTTATCCTTTGTTGCTCCTGTAGCTGCATTAGGACCATAGTGCTTCCAAAGCTTTGCCAGCTCAGGTAACCCTTCTCCAATCTGATATAGTAAAGCTAAGCTCTCTGATTGTCCTGCAATGCCAGATTTGATACCCAACATCATATTGTGAAATTCTCTCACCCGAACAGATGAAACAAAGCACTAATCCATCTAAACCCAACACTGAAACTACTTCAGGTCTACACTTCATCGGAGGCTTCATGAGCAGCAACTGTCATTTGTCCTTGACCTAACCAAATTGTTCTGCAAGAAAAAAAAACTCATCTATCTCTAAGATTGGTCATGATTCTAGCAGTCGATCTTTTTCTTGAAAACACCTCTAGATACAATTCATTGAGATTCTAACCCCCAAAGCATGGTCACATACATATTCATGCTCAGAGAATTGTTTCCTGCTCCGTGGATTGGTTTCCCAAAACACCTCTCCATCTCTGTGTGTTTCTGAAAACTGCAGTTTCTCTAACAACTTATATTTTAATACAAGAAGCAAAGCATCTGGTCACCAACCATGGGTCTTGCAACAATGCATCTCCTCTTTCTCATCTCTATCTTCCTTATCCAGATGTCCTCTTTGGTGATTCAGCTCCCTTTCTCTTTCTTTGTCTATCTTGTCTCTTTTCTCCCTGTGTGTGCCCTTCCCCTCGTCCCTTCCCCAATCCTTCTCTCGCACTTTGTCCTTTTCCTTTTCTTTCTCCGCCTTCGCCCTCTCCCTCTCATCTCTGTCAGCTCCCCTTTGCTCTGGCAGATTGGGAAGAGCAGGCATCGCCTCCATTCTTCTGTCATTCCTGTCCTTAAGGTCTTCTTCTTTCTTCTCCCTCTCTTTCCTTTGTTCTTCCTCTCTGCTCTCCTTCTTCCCGCCGTCAACCCGGTTTCTTCCTAAAGAATCCTGCAGCTGCAAGAGATTACCCTCTTGCTCAAGAGCTGATGTTCTCGCTGGAACCTCAGCAATTGCGTCTCCGCTTCCCACTATTACTTCTTGCGCAAACCCGCTAGTACTGTCACGCCGCGCGACTTTCCTGGGCATCGTTTCTGCCGCATTTTCTCCCGCGTCCACTAAAAACTGCCGCCCCCGCCGCAGACTCTGTTGCTGCAGACTTAGTTGTTGATGATGATGATGATGATGACGCTGCTGCTGCCATCCCTGTCGCTTGAGCTTGTTCTCCACAACTCTGATCTCATCGTGCGATCGCTTCACAAACCCATTCGTCATCTCCACCGCAATGCCAACAAAAAAGAAATTCTCAAAACCCACCACCAACACTTCGCACCAAACTAACGAAACAATGCACACAAAGACGCAACAAGTTGGAAGCAATTTGTCAGAGATCCCGATCGAGAATCCTAACAAGCTGAAAATGTAGATACAAAAATCCTCCCACCATTGCAGCAGCAGCTCGCAAAGATCGAAAAGTGCATGTTGCAACGCCAAAAGAAACAATTAACCAAATTCTCAGCCAAAAACAAAAAGGAGAAGACGAAGAAGAAAACAGCAATGGGAAATTATTTATAGCAAGAAGGGCTTAATGTCAGCACTGGCTGACTTGATTTTGTACCTACTACCCACATACCTACCTCCCAACATGTCTATACAATATACCTACATACCTACCTAACTACCTACCTACTCCAACCAGTGTTGAGCGGTTCTCACTTTTTCTTTTAGAAAGAACCTGAACAGGTTTCAAGCCAGTTCTCAAAATGAAAACTTATTGAGAGCATCTCCACCCCAAAACTGTAAACAACTCTTTTATTTAAAAATAGAATACCATTTAACGATCACTGTCCCCACCCACAAACGCCCCTTTTAAACACTCAAAGACCACCCATAAAAGTCCCTTTTAAACACTCAAAGACCATTTATGTCTTTACATCTGGACGAGTAATAATCACTGTCCAAATCCATAGTAGAAAAAAAGCTTTTCAAGGAGTTAAAATGACCACTGCCAAATGGACCAGCAATGCGGGTACGCAGCAGGATTTAACGCTCTCCTGCTGCAAGGTTTCTCGAAAAGGGGTGTTTGCAGGTGTGGGGGTGGAGATGCTGTCATATCATCAACTAGTGGGTACCCGTGACGGTCGGACACAATCCGCCCGTGCCTGCCTTTTTTTTTCCCTTCACTTGGATGGTCTTAAAACTCTCATATATTTTATATTATTTCCAAGAATTCAAGCAACAAAGTAACTGAATTGTATTGGGTAATTATCTTTATTCCTCCCATATATACTCAAACCATAGTTAAATGGATTGCAAGAATTGATGGTGGGATACAAAAGAAGGTGAAAGAACCACAACCCAAACCCCCACTCTACCCTTCACCCCAAACCCATCCCCCAAAAAACCTAAAAATTTGAAGCCTAATACCCTCTTGATTCCTACCCAGAAAACCTTGTGTTGCAGTGTCCACATACACCATCATCTCTAATTTTAGAAGCCAGGACCTCGATATTTGGCTCTTAGGGCCTGGGTTTCAGGACCTGGACACATCCGACTGACGGTTCTGCCATAGAAAATGCTCCCAGAACGTTGTCGGACGGACGAACGGACAAACGCAACAAGTGACTTTATATATAAGACTAGTGGGTGCCCGTGACGGTCGAACACAATCCACCCGTTGCCCTACTTTACATCTTTTCATCTATCTATTTCAGCCTTTTTTTTTCGTTCACTCCAAACCCATCCCCCAAAAAACCTAACTGACACTTAACTTAGGAAAAGGCCGGGAAAAAAAAAAAAAAGCGTCACGGACAAACAGCCCGCCGGAAAAGGGTCGAAGAAAAAAAAAAACCCTGGCGGAAAAGGGCCGGTTCTGCCACAGAAAGCAGAGCACAGACAGAAATGATCCCGTTTTCCGAATCCCGTTTTCCGAATCCGACTGTCCCGCGGCCGAATCTCGTTTTCCGAATCCGACTGTCCCGGCCGGTTCCGCCGGCGAATTAAAACGCGGAACGTCATCGGACGGACGGACACACGGACGGACTAAGTGAATTTATACTAGTTAGGATAGTGATACTTGTTATGGAAACCTGATTGACGGTTCTCATTGGGATGAGAATTGACTGAATGAGAACCTAAAAGGGTATGAGAACCTGAAAGGGGTATGAAAAACATCAGTGTCAAATAAAATATGAGAACCTGGAAGGGTATGAAAAAAATCAGTGTCGATTTTTGATTAGGCTTTAGGTTAAGTCCTTAGCATAGGTAGGTCTTAGGTTTAGGCTTTAGTTGGATTTTCTTTTATTTTAATTCCAAAAAACGGGCAACAGAAATGTTTTTGATAATTGGGTTGTGAGAATTGTTTTTGAAAACCATTGTTTCAACCAAAAGTGAGAACCGCCCAACACTGGTAACTTGGTGACTTTTTTGAGAATTTCTGCTATGAAAGTAAACTTGCTAGGTATGTATTTTACTGTATTTGTTCATCACTATAATACTATTCCAGTGTTGGGGGGGGGGGGGGGTGGGCAAATGACTCTCTGACGGTTATCAGAGTAGTTCTCCAAAAAATCAAATAACCGATTCCTGATGTATAAACAGAAGACCTTACTTAAATAAGGAAGATCGTTACATAAGCAAAGGGTCCTTATGGCCGGCAGTACAAAAATACTGCCTGCTTCTTTTTTTTCCATATCTGCCCTTGACCTGATGCCCAGACATGTTATGGTGCTGCCCCTTAAAGACTTTGTGTCCCATTGTGCACATTCTGAGCTTGTAATCGATACTAGGTGTTTATTGCAGGCCCAAGATGTGCATAATAGGACCCAAAGCCTATAATGGGCAGCACCAATATATAGAGAGGCATCTCCAGACACATGATCTTAGACAAGGAAAATGGGCAGCCAGGAAAAAGAAGAAGAAGGCAGTCCTTTTGTACTGCTGCCATAAGGACCCTTTGCTTTATTTAAGGATCTTCCTTGTTTAAGGTCTTCCATTTATATATGGGGAATTAGTTATTTGAAATTTTTTTTGTACTGACTGCATTAATGACCATTTGCTTATTTAACAACTTCCATATATAACCATAGTTCTCCAATTTTTTGAAAAAGAATCAAACAACTGGCTATAGAATTTTCAGGTCTTTTCATGAAAATTGCCAGTTCTTTGAGATTTTAAAAAAATGACTGAAAACTGGCTATTCTTCAACTTCAGTTTCTTCTTCTTCTTCTTCTTCTTCTTCTTCTTCTTTTTTCTATTTCCTAGAAAACCAGAACTGTCAGTTCTTTATGGTTACATTACCAAGCATTGGAAAAACGGAAAAGAATAATACCTAGTCAGGAATAAGGATATCTCATGTCCATCACCAATGTGAGGGCAATAGAGAATGTGAGTACAAAACAAGCTTGAACATATATAGAGCTTTTCCAAACTCTGGTTTTATAATTATTGTGCTGTAGATTATGGGGGTGGCTGTTTCCATAGACTTGCTTAGAAACATTACCAGCAAGACTTTTTCTGCAACCAACACTGTTACTTTGGCAATCCTATTGCATGGTCTAAGCAAGCAAGCAAGAACTGATATAGTTTGAAAGGGAAGAAGAAAAAGGTTTGGCAAAACATGAACTAACAAACTTTCCTCCCCCAAATAAAAACCTTTAGAATGTATGAATTGAGACTACTATTATTACTGCCTATCACCCTTGTAGGAGTGGCCTCATTCCCCTATGCCTTTCAACACATTGACCACAGAGACATCAATAGGATGATGCATTATAGAATACAGCACCCACATTTAAACATATTAGAATGAACCAGCACATATCTTTGGATGTCCCACATATCAATTCATATAATTAGAAATCACACAATTTTTAGCATATGGTCTAACTCTAGATTATGGGCCTTCCATGCCTGTCCCCTTAAAATGTATTTGAAAAGTAAAGTTAGGAACTTCTTAGAAGAATAATATATGGTTTAAGAACCGTAAATTCTCCTACCTTCTAAGTCATACATACTAACTACAATTGGCCATATTACAAAAGATAGAGCATAGTGCACAGCTTGGTCCATTTGGCTTAGACAACATGCAGCAGAAAAGAGAAGCATTCAGGAGTCCAGATATGCTTTGAACTGTAAACTACACATGCTAAAATCAAAAACAGAAGCCACAGAAGAAGGTTCTGTTTGTCATACTAACCTGACAATGATCTCAACCTCAGACCCAAAGCTCCCAAGTCCGTCATCTATTGCTCCTCAAAGCTGGTCAGCAGATCTTCACTATTCACATGTTCAAAAGATGAAAACACAAACTCAAGATAGCACAAAAGTTGTTCATAACTGCATCAAAGCACCCAAATTTCCCGTAGTCAGACAAGCTCACTACTACAAACGACACTCAAACCCTAAACCCTAATGGGCCCCCCAATGCCTGATCATGTTTACTGCTTGGCTTCTCAACCAGAGATTTTTAGCAGACATAAAAGTCCCAGTTGGAGAGCTATAAACATTTTGTGTAGATGTTTATAGCTCTCCAATTCATAGCTAAGTGCATCCAAGCTTTCACCTATTGAAACTGATCCCAACCAATCCAATATCTGAAACACAGATTGAATAGTGAAATCAAGCAACTGTATTCATGTCAGAAAGGATTACTAGGAGGGCATTATAATGAGACAATAAAATCCTGTTGAGTTCCACTTGCATATGGCATGATATAAGAAGGAAAGACTACGTGCTGAAGTATTGGGACTAATCATGTTACAAACAAAGCAACCAACATTTCAGATATCAAATAAATAGAGTTTTTTAATCTCCACATTGTACATTGCTGCAGCATGTACCTTGGAGCCATGATAATTCTCAAGAAATAAACAGAAGTCATATTTTTTCTTTGTCCTTTAGTTCTCAAAATAATGACCTACAAGAGAGCTTCAAAAACAATCAAAAAGGGTTTAGGGTTTTAAAAATCAATTCTACCTTCATATTTTCTACAACAGGCGCATGGATGTCAACTATGGCAGCTTGGGCATCATACAAGTTGCAAATTTCCCAAGTGCTTATTATTCACAGTCACAACCCTGCCTAGTAGGAAAGACAAGGCCCAATGGGCACTTGTAATGAAGGTTCAACTTGAAGAACATTATTTTCAACACAACAAAATTCAAGAGTACAATTATGAATATTGTTAGTCATGATCTATGCTGTGATTTGTGAAGAATGTATTTTGAATACTATCATATCATCCATATGATCACAAGTTTCAAGTGATGTAGCAAATTGTGTTGTGTCAAAGCAAAATTGTGGTCTACACCTACAAATTGCAATTCGCACACAAGCTTATGTTAGGGTTAGCACCCATAATAACCCATCCCATCCTTTTCAAATTTGTACATTCTAACAAATAGTGTAGTAAGTGTGGAAGCTGCTAAGGTACTGTAGTATCATGTTAATTTGAACCATTAAACTTTGGAACTTTTGTTTTCTTTCTTTGAATACAAATATGGTGAGGTTGCATTGATGTAGATTTCCCTCATGATCTAAATAATGAATTAAATAAAAATCATGAAATTTTTAATGAAGAGGCTTCATTGAAGGATTAACGTCAGGTATGATGAAAAATTAAAATTAGGAAATGTGTGATTTGGTCTTTACTTGTGGAGTGTCTCCTCCATCTCAATAGGTTCCTTGTATTTGTGGGTCTTGCATTTTATCATTGTATATAAGGTGTAAAACCAATGTTATTTTGTCAATTCTTTACCCATATTAATTACATTGCTCTTTCCCACTAATTAGGTCTCTACAATTGAAGATTGAAACCCCATTGAGAATTCAACATAGGTCCTTGGGTTACCAAATACAATGCAACATTCTCTACTTCACAAAATGCAAAAGTCTTAGTTGCGAGGGCATCATTTTCACACTTAAAATTTGGATGTCATATAATTACTAATCTAAATCTAAAATATACTACAAATTACTAGAATACGTGTAAATGGTTTTGCAAAACAATGTGAAGCCTTAGTAAATAAACTGGATTGACCTTGCAAAAATGTCCTCAAGATTGTATGCAGCCAAGTAAGCTTCATATGTTTTGGCTTAATAGAATGAGAAAGATTCTATGGGCTATTTGGTATTTGTTTGCTTCAAAAGCCAATCTACATTGTCTCCATAAAACAAGATGGAATATATCAAGAGTTGGAAAGGAACATGTATCTAAATAGTATTGCACAAACTTTTCGATCTTGAATTATTCCAAGTAAAGACCAATTTAACAACTACATAATAACAATGTCTAAGGGATTGAGTATGATTTTCAAGTTTTCACTAGCGCACCTAAATAGAAGATTATCTCCAAAGCAAGTCAAAGTTCCAGCTTCAAACCTTGTTCAAAATTGGAAGCAAGGTTAATATAACACATGGATATGGTGTAAAAAGGTTGACAATCACCTCCTTTCACCAATTTGGTGTGTTGCTCAATCTTGGGCACATTTTGATATGGTCTGATTATGTTTGGTTTTCACTTAGTACTTACTCAGTAACCAACAATATAAAAGGATGTATAAGTTTCTTTTCCCCTTTCAACTATTATTTATAGCAAAATTTGGCTAAATTTCCTTATGGACGATTGCCATTTTTAATCTTCTTATGATTTTTTTATATTTTTTGCCATCATTGATTTTGTTTCAATCAATGTTGGTCATTCTTGATTTGAAGAAAACCTTTAGTTATGGTCCTTATTAGTTGTCATCAATTTTGAAAGATATTTTATATGTAATAATAAAATAGTTTCTTTTGCCAAACGTTGGCCCAAAAATTAGTATTTTGTAAGAAATTAGAAAATATATACATACTCTTGTAAAATATTATTTTCACATTTGTATGATTGTTTTATATTAACTTTAAACCTTCAAATTTAAACCCAAAAAAAAACTAACACAAAATAACCCAATATCACAAATTGAAATGGAACAACTTTCAAAAGTTAATAAAACCTTAATCCTAAAAGTGAAACCAAAACCCAAATCACAACCTAAAATTCAAACTAAAACCTTCAATTAAGAACTATAAAATAAAAATTCCCAAAATAAAATTAAAAACATTAACCATTAATTGCGAATGGAACTAAACCCTAATTATAACCAAAATCAAAACCTTAAACTATAATTTGAAACTAAAACCTAAAGCCTAAACTAAAACATGAACCCTAAATTGAACCTTAAATTTGAAGTTGATAGCCTAATCTAAAATTCAATGCCTCAACCCTAAATGATAGCAAAACGTTAAACATTAAACTTGAACCCTAATGTTGAAACCCTAAACTAGAAATTAAGTTGTAAGTTAAATTCAGATACTAAATTAAAACTACAACTGAAACCTTAAAACCTAAATCTAAGTCTAAAATTAATATTCAATATTGAGAGATACTCATCTTGAATCTCTTTCTTGGTCTCATCTAATTTAAATAGACATTGCAATTTGTCACCCACAGTTATGCGCTCCTCCTGACTAAAAGTCACCTCTCTTACAAAAAGGATTATTGAAGCTAGTTGCAAAGCATGTTTCATAGATCATGTAATGCCCCAAAGCACATTGAATCTAAGAATTAGGTCCCTTCCAAAAAGGACCATTCCACCTTCTTGCAGTGTGTTCCAAAGATCATGTCATGTACCAAAGCACATTGACTTTGTAAATACCTAAGTAGTTTGCTTTTCTTCTTTGTAACTTGAGCTCAATAGAGGTTTTCCATTTATTCTTGGAGCCAAATCAATTTTCATCATTAATTGCTGCAAAAATCAGAAAAAATGTTTCAACCCAAAAATATGTTTTGACAATTGACACACCCTTTTGTCATTGCCACATGTGCACCTTGTCATTGTGAAACACAAATCACCTATTCTAAATGTTTTTACTTGTACATGTACAAAGCTCTAATCTATGATAAGAAAGATTAATTGCACAGAGGTTGCTCCACTATGCATGTGCATGAATCATAGTGCAGACTCCAACCCATGTTTCCTGACCCATTCTGCTGTCAATTGCAAACATGTTCTTGTAGCCTTGTAACTATTTTGTCAAATTAATGGATCCCTTAACAAAAACATTAACAAGATGTATGTGCCCAAAACCAGCATGAAAAGGTTCCTCTAAAAAGCTGTTGCATACCAAAACCTCAAATAACTCACAATTGTGTAGATGTTTGTGAAGATCGAATTATAATACTCAAGTGGTTCATAAGAAACAAACAAGGATCCCCAACATCAAATTTCATCTAAACATGACAACCATAGTTGAGAATTTCTGATGTACAAACATATTAATAGGTAGCCATCATACTTCTAGCTCAAGAATTGCCATTTAGCTAAGAGTGTAAGGCCCTTGCTCTAGACTATGAACATGCAGACTGAGAAACGATAGTACATCAACTTATTCAAACAAAATTATATTGGAAACTTGATTGAAGAAAACTGCATTGTACATGGACACCAAAAAACGGGATGGTTGTAAAGCCAAGTTTCAGTGTCCAAGAACTTGGTAGTGGCGGAATCTGGAAGCAACAGCACCATCCATTTCTTTTAGCAAAAGTACATCAATGCTCAAACAACATAAGTGCAGATTTAGTTTAACCACATATCACTCTATTTCTTTTGCTCTCACCTGTGGTTGCAAACCACATAAGCCACACAATAGCCTCACAAGTTTAAATAAACCTCATATATCACAAAAACCTGAATAACAAAAAAAAATTTGATATGTCACATGATGCAAAAACTCACATGAAACATAATCGGGATATAGAACAATTAAAAACTCACTATGCAAAATTACCATGGAAAACATATTTTATAGCACTTGTAATATGTGCAAAAGACTATAGATGCAGTCCACCAAAGTCCCAACAAAACCCATCCAGTCAGCCCTTGCCAGAAAATAAAAACCATTATAACCAATCTGACCAAAATGTATGATTCCCAATATGACCAATATGTAAGGTGTCCAACATCTGTTGTCACATATTTCTAATACATGTTTAAAAAGATGATCCCAAAGTGATTGTTTTTTTTCCCAAATCAAGGCTACACAAAGCCTCCCATGGTTTTGTCTCCTCGGTTTGCCAATCTCACATGAAGGCCATCATTATGTAGTGCTGCAACAAAAGCCACAAAATAGTCAAAAGGTATCCAAAAATATAAATCCATGTTTCCTATAAATAAGCCACTCTGAAAAAACCACTCCAAAATTGCAATTCACTCTTCTACGTCAATTGGCCTATAATGCCATACCTGCCACAATCAACACATCAATATGTCAAGATAGTATTCAACTTGCATGTGACAAGTTGCTGAGGGTCTAAGACGAAACTAATGTTTTGCAAGCTTGAACACATGTATTACCTGAATCTACAAGTAGCAACTCACAACTGAGCATGCTTATTGATGCTTTGTAACAGCTAAGAGAACCTGCTTATCAATCATGTACTCAGGAAATTGGTAAAGTCAACACATCCCCAGATGGACACCTTTTATACCTTCCTACTTCCACACCGACCAATATTATCCCTCCATGATCATGGATAAAAAGAGGGAGAAGATAAATTATATTGCATATCTATTAGTGCACAAATCCACCAGTGCAAAGGTTCAAGAGAGTTTTTCTGCCAAAGTTTAGACCATGTCAGGATAGCAACCGACAGAGAACAAAAAGATTGACACTAACATCAGCTATTGATCCAACTGATATGGGAATTCTGACAATATTGATGTTCATTTACCTTCTTTGATGTGTCATCCTGCCATTGCAAATGATCCAAAAAGAACTCCTGCCACAGTTTCTCTCTGTGACCTGCAAGAACTAAAGCAAAACTTCCTATCAAAACATGTACTTTGACCACCTAGCTAGAAGCCATGATAAGGTATTGTGTCCTGCATAGATTGTGTGCAATATTTCAGTTTACTTCAAAGGATATTGCTACAATTAGGTCAAGTTCTTCCAGCAAACGAAACACACATACCTATTGAAAGATACAATGTAAGAGAAGAAGGTAGCACACAGACAAAGAATGAGGAACAATATACAAGGAAACTTACAAATGTCTTCATCCCAAAGTGTCATATTTGCCTTATTTGATGTGCTCTAGGAAGAAGTGCATTGTACATACCTATTGAAAGATACAATGTAAGAGAAGAGGGCGGCACACAGACAAAGAATGAGGAACAATGTACAAGAAAGCTTACAAATGTCTTCATCTCAAAGTGTCACATTTGCTGTATTTGATGTGCTTTAGGAAGAAGTTCAGTGTATAGCATAAGTTCTTAATGGGTATACTGCCATTGTGGGTTCACACAAACACAATGCTTGCCAACCTCCCTGTTTCCCATTTGGTGATAGAGTTGCTGCTCTTGTGGTCTAGAAAAGAGTTGCATCCTGCACACCAAAACTGCAGGATCACATTCAACCAGAATTCAGTGTGACTTTTTTGGCAAACAAAACACACATATTGTGAAAAGAAGGTAGTAGATAGAGATATGGAAAAAATCAACAACACAAATTTCTTAAAACAGTTCCAGTTCCTTTTGCCCTTGCCCACATTTCACATCCCAAGTCACACCACATCTTGAGATGGCATCTTGTAGAACAGCCTGGAGACATCTTGAATGCTGCCATATTTGGCATACATGTCAACCAAGTTTATGTTGCCCCACAAAGACATCTGAATCCCACCCCATTCCAAGAATCTACTCATGTGGCACACCTACCCTCTTGAAATGCAACTATGCTGACAATTGCATTCAACACTCCCACAAAAGTAACAGAATTCTGCAATATAACTTGTTGTAAATTTGTTGAAACAGTACCAGTGCCTTTTGCCATTGCCCATGTTTCACCTGTACCAAGTGAAATATTCTCAAGCATTGGCATCTTGTTGAACAATCTCCAAGAATCTTGAATGCTCCACATTTTGCATGCATGTCAGCTAAGTTACTCCCCACATAGACATCCAAATCCAAAACACTTTCAAGGATGTGTTCATGGACTGACATGCCCTCTTCAAGTGCAAATGCCAATTCAAGCTTGCAAACAAGCATAGACATGGGCAATGAGACCAACACCAACAATCCACGCAACAGTAAGCCGCCAAAGAGAATCGACTGCCACTCAGCTAACCTAAGGAAAATTGGAACCCAACAGAAAACTGTTTCCTGATCACCTACCATCCATCCTTCAAGGTGTGCTGGTGGGTGCTGGTTCACTTTGACCCCACTTCTAAACCAATTACTTTTTACACCAAAGAACAGGCCATGGACAGGCAATTTTGCCAATTCAGCTTTCCAATGGGCAAGCCCAAATCATTGTCCAATCTCTAGGATATAAAATTCTAAAATTAAAACATGTGTCAGACATTGAAAGAAAGGTAATACCTCATAGATCTGCATGGGTTCTAATAAGACTTGAAAAGAATGGAGCCAATTATACATACACTTTTCTCTTTGGAACATGGTATTGGGTCTCCCTTGATATGTAACAAGTGTGGTGGTTAAATAATGGTGACAGAGGAGCTTAAAACATGACCTCCCAAGAATAATCTCAATCTCTTCCAGTCTGTGATAGCAAGGAAAAGAAGAGTGAATTTTCAATCTATGATGACAACAAAGGAGCAGACATGCTTTTAACCTATTCCGCAGAGATGTAAAGATGTAAATTTTGTAGCTGACTAGCTGATTGAGCTTGACTAATGATGGCTGCTGAGCTATGAGTGATTCTTGAGGTTGTGTGGTGACCATAGTAGCTCAAATACCACTTTGCAAACTTCTTCAATCCTGTTTCAATATTTGTTCCTGGCTTGTTTTGCAACTGAGCGTGAGCTACAGAGAGGTTGTTGGATGGATGAATGGGGACATCTCATTGCAAGGCATTTTCACCGTTTCAGCCACCAAGCAAGGAAGCTGTGGGCCAGTAATAAGACTCGCATCAGAAAACTCAATGTTTGTGCGACGAGACAGTGCGCGACAGGGGCCAAAACCGACAGTCCTTAAGATGGTGGAAACACATCCACAGCTGCGGGACCAGTCTCAGTCAATGGCCGATCTTTTGCGACAGCTGCCTCTTCTTCTTCACGCATATCCATATAATATATGAAGCTCCCCTGGGGCAGCGGTGGGTCCCTTGCCAAGTCGTCGTCTTCACGCATTTGTTGTGATCCCCAAGATCCGACTTTTAAGGTGCCAGCGGTTTTCGGCTTTTTTCTGTAGCACTAGTTGCTTGCTTAACCCTTTTCTTCTTCGCAATTATGCATGTCGCTCAAGCTGTTCTTCACATCACAGACCATAGCGCGGCGCTCTTCTTCGTCTCTCTCAAGCTTGCTTCTTTATAGGTACGTTTTGTTGATGAGAATGCTCGGCTTCTGCTGTTTCGTTCATCCTGCTTCCTCTCCGTCTATACACAGCCCACCCATGCTCCTGTCTTGTCTTTCTTGGATATTAACGTTATCCAACTCCCAATGTTATTGCAGTTTTGCTGAATCTCTCTCTAATTTCCGGGGTTAATGATAAAACTTAACGAGTAGTGAGCCAGCCAGCAGCCATCTTAGCTCGTAGTCAGCCAGCCTTGATTTCAAAGTATGCCATGGACACATCATGCTCTAGCAAATATTCTGATTACGTTGCGAGCGAGGTACGTTAACCGAAGGAGGATCCAAATCTAAGAGAACTAAGCCAACAGACGTACTACGGGAGCGCACCTGAGCACCTTTGGACTGAGCTTCGAGAGCGGGAGGATGATCCAATAGGTCGTCGCGAGGAGGTCTGGTAATGAGGACCAAAGGTTTGGCAAAGCGGAGCGACAAATACTATCAATAGATCCATCGCAACTTGAAATAGTAGAGTCCATCGCAGAAGGGGGCCAGGCACATGTGTTCTTGGCGAAATACACCCGGCGGCCGGGGGGAATGAAACAAGATGTGGTCGTCAAAAGATACATAGGTCGTGCCAGAGTTGGTGTAGTTCACCAGTTGCGGAGGCGAATGGAAACGGTTAGCTTGAAAGCTTTTCAGGTTTGCAAACCTTTTGGCCTGTCAGAGGATAATATCACGGGAAAGGTGTCGGTAGTCATGGAAGCCTATCGAGGAGATTTGCGAAATCTCATCGACAAGAGAATGGACTACCTACCTCAAGTCGCAGATGCCCAGCAACATGAAAGATGATGATGCTGCGCAGATGGCGATGGTGATGCCTTTTCCTGATTACGACACATTGAAAATGATTCTGGAGATTGTTGAGGGAATGGAATACCTGCATAGCCTAGGATTCATACACAGAGACCTCAAAGCCTCCAACATCTTTGTGAGGCCCACAATAACAGCAGCAGTGGATGTGTATGGTTTTGGGATGGTGTGTTATGAGCTACTCACTGGCCATATTCCTTTTCAATGTGAAGACATCTGCGCAACAGATTACGACTTGGTATACTCAGGCCGAACACCAAACTTGCCTGACTACTTGAGCCCTACAATGAATCTACTATTGCGTGGGTGTTGGCGCCAGAATCCATGCCAACGGGCTGGATGGGACAGAATCAATTTTTTTCTATCCAAGTATTGAAATTCTTATGTAAAATCATAGAGGTGATACATTTATGTAAATGAAAAGAGTCTTCATTTCAGGTAATGGATTGCCCTAAGGGTGAGGCCTTCCATACAGTGTATTTTTTTCTCAACTTTCTGCAAGTGCCAGATTGGCTTCTTCTGTGATGGAAGTGGGGTTAAGTTTGTGATTGTGCGTTTATTTTGTCCAAATTTGTGGCTACAGAGGAGTGTTTTTTTGGCACCCAGGCTATGGTGTTTTTCTACAAATAGCATATTTGACTATGGCATTTGATTATATGGCAACGATTTTGAGTATAATATTTTGAGATGGTAGATTAATTGGATATACGTTTTTGGGAGCAGTGGCATATCTGGCTACTCAATGATAAATGATAGTTGCAATTTGACAATGAGCATGGATAGAAGGTAATGTTTTTGGCAACACAACAAATTATTCAAGTGAAGTGTTCACACACACAATAATACTCATCTCCTCTAGGGGAATCGAACCCCATCCTTGAAAGGTTCCGCCCATGCAAGAGTCCTACACCCACAATAACATACCACAAGTCCCAACTTCAAAACAACCAACCCAACACCCACAGATTGACTTGAAAAGTGGACATCTTTCATCACTAATACCTACAATTTCCACAATAATTTCAAAAATCATACATGTCACTAGCATTTTTAGAAAAAAAAGTACAAATGTTTCAAAAGAAGAATTTGCTCTAACAAATTATGAAATGCAAATGGCAAATTCAGAACTACCCATCTGCCTAGTACCTAATGCATACTTCCTTCCAACATGTAATGACAACATCATATAGAAAATTAATGACATTGTAAAATTTATGGTGAACATTCACACACACAAGTTGAAAAATATGGCCAATCAATTATGCAACTTGCTTTTCATGAAAGCTAAGTTGCTAGAAATTCTCTCATCCCCACTAAACCCAATACCTACACCATAACAATTTCAACAACTTTCATGTATTCGCTAAGCTTCAAGACTAAAAGGGGAGAAGATTGGACCTTCAACCACATTTGAGTGACTGGTTTATGTTAGAAGCTTCTCACATCACTACATCAGCATTATGATTCATGGTGAATCTAAAATGAGAAGCTTGCACATCAAACTACCTTGAATCCAAAATCCCTCAAATCACAACTCCACTCTTGAGTTTTTTATCAACAGAAAATGTGATTTTGATCTGGTTCAAATGAACCTAGAAATTTTTTAGAACATTTTTTTCACACAACTAGTACTATGGGTACACCATGCCAAGAACGACCATAATCTCCACATCAGGAAACCTACAAGACAACTTAAAACACAACTTTATAGCAACCTCTAAACATGCCATTTACAATGTGTGGAGAATTTTAGTTTCATGAAAGTGGTGCACATGAATGTAAACACCTTCACCATTTCCACAATGATGGAGCCTGTACTTTTAATCAACAATATTGAACATCAAAAATGGCAAGTAGTAAAAATCTATTTCATTCCCATGTGCAACCCAAACAAGGGGTAACTATTCACTACAATGTTCACAAACAATAACAAATTCAAAGAAAGCAAAATCTTCATACTTATAGAAAGGGTCAACATACAATTAGCATATTTCAACCTCTATTGATATCAACACATCAAAAAAATCACAAATAAAGCCATCTCGCCTTTGAACATACTTGATCAATGTGTGCACCACTTTCAACATTGGAAAGATGCATGGTAAACCAAAAACCAACTCCAAATCACACAATAAATCCAAGTTTTCTACAACAAGTTTTTTTTTGGCACATCCATGTGCATCTTGACAATGAATGACTTGTACTCCCTTAACACATGTTCAAAGGGCTAAGCATGGATATCCAATGAATTTGATGTTGTGCAACAACTTTAAGCCTTTTTTCTCCAATGTTTTTGCAAGGTTCACAAACTCCAAAACCTTTTTGGGATTGTGAGAAAAAAATTTACAAAGATTATAACATACCTTTGATGTGTGTAACCAAAGACAACTTGCTCAAACCAAGATAGCCAAGTTGGTTCGATGTGCGACATAGTGCACACGAAACAAGTGCAAGGCAAACTATTCATAAGTTTGTGTAATTACCTCAGCCCAAATGCTTTGAAATATTGAATCACCATCACATCTTAGGCAAATTCATTTGGAGTTCATATCATCATTGGAAAGACCCTGTGTAGGTGGCCATGGCATCCAAAATCATAATTTTGATGTTGTTTCAGGTTGCACCCATCTCAACCCTCTTGAATGTTAGCAAAATTGAAACGTGTTACTAATTTTTCATCACACAAATGTGGATGTTGATCCATTGTTACACATCAATAGTGATGACATCATTTGCATTAACAACAACATAATTAACTTATGAAATGACAAACACTAGTTGTTTTTAAAAGGACCACATCGTGCATGGCCTCTATAATCTTACCAACCATTATCATCTGACCAATGTTTTGGCATAATGTCCTTAATTTTTAACAATAAAAGCAATTTCCCTCAACGATTCATACTCCAACATGGGTCATCCATGTAAAAGAATGTGCAACACAATCATAAACTAAATGAATTTCTTCCAAGCACCCAAGTGCATCCCCAACTTTACTAATGTCATAATAGACTCCAAATTCTGCCCAACAAAAATACATTTGATCTTACAATGAATGGCATTCGGATAATAATGTAAAAAATTTTAATGGCCACATTTCGATTAATATAACTAATGCCTTTCAATGACCAACATGATTCTAGATCATGTTAAACTTGGGAACTAACATCTTCAACTTACCCTCGATCTTGCTACAAATTGTGCATTTAACCTAAGAGATTAAGCCATCTTCCCCAACAACTGATTTGGCCCATGGGAATCGACAAACCCATGTATCCTAAAACATAATGTTTTTCATAAGATTTTTTTTCTTTCTTTTCCAAAGGTTCAAAATAGTTTGACTCCTTTCCATCTTTCATGTTTTGGAAACTATCATTCAAAATAGGGTTTTGACTACTATTGAAAGTTCCATGAGCATTAAACCCAACATTAGGCAATGAAACTAACATTACATTGGGTTCATAACTAAAAAAATAATTTAAACTTAAAAATTGGTACCTAGAGTGGAGCCATAACTTCGATTAACCTTAGAAAACAAACAACATACAAATGCAACAAACACAAAAAGTAACACAAAAGAAAAGGATTGAGGAAATCATGTTTGACGTTTACCAAGACTCTAGATTTAATTTGTCTTGTGCATTATAGACCATTTCATGTGCACCTCAAGTTCCCATAAACACATGTCAAATATAAACACTGACAGTGCTTTGGCACTACTCCTTTTTCATTATACCACGAGCCTTGAACATTACTATTGTTTTAAATGCACACTATTAAGCAGAAGAAAAAATTAGAAAAGATGCACATGTTACACTAAACCCCTTATTAATGTTTTTTTGTGGCAAAATTTTGCATTTGTGCGAGCTTTAAAATGTTATAACAACACCCATGCAACTATGATTTTGCCAAAAAAAATCATTAGACATTGATTTTTTGCCTAATTTTCTATTGACCCTAAAATCCATCACCAACAAAAGTGACGGTGCAAATTTCTATGTTGCTAGTTAAGGCATAGCCAAGGGGACAGGTTCATGTATTTGGGTGTTATGTGGAATCTAGTTCAAGTATTTGAGTATTATTGGAACTTAATTCAAATATTTGAGTGTAATGTGAAAGAAAATATATGTACAACACCCATTTACAAGCCCGAGTCTTTGACAAATACAAAGCTTGGGTTTAACCCAAGGAAATTAGCAAGGTTATACAAGGACTTGTGGGCTTTTGAGCATCTTGATTCCATTGATGGGGAGATAGGGGGGTTACATAAGGACTTGCAAGCCCGTGAGTGCATTGATTCCAATGGTGGGGAGATGGGGGGGGGTAAGGTTACATAAGGATTTGTGGGCCTATGAGGGCGTTGAATCAAGTGGTAGGGAAACCAACAAGGTTACATAGGGATTTGCGAGCCCATGAGTGTATTGAATCCAATGGTGAAAAAATTGGTGGGGTTACATAGGGACTTATGGGTCCATGAATGCATTGAATCCAATGGCAAGGAAATTTGCAAGGTCATATAGGGACTTGTGGAGTCCTGAGTACGTTGGATCTAATGGCAAGGAAATTAAAGGGGTTACATAAGGACTTGCAATTTTGTGAATGTGGTTACATAGGGACTTGCAAGCTCATGAATGTGTTAGATCTAATGGCAAGGAAATTAGTAAGGGTACACAGGGACTTATGGGCCCATGTTTTTAATTGTGTGGCCAATATTTCAATTAGAAATGCATGTGTGTAACCAATTTCTCATCTTTAATCAAAATTGTGTAACCAATATTTACACTAGAAACGAAACTATGTAAGTAATATTTCACTTTGAGTAACTATTTGATCACATCTTATCTTCGTCCAATGAAACAAGTAGTAGCCACCTTGCATTAACATGTTATGGCATGGAATCACCATAAGATTATCCAACAAGCAACTATTGTAGCATAGGAACCACCCTTATCCAAGTAGTTAATGCCACTTCAACCATACTTCGAGTAGGTTGGGGAGCTAGTTGAGCTACCTTGGAAAAACAAAAAAAAATCATGCCCTAGATACTAGAAAGCTATAATATCTGAAGAGGGAGATTACATTCAAAGAATAGTTATGAAAGTAATGAAGGGTTATGGCAATCTGGCTTTTATTCAATGGTGGGGATTAAGAATCTTCTTGTAATCAATAGTGGGTGATTGGCAATCCTAGGTTTTGTGGATGGCTAAATTAACAAATTAAGGTTTGTGAGATGGCAAATTTAGCACATCAAGGGTTTAGGAGGTAACAACTTTTGTGCATCTAACGATGGTGATGTTGTGATGATGGTGATTATTCCTTTTTCCTTTGGCGCTTATGGCGATAGTAAAAAATTACAACTTACAAAATGCAAGTGATGAATGAAAATTTGGGGAATTAATAAGGTGACAACATGTGATTAGAAAGGGTTTTTAGGTGAATAACTTTTAAATAATTGAAAAAAAATTAAGGCATTTTGTTGAGTAGGTTTTACTATCACCATCCGACAACAAATCTCCAAATAAAATAAATTGCTTGGGAGACTCAAAACTAACCATTTTAGTTTGCTAGACAACTTAATTAATGGAATGGGTCCAAGTTGCACTAAAAATATATATCAAATGTCATTTTCTTTTTGGAAGGTTTATAACAACAAGATAATTAATAGTAATCGCAACTAATAGTATGGGGTAATAGGATGGATAAAAATGGGGAATAAAATAATGAGCTTCATAGGCCCTACAAGGAGAATCTTTTGACTAAAGCCATAAAGGCATTAGTACAAAAGTGAGGTGTAGTTCATTAGCTTAAATCACTATGGGACTTTAAAAGTGAAATAAGTTCACTACATTTTAATGATTTCACCTTTGTTAAAATTATTTCATTATAATATCACTATGTAAAAATCATGTTTAACTTTAGTTGACATAATTCATTATTATAATTTACTATGATAAATAAGTTAATTTTTATGTTATTATTTTAAATACCTTATATTATTTTAGGTTACCTTAATTATTCTAACTTATATTTTAAGTTATTATAAGTTATTATAAGTTATTATAAATTATTATACCTTAAACTATTATAAATTATTTTATTTTAAGTTAATATATGTTATTTCAAGTTATACTTTAAATTATTCAATGTCATTTTACTTTATGTTATTATAAATTATTTTATCCTAAGTATAATTTTTATAAATTATTTTAAATAAAATATAATGACTTAAGGTAAAATAACCTAAAATAATCAATAATAACCTATGAAAAATAATTTAGAATAACCTACAATAAAATAATTAACCACCAATAGTCATTAATAAAATAATTACTAATGACCATTAATATAATAACCACCAATAGCCTATGATATTTAACCTGAAATATCCACCAATATCCACCAATTGAATATCCACCAATAGTCATTAATAAATGTTACAACCTTAACATTGGGTTCGTGACAAAGTGTGCAGCACAAAAGCCCATGAGGCCAAAAGTGTGTTGAGGTGTGAAACACACTTTCACAAATGGCGGAGAATGCAAGGGATGATGCCCAATGACTCCCAAATGCACTCCCACTTTGGGAGTTGCATTCGTGTAAGAGTTATGAATATTTGGAACCTTAGTTGAAAAGGCAAACAAGCACCAAATTGGTCTCCCAAGATACCATTAAAACGGTTGTGAAGCTTGGATGTTTAAAGTGTCTTTGCATTGTTCATTTAGACCTGATTTGCATGAGTTATGATCAAAAGAAAGGGTGAAAGTCAAATTGACAATTTGATTCCCGACCACAAACCCCTTGAAAGCAGGGGTCAAATGAGGTTCAATTAGAACATGTTATACACCGTTGGAAATATATTTTCAGGGGCTATAAGATATTGTCTTCACAATCTCAAAATAAGCTTGATTTGAAAAATATATAAATGTCCAAATTTTTTGGACAATAATAGTCTTAATTTTGAGACTCCCACTTGAGAGTCTTGGGGAAAAATAACATTTTGATGTAATCCCCACGGAAAGGTAAATAATATACTATAAGGAAGGGAATGGTGCCTCCTCCCAAATGTTACGGGTCATGTAAAGCTTATGCTTGAAGTTGTCCCTCCCAAAGGTTGCACCATTTTCATTTGATTTACATTAATTGCCCTTTTTTAAAAATTATGTAAGTTAATTTCATCTTGAACATCACTTGTGAATTTGTCCTAGTCCCATCCCAAAGTTCCAACATGCCCTCCTACCCCAAAGTGTTATGAATTAGGGAGTGTGCCCTAATTCTTTTCTTCTTCCAGTGTTTCACTATGGGACCCACCTTTGGGTCTCTTGAAGAGTTTGGGGGCACATCAATAAAATAGTTCCATTAATAGCCATTAATAACATATGGTAATTTAACTTAAAATAACCACCAATAACTACTAATAACCACCAATAACCATTAAAAAAATCGTTCCACCAATAGCCATTAATAGCTTATGATAATTTAACCTAAAATAACCACCAATAACCACCAATAATCACTAATAAAATAACTATTAATAACCATTAATAGAATAACCATTAATAGTCACCAATATAATAATCAACAATAGCCACCAATAGAATAATCAACAATAATCACCAATAGAATAATCAACAATAATCACCAATAGAATAATCAACAATAATCACCAATAAAAAATCAACAATAGCCATCAATAGAATAATCAACAATAGTCACCAATAAAAAATCAACAATAGCCATCAATAGAAGAATCAACAATAACCATTAATCAATAATCAATAATAACCACCAATAGAAGAATCAACAATAATCACCAATAAATAATCAACAATAGTCATCAATAGAAGAATCAACAATAACCACTAATCAATAATCAATAATAACCACCAATAGAAGAATCAACAATAGTCACCAATAAATAATCAACAATAACCACCAATAGAAAAATCAATAATAGCCACCAATAGAAAAATCAACAATAGCCTCCAATAGAAGAACTACCAATAGTCACCAATAAATAATCAACAATAGTCATCAATAAAATAACCACAAATAGCCTATGGTAATATAGCCTTCAATAACCAATAATAACCTCACATAGTTGAAAATAACTTAAAATGAAATAATTTAAAATAACCAAAATAATTTATAATAGCTACAAATAACCTAAAATGAAATAACTTACAATAACCAAAAATAAAATAAAATAACCAAAAATAACTTAGAATGAAAAAAATAAAAATAGCCTAAAATAATTAAGAATAACCATAAACAACCATAAATAGTCATAAATAATGTAAGGTGAAATAACTTAAAACAATGAAAAGTAACCCTTAAATAGTTGAAAATAGCCTAACATAGGTAATATTATTATATTAGCAAAAATCTTATCCATTTATTAAACTTTTTTTTTCCAAAAAAATGGTCATTGAAATATTATTGAATATTGATATTCAAAAAAATATTTGTTCAAATGATTTACACTTTCAAAAGGAAATAAATGTAATTACGTACATTATCGAAAACATTTTGAAATAAAATTTTAATCATTTCATTCGGACAAAATTTCAATAAAGTATGAATTTTCAAAGTTTATGTTTTTGTAATGTTTAAAATGAAATATTTGATAAATAGATTGCAACATAACACATCATCACAAGTGTGGTGGCTTAATAGTAGGGGTGTTTGTTTCCAAATTAAAGGTCAAAAGATTAAATCTCACAAATTGTGTGTTTGGGATCAACAGTGGTAAATTGACCAAATATTCTAGTATGTAGTTCCTTAAAATATGTGCCTATTTAAGTTGATTATATGGCTTTTATAACTAGGTTAGGTTTTTAACCTAACAAAGGTAATGACATGTGTCAATAATTCATAGGCTAAAAATCATGAAATTATCAATAATATTAAATATTAAATAATTTTAATTTAATTGATTTCCATGCTACATAGTTAATTAATTAATAAGTGAAATGGCTTGGTAAATTTGCATTTCATTAAGTATTAATGGACCAATTCATTATCCATAGCAATTGGTCCCCGTTCACTAAGGGGTTGACGAATTTCACCATTATAAAAATGGTCAAATTCGCTCAAAATCTAATGAAACTTAAAATGAACTAGGACACATTTTGGTGTAGTGCAATCACATTAAATGTCAATATTAACAATTTCATGTTGAATTTTATTATTTTGTCAAAAAAAAAATTAATGAATAACAATAAAAAAAATATTCATAAAATCAATAGGGTACAAAATAAAGGCTAAATCAAATATGTCTTTGAAAACTTTATGGACGAAGTTTGGAATTTTTATATAATTTGCTACTCCCTAAAGAACTTTAAACAATGCATGCAAGTGGTGCTTATTAAACCATATATGTGGGCTATTAGAAAAGAAAAATAAAGTAAATTGGGTAAGTCTTGGGTAAAAAACAAAATGATGTTGATGGCAAGAATGAAATAAAAGCAATTAAACCCAAATTAAATACTACATCAAGTTCCATGGTCTTGTAGGACAAGTGCCCAATTTTAAATTGTTTAAAAAAAAAATTGATTATACATCAATTATCATGAATGTAGTAACCTTCACTATTTTCCTTATTTTTCAAATAAAAACATGTGATGCATCATGCAATGGTTATAAACCTCATTTTCAAATGGAAGATGTCAAATTCAAATATGTTTCCCAATAGTCATCTTCTTCCTCAAATATCTTTCATGCATGAATTTTTTTTGGATTTTCACATGGGTGAACTTGTGGCTTAAGAAGGGGTCTGGAACTATGAAGATTAATTTTTGATTAATCCCTTTTAGCACATAGCTAGATTATTAAACATATTTTAAAACAACATTTACAATATTCATCATTCACATGATTTCCAACATAAGACTTTACATTCTTTTTAGATAGGATCACCCATGAGCCTATAGTCAAATCTTTATGTGAAAACTAGACCCCAAGGGAGTTCATCACACATGCCTAAAGATTTTCCTTTATGGGGATCAATCACCAAAAACTATAAATTTTACACATTCGTATTCACAATAATTTTCACATTTTATTTCTTCAAAGATTTCTATTCACATATAATACTTTTACAAATCTTGATGTTATTAACAACATGAAATTATTGAATGCAAATTATGAACCCAAAAGATACAATCTCTACTCCTTATATACTTGAAGGAAAGAAATGGATGAATAGTCAACCACATTCATTTACACCTATTCCCCATGTATCAAACTAATCATCACATGGCAATTATAATTTTTTATCCTTCTATAAATAGGTTTCATATTATGTGGAGTCTAGGATTTGGTCAAGTCTACATACTTGACCTCCCATTATTACAAACCTGAAATAATTATTTACATTATTCATAATTGTGAAAGGTGTGTTAGTAGCTTTCATTTATTTGTTTGTTTCAAGATTTGTTTTGAGACTTGTAATTAGGATCAAACTTTTTTTTAGCATGTGTGAAAATCTTGAAAGCAAGTTTGATTTTGACTATGAAACTCAATACAAATCAATTTAATGGTCACCTAACATTTCAACCTTTATTAAACCCTTAATGAGCAATTTCATCCCTTGTTTAAAACATTTTAGGGATAATTTTAATATAATAATATTATTGTGTTACTAAATCCATATGCCAAAAAAAAAAAGTTTCAATGAAAGGCCAAAATGCATAGATCAAACTAATTATGTTTTGTAGTAAAATATATCAGCCTAAGGTTTAACACCATTTTATAAAAACCAGCAAAACCAATTATGCTCAATGAAAGGCTTTAGCCCACCCCTTTTAGTGTTGATTTTCCTCTCAACATTTTAGGGAAGCATTTCCACGTATGGGATTTTTTTTTCTAGGAGTGTTTTTAGAATTGCTTTAGGTATGACATAGGTAGGTGGCATCAAAAGGCAAATAAAGTATGTAAACCAGGCAAGATGTATGCAATAAGGTATGGCATAATGTACCTGAGGTAGAGGTATCCCAGAAATTTAACCTAATCAGTTTCCCCTGTTCTTGAAAAACCCCCATGTGCATCTAATCTATTTATTATAGTAATTGCGTTGGTCTATCTGTCTGTGACGTGACAATTTTGGCTTTGCATTCTATGGCAGAACCGACCTCTGTATATTTCAAATGGCGCTGCCCAGGGTTAATACCTGGGTTTTTTTTTTTCCTGCCCTTTTCCGACGGGCTGCCCAAGGTTAATACCAGGGTTTTTTTTTGTTTTGGGGGCAAATTTCTCAAGTAGGTCCATTGGCGATCGAGCATTAATTAGCATTAAATGATGACGGTCCTACTCAGGCTATAGCATTTTTAAAAATAAAAAATATGGCGAATTTAGTAAAACAATGCAGGGGCGCCTCACAGTGACCGAAGGTCGTGGGTACCCACTAGTAAATAAATAAATGAAGGAAAAACACCTGGCACGGGATCTAGAGAAGAAAAAAAAGGACCAAAGTTTAACCAAAGATCACACATGAAAATGCAGAAAGCACAATGGGGAGCTTTAAGAGGAGAAAAACATGAAACCTAAGACCTAAACCCATCACCAGTAGCATGTAGTAAGTTGTGCAAAGAGATGAATGAAAGCCCTGGAAGGACACTAAGCTTATAAGAGGCCTTTCTTGCAATCACAATTGCCCAACACAAAATAATGGCAGCCTGAAATCTTTGAAGAGCCACTAACACCCTCAGTAACAAATACTTCCATGCATTTTTTATAAAGTTGGTTAGGTACAGTAGTCATTCGGTTAAGTCCGCACCTTGATCTGGGCGTCCTAATGCGGACTTATCCGAATGTTGCGGACTTAGCCCTATACTGCTCATCTCTTCCTGGATCGCAGTTTCTAGCTCAAGAATCGATTGATGAAATGCTTAACAGCATGTTTTCAGTGAAAAATACCATTCAGCAAGCAGTTTCAAAGATTTCGCGAGAAAAAATTGATGGAAGTAGGCAGATGACGATTTTTGATTTTGGATTTACACGATCACAATAAACACTTCCGTATATGTTGATCCGCATTTTTAGCCCTACAGAATGCGGACTTATCCGCGATGCGGACTTAAAAAAATGCGGACTTAATCGAATGACTACTGTAAGGAAACTATGTTCCTGGGTATAAAGTACTGTAACAAGTTTATAACTTTAGGGTTTTGGGTGTGAGCAGAAAGGGGTTTTAGGGTTTTCAAGGAAGGATTTTTTTTTTCCTGTTGGCAACTGCTAATGTTTACTCTCAACAGCGTGGAGACAAGGAACAACACTGAATGGAGATGCGGTGGTGTTTTATGGCATTGAAATCTTTATGTTGTTTTCTTCTATTTGGGATGTGTGTGCTACTGCTGAACGCAGGATGACTGTGTGGCAATGGAGCTGCCAAATGAAATGCAGTCGATGGAAATCTTGCGGTGGAGTGGCAAAAGGATGAGCAGCAAAACAAATAAGTAGCGTGGTTTTGTTTTTTTGGCAGACAGTAGAGTTTTTTCAAGAAGGACCACTCTTGGGATTGATGATTTATGACAGCTAAGACAACTTCCTTCTCAATCATATGCTCAGAAAATTGGTATCATCAACACATCCCTGGATTTTACGACTTCCTACTTGCAAACCAACCAAAATCAGCCCTCAATGATCATGGAAATAAAGACAGCAGATAACAATATTGCATATCTGTTAGTGCACAAATCCACCAATGCAACGGATCAAGAGAGATTTTTGCCAAAGTTCAGACCATGTCAGGATAGCAACCGACAGAGAGCAACAAGATTGACACAAATTTGAGCTCTGGCTCCAACTGACATGCAAATGCTGACAAGATTGATGTTCATTTACCTTCTTCCATGTCTCACCCCACCATTGCAAATGATCCAAAAGTGACAGAATTCCACAAAATACCTTTGTGTTGTAAATTTGTTGAAACAGTTCCAGTGCCCTTTGTCATTGTCCATGTTTCACATGTACCAAGTGAACACATTTTGGATACATGCCCACCAAGTTACTCCCCACATCGACATCCAAATCCCAAACACTTTTCAATGATGTGCACATGGACCCACATGCCCTCTTCAAGTGCAAATGCAAATTCAAGCTTGCAAACAAACATAGAAATAGGCAATGAGACCAACACCAGCAATCCACACAATATCAAGCAGCAAAAGAAAATTAACCGCCACTGAGCTAGCCTAAGGAAAACTACCACCCAACAAAAAGCTGTTTCCTGATACCCTACCATCCATCTGTCATAGTGTTCTGCTGGGTGTGGGTTCGTTCTGGCCCCACTTCTAAACCCTGACTTTTCACACCAGAGAACAGGCCATACACAGCCAATTTTTCTGATTCAGCTTTCCATTGGGAAAGCCCAGATCATTCTCCAATCCCTAGTCCGTAAAATTAGCAAATTCAAACATTCTTAAAAAATTGATAGAAATGGAACACATAATAGATATGCATCAATTTTGATAAGACAAGAAGAATGAGGCCAATCATACATACACTTTTCTTTTTGGAACTTTATATTGGATCTTGCATGATATGTAACAAGTGTGGTGGTTAAATAATAGTGACAGTGTAAAGGACTGCTTGGAAACACGACTTCCCAAGAATAATCTCAATGTCTTTCAGTTTGTGATAGCAAGAATAACAAGAGTGCATTTCGAATGTATGAGATAACAAAGGAGCAGACTTGGTTTTTAATCTATTCTGCGCAGAGATCTAACATCCCGGCGCGTTTCCTATGATCCCCAATCTCAGACCTTTCACCAGCTTCCGGCTTTCTATCGGTAAAGGCGACGGCGAACTATTGCATAAATTGCTTGCTTTTTCCGTGTATCGGTCAACCCTCTGCTTCTTCACAATTATACTTGTCGCTCAAGTTCTTCTTCTCATCACGGACCACAGCGCGGCGCTCGTCTTCGTCTCTCTCAAGCTTGCTTCTTTATAGGTACGTTTTGTTGATGAGAATGCTCAGCTTCTCCATCTCTTTATCGCAACTGCTGTCTCGTTCATCCCGCTTTCTTTCCGTCTATATACACCCCCCCCCCTCCCCACCCAAGTTCGTGCCTTGTGTTGCTTGCATATTAGTGTTATCCAACTCCCAAGTGTGTTCTTGCAGTTTTGCTGAATCTCTCTCTACTTTCCCGAGTTAATGGTCAAATCGTCACGAGTAGCCAGCAGCCATCCCAGCTCGTAGCCAGCCAGTCTTGATTTCGATCGCCATGGACGCATCATGCTCTGGCAAATACAGGGATTGCGTTGGGAGCGAGCTACAGGCGGAGGAGGATCCAAATCTAAGAGAACTAAGCCAACAGACGTACTACGGCAGCGCACCTGAGTACCTTTGGAGTGAGCTTGCAGAGCCGGAGGAGGATCCACCAGCTCGTCTTGTGCAGGAGACTGATAAATATGAGGGGACATACCTGCTGGAACTAACATCAATAGATCCATCACAACTTCAAATAGTAGAGTCCATCGCAGAAGGGGGCCAAGCAAATGTGTCCTTGGCTAAATACACCGAGTGGCCGGGGGAATCGAAAGAAGATGTGGTCGTCAAGAGATATAAAGGCCGTCTCGGACTTCGTGAAGTTCACGAGTTGCGAACGCGAATCAAACGTGTGCACCACTTGTGTGTTTGCCGCCTGATTGGCCTCTCAGAGGATAATATCACCGGAGAGGTGTCGGTTGTCATGTATGCCTATCGAGGAGATTTGCGAAATCTTATCGACAAGAGAATGGACTATCTCAAGTCTCGGATGCGCAGCAACATGCAGGATGATGATGCTACGCAAATGATGATGATGCCTTTTCCTTATAACATGACATTGCACATAATGGTGCAGATCGCTCTTGGAATGGAATATCTGTGTGTGATTGGAATCATACACAAAGACCTCAAAGCCTCCAACATCTTTGTGGATCCAGTTGAATTGGACGAGGACGGTAGAGAGCGATTTCATAATTCTAGAAAAGTTGAATTAAAGGAAGATTTGGCCTATGATTGGTTTTCGGCTTATGTTGCGGACTACGAGAGCTCGGACGGCGTTGTGGGCACCGGCTTTTGGAGCCCACCAGAAGTGCTGAAAGCAGTGAAGGAGGATATCAGGCCCATATATACAACAGCAGTAGATGTGTATGGTTTTGGCATGGTGTGTTATGAGCTCCTCACTGGCCATATTCCTTTTCAATGTGAAGGCGTCCGAAGGACAGACTACGATGCGGTATTGTCAGGCCGAAGACCAAAGCTGCCTGACTACTTGAGCCCTGGGATGACCCAACTATTGCTCAAGTGTTGGCACCACGATCTTTACCAACGGCCTACATGGGACGAGATCAAGGAAACCTTACATTCTGAACTCGGGATTTTATTAGGATGGACCTGGGCTTGAATGAATGTATTTTTCTTACACAAGGGTATGTATGAGAGTTGGCTAAACTCCAAGGGATGCATGCAGTTGTTAGATTCTAGCATTGACTCCAAAACTCCTTCCAATCTGCTGGACGTAACAGGCGATCCCCACATGTCAAATGCAGAAAACTCCCACCAGTTTACAATATTTCATAAGGCCATCCCTGAATTCTCTTTAAAAAAAACCTTGTGTAAGAAAGACCTGGACATTTGCTCTAAATTTGGCTCTCCAAAGAAGAGGTATGTGTGAATTTAGCTATGTACATCTTGTGATAGATTCTCTCTAAAAATAGTCCATAAACTCCTCCAATAGAAAGTTGATTCACGGATATGTACTTGGGTACAAAATCCAGATCTACATTTGGTTTTGCCAAATTATGTTTTTGTGTTCACCAATACACATTTAAAGCAAATTGAGGTCTTTTTTGCTAAGTTGGGTTGTGCTCATCATAAGCCAACATTCAGTGTCTGAAGCAGATTTAGTTTATCTATATAGGGTTGTGGTCATTGTAAAGCTGCAGTAGCAAAGCAACTTTTACAGCACTTGTGGGATTCAGGTTGTTTAGTGGAATAAAAGTATTAAACTTCCAGTATTTGATGTATCACACTTCCTCTAGTTTTATCATACCTGGAAATATTACTGCTAAGTACTTGTTAGCAAATAACAATTTCCAGTTGTTCACAAAAACCTCTTGCAGAAATTCACAAGTGGAAATGCTCTCTCATCAGTTTTGCAAATGGTACAGTGGCAGCCCACATGTCATACCAACAGGCTTTCTTTTGGGTTCGCATTCAATGCCCTGGACCTTCACAACAAAAGCTCTTATCTTTTGCACTTTTGCTGGGCAATGGTAAATGTCATTGTCCCCATTGCCTAATAAGCACATCTTATTTTGCATTCTGTTTTTTACAACCTACTTGCTACTCTCTATGTCAACAAAAGAATTGTCTTCACACTTGAGCACTTTCTTTAGGCTATAGACCTTCCATGCAAAGTTCAGCCTCTGCCCATAGAAGCTCAATTGAGAGAGCAGAATGCTGGAAATGCTCAAAGGCGCCTAACCCTCTATAACCTTTTAGTTTCTAACAACAGTTGATCTTTCAAGATAACAACAGAAGTGAGTGGACATGCATCATCCACTAATCTGTAAGTTATGCTTAACCTATAAGTGATTTTTGATGTTGAGCAATCTGGTGAGAAAGAAAACCTAAACCTAGGTTTCACTTGGAGATTATTGTTACGAGCAGATCTTGGACCCTGTTTGCTATATCTGTGATTGCTTTCACATCTGTTGCTGTCAGTGATTATTGTCATGGTTCACTCTCCACTTAACCTTCACATCCCCTTGTTGCCTGTGGACTTGAGCTCCTTCCATTCTCCTCCTCTCTGCTCCATCATCCAAGGTCCAAGAAACATTCAGTCAGCAAAAAAGAGCAGAGGTACACAATCCATTGTTTTCCAGATGAACAACAGATTTCAAAACTTTTAGTAGCAGTCATTGTTTCTTAACTGTTGGCACACACATACATCAGCCTACATTGAAGCCATTCTTCAACTCTATTGTGCAGTTTTCTGATAACATGATCTTCTACATCTGTTTTTCTCTTTGCAAGATTTCTCTGAATTGAGCAGAAATAATATGACAATTACAAATGTGATGGATGGAATGGTTACAAGGGTTACCTAGGAAGCAATGAGGACAGAAATGTTGATTTACTTTCCAGGAATTAACTTTTTCCACCATCCCATTCACACTGAGATTGAATGCATCTTGTATGTCACGCACCTCTCCACAGCTCAAGACATTCAAGTACACAATGTTTGGAAGGAGAGAGATAACCCTCTCGCGTAATGACATGATCTGTTCTTGCGTGAATTTCTTCAGAGTATCTTCTACTTTCATTCCACATTGTATCTCTCTCTCATCTATAAATACAGAATACGACTCAGAATCCCCAGGCAAATGCCACTTATACTGCGTATATGCAGAATCTTTGTGAAAGAACATGGGTATGCACCCAGCAATCATGGAGTCAAAAGCTGATCTTCTCATTGGAGTGTTGCCCCTAGGTTGCATGCAGAAATCGGCATCCATGAAAGCAGAAAGGACTACTTGTGGGTTTTTGCCACATGAGATCCCTGTGCAGTCTGTGAAGGTACACCTAGCTGATGCATTGCATTGCTCAATCAACTCCATCCGGATGTCGCCTGGTTTTCCAGGGCGAGGGGCGCCAACAAATGAGAACAATGCTGTTCGATTGATATTCCTTACCTGCAGACTCAACATGGCCCCAGTGCACTCTGGTCAGTATATATATTCGCCCATGATCACAAGGCAAGAAGATGCTCCTCTGCAACTCAAACAGGGTACGAGCAAGGGCTTTACTTTCACCCATGCTCATTTCAATAGAGAGATTGATCATTTGCAAACAGATCTCTATTGTAACATGATATTTGTATGCACTGGAAATCTCAAATGCTAATAAGGCCTTCCTCCTTCCTCTCTTAAAACCAGAACCATTTCAAGCAAAAGAGCTGTCATTTCTGCTTGCCAACCCTTTCAAGCAGATGAGATCTCTATCGTAACATGATGTATGCACTGGAAATCTGAAACCCTAACAAAAACTTCATTCTGCCTGTCTCAAAACTAAAACCATTTCAAGGAAAAGAACTGTCACTTCTACTTGCAAACCCTCTCAAGCAAAGAACTATCACTTCTGCTTGGAATTGTTTCAAGCAAAAGAACTATCACTTCCACTTGCAACTGTTTCAAGCAAAAGAACTGTCACCTCTGCTTGCAATCATTTCAAGCAAAAGAACTCTCAACAACCCTGCTTGCAATGTCCTCGGATTACGTATGTGCATTTCTCAATGGCCTTGGTCATCATCCTCATGGGGGCAGTTCACAAATTATTGCTACAGTACATGACAACAAATGTTGAGAAATGCACACACACAAAAATTTGACAAGAAATCACTGTCTGTCGAAACAGCAGCAGCAAGGGTCAACAAGGGTGGTGTGGCCAGAGTTTTGAGGAGTTTTGAGGAGTCCTGTGACACCCACCCACCTACCTTGTGCATCCATTCTTGGAGAGCAGCATGAGAAGGAATGGAAGGAAGTGGGATAAGGCACAGCTTCTTGAACTGCAGCTTTCCGTGGCATCTTCTCCAGCACCAGAGCAGTCACACTGCCAAGCTCCGGCTGTTGCAGCAGCTTGGTACCCCAACTGGTGTCATTCTGGCGGAAGAAATCCCAAGAGGTTCTTCCCAGCACCATGAAGTGATCAGCTCCAATGTAGTGTGACCACATCTCTGTCGCATTTTGCTTGAGCCAGTTGATAAGGGAAGCTCCTTGGGTGTCCCTCAGATGCTTCTTCTCCGCATACAAAGACTCTAGAGCTTCAAGCCCTCCATAGTAAGGGATGAAGAAAGCATCCGCTTTGGATGGGATTAGGGTTCTGCAAGGATAGGTGACCATGCGACGATGGAAAATCACCTCCAGAACATAGTTGTTTGTCGCATACCAGTGAGGAAAAGAAGAAGAAGAACTCTCCTCAATCCGCTTCCCAAATCCTTCGTTCAGCCAGTGATCGCAGAAGTCGGTCCAGTCTGCTCATCCTCTGTTGCATTTTGCAAGAAGATCTGTGTTGAAGGATGATGGCAATTCGTGCATGAAGATTCTTCGCCCCTCACATGATGAGTCTGCTTCTTCTGAGTCTGCTTCTGCGTCTGGTGTCTGTTGCAGCAGTGTGTACTACACTTCTACTAATTTGTGAGAAAAGGTTAAGGGAGACTTTGGGGTTGGTGCTTCAAGGCGTGGGAATGCTCGGATTGCCAGCATCAACAGAGCCACGCACACACACAAACGAACTCCATGCCGCCAAACACGCATCTTCTAAATCCTTGGACAACCAATCCTTCCTTCCTTCACTCTGCTCCAAAAAGCCTCCACTTTTCTTCGCTTCCCAATCTTTGTTGTTTCTAAGTCTCTTTTTGGTTTTGGGTGTTTTTTTTTCCTGATTTTCTTCTTCTCCTTCTTCTTTTTCACCCTACCCACCAGCAAGCAGCGGCTCCAAACCGCTAAAAATCCTGCTTTCTGCAATGCACGCAGCTGATTCTTCTTCTTCTTCTTCCTCTTCTTCTCCAGCACATCTTCCCTTCCTGCTCACACCTGCTCACACCACTGAATCCCAAAATGACTTTGGCAGTTGCGAACCTCTCCAAACAATTGCCAATTCCCTTTACACTACTACTCATACCACCAAAGAAAACAAAACTGTGCTGATGAAGAAGCAGCTGCAATACCAGGCACTGGCAAAGCTCCACCTGCTACCTCACCTCACAACAACCATCTTCACAACACACTGCTGCTGCAACTACAAATTAATAGAGTATGTGTAAATGGTTGTGTGAAACAATGTGAAGCCTTAGTAAATAAACTGGATTGACCTTGCAAAAATGTCTTCAGGATTGTATGCCGCCAAGTGAGCTTCATATGTTTTGGTTTAATAGAATGAGAAAGATTCAATGGGCTATTGGTATTTGTTTGCTTCAAAAGCCAATCTACATTGTCTCCTGAAACAAGGTGGAATATATCAAGAGTTGGACAGGAACATGTATCTAAATAGTATTGCACAAACTTTTCAATCTTGAATTATTCCAAGTAAAGACCAATTTAACAACTACATAATAACAATGTCTAAGGGATTGAGTATGATTTTCAAGTTTTCACTAGGGCACCTAAATAGAAGATTATCTCCAAAGCAAGTCAAAGTTCCAGCTTCAAACCTTGTTCGAAATTGGAAGCAAAGTTAATATAACACATGGATATGGTGTAAAAAGGTTGACAATCACCTCATTTCATGAATTTGGTGTGCTGCTTAATCTTGGGCACATTTTGATATCGTCTGATTATGTTTGGCTTTCAATGAGTACTTATTAAGTAACCAACAATATAAAAGGATTTATAAGTTTCTTTTCCCCTTTCAACTATTATTTATAGGAAATTTTGGCTAAATTTCCTTGTGGACGATTGCCATTTCTAATCTTCTTATGAAAAAGAATTTTTTGCCATCATAGATTTTGTTTCCATCAATGTTGCTCATTCTTGCTTTTAAACAAAACCTTTAGTTATGGTCCTTATTACTTGTCTTCAATTTTGAGAGACATTTTCTATGTAATAATAAAACAGTTTCTTGTGCCAAACATTGGCCCAAAAATTAGTATTTTGTAAGAAATTAGAAAATATATACATTATTTTAACGTTAGTATCATTGTTTTATATTTAAACCTTCAAAAGAAAACAAAAGAAAACTAGCACAAAATAACCCAATATCAGAAATTGAAAGGGAACAACTTTCAAAAGTTAATAAAACGTTAAGCCTAAAAGTGAAACCAAAACCAAAATCACAACCTAAAATTCAAATATAAAACTAAAATTTCCCAAAATAAAATGAAAACCATTAACCATTAATTGCGAATGGAACTAAAACCTTAATTGTAACCAAAATTAAAACCAATTAATATTCAATACTTAGAGATACTCATCTACAATCTCTTTCTTGGTCTCATTTAATTTAAATAGACATTGCAATTTGCCACCCCACAGTTGTGCACTCCTCACAACTGGAAGTAACCTCTCATACAAAAAAGGATAAATTGCAGTTAATTGCAAAAGCATATTTCGTAGATCATGTAGTGCACCAAAGCACATTCAATCTAAGAATTAGGTCCCTTGCAAATGGGATCATTCCACCGTCTTACAACGTGTTCCAAAGATCAGGTCATGTACCGAAGCACATTGAATTTGTAAATACCTAAGCAATTTGCTTTTCTTCTTTGTAAGTTGAGAACTCAATAAAGGTTTTCCATTTATTCTTGGAGTCAAATCAATTTTCATCATTAATTGCTGCAAAAATGAGAAACAATGTTTCAACCCAAAAATATGTTTTGTCAATTGACACACCCTTTTGTCATTGCCACATGTGTACCTTATCATTGTCAAACACAAATCACCTATTACAGATGCTTTTAATTGTAGATGTACAAAGCTCGAGTTGATGAAAAGCAATATTATTTGCACAGAGGTGGCTCCATTGTGCATGTGCATGAGTCGTAATGCAAACTCCAACCCATGTTTCGTAACCCATTTCGCTGTCAATTGTAAGCATGTTATTGTAGCCTTGTAACTATTTTGTCAAATTAATGGATCCCTTAACAGAAGCACTAACAAGATGTATGTGCCCAAAAGCAGCATGAAAAGGTTTTTCTAAAAAGGGTTGTATACCAAAACCTCAAATAACTCACAGTTGTGTAGATGCTTATGCAGATCGGATTATAATACTCAGGTGGTTCATAAGAAATAGATGAGGATCCCCAACATCAAATTTCATCTAAACATGACAACCATAGTTGAGAATTTTTGATGTACAAACATACTAATAGCCAGCCATCATACTTCTAGCTCAAGAATTGCCATCTAGCTAAGAGTGTAAGGCCCTTGCTCTAGACCGTGAACATAAAGACTAACAAATGATAGTACATCAATTTATTCAAACAAAACTATATTGGAAACTTGATTGAGAAATCGAAAAAAATTACATTGTACCTGGACACCAAAAAATGGGATGGTGGTAGAGCCAAGTTTCAGTGGCCAAGAACTTGGCAGTGGTGGAATCTGTAAGCAATAGCACAATCCACTATTATTTTTGCCACATCTGCTTGCAAGGAAGACATGATGGAAAGAGCCATTAGTTGATTACAATTAATCCCACATTGTTACTTCTAACGAATATCTACAAATTCTGAGTAAGAAAGCAATGCACAAAGAAATAACAAAAATAATAAGAAAACAAAGGAGAAAGGAAATGGAGGAAACAAAGTGAAAACGTGCAGCAAATTCACATATTGCTAGAAATGGAAGAGTTGAAAGGCTAGTTCAGAAACGATACAAAGCATATTTCAATTGAGCTCGGTTTATAGTGGCAATTAAAGAAATAGGGGACAAATTCCACTGGAACTTCCAAGCTGGTTACAAAGCCCATCCATTAAGGTACAAGGGTGTAAACTTGGGCATTTCAACATGTACAATTAGAAGTTAGAGCAAAGGGCAAAGGCAAGGATACTTGCAAAAGACCATGTTTTAACATGGTTGCAACAACCTTCCATTGATTAACCGACAACAAAATGGGGGGGGGGGGAAGAGGGGAAGGTACAACAATGCAATCAAAGTGCAAAGAAGGGGTTGGAGGTTTAGGAAGCTTTCCAAGTTAAAGAGGGGTTGGAGGTTCGGGAACTTTTCCAACTTAAAAAGGGGGGTTTAAGGTCTAGGAGGAATCGAGTAGAGAGAGGAAGCAAATCAAATGTGAGAGAAAAAGAAAACAATAAAAAAGCTAGAGAGAGAACCAACTATAGATAAAAGGGAGCCTAGGAAGTGGTCCAAACAAAATTGAAGAGAAAGAAAATTTTAAAAAGTGAATTCCTAGAACTGGAGATGGAATCGAGCAAAAAAAGAAAAAGAGGAGCCCTTTAGTTGCTAATTTCACAAAAAGGTCCGAAATGAGAAAAATCCTTTGAACTCAAGCTTCAACTTCTTGATCATTATAAGAACTAAATGTACCATAGATAGATTCGACTAGAGGGAAGGAGTCACATAATCATAAAGGGGGCGTAGGAAGTTGTCAACGGAATTGGGAAGAAATAATAGCCAAGGATATTTTCGGCGTAATCAATTACTAAGAGAGAAGAGGCGGGACTTAAATACTCTCCACGAAATTTAACAATAAGAAAGAAGAGGCGGGACTCATATCCTCTCAACAAAATTGACCACTAGAAAAGAAGAGGACCTAAGAACAAGAAGGAATGAATTCACTTCCTTCACACCCTACACACAAATAACAAGCATTTTGGTTAGTTCAGAATACAAAAAAATGACATAAAGGAATCATGCCAACAAAGGCTTATGAAGTCCATCATGCATTTAGGGTTAAAACATAGTACAGTATGCGAAAAAAAAATCTCATATAAGTAATCATAGTCACATTTATGGCATAAACAAGAAAAAACCTATTCAAATTTTTTTTAACTTTCATTATAAAGCACTGGTGCACTTCATTGAGTTTATGGTTAGTTATACATAAAGTTTGAAAAATTTTAGTATAAGAAAAATGGAAGAAAAACGTGTTCTAAACAAATTAGGTTTTCAGATTTCAAACATATTTTTAGATGAAAACTTTAGTAGATTATGACGATAATATAACAAAATTTAAAACAAATTAATACATATTACTACTTCATTCATTTGAAAATATAAAAAATCTAATTATAGTTGTACTTTCATCATATTTTCATATACTTGTTCAAAAGTGGGACACATACTTTTCTATACTTGTATTTTTTAAAATGTACTTAAATGCATATTAAAGCATGCAATCTTTTAATATTATTGAATGAAGTAAAAAAAATTCCACTTATTGATCATTAAAATCAAAAATATTCATGAATTCAATGTATTAAGTCTTATTTATGGATATTTTTCATAGAAAAAAAAGTATCCTTTATTCGCATACTTAACCATGCTTTCACCATTTAGTTCACTCCATCTTCAAAGACCATGTAGCAAATCGAGCTTACCATCGCTTGCAACCATGGAGCAGCTATGACCAATGACCAAAGAGATTCAGTAAATTCTTGTTGTAATGTGCGAAGGGAAACTTCCCATTGCACAGCACATTGGGATGAGAGATGTAGGATGCGATGTGCACTAGGAGACTTCTTGTTGCAAAGTGCACTAGATGAGAGACACAGGAGTAGGAACATCACCTAAACCATAACGTGACAACACTGAATGTAGTTTAGGACATTAGGGTTAAAAGAATAGTAGTTTGCCCATCATTGTTAATCATGACAACTTTTGAAACTTTCGATCATGGCCCTTTATGTTTGATGAACATTTTTGTATGAAAAGTAGTTCAATTTTGGCATCCATCCAATTTGGACATGGCTGAGGAGGCCCTCAACAAACAAGGTTCATAAGGGTCCCATGTGTTGATTTTGGATTTTTTCTAGTTTTTTTTCTACACCATTTGATGTGATTTAAATACTTGTGATGCGCTTCTAGGAGAGGAACAAAATTTCTTTGGAGAGTAGGATGAGCCAAACCTTCATCTAGGTGCTTTTTTCATCTGTTTGCTTAAATGTTCGGTGATCGACCTGGCTACCCTACCCAATTTGCTTCACTTTTCTTTTTTGACAACCCATGTACATTGTTCAATAAGCACCACTTGCATGCATTGTCTAAAGTTGTTTAGGGAATTATATAAGAATTCCAAACTTTGTCCATACAGTCCTTAAAATCATACTCCGTTTAGTCCTTATTTTGTACCTTGTTGATTTGATGAATATATTTTTGTTGTTATTCATAAAAATAGAAAATAAAAAATTGACAATATAACAAAATTCAGCATGGGATTGTGAATATTGACATTTAATATGATTGGGGAAGGTGTGTTAGTAGCCTTCCTTTATTTGTTTGTTTCAAGATTTGTTTTGAGACTTGTAGTTAGGATCAAACTTTTTTTAACATGTGTGAAAATCCTAAAAGCAAGTTTGATTTTGACTATGGAAACTCTATACAAGACAATTTAATGGTCACCTAACATTTCAACCTCTATTAAACCCTTAATGAGCATTTTCATCCCTTGTTTAGAACATTTTAGGGATAATTTTAATATAATATTATGATTGTGTTACAAAGTGAACATGCCAAAAAAAAGAGTTTCAATGCAAGGCCAAAATGCATAGATCAAACTAATTATGTTTTGTACTAAAATATATTAGCCTAAGGTTTAACATTATGTTATAAAAACCAACACAACCAATTATGCCCAATTAGAGGCTAAAGCGCATCCCTTTTAGTGTTGATTTTCCTCTCAACATTTTAGGGAGGCATTTCCGCATATGGGATCTCTTTTTTCTAGGAGGCATATTTGCAGTTACAAGGTGCTCTCCAAATATAGTAGCAAATTTCTGGGAGTGTTTCTGGAATTGCTTCAGGAAGCATGTATAACATAGGTAGGTGGCATGGGAAGGCAAACAAAGTATGTAAACTATGCACAATGTATGCAATAAGGCACGGCATAATGTATCCTGAGGTAGAGTGAAGGCAAAACACATGGCACAGGAACCAGAGAAGAAAAAAGAAAGGATGAAAGTTTAAACAAAGACCACACACTTTAGTGTAGAAAGCTCAATGGGGAGCTCTAATAGGAGAAAACACGAAACCTAGGACCTAAACCCATCACCAGTAGCATGTAGCAAATTGTGCAAAGAGAATGAGCGAAAAGCCTGGAAGTGGTAAAACCAGCACCCATTCTGGAGCTTGAACTTCGTGAGTGAGGTCCCTTAGTGACCATATTTCACCTCGGAAATGATCAATTTGGACTCAGAGACCCTCATATGGTGTCAGGATGGGACATGTACCATGCATGTTTACAAGCAACCTAAAATTTGTTGGGGTTTCTACCATGTGGGACAGTTCCAAGGAAAAACGTTTCATTTGAAGTTTGATTATCCTAATTTTTTTTTAAGGAATCAACTTTAATTTTATAAATCTTATTTTTTTTCAAAATTTGGGACTGGGTTTTGGTTCTTGTTTTTTTTAAAAAAATAATGAGGTTATTTCGATCCTTGATTTCATATTCATGAATTTTAAGTAACCTCTGTTTTTGGTTCCAAGATCCAAATCACCAAAATTCACTATGCAAAGAAGAAAAATATACTACAAAGGTTTCACAATGTCAAACGAATTAAAAAGTAGTCATATGATTTCCCTTTTAGGATTTTGTGGGACTGCATCTATCACCTTAAAATCTATACTCTCTTGTCACCTTTGAATTCAGCCCTAAAATATCTCAAAATTTATTCTATTATTTCCCCCCAATAATTTTTTTTCCATTGCCATGTGATTTCATGTTTAAAGTTTTATGCAATTGAATCTATCCCCTTTGAATATTTCTCTCCAAAGTCTCCAGGGAGAGAGGGAAAGAAGAAGGATAGGGGGAGAACCTGGGTGGTTTTGGCACAAATTAAAATTATTTTCAAATATCCAAAATTTTCAAAAACTATTTTTCTGAAAGCCAAACAATTTGTGGAGGAAAATGAAGAATGTTTTGAAATGATATTTCTGAATGTTTTCTTTGTTCTGAAATGGAATCCTCAAAATTAATTAATTAATTAATTAATTAATTATGTGGCAAACATAATTAGAAAGTTATTACATATATAGATGCAGAACTATGCTATCACCAGTTTCTCAAAACTTGATCTTCTGACAGAGGGAAAGTGTTTGGACTTACATCCTTTCTTTTTCCTTCTCTTGTTCACTTTCTGAGTGTTTTTCCTTTGTTTATTTATTTACTTTATTAATTCCAATGTGGCTGGTTTGTCTAATGTGGCAGACCCCAAGCAAGGTGACAATGGGAAGTGAGGGGCTACTTTGTTGGACTGCCTATTTGGAACATCTCTCTTCACTTGGATATAACAACAGCATGCATAAGAAATGAACCCATTTCTACAAGTCGTTCTCTTGTTTCAAGAGTGGTGATGATCAGTACCTTGTACATTTTTCAACTATTTTTTTGGTTTGTGTCCAGATGAAGCTGGTACAGACAACCTATTTCTTCACATCGATATCTCCCTCTGCATCCTATGTTCACAAGATGCGGAACCAATTGAGGACCCAGTGCATGTGACGGTCAGATAGCTCACCTCCAGATACAATGGTAGCATGCATTTCAAGTGAAGTCAGATGTAATGAGGTGCACAGTACTCAGTGCGTAATTTAAGCTTTATTAGTTGTAGTGTGATTTGTGGAAGCCCAATGCCTGTGTTAAAACACTCACACTGTTGCAGTGGTTTCCAGACAGCTTGTTCTGTGCCACCAGTTGCTTGCTTTTACATGTATCCACCAACCTTCTTCTTCTTGAAGATTATGCTTGTCCCTCAAGGTCCCTTCTTTGTACGGTTTGAAGTTTAGACTTCCAAAATTCAGATATTGGAAGTAATTTTGGAGTCAATGCTTGAATCTAACCACTGTATCCCTTGCAGTTTAGCCACCTTTCCATTGCCACTAGCTTTCAGCTCCCCCTTCTAAATTTGGCTTGGCAATGGGGTATGTGTGAATTTGCTTATCCACATCCAGTGATATACTCTCTGAAAATAAACCATTAACTCTTGCAATAGAAAGCTGGTTCACAGATACATACTTGGATACACAATTTAGATCTACATTTGGGTTTGCCAAATTCTGTTCCTGGGTTGATTTTGAACCAAAAGGGATTTAAAGCAGATTCACATTTTTTTGCTCGTTTCCATGATTCAGGTTCAAGTCAGTCAGATTGTTGGTTGTGCTCATCATGAGCCAACATTCAGTGTCTGAAGCATATTTAGTTACTTAAATTGGGTTGTGGTCATTGTAAAGCCAACAGTAGCTACACCACACTTGGGATTGATGATTTGTAACAGCTAAGACAACTTGCTTCTCCATCATGTGCTCAGAAAATTGGTATCATCAACACATCCCTGGATGAGTACCTTGTACACCTTCCTTCTTGCAAACCAACGAAAATCAGTCCTCAATGATCATGGAAATAAAGACACAGGAGATAAATTATATTGCATATCCGCTAGTGCACAAATCCACCAATGCAAAGGATCAAGAGAGAGATTTTTGCCAAAGTTCACACCATGTCAGTATAGCAACCAACAGAGACCAACAAGATTAACACAAACTTGTGCTATGTCTCCAACTGACATGCAAATGCTGACAAGGTTGATGTTCATTTACCTTCTTCCATGTCTCATCCCACCGTTGCAAATCATCCAAAAGTAACAGAATTCCACAAAATACCTTCGTGTTGTAAATTTGTTGAAACAGTTCCAGTGCCTTTTGTGGTTGCCCATGTTTCGCATGTACCAAGTGAAAGATTCTCATGCGATGGATTCTTGTTGAACAGGCTCCAAGCATCTTGAATGCTCCACATTTTGGATACATGCCCACCAAGTTACTCCCCACATACACATCTGAATCCCAAACACTTTTCAATGATGTGCACATGGACCCACATGGCCTCTTCAAGTGCAAATGCAAATTCAAGCTTGCAAGCACACATAGAAATAGGCCATGAGACCAACACCAGCAATCCACACAACGTCAACCAGCAAAGAAAATCAACTGCCAGTGAGCAGCCTAAGGAAAACTAGCACCCAACAAAAAACTGTTTCCTGATCACCTACCATCCATCTGTCCCAGTGTGCTGGTGGGTGTGGGTTCGCTCTGGCCACACTTCTAAACCCTGACTTTTCACACCAGAGAAAGGCCATACCCAGCCAATTTTTCTGATTCAGCTTTCCAATGGGCAAGCCCAGATCATTCTCCAAACCCTAGTCTGTAAAATTAGCAAATTAAAAAATTCTTAGAAAATTGATAGAAATGGAACACATAATAGATATGCATCAATTTTGATAAGACAAAAAGAATGGGGTCAATCATACATACACTTTTCTTTTTGGAACTTTATATTGGATCTTGCATGATATGTAACAAGTGTGGTAGTTAAACAATAGTGACAGTGTAAAGGACTGCTTGGAAACATGACCTCCCAAGAATAATCTCAATGTCTTTCAGTTTGTGATAGCAAGAATAAGAAGAGTGCATTTTGAATCTATGAGATAAGAAAGGAGCAGACATGGTTTTTAATCTATTCTGCGCAGAGATGTAACATGTAAATTTTTGTACCTTATGAGATGATGAGTTTGACTGATCATGGTTGCTGAGCTACGAGTGGTTCATGAAGTGTCTGGTCACTGTAGTAGCTCAAATACTGTTTCACAAACCTCTTCAATCCCTGCTTCAATATTTGATTCTGGCTTGTACTGCAGCTAAGCCTGAGCTGCAGAGATGTTGTTGGCATGGGTGAACGAGACATCACTATCACAAGGCATTTTCACAATTTCTCTTTTGGATTTCAGGTTGAGATACTTCTCAAGAATGTCAACCAAGCTAGGCAATAGTGTCTGGAGTACTAGTATACCAAGGTTAGAAATGCAGAGCCACAGATGACCTGTCTTCTTCCCTCCACTACTTGTGCTTTTGTCCACGACAACAAGAGATGCAACACATCCAGTTTTGACAAAGTCATCAATATAAGTGAAATCATGAGCCAAATCTTTGTTGTTGGCTCCTTGGTATATGTGTTGATGGGTTTCCCATTCAAGATATCCCAAGTGAAGGAAAAGTGGGTCATATTGGGTCTAACCCTTGGCACATAAATAGTGAAAAACTGCAGCCCACTGATGGAAAGACCATAGATGTGGTTATACGTATTCATGAGCAATCTCCTCTCCAACCTTCTTTTTTGCTGCATAGAGACTTGCAGGTTGATCAGTTTGGTCCAGCTCTGAGAATGGGGCACCTGTGACAGTTCCCAGGAAACAAGCCGAGTCAGTAATCTTTTTGGACAAGCATAACCATTAGAAATCATGTCCAGTGTGGCCACATTGTGAAAATTATGGCACGCTGAAGTCACCTCCGAGCCATTTATGCTAAGGACTTGGTGAATTATATTCTTTATTGTGGTGAGTGACTTGGTGACAAAGTTCAACGGGGAAAGAAAGAGTGTGTACCTTTGTGTTCAACAACCCATATTACACAGAGCTTGATGAAGCCCAAGCTATGGATGGCTGTGGATTTGCAGGCTTGCATATATCTGAAAGATACCTATTCACCAGTTGAGCAATGTTGCTCCGCACATTTGAGCCTGGATTCTCCATTGCATAGCGTACAGCAGCTTGGGCTGCCAGATGCATCACATGGGTGATCTGAACCAGCTCCGGAAGAAACGGTGTTGAGAAGAAATGCATTTTGTTGTATGCCAACGTCAATCACAGAAAATGCGATGCTTTGCAAGAGGCTGTTGCCCTGCTGATGTCTTCAGAGAAATCTCATAGTAGCTGTTGAAATTATCGATGCCCACAACACCCCCATCACCACGTTTTTCAAAGCATGAAAGACCTGAGTTCTGCCAACAAATCCTGCTACCCCAATCACCAAGACCACCATAGGATCGGCCTCTCTTCTTTGGAGGCGGCCCCGATACTAAGAAAGAAAAACCCCAGTATGCAAAATGCTCCAAGATCGGACAAAGACCTAACAGCCTGGGTTGCCAGCAAGCAAGCAGGCTGTGGGCCAGTAGTAAGACTCGCATCATAAAACTGAAAGTTTGCCCGACGATACAGTGCGCGACAGAGGCCAAAACCGATAGTCCCTAAGATGGTGGAAACACATCCACAGCTGCGCGACCAGTCTCCGTCGATTGCCCATGTTCCCGACATCGGACTCTTCATATTCACGCGTATCCGTCCAATCTGTCAACCTCCCATGTCGCGTCGCCAGCGGTGGTCCCTTGGCGAGTACGGTCTTCCCGGCGCGTTTTCTCTGATCCCCAATCTCAGACCTGTCAGCAGCTAAAGGCTTTGTATCGGTAAAGCCGACGGCGAACTGTTGCACAAATTGCTTGCTTTTTCCGCGTATCGGTCAACCCTCTGCTTCTTCGCATTTATGCTTGTTGCTCAAGCTCTTCTTCTCATCACGGACCACAGCGCGGCGCTCTTCTTCGTCTCTCTCAAGCTTGCTTCTTGACAGGTACGTTTTGTTGATGAGAATGCTCAGCTTCTCCATCGCTTTATCGCAACTGCTGTCTCGTTCATCCCGTTTTCTTTCCGTCTATATACACCCACCCCCACCCCACGTTCTTGTCTTGTCTTGCTTGCATATTAGTGTTATCCAACTCCCAAGTGTGTTCTTGCAGTTTTGCTGAATCTCTCTCTACTTTCCCGAGTTAATGATCTAATCGTCACGAGTAGGGAGCCAGCCAGCCTTGATTTCAAACGCCATGGACGCATCATGCTCTAGCAAATACTGGGATTGCGTTGGGAGCGAGCTACAGGCGGAGGAGGATCCAAATCTAAGAGAATTAAGCCAACAGACGTACTACGGGAGCGCACCTGAGCACCTTTGGACTGAGCTTGGAGAGCCGGAGGATGATCCAATAGGTTGTCTTGAGGAGAAGTCTGGTAATGAGGACCAAACGTTTGGCAAAGCGGTGCGACAAATACAATCAGTATATCCATCACAACTTGAAATAGGAGAGTCCATCGCAGAAGGGGGCCAGGCACATGTGTTCTTGGCGAAATACACCGTGGGGCGTCGGCGAATGAAAGTAGATGTGGTCCTCAAAAGATACAAAGGCCGTCTCGGAGTTCGTGCAGTTCACGAGTTGCGAAGGCGAATACAACTTGTGCGAAAAGCTTCGTGTGTTTGCAGCCTGATGGGCGTCTTAGAGGATAAAATCACCGGAGAGGTGTCGGTTATCATGGATGCCTATCGAGGAGATTTGCGAAATCTTATCGACAAGAGAATGGACTATCTCAAGTCTCGGATGCGCAGCAACATGCAGGATGACGATGCTACGCAAATGATGATGATGCCTTTTCCTTATATCTCGACATTGCACATAATGGAGCGGATCGCTGTTGGAATGGAATATCTGTGTAAGATTGGAATCATACACAGAGACCTGAAAGCCTCCAACATCTTTGTGACGCCAGTTGATATTGACAAGGGGCGTTTAGTTGGATTTCATAATTCTAGAAAAGTCGAATTAAAGGAAGATTTGGCCTATGATTCCTTTTTTGTTTGTGTTGGGGACTACGAGACCTCGGACGGCGTTGTGGGCACCGGCTTTTGGAGGCCACCAGAAGTGCTGCAAGCAGTGAAGGAGGATATCAGGCCCACATATACAACAGCAGCGGATGTGTATGGTTTTGGCATGGTGTGTTATGAGCTACTCACTGGCCATATTCCTTTTCAATGTGAAGGCGTCCGAAGGACAGACTACGATGCGGTATTGTCAGGCCGAAGACCAAAGCTGCCTGACTACTTGAGCCCTGGGATGACCCAACTATTGCTCAAGTGTTGGCACCACGATCCTTGCCAACGGCCTACATGGTACGAGATCAAGCAAACCTTAGTTACAGAAAGAAAGAAAGGATTTGATGAAGAAGAAACTAAGCTTGAATGAATGTATTTTTCTTACACAAGGGTACGCATGAGTGTTGGCTAAACTCTGAGGGATGCAGTTGTTAGATTCTAGCATTGACTCCAAAACTCCTTCCAATCTGCTGGATCTAACAGGCAATCCCTGCATGTCAAATGCAAAAAACTCCCACCAGTTTACAATACTTCATAAGGCCATCCCTGAATTCTCTTTAAACAACCTTGTGTAAGAAAGACCTGGTCATTTGCTCCAAACTTGGCTCTTCAAAAGAGATATGTGTGAATTTAGCTATGTACATCTTGTGATACATTCTCTCAAAAAATAGTCCATAAACTCCTTGAATAGACTTGATTCACGGATATGTACATACTTGGATACAAAATCAAGATCTACATTTAGTTTTGCCAAATTATGATTTTGTATTCACCAATAGGCATTTAAAGCAGATTGAGGTTTTTTTGCTAAGTTGGGTTGTGCTCATCATAAGCCAACATTCCATGTCCGAAGCAGATTTAGTTTATCTAAATAGGGTCATGGTGGTTGTAATGCTACAGTAGCAAAGCAACTTTTACAGCACTCTTGGGATTCAGGTTGTTCAGTGGAACTAAGGTATTAAACTTCCAGTATTTTGATGTATCACACTTGCTCTAGTTTTATCATCCCTGGATGTATTACTGTTAGATACTTGTTAGTCATGACAATTTTCAGTCCTTCACAAACGCCTCATGCAGAAACTCACAAGTGGAAATGCTCTCTCATCAGTTTTGTGAATGGTACAGTGCCAGCCCAATGTCATACCAACAGGCTTTGTTTTGGGTTGGCATTCACTGCCCTTCACCTTCACAACCAAAGCTCTTATCTTTTGCACTTTTGTTGGGCAATGGTAAATGTCATTGTTCCCATTGCCTGATAAGAACATCTTATTTTGCATTCTGTTTTTTACAACCCACTTGCTACTATCTATGTCAACAAAAGAATTGTCTCCACACTTGAGCACATTCTGTAGGCTGTAGACCTCCCATGCAAAGCTCAGCCTCTGCCCATAGAAGCTCAATTAGAGAGTGCACTGCTTGAAATGCTCAACAGTGCCTAACCCTCTATAACCTTTTAGTTTCGAACAACAGTTGATCTTTCAAGATATCAACAGAAGTCAGTGGACATGCATCATCCACTAATCTGTAAGTTATGCTTAACCTATAAGTGATTTTTGATGTTGAGCACTCTGGTGAGAAAGAAAACCTAAACCTAGGTTTCACTTGGAGATTATTGTTATGAGCAGATCTTGAACCCTGTTTGCTATATCTGTGATTGCTTTCACATCTGTTACTGTCAGTGATTATTGTCATGGTTCACTCTCTGCTTGACCTTCACATCCCCTCGTTGCCTGTGCACTTGAGCTCCTTCCATTCTCCTCCTCTCTGCTCCATCATGCAGGGTCCAAGAAACATTCAATCAGAAAGAAAGAGCAGAGGTATACAATCCATTGTTTTCCAGATGAACAACACATTTCAAAACATTTAGTTAGCAGTCATTGTTTCTTAACTGTTGGCACAAGCATACATCAGCCTATATTGGAGCCATTCTTCAAGTCTATTGTGCAGTTTTATGATAACATGATCTTCTACATCTGTTTTTCTCTTTGCAAGATTTCTCTGAATTGAGCAGAAATAATATGACAATTACAAATGTGATGGATGGAATGGTTACAAGGTTACCTAGGAAGCAATGAGGACAGAAATGTTGCTTTACTTTCCAGGAATTAACTTTTTCCGCCATCCCATTCACACTGAGATTGAATGCATCTTGTATGTCGCGCACCTCTCCAGGGCTCGAGACATTCAAGTACACAATGTTTGGAAGGAGAGAAATAACCCTCTCACGTAATGACACAATCTGTTCTTGCGTGAATTTCTTCAGAGTATCTTCTACTTTTATTCCACGTTGTATGTCTCTCTCATCTATAAATACAGAATATGACTCGGAATCCCCAGGCAAATGCCACTGATACTGTGTATATGCAGAATCATTGTGAAAGAATATGGGTATGCACCCAGCAATCATGGAGTCAAAAGCTGATCTTCTCGTTGGAGTGTCGCCCCTAGGTTGCAAGCAGAAATCGGCATCCATGAAAGCAGAAAGGACGACTTGTGGGTTTTTGCCACATGAGATCCCTGTGCAGTCTGTGAAGGTACACCTAGCTGATGCATTGCATTGCTCAATCAACTCCATCCGGATGTCTCCTGGTTTTCCAGGGCGAGGGGCGCCAACAAATGAGAACAATGCTTTTCGATTGATATTCCTTACCTGCAGACTCAACATGGCCCCAGTGCCCTCTAGTCAGTATATATATTCCCCCATGATCATAAGGCAAGAAGATGCTCCTCTGCAACTCAAATAGGGTATGAGCAAGGGATTTGCTTTCACTCATGCTCATTTCAATAGAGAGATTGATCATCTGCAAACAAATCTCTATCGTAAGATGATATTTGTATGCGCTGGAAACCTCAAACCCTAACAAGGCGTTCCTCCTTCCTCTCGTAAAACCAGAACCATTTCAAGCCAAAGAGCTGTCATTTCTGCTTGCCAACCCTTTCAAGCAGATGAGATCTCTATCGTAACATGCACTGGAAATCTGAAACCCTAACAAAAAGTTCATTCTGCCTGTCTCAAAACTAAAACCATTTCAAGCAAAAGAACTGTCACTTCTGCTTGCAAACCCTCTCAAGCAAAGAACTATCACTTCTGCTTGGAATTGTTTCAAGCAAAAGAACTATCACTTCCACTTGCAACTGTTTCAAGCAAAAGAACTGTCACCTCTGCTTGCAATCATTTCTAGCAAAAGAACTCTCAACAACTCTGCTTGCAATGTCCTCAGATTACGTATGTGCATTTCTCAATGGCCTTGGTCATCATCCTCATGGGGGCAGTTCACAAATTATTGCTACAGTACATGACAACAAATGTTGTGAAATGTATGCGCGCACACAAATTTGACAAGAAATCACTGTCTGTCCAAGCAGCTGCAGCAAGGTTCAACAAGGGTGGTGTGGCCAGAGTTTTGAGGAGTCCTGTGACACCCACCCACCGACCTTGTGCATCCATTCTTGGAGAGCAGCATGAGAAGGAGGATGGAAGGAAGTGGGATAAGGCACAGCTTCTTGAACTGCAGCTTTCCATGGCATCTTCTCCAGCACCAGAGCAGTCACACTGCCAAGCTCCGGCTGTTGCAGCAGCTTGGTACCCCAACTGGTGTCATTCTGGCGGAAGAAGTCCCAAGAGGTCCTTCCCAGCACCATGAAGTGATCAGCTCCATTGTAGCGAGACCACATCTCTGTCGCATTTTGCTTGAGCCAGTTGATAAGGGAAGCTCCTTGGGTGTCCCTCAGATGCTTCTTCTCCCCATACAAATACTCCAGAGCTTCAAGCCCTCCATAGTAAGGGATGAAGAAAGCATCCGCTTTGGATGGGATTAGGGTTCTGCAAGGATAGGTGACCATGCGACGATGGAAAATCACTTCCAGAAGATAGTTGTTTGTCGCATACCAGTGAGGAAAAGAAGACGAAGAACTCTCCTCAATCCGCTTCCCAAATCCTTCGTTCAGCCAGTGATCGCAGAAGTCGATCCAGTCTGCTAATCCTCTGTTGCATTTTGCAAGAAGATCTGTGTTGAAGGATGATGGCAATTCGTGCATGAAGATTCTTCGCCCCTCACATGATGAGTCTGCTTCTTCTGAGTCTGCTTCTGTTGCTGTTGCTTCTTCTGTTGCAGCAGTGTGTACTACTACTTCTACTAATTTGTGAGAAAAGGTTAAGGGAGACTTTGGGGTTGGTGCTTCAAGGCGTGGGAATGCTCGGATTGCCAGGATCAACAGAGCCAAGCACACACACAAACGAACTCCATGCCTCCAAACACGCATCTTCTAAATCCTTGGACAACCAATCCTTCCTTCCTTCACTCTGCTCCAGAAAGCCTCCACTTTTCTTCTGTTCCAATCTTTCTTGTTTCTGACTCTCTTTTTGGTTTTGGGTGTTTTTTTTCCCTGATTTTCTTCTTCTTCTCCTTCTTCTTCTTCACCCTACCCACCAGCAAGTAGCAGCTCCAAACCGCTAGAAATCCTGCTTTCTGCAATGCACACAGCTGATTCTTGTTTTTCTTCTTCCGCAACACATCTTCCCTTCCTGCTCAGACCACTGAATCCCAAAATAACCTTGGCAGTTGGGAACCTCTCCAAACAATTGCCAGTTCCCTTTCCACTACTACTCATACCACCAACGAAAACAAAAACTGTGCTGATGAAGAAGGAGCTGCAATACCAAGCACTGCCAAAGCTCCAGCTGCTACCTCACCTCACAACAACAACCATGTTCACAACACACTGCTGCTGCAACTGCAGATGCTGCTGCTCTTCTCTGCCCGTCTGCATGTCCGTCTGTCTGTCTCTCTGTCTGTGCCTGTCTCCAGAATTCAAAGGTGGAAGCTTTAGTGCACACAAACTCTTCAACAGACTCAAAATGGGAAAAAACAAAGAGCCAAAAAAAAAGGGGGTTTCAGGAAAAGCACAACAACAGCAATAGCAGCAACAATCGAAGCAAAACAAAGGGACTTTTAAAACTACAAATATTGCAGTGACTGGAGTGTTGTCTTGAACAAGAAGTTGAGAGCAAAAAACAGCACCTCGCCACGACAAGTGCAGGCCAGTTGAGAAGCTCCAGTGACAGTAGGAGGCCTAGAGAGAGTGCCAAGAACAAACACACCAAAGTCAAAAAATTGAAATAAATAATAAATTAAATTATGATTAATTTTAAAAAAATAAAAACACTGTCATCAATCAGTCCGGGATTTTTTTTTAAAAGGAAAAACATAAGCACAAGAAGAAACCACCAAACCAAGTTTTTTCTTTTTTTTTTTTTTTTTTTGGGCTTCCTTTTGTTTCATCATTTTTTGTGATATCCAAATTTAGAGAAAAGTTTCCCAAAAACTAGCAAAAGTTAGTGAAAATTTACACTAGCAAAAAATGGATTCCAAAAGTTTCCACCCTTTTTTTTGGGGTTAAAAACTCAACAAAATTTGTGGGGGAAAAAGACAACCTGCTATCTACTACAACTACTAGGGTTGGGAAAAAGGAAACTTGATACCTACCTACTGTTATTAGTGTCCAACAAACCCCACAAAAAAGATCTTGAGTGTTGTTTATGACCAGAACAAAGATGAGGCCAAAACTTGGCAAACTTTATTAACAAAAGACACTAATCAAAAGAGAGGAAGTGGAGGTGAAACAAAAGTTGCAAAACATAAAACATGTGGGCTTGCAACTTAAGTATACCTATATTATACACACAACCATGCATTATTTTCCATTCCCCAAATCCAATCCAATCCAATCCAAACCAAACCAACCCAACCCATGGGCCTTAAAGTTCTTCCAAACCCAAACAAAATAATAATAAAAATTTAAAAAATCTTGTGTTGTCTTGGACAAAACAAAGATGAGCTAAACCTGCCAACACATCATAAGTCATAAAAGGCCCAGATCATAGCAAGTGGAGGTGAAACAAAAGTGCCAAAAACCCATCACTTACACGTAAGTAGACATATTAAATAGGTGCATATTACACACCTATCTACACACATTATTTAAGCACTAAATCAACAACCTCACAGTTTCCACCATAGTCACTAACTTAATAATTTCTTGTTTGTTTGCCATCATCTCTGCTCAACAATTTTCTTGTGTTTGAATCGTTCGCGTTATTATTACAGTTGTTAAAATGCTGTTGCACTACTAAGTGATGAGCGAGCAACACAGGATGCTAAGCAACCCTTTAACAACTCTTCAAGGGTGGATATGTCCATGCAACTGGCCACATGGTTCTGTGGTGCAAGGGTGTGAATAATGTCAGTATAATTCTTGTAGGCGCCCGTTTAACTTCCTCCAAGAATAAGTTGTTATAGTTGATGAATCTCAACTAAATTAAGTTGACGACTCAGATCTCTTATTCTCACACTCAATCTGACTGAATCTCTCTCACCTTGGGTGAGCCATCCAGCCAGCAAGCAAGCTAGCAAGCAGTGCACCTACATTGGTACCTTCACCTTCTTTGAGTTCTTTCTTGAATAACAAATGTTAAATTTGGACTTCAAATAAACCCTGATTCAATCATAGGAAAGGATATTTTATGATGTTTAGAAACAACCCAAAAAATAATTTGGGGATTTTTAGCTCTGGTACCAGTGTTGGTGCCCTTTCACCCTACCTGGGCACCAGTGGTAAAGCTCTTTTTGGGTTGCTTGTAATCGTTGTAACTATCCCTTCTGAAGCTTACACCAGGGTCTTTGAATCCAAATGTAATTGTCCTCCTTTTAAAAATATATTATACTAACCTAATTAATTATGAGGAAAAAAATCCAGGACCTTTGAGAAATTAGTTTTGAAGGTTTATATAGCAAAGTGAAAATACACCCAATACATTTTTAATGATTATGCCAGAATCTTAGGAAACAATATATTAAATATTTGGCATCAAAGTGCTGAACTTGCCAGACTACTACATAACACATCCTCCCTCTCCACACACTCACTGACTCTCCATTTCAAGTACATACGAGTGTTGAGTGGGTATTAGAATTGCATCAAATCCTGGATGGGTATCAGGGCGGTTTTTAAAATATCCATAGCCACGGTTCTCAAAATATCAAAGCAAACTGTTTGATTACACATATTCACAGTTCTCAATTAAATTGAAAAAGCCAAATAACCACCCACAAAACCACTAATTCTTTATGGGTTGGGGTCCATATATTGCATTGTCGATTCTTTTAGGGTTTTGAAATAACCTAAACCGATGTTGTTCGTTGATTTTGGTTTTTTTTTTGGGTTCCCAAAAACCTGCATACCCAACATCCCGACTCAGAACTTCAGATGGATTCCATATGCACAACATAAATGCTGGTCTTTTGCAACCTTGAAGTAAGGTAGTTGATGATGATGATGATGAATATAGACTATTTATATAGTGATGATGAAGATCCTGCCAAAGGTCGACATGGTTTGGATTGTTGTCCTGACATGCTTTGTCCTATAGTGGTCAGTAGAGTGCCCATTTTCCACAAAAAGTCTTTCAACTTCCTGTCAGGATTCAGGAACCCCCCCTCCCCATACCATCATCATAGTAGCCGAGAGTCAGTTTCCACATTGACAAAACCAACAAAAAAAATTTCCAAAAAAAAAAATTGTTTTTTTAATTTTGAAATTATATATATTTTCCATCATCTACTATAATATTTTCATATGAGTAGTGAAATTATTCAGAATGTAGCTTATGATAATTATGATAATTTTCAACATGTCAATATCATATTTTCACAATATTTCATTTCACTATTTTGAGGACTATTTAATGATGAAACTGATTCCCCCAAATTTTGACAACTTTGGTGCATTTTTTTCACAAAAATCCTTTATATGGGTTGCACTGGATTTTTTATTTTTTGGGTAGGCAAGTGGTGAAAATACATCCCAAAGGAACACTGGAACTCTCAATGCGCTCAATCTAATCTGTCCTCACACACTAGACAGAAGAGTAAATTCAGAAAAGTCAAGAGTTTTGCATTGAGCACAGCTGTGTTTCATGTGCTAGCAACATGGCAAAGAGTCACACCCAAGAACAATAATTTTGATAAATAAGGCCATAATATTTTTTTAGTTTATAAAATTTGACTTTCATTGGAACATAGCCTGCTCTCAGCCCTTGGATCCTACACAAAACTTGTGAATTTTCACTATGGAACTCTGACTCATGAGCTTTCTCCATGTTCTATATGCAAGAGAGGCCAGCTACTGAAGAGATTTTGGTCTTCGCAATCCATTTACTGCTTTGCCACATGGTCAAGCTGCAACAACAAATCCAGCTTTTAGCTTTTAAGTACCACAAGACCTAAATGCAAATTGTATTGAAACTTTACCACTTGCGTCTTTCTTCAGTACTCTAAGTAAAATTAATGTTTTGGGTATGAGTGACTCCCAGCAATAGAATTGAAACTCACTGGGGGCAAGTCCCAATAATTGGGTGCCTGAGGGATATATATGGACTGAAGAATTGAAGCTTATAACTAGATGGCTAGGCTATGGACCCGAGATTTGAAGCTTATAAAAGATGGCTAGACTAACTGGGTGCAAAAAATACAGCTAATTATGGTGTGTCTGTGGCTGACATGAATCGCTGACAGTTCGGATATGCCATCTCCAATCACACACATACTTTGCAGGATCACTTTGCACTGTACATTATGTTCACATATCAAAGTAAAGCACACAGAAACTTGACACAATTATTTGCAGCGAAATTTGAGTGTCAAAGACCCCAGTGTTGGTCAGGTACTGGGATCTGCCCTGGAAGCCCCCACGCCCCGTCAGGTATGAGGCCGGTTCTTAGGCTTGATGACCATTATTAAAGCATCAAATAATCAAACACGCTGTTTCAAAATACATAACCACGGTTCTTCTTCTTTTTCAAGGTCAAATAACCACCCAGAAAACAACCCATTCTCTCATGAAAACCAACCTTTGAGGGCTTTGATATAACCAGAACTGGCGATTCTTTGATTCTTATCTCACCAACTAGCTAATATTTTGAATTGGTAGTATCAAGCTCCTGCAAGCATTAATTCTATGATGCTCACAAAACTAGATCTATCATTATTGTGCAGACTTTTTCATATACCGTAGTAGTTGGTTCTTATCAAGGTTTGGCCAATATTTTGCATTCATTTTTTTGGAAGAATCAGACTTGGAATCATATTGAGGAATGACAAGTGTTGTTTCTACACAAGCACCTGCTTTGATTTTTGGGCATGTGCAAAAAGTTCAGTTTTTGCAACATGTAAAAATATGTAGTGATGTGTTTGCAAAACATTAAGCATTTTATACAATTACAGAAGCAATTGATACTCAATTATGTGAGATTTATCACCTTTTTTTTCTTCGATAGCATCATTTAGATTGTCAAATTCGTCATCTTATACAGCTAAATGATTTAAAATTAGTTCAACAATTAATACAACTTGTTTGAATGTTTTGGGAAAGATGAACGTTGAAAACATTCTAACACTATTAAATCATACACTTTGAAACATTAGATTGAGATGAAAATAATATTTATGCATTTGCAAGGCAATATTTGGAATTTGGAATATTTTACACACAAACCCACCAACTAGTGTTTTATTTGGATGCAAAATTTTGCATGATTATGAAATCCAACAAATGCTAGTGAAATGTTGTGAATGAAAATTTTGATTTTGAAAAAATTGCCAAATATGAGCCATTTTGAAAATGACATCACCAATATTATATTGGGCAATCCAAATTTGTCACTCCAAACTAATGGTTGAATGTGAGTGATTGCCAATTTTTTTTAGATCATGATGATGCCTTGCATTTGACATTTCAAATGTGATGGTGTTCGCCATCATTTTGTGCATCTATTTTTCCCATTAGTCATCATCTCCCTCCCATCACAATTTGTTATGCAATTGTGGATTCCCTCTACCTTCTATTGCAATGTTTTTGACTTGCATAAGAGCTTTATTACACAAAATGTATTGTCATTTACAATCATCACCACACATTGAATGCCCATTATTTTTCAAGGAGGGGTAGCAAGCTAGATGCAAGTAACCTTATGTTGCATGTTTGTTGCAAATTGTTGTAGATATGGGAGAGTTCAAACTTAACAGGAAAAGTTTGTTGGAAACTTTGTAAGCATTCAAAATTATTTTCTTGAAAGCCACAAAGATCTAAATTTTGGTGTATAAATGCATTGTTTATGGTTTAAAATTTTGTGTTTTGCAAGGTGGACAAAAATGAACAGTGCCATTGTTGAAAAGCTTCAAGCTCATAATTGAGTATATTACAAGTAAATCACCTTTTGACTCCTACTTGTATTTGAATTCTTTCCTTGTTCATGTTCTTTTAGAGGTTTAGGGTAAGAAATCTTTTAAAGCTCTTCCATGAAAGTGTTTATACATTTCGATTTGGGAGACTTATATGATCTTGTAAGATTTTGATTCAAACACACTTATGTTTTTGCATATTTTTTTGTAAGCTTTCAATTTCTAGAAAAATTAGGGTTTTGCATGCACATAGTTACAAGTCAATTTAGCTTATAAATGTCTAGCCATGCATGAATTTGCTTGTAAGCTTTTCATTCCTACATTATTTAGTTTATAAGCAATTTTTTACAGTTCGTGCTTGAAAGTTTTGAATTCTTGCACATGTTAAGACCTAACATGCTTCAATTTATTTTATGGAATAAAAGTATGCGCACATATCTCTTGTGCATATTATGTTCCAACCCTTCCAAATCTACAACATTTTGCAACATGGGTTCTTCAAGGATGTTAACTACTTGTTTAGTTATAAGATTTGTTGCTAGTGTTTATTTTATTATAGGCATTTACAACTACTAATCTTTGGCTAGATAGGTTGTTTCCAAGAGTTATTGGGTGCAAGAAGTTGTTAATGTTTGACACCATTTCTAGGTAATATTTTGACATATGATTTCCTTGACAAATTAAGGGTTGTAGTGTCTATTTGGCATCATCTCTAAATAATGTCTTAACACTTTGATGTTTATTTTATTGGCTTTAAGGTCTAAATCATAACATTTTTTTGTAATTCCTTCTCCATTTAGAAGGTGTTAACATAATTTGTTTAGTTGCAAGTGTTTATTAGGCAAGGACTTGCTATAGTTCTTGTTTGGTATCATCTCCAGATAATGTTCTTGCACAAGATGTTTGTTTTATTGGGTTTAAGGTTTAAATCGATGCCTTCCTTATTCACAAAGGTATTAATGTTGTTTGTTTGTTTGCACATGTTTATAGAATTGTTGGTTGGCTACATTTGTAAAATATTGGGTGTTGATGTTTATTGGGATTCATACTATGGTGTGTTGATCAACAATGGCTCCCTTGAAAAACCTTGCAAACTTCAAGTAGCACTTATTTTACATTAGTTTTATTATTGTAGTTATGTATTTGGCATTTGGGTCCTAATGACATGTGGCACAATTACATTCCTTTGTTCTTTCTAGTTCTTGCCCAATCTCAAGTATTATTACCTTTCTTGCTTCTGAAGATGTGAATGCAACTACCACAAAATTAATGACCTTGCTTTTTCTAACCTATTTTGGTCCCATATAAAAAGAAGAATAAGAAAGTTTAATGTGAAGTGGAAAGACTTTTCCAAGATACATGGGTAACCAAATTCCCATGGGTTGAACTTGTATTAGAAGAAGGCAATAAGCTCCACCATGTGAGATGTAAGATTTGCATTGTGGTAAAATATTAGGAGAAGCTATTGGTGCCAAAATTGGATGACTTCAATAAGGATAATGGGAGAAGGAAATGTATTCATTTTATTCTAGGGTAGAAAATTGGTGAATTTTACACAATCTTCAACACTCGACATGCTAAAAATGAAAGAATTTATGTCATTATAATGTTTAATTCTATCTATAATAAGTGATCAATGGAGTAAAGGTTGCTAGGATGAAAAATACATACAATTTGTTACTATTTTTCATCTTTTGAAACACGAAAGGCTAATGATTGAGTTGGAAAGCATGGAAGGATTGTTTGAGATTTTGAAAGTTGACAAAACACCATATAAGCACTAGAATGATTATAATGAATGGGAAATGGCAAATTGCATGCACAATGTGGTTTTGGTTACAACATGGCATGTTATTCAAATTTGTCATTTAATTTATTGAATTATAACGAGTTAACAACTTTTGATACTGATAGTTAGATGTCTATCCATTGTTATGTGGTTGAAAATTGGATTAAATTTTCAATATTGTTGATTTTTTAAAGGATCATTAAAGGTGGTGGGTTTGACAATCTAACCATTATATTGGTGGATTTTGTGACTATTTTTGGGGGATTAACAAATGGGGATTTAACATTGAAATTTATATGTCTTGGTGTAGATGGTGTGACTATTTTCCAAGGTTTAAATATTAGTCTGACAATTCAAGTGACATAGAAACATGCATCATTTATGATGAACATCCATTGCATGGCCTATCATTGTAAATTTAATCATACAAACATTGTCTAACTTGCCATTTGTTATTAAAATTGATGCCTTACTTGCTTCAATGTACATGTATTTTGTTCATTTTTTAAAAAGGCACCTTAAGAACATGCTGAGCTAATAAAAAATCACAAAAATAGAAATCAAATTTTTTTTCACAATGTTAAGACATTATGGTTTCTATACTTGCACCTTCCAAATGTCTTTTGCTTAAATACAAATTGTTTATTGTGAAGATAAATGAAGACAACATGTGGAATTCCCTTACAAAAACCAATTATGAGTTGCTTTGTGAATGTGACATTGTTTCAGGTTTGACGTGTGTTTTACCCATGTTGGAGCTAGTAACAAATTTGTCAAAGATGTCTAGGGTTCGGAAACTTTTAGAAAGTTTGATCAAAGAACTTGTCCCATTGCTACTATTTAGTGCAAGTGCATGTAATTGTTTGTGGGATGGGGGTTAATAGGATTGGTTTAGCATTTCAAGGTGCACAAAGCTTTGATGGGCTATGGTTGGTTTGGTTTTTGGAATATGCAAGAAGATTTTTTATAAGTAAAATCCTTTTGACATCGGGATGAATTAGCAAGCATATGACAAAACAAACATATTTATTTTAGATGTATGTAATAATGTTGTTTTTTTGTGCAAATCCTTTTCTCACTATAATTGAGGAGAATTGAAAATTAAATTGGGGTTCAAACCCCTTGAAAAGTTCATTTATGCGTGTTGTCAATCTTGTAGTTGCATTTGACATTCAAATTTTGCATCAAGCTTTTAATGCTCTTGTTCATTGCTCTTACACAATACCCACCACAAATTGGGTTTTGGTTGCAATCTTCTAGCTTTGGTTTCCATTCAAGTCACAAATCAGGATTAAACTTGAACATCCTTGTTACCACCCAATTTATATTTTTAAAATTGCCATGTAGCCCCCATGTTGTAGAAAGTTCATGTGTTATAACAAAAACTTTGATCCTCTAAAACATCTAATTGCCACTTGTTTTAATGAACATTAGATGAGAAGTGCCAACAACGCTTCATCCAACACATGAAAAAAATATAATTACCAACAACAATACACATACAACTTTACATTTTAAAAGCCTAATTTAATGGGTGTTGATATTGTTATGAAAATATGATCAATGCCTCCTCCTTTCCCTTTTTGCATCCTTCACTAGTCAACCTGGTCTTGAAACAAACACTCCAAAATTCTCATCACGAATAGAGTAATAGTTAAAGACTCAAAATAATCACAAATGCCCCATAATCTTGATGGCATGTATTATTATGTACCATGTAACTCATGCATCTCACCACTCTTGTGTGTGCCCTAGCTCTTGTGCTATTCATGGCTTGGGTAGCTAAAAGGTGAACCCTATAAAAGAACATGCCTTGTTTTGAATCTATGGACAACCTTGCATCAATTTTACTAGATTATTTTTATTTTGTAATATGTTGCCAAACTAGTCCCGGAGGAATGACATTATATTGAGAGGTGCTTATTCTTGTCATTGACAAATGATACAAAAATAATTTGGATTTTTGGACTAGTCGTGAATTTTCTCTTGAGTCTACAAACATGCCCAAACAAATTTCTCTTGTATTCGCAAACATGTCCAAATTTTAAATTCTCGATTTTGGAACATGTTTCATTTTGGCCTTTCAGACACGGGACAAAGTAATAATAATAATAATAATATTATTATTATTATTATTATTATTATTAAACAAACCCAGCCAAGATCCATTTATGTGTGAAACTGGAACCAAAACTGAGACAATTATAATTTATTTTAAAAATAAGAACTGGAGGTTCTTCATGAAAGTAAAAAACTGCCCAAGACTAGTTGTTATGACATCTCTGGATTGCTTGCAACAAAACAGAAGACAATAGAGTTACATGTAAAGTATCTCAAATGGTGGGGGGGCCTAATTTGCTAGAACTGGGTATGAAAATAAAAAACAAGGATGGGAACAGTACACATGAATAATGAAGAGGGGACCAAACTAGTTTTCTCACCTCCTAAATCTGGATTTGCAATACCTGAGCTTCTTTACTGTGGGTCGTATCCTTTGATTAAATGAAGGCTTGTGAGAATACAATCTTGCAAATCTTGTGAACTGATACCCAATTTCATTAAACTTGTACTCAGTTTTGCTCGCTCTATACCTACACTCAAAAATAGGAGATGAAATCGGGATTACAGGGTCAAACTAGGGTCCAAAGATAGGGTGACTTTAAGGATAACTCTAATATGTGTTTTGTTGGATTTGAAAAAAAAATCCACAAGTTATGATCTCCCAGCTTGCTATGAAAGCAAGTAGGTGGATAATAAAGGAAGAATTCAGAACACAACCAAAATATCACTCCTTCATTGTTGAGAATGAGCTCAGAATATAATGCTCGGAAAGTGCAAATATGTAATGAACTAGCCCTTTCCTAAACAGCCAGCAATCTATGGAAAACTCCTAATTTACATGTTTAGGGTTTAGGGTTTTAGGGTTTAGTTGCTTGTTGGTTGTCTTTCAAGTGGCTGAATCCATAAGTTTGATTATCTTTGTGGAGATTATTAATTTGAGAAATTGTCAAATTGGAGCTTCGTTGCTGTCGATGCAATTCATTAATGAAATGCGGTGCGTGACCCATCATAATGGGCCATGATTGCTGTAGAGTAAGTGTACAGGATATGTGCACTTGGTGGTTGGTTCTGGTCTGTTTTGTTTCCTTCAGCACAAACAAACCCTACTCGGGTACTTTAATGTTGGGATTCTGGTCTGTTGTTTCAAACACTTGCCTCTGCACAATTCACAACAATAATTGTACAGTGTTTGGATTCTAGTACCTATCCTTCAAGTAGTGTTGATGTGGAATTTAGGCATTCTCGTGGTACATAGTCCCATCTATGCATTGGTATCAAAGGAAGCCTGGCATGTCTTGAGGCAATACCAACCTGGTAGATAGTGACTTGTGGTAATACCAACCCATAATTAGTTTCAATATGAATTGTACTAGTGGAAGCTTGTGCCAATCAATAATCTCCGAGGCTCTAAGGGATTTAACTTTGAAGAAATTGTCTTCAAACCTCTAAAACAATTCAATTGTTAAAACATTTATTGGTTCAATTGTGAAGTTAAGAGTCATTGGCCACCAAGTGTTGAGATTTGAGTTGTTACAGGGGCAATCAGAAGGGCCAATATGATGACGAGGCATTGATTTGTTGAGAAATTTATTTTTATAATTTTAAATTTAATTTTCAATGACACTCTAAACTCAATGTAAGAAAAATCTTCATTGGTCCAAAAATTGCAAAATGATCACAATGCACATTGCCTTGTCAAGGGGTTTTTTGCCAGTACCAAAAGCGCAACCAAAGGCCCCAAAGTTTAGGAGCATTAAACAAAACAAACACCTATCTTAATATGTAGATACCTGCTTCATACCAACTGAAAACCAGTTTTGGACTCAATGCCACAACCAGGCTGGTATGAAAATTATAAAGAGGACCCAATACCGTGACCAATCTGGTTATCATAATTTTAAAAAGTGCCCAACATGAGGATCAGGCTGGTGTATACAAAAGTGGACACCAAACCCAACACTGGTTCCAAGCACTAGCTCTCCACTATATGCAACATCTACTCACAGGGGTTAGTTATTGGTGTACTGCTTCGAGTGTTTGACAGAGTTTTGCTCTTTTCTGTGCAAGATTTCGAGTAGTGCACTCAAGAATGCTGTGGTACCTGAGAGGTACTATGACAGAGAAATAACAATGCATGCCACCCATAGCAGTTTAGTACAGTGAATTGTAGAACACAGTCCCCCTTATATCTAGGCTACCTAATTACCAATCTGATTCAAAATCACAAAAGTACTTCACAGTTCAAATTTCTTTCCCCCTCAATTGGAATGTTCAAGTCCATAACCCACATTGAAATTCTTACTCTTTTTGAACATATCATTATTGGGTTCAAAGATAAAGTAAAAGCATGAAGGATTTGAACCTGGGTCTTTGAGGCTGTCATGAAGCAGAAGTTGCAGTCTTCTCATGCTAAGCACTAGAGAGCTGTCACACCAGCTTTTGAAAGAACACATTTGTCGAGATTATCAGCAGCAGTGCACTTTGCACTTTGCAACACCAAGTTGATGATGTCAAATAGTCAAAAAGTTAAGACAAACTGTCCTCAAGAGCAGAATGTCTTGAGTCATCCAAAAACTGTCCTTTGCAACCCTTCATCACCAGTCTGGACTCTGCACATTATCATTCTTCACATGTTCAGCCTTCAAAGGTAGGCATCATCCTCCTTTTAGGTTTAACTTCATCCTTAACATGTAGCTTTGCAAGAGCTGGTTTTCTCTGTGTCCATAAGAGGTTTCCTGAACCCAATTGTAGACAATACTTGATATCCACAATATCCCTCCAATCAATGGAATACCCTTCTGCATCATCTATACACTCCTACCCACAGTTTCCTTAGTTTTGGTGCCCATCACATTGAACACGATCTGCATTGCCCTCACCCATCTCAAAGTCATATTCCATTACGTCAGCTAAAAGGAGTTCCAGAGTCCCCTGTCCCAATTCAATGTCAGGTGCTGTCCCTTTCAGAGATTTTCCAATCAAACCAATACCAGCATCATGTACAATAATACAGAGACCGTTTCCAAATTTGAGAACCACTTTATTACATGACAGAATTCATGTCACAGGCCCAGTATACTGGAGGAAAAAAATAATACACTTGAACCGTGCCCAGAACAAGTCATTCTCAAAGACACAAACAATATGATGGGGCCACTACCATCCAGGAAAAATTGTCATTTCATACTATCTATCTAGCATGTATTGATTGGCTACCAGTTGAAAGGGGTCACACCCAACAGAAAGATTTCACTTTCCAAGTCACGTATCCATTGGCATACTCGGTTGCAAACTGACACTGCTGAGCTCTGCTCATCACCATCCCACAATTTCAGTCTCTCGATACAATTAAAAACCCTCTTTGCAACACAAGTGTAGGAGTCAGCAGAGGAAGAATCACAGACATGGTATTGCATTGCAAACAAGAAAGGTACTTCCAGAAGAACTAATAGAGAGAATTCGGAATCTGAAGAGACAAACCCAATGTTTAGTGTTCACATTGTTTTTTGCCCTCCCAAGTGAAACAATCTTCCTCAAGGAAGGATGATGGGAACAACATATGGAGGAAGAGATTGCACACCTTTTCTGCCAATGGATCAAAAGCTGCATACAACTCAAAGTCCGAAGTCCTCCATGACAGTAAAACTAGTCACCACCACATCCCATCACAATTAACACACACACACACATATGCACTTTGTCAGTCTTGAGAGATCAGATAATGTGAAGAAAAAAGATTGGGTGACTGGTAGGGGTTTAGGGTTTAGAGCTCAAATGGTACATGTGTCTTTGCTCAGCCCTTAGAATGGCTGTCAGAATATTCCTTCCATTAGTCCATCCCTGACAGAATAGAATAGTTCTGTACGTGTAACAAAACTGGCAAAAACCAGTGCTGTGTGGTTCTTTTGAATTTCTAAAGAACCACCAGTTCCAGTTCTACAAATCTTCCAGAATTGGAGAACCACCAGTTCTGGTTCTTCAAATATTTCTGGTTCTTTGAAAAAAAATCAGAATTAAAGAAGCGCAAGTTCCAGTTCTTTGAAAAAATTCAGAATCAAGGAACCTCCAGGTCTGGTTATTTCAAAAAACTTAAAGAACCAACAGTTTTAATGAAAGAACCAGTAAAGAACCACTGGTTCTCTGTCCAGTTCTTTCAGTTTTTCAATTTTTTTGAAAACTGTGGTCATACACCAAACCCAGTTCTTTGAATATTCTGAGAACTGGCAGGTAAGTGGGTGCATTCCTGGGTTGATAACCAACAGGTATCTGTCCTCATTTGAAGACCACCCAACACTGGCAAAAACCTCTCAGAACAAGAAATTTGAGTTGTAAAATTGAGCAAGCAAAACCGGAGAACAAGAGGGAGATATATAGTGTGGGCAGGGGAGAGAGAGAGAGCATGATGCTCATCACGCCTGTACTGCATTTTATGAAGGCCTGCTCCACTGCTGTCATGCATGGAAGCATGCAGCTTCTGGTATGCTCTAAAAAGCCTGGTACATCCACCCTTTCATTACTTACCTCCAGATGCGGAACCGGAACCAAAAACATACAAAATCCCTCTACACCAGGCACAAAACATCACATTGACAACTATGCAGTCACACCTCCTCAAATCATGAGTTCAAATCAGATAATACAAGTAGTTACCGCTTCTGTGCAGCTCGAGTGTGTAGCGGGGGTGAGAATTCTGAAGCCACGTACTGGTCCAAGTAGCTACTCCTGTACACAAAATGCCAGAGCCCGGCAGGGCCACCAGTGCCCACCACCAACTGTAGCCTTGTTTCACCTGGCAGCTCGTTATCAGCTTCAATTCCTGGACTGCTAGGAGCTGTTGAATCTAAAAGAGATGATGTTGAAGCCCCTGGCTCTGGCAAATCCTCCACACATAGACCCCCTCTTTGTACAGAATTTTTTACCTGGGGAAGAACATCTGATTCTCTTAATAAAACCTCAATCTGTGATCTGCAAAAAGAAAAAATAGCTCCTTGCATCAGATCAAGCAACAGATGTTATCTCAAACAGGGCAGACCCAAACAGGAATAGATTAAGTCCAAAGGAAAGGGAAAAGGGACAAAATTCACCCCTGGAATACTACTGACAACAATAAATGTCTGAAATCTGACACTTTAGGGTTTAGGTTTACATGCACAGAAGAAAGAAAAAAAACCAGCCTTTCTCAACTTGCCTGCATTCTTTGAGTTTGAAGAAACCATCAGGGTCTGCTGTGAGAAGAATCAAGCATGCATCCTTCTGCAAACCGAAACCACAAAACAAGCAGGCAATAAGTGGAATAGTGATGCCTGCAGAGGGAACATTTCAACTCATAGGATAAGCATAAATGGAACAATGTGATGAGAGGGAGGGAAGCAGGACATGCTCATAGGACATGCTGACAATGCTCATAGGACAAAGCAACATGGAGAGGTCACAAAAACTTTACATCAAGGTACTGCACATATGCATACAGGAATGTAGTGGGGTTGTATCCGGGGAGACAAACAGGGGAAAATGACTCCGTTCGTCTGCATCAGATGACAATCAAGTGTTAGAAACCCTACCTTTTAGAATTCTAATCCATGACCCACCATGACTAGGAAGCAGCATGTACATCAAACAAGTCCTTTGGAAGCTTCTGAGTACTCATAGCAAGTACCCACAACATCAGGGTGCAAAAACTGGTATCAGATATGACATTGGGAAATTCATGGTCGTGTCACACGCTGTCTGTCCCCTCACCTAAAAGCATCAGAAGATGACACAAAGTTGAAGAGAAGAAGAATGTCATTGGGTGACAGCACACCCTTGCGTGGACCCACTACACTTATCACCTGGACAAAACAAGCAACACCCAAATTTTTTGGGTCATCAATTACATCAGCATTTAATCCCATTGCATGAAATGAACAGATTTCCTTCATTGCTGTATGCAGCTTAGGTGTACCAGTCTAATAAGGCTCCTGATTAGATGCTCTACTTGAAAATGCCCTTCATGCATCACAGAATGTCCAGTCAAAAAAGCTCACCTTGGAACCACACATAAGCACACCAAATAGAACACCTGCATCTGGTGTGGCTTGAAGCGCAGCTCCTGCAGCCTGACGTGTTGCATATGGTAAAGGGAGGCATGAATATGAGTTCAAAAAAGTTGCCACATTCCTGTGAACAGCAAAGTCCAAAACTTTTGCCATTTACTGAACAGAACCAACACTCAGTTGATGATATTTCAAGCTTGTTGTTCATTTTGCTAGTGCACATCAATTGCTGTGATGCTAGCCAACACCCGATTCCCAGAAACTCAACCATTGGGAAAGCAACAGAACTGTCGGGTTCTTTATATCCTCTATACTTCACAAAGGAAATTTCAATGACTCAAAGAATCAGGCTGTTGAATATGATTGTGTAGGAAGTTTCTCTCAAAAACAACATTGGCATCAGGGACGTTTCAAGATGCCATCAAAAACAACATTGCCATCAGGGACGTTTCAAACACATGGGAGGTCAAACTCATAACCATCCATGTGGAGATTAGAGACAAAATTATGAACATACCAGCTAAAGGCATGGATAAGTGAAGCAAAAATGCTGTCTGTACTTGCAAGAAGAGGCCGCATGTCAAATTTTGCATTTTTCACAAAACATTTCTCCACTGATTTTGTCAAAATAAGCAGCACCTGGAATTTACAACTCAATAATCCCTTCAGTCCAAAAGATAGGCAGCCTGTTTGTGTACTCTAACCACTGACAATTGATGTTCAGCACCAAAAACCCAGGAGCTGAATGCAAAGAGATATAGGAACTGCATTTTGAGCCACTGCCACAGTCATGAAGATGTGCATCTTTAGATAGATCTTCAGACAGACCAGTTGACTCATAATTTTTTAAAATAATATTAATAATTAAAAAAAAAAACACAGAACACACAGTTTGATATGACAAGTGTCTGAGTGTCTTGGAACCCAACAATAACAACAAAGTTGATGCAAGCCCTGATGCAAATCATGGACCTACTTGGCCATGTAAAAGCTCCACCTGCTTCCTCAATGCCTGAGCTGGCTCATCTGTTGCACTAATTGACACCAAATACAGCGGGTCCTTCACTAGAAACACTATCTGCAAAACCCATCCATACTCAATCAAAAAATAAATTCAAGCCAACAGAAGACAACACAGGAGGTTGGTCTCATAACTGATACAAACTGCACACATTTTTGGCATTTTCAGTGGAAAAAGATGGAAAAGGCTATAAGATACAGTACACAAATTTACACTACCAACAAGGTTTTTATGCGACTAAGCTGAACAAAGTACGATGATAAAAAGTGAGATCCCTCTTCTCTTGTGATGTCTCATGTCTGGATAACAGAAACCCAATCCCTGTGTCAACACAATGGGTGGTGCTGCAGTGGTGACTGACTGACCTGGTGGTCACCAGCACGCACTAACTGTATAGTATCGCCACTTCAGTACTCCAATAGCCACATCCCAAACACATCCCAAGTCAGCCTCCATTGACATACAACATTATGGAACACTGATCGATAACAATATTGTTTTGGGAAGTAGTGGAATTTCTTGCTCCTAGACTGTGTTCTAAGTCTGGCTCCTTTTCATTGCCATGCAGATGAATTTCTCAATGCCATTCACTGGCACTTGACAATTCTTACATGTGGTTCTGCCCATAACTCCTAGAAATTTGGTTCACTTTTGTGATGTACCAACATGCAGAAATGGAGATAGTATTAACCAACAACCAGCAGAGCAGAAGGATTCCACTGTAAAACTACTTGCAAATGCCCTAAAGGATTCACTACAAACCAATGGGTCTAAAGACCTGTGATCTTTGAAGAGTACCTGTTCTCCACAAATGACATAATGGCTTGTAGAGTTGCAGAGAATCCTGCCAGCTTGTGTTCATCTCCATATCTATCCCACCCACATTCACCCCACTTCAGAATCTGGTAATCACTGCCCAATAAACAAAGGTCATGGTTTGACAGTCACAACAGTCGCACGTAGTCATGAATTAAGTCCTGAATAGAATTGAGGGATAACCTGACAAACGCGGTTATATACACTTCATGCAGTATCAGTAAACAGAAAAAGAGAAAGAAAAAGAATAAGGAACAGAAAAGAAAAGAAAAGAAAAGAGGAGATCAAGCCCAAAAAAAAAGAGGAGAAAAAACTTGGGAGCAGTTTGAACAACAGCAACAATCACACAAGTGTTCTGTGACCTTCAACAGTAACAGGTAGCAGCAAAGAGATCACATACCTGGAGTAGATTGGTTTTTCCGCATTGCTCAAAATGAAGAAATGTTTTTTATGGCACCGCCATGACACAGATGTATCATCCTGGGAAAACAGTCACAGATGGTGCATGTTAACTTCCGTCTCAACAACAAAAAATGACGACGACAACAATCCAACCCCGCATGATTCCTTTTCTGCAACCTAAACCTTAAGATCCAAAGCTCAATAACCACCCCTGTCCAAAAACCTGACACCAAAACTGGCTGTAACAAGAACAAAAACCCAAGAGGATGGTGTAAATTGGATTGAGATTCAGTCAGCATCCGTAGCCACATTCAAGTGATTCTGGGTTCAGATTCTGCAATCCTAGACCACCCCAACATGAGTGAACCCACTAGAATGGGATCACTGAGTCAATCCAGTTCTGCAAAGAGTTGAGATCAAGGGATGAGACCTCATCAGGATGGTGCTTTCCATTCCAGGCTCTTGTATGTCGTGGTTCCTGGTTTGATGGCTGGTTTGAGTTGCCCTCAATTCCACTTACACTGTACATACTGCCAGTGCCACTGCTGCCCAGGCCTGTTGCTGAATACCAACTTGTTCCTCCTCCAAGGCTGCTGCTGGTAGCACTCACAGGGCTCTCACTCTCGGATTCACCAGCAATCGTATCCTTGCTCAAAACCCTATCTCCAACTAGCAGTGTCTCATTATCCATTCCTCAGAATAAAATTACCTATGCCACTCCAAAACCTCATGAGAATTCCTCAGAACAATTCATTTGAGGTCTTTTCCAAAAAAACACAGAAAACCTCCGCTACCAAAAACCTCTCTACAAAAAAATCAGGGCTTTCAGAACCAATTGGACAAAAACCCTCTTTGTGAGGATTCAATAATAAAGAGCAAATGTTCTTCGAGTGCCCACCCACAAATTCCCTAAAAGCTTCAACCGATCAAAGAAACCCTAATTCATGCATTTTCAAGCATTTCGCCAGACTCCAAGTAGTATTCGCACAATCTCAGCGTTCTTATATTCCTGTGGCAACCACACACAAACCCTGATTCATGCAATTTTAAGCATCTCATCAGAGATCAGACTCCAAGGAGGTTTCCCACAATCCCAGCATTTACGTACTCCTGTGGCAACCACAGATACACATACCTTCTACACATGCACACACCTGATTGTACCCTGCATAAACCTTGACAGTTTTGAACTCAAATTTCCTACCACTGCAAAGAGTAAGAAGGGGGGTGGGGTGAAGGATTCATCAACCTACAGAAACCTAGACTTACCAAAACCCACAAACAAAAAAATTATATCATTGTCTTGTTGTTTCTGTTTTTGGGTACCTGTTGTTGCTGCTGCTAGACGGCAAAAGAAAGCTTGATTAGGGTTTTGGTGAACAAAACTCCTCATGCTTCATCTCTCTCCCAGAACATTCACCACCATCCACTTCCTCATCACACAGAGATCACGCACTCCACAAAATACAAGTACCTCACAAAAACTTCTGCACCACATCCCAAAAAACACACTGAACCCCAAACCCTAAAAACCCATATCACACAAAAACACCCCCATTTTCCCAATGGGTCTCTCTTTCTTTCTCTCCTTTACTCCGTCTCTGTCTCCCTCTCAAAAGATCTTCCCAATCACAACACACCCATCTCTTCCTCTCTTTCAAGAGCACTTCCAAAACAAAAGCAACATGAGAAGTAGTTTTGAAGGTTTGTTTGTGATGACATTTGTGTAATGACCTAGGGTTCACACTTACAAAACAGCTGTTGTTCTGTTGGCTCTGCCTTGAAACAAGAGAGAGACTACATCATGATGTACATTTTGGTCCCATATTTTGAGGAATGTTCACCAGGTGTTATTGCTATTGCTGTGAACTTAAATTACTATTGAGTTCATTTTCTGTGAACTTTTTCTAATGGTGTTCCTGTGAATTAGGGTTTTTCTTCTTTTCAATTTTGTCAAGTAGATCCAGGACTGGCAATCATCCAGAAGAGGAATGAGCCAAATTTGGCTACAGATCACACAGGAAAGTTTATTTCTTTTTAGAGAATCTTGCTTTGTTGTGACAACCTTTAGTAACTCATTGTCTAAATATGGCGACTTTTGATTTTCTTTTTTCTTTTTTTTGGCCTTCAAAATATGTCAATTTTTCCTTAAAGAAAATCCCTCACAAGAGCATTTTTTTTGGTGCAAAATTTTGCCCAAAAGAAAATCTCTACTATGAAACTATAAGTTTCATTTACAGGGAACGTCAATAGTACTTATAGTTTAGTTATGAAGGTTCTTTTATTTAAATTTTGGGTTGTGGCAAAGAGCTACTTTGATTGGCCCATCACAAAAAAAATTATTGAAAAATTGAACATGTCCAAAAAATAGAAGCAAAGTTTTACGATAATTCTACGACTAGAACCCCAACCTTCTAAATATTTCTCACCCTTAATCAGGCAACTAAGGTTCTAAAACTATGATTATTAGCTTTTGTCGAAAAAAAAATTAACTGTACACTTCATTCATTTAATATCAAATTTCAAATTTCAAATAAATTATCTTTGCAACCATGAGCACTGATAATTGTTTATTCTAACATAAAGTTGTTAAAAATCACTAATAGCATTACCACACTTGAATATCCTTATATAATTTTTTTAAAAATTGAAACTACTTGCACAGGGTTGTGTCGATACGGCTTACAACCATTATTAGTATTTTCAAAGGTTGTTTATTAAATAAAAGATCAACTATGAAACCTAAAAATATATATACTATTGAATTAAAGCTCACATAATGTTTAATGGCCAATGGAATGTTCTAGTGTTTGATAATCAATAGAATGTTCTAATGTTTAATGCTTTTAAAAATAATCCAATGTCTAATGCTAATGGAATGTTTCAATGTTTCATGCTTTTGAAAATAATCCAATGTTCAAGCTAGCTATCGTTAGGATGTGAGCTAGATGGTCCAGCCAAATTCAACAAAAAAAAAATCTTTTTACTTGTTTGGTGTCCAATGGAATGTTTCAATGCTTGATGCTTTTGAAAATAATTCAATGTTTGGTGACCAATGAAATATTTCAATGTTTAATGTTTTTCAAAATAATTCAATGTTTGGTGGCCGATAAAATGTTCCAATGCTTGGGGTCAATAAAAGGGGGAAAAAAAATCATTTTCACCTCTTTTCATTTTTCACCCCAAAAATATTTATTTAAACATCGTTCACCACCAACATAGGATCTCATTTTATCATGATTTTAAACCGTCATTTCATGTTAGTTTTTTCTTTCTCTGCAACTTATAAATTGCATTCACCTATATTTATGTACCATGCCTTTCATATGGTCATTGCATAGTTGAATTTGATCAAATATTTCCCAATCAATTGTGTCACATATGTTTATGGCCCATGGGCTTCAAATTGCACAAGTGAACAAAGAATTGTTTTAGGAATCAACCTTCGGTTTATTTTTGACTTGTCGTCCTTGTGATGAAGACTTTAAAATATGAAAGGTGCATCCTTGTTTCAAAATTGAACCTCCTCAAACTTGATATTATTAGATTTTTTAAAATTTTCATACCTTGATGATTTTGTTACAAATTGACCTTGTAGTGATGAACCAAAAACTATTTGTGAAAGTATTTATAAAATCAATGACATCTTAATCTTTTCATGGTCCTCAATTCCTGGTGTCGGACATTATTGTTGGTTACATGGTTCAATTCATTGATTTTTTTCAAATCACAAAGCGGATTATGTAATCCTCATCATTTGTGGTTTTCTACATTTCCTGTGATTATGAATCTATTATTATAACATAAAACCATGTTATTGTTTCCTTCAAGGTTTCATCAATAAACTAAATAATAGTTTTGTTCATTTTGATTTTACTTTTCTACTTGTCACATTATTTATGCTAGTCTAAAAATTAATTTTACACTTGTATCATGAATATGATCAAACATTGTCCCAAAATCATTCAAATTGTTTGTCGAGTTTAAAGATCATCCTTTTAAAAATTGTAGTATTGGTCAATTTTAACCTATGTGCACCCCATATTTGAATCTTGAGAAATCATAACAAGTTTTTTAATTTATTCAATTTTGTAACATTTTTGTTGTTCAACCCAAATTCCACTACCTTTACGAGCCCTAAAAATGTAATTATTAACTTTAAAATTTGAAGATTGTTGATAAAACATTATTTTCAACCTAGTTCATTCATTGAATTCCAAAATTAAAATAACCCCTTATAATTGTGTGCACCCATCACTGCCCATTTGAAATTGCTAAAAAACCCTTAATAATTTATGTTTGCCCTAATATCCTAATGTAATTCTCAATAATTGAGACTACCATGCATGAATGTGTCAATAAGGTTCATACATTTACACCAAATGTGGAACCCAATGTAAATATATTAAAAATTCACTTCGTTAATCATTCACTAAAAATACTTATGTTTATTCCTGTGAACATTTCCATCATTAAAACAATACATGAGTTCATTACACAACTTGATTTATCCCAAGTTTTAACACAAAGTAACGACATAAAATCATGAAAATGAACTTGAAATTTCATTCACAAATTTTTAAAATACTTGAAAAGAAAAATGGATGAATTATCAACCCCACTCATTTACATATTAACATTATCATTTATCACTTACAAGCTAATAATGTTATGTTGTGTATTATTTTTCTTAAACTATCATATTTCCTATGAATGAGTCATTAAATCATTTGAAAACAAATTCTTAAAGTTTAATCAAGTTCACTTAATTAATTTTCAATTATGTCTAACCCAAAATAACTAATTAAATTATATATGAAACCAAAATTATTTCCTTAATAAATAAAAATCTTCAAACTAAGGCCAATAAATTGCATTATTTATTTTCATATTTACCAATCCTTCTACCTTTAAGCCTTAATATTAATGTTTACAATTCTTACCCCTGATAACCCATCTTCATGTTATAGTACCTTCAACTCTAACCAAACACTTGTGTTCGAGGAGATAATGAGCTATAAATGGCACAATTTGTTTTATAGTTTTTATCCCAAAACAACATTATATAGACATATAGGTTAATTTAAAAAATAATTTCACATTAATGGTTTTGAAAATCATACCCTTGAACACAAATACATTTATAATGCATAATATTATTATTACAAAAAAATATTTTAAAAGGTACTAGCATACACTATGAATTTTTACATATCATCATGTGCAACAATCATAACAATTATTTTTTAAAAACATAAACAGACTTCCACATTTGGTATTATGCTTTCTAAAGGGTCATAAACTAAAATAACTTGAAATTTTCATTAATTTTATATCCATTGCTAGCTGACGATATCACAATTAATTTACCAAGTTCCAAAGTTTAAATTAATATAAAAATTAATTATTCATCAATTTGTTGTTGAATCCAATTAGGGAGCACAATATTATTCTTCAAAAAAAAAAAGTAAAAACTCCTAATGGTGGTATTTTATTTTTTCTATGGTATAGCTATTTTGTAAGGTTAGAAGAATATGGCAATCAACATAAATAAAAAAGAAGAAAAATAAATAAATAAATGGTACTAGGGCCGATTTTAATTCTACCTTGCAATAGAATTATTACTTCACTGTTACACAAATAAAGGCATTAAAAAAACCCCCAAAAAGACAAGGAAAAAAAATCTAATGGGACCTCTAGTCCATTACCCCTTTGCTCGCCTCCTTTTCCGAACTATCCCCATTGTAATAGTTTTTAGGTGATATGTCAAATAATGTTATCATAGACTTAACCCCATATTCAATTTAAGTTTAAATTTGAAGGTTTTAACTAATCACCAATGACCAATGATTTTTTATTTTATTTTTTGGTTTAGGCATGTAATTGATACAAATGGTCACTTTTTATTGGTCCATTATTAGAAAAAAAATTCAATTTTGGGCTATGCATGGGTGGGTAAAATTTGAATTTTTTTTCTCTTTGCTAAATACATAAGTTGTTGTTGCCTTTTAATGATTTTCCACACCAAAATAAAATAAAATTGGTTCTAACAATTTCATTGGCCACATAAAGGTTTTTTTTCCCACCCTTAGGCATAACCCCATTCGACAAATCATGTATAAATGCATGTATATTTTTTAACTAATATTATATATGGTTATTTGCATACAAACTAATGGGCCCCTAAGCCATTGGCCCAAGTATATTAAACCTCTTCTAAAGTCACCCATGCCAATGCTATTCTAGTCAAAATGGGTTTAACTTCAAAGTTCATGTAAACAAAAACCATTTAAAAAATTAAATTAAAATTCATATGCAATTGGGCTTTTGCTTTTTTTTGGTCGAATTTATACTAAAAGCCAAAATTTTCCAAAATTTTATAAATGTTTTTTGTTCGCCAAATTGTTTTTCACTGGGTCGGACCTTTGAAGTGCGGTTCTAGGGTGGCTACTAATTAGGGTTTGGGGAACTCGCGAAGGAGCGTTGTGTGTAGGAGAGAAGCTTTTGTTGTCGAAGCTTTTGTTGGCGAAGGCAGATCGGAAGCTCTTCTCTCTCATTTTTACAACTGGTTCGTGTTCCTTGCTCCGATCTACAATCCGGCAAGGTATGTGATTCTCTGTCTGCTGTATTTTTTTTGGGTCCCCCCCTTCCTTTTCGTTTCCTTCACTTGTTCTTTTACCTTTGAAACGATCCGTCTTGCGTTGTGTGATCTGCATTTTTCTCATGGTCTATGGTTGTTTGGAACCTCTGGTTGGTGGTGGTGGTGGTGGTAGTGTCTTTGGTTTATGAATGGTGCATCTGCAGAAGGCAGATGAGACTGATTCATGAGCCTGACAAAAAGGCTGATGAGACTTTGAGTACAAAACCATTTGGCAGATGAGCTTTGTCATTCTTTCTATTGAGGACTTAGCTGGATCTTATCTCTTATCGTGGTTTGTATTTGGCAGCTAATTTTCTGCCAAAAAAACAAATTTCAGTTGTGGTTTGTGTGTGTGTGTGTGATGCTGCAGATGATTGATGATACAGATCTAGGGTTTTTTGCAAATTTCTTGGGGATATGCATCTTTGTGTTGGTTGTTGCATACCATTATGTGGTAGCAGACCCCAAGTATGAGGTGCATTAACTGAACCGAGTGCTCTGATGATGGCCAACAAAACATGGGAGTGGATGGTATTTTGTCCATGGCAAGCAAGGAGGAGGAGAAAACCTAAGGAGTCTTCTTCTTCTTTTTCTTCAAAGGTCTGTAAACCTGAAAAAAGACTTACAACATTTGAGGTTTTCTGTTACTACTGGCTGGTGATTTCATTCTGGGCTGTGTGACATTTTCTTATGCAGCCTGTGAGTTCCAAGACCATATCAAAAGGCATTTTACAAATGTGATGTGAACATTTGAGCTTGTTTGTATTGCAATTTGAACTAGGAGGAGTTATGGAGTAAAGTCTCATTGTCCAGCAACAATATATCTTCCCAGGTCATATATGCTTTTCTATGTATCTTTCATCAAATGTTTCTTTCTTCTGCTTGTTTATATAAGATTTCTTTTCATGTTCATGCTGGCTTTGTGCAGCAGCTTCACTATCCCTTCTGCTGTTCATTCTTACTCTGTATGGACATGACTTCTGTGTAAAACTCGCTCCTTGACGGGTATGGATTGGGTGTTAGGTATAAAGTACAAACCTTTACCTTGAATTGTTCCTCTGTCTGAGACTCCTCTTCTCACGTGGTTATTTCCTCTGGTGTACTGGGACTGGGTGATATATGGGTGTTTGGGAAGGTCCAGAACTGGGGTCTTGATGATGTTCTAAGCAACCACAGACTCATTAGGTGTGACCTCTGAATCTGGAAATGTCACGCAATTCATGATGGAAATGAACACATTCACAACTTTCTATGCTCATTTTGTACATGTGTCTCACTTTCCTGCTAACTTTTCACCTCTTAAGTGTAATGCAAATCAAGAGGACATGGACAACGAAAAGTTTTGCCACCTTTTGGTCCTGCAATTGCAGATGTCAAACAGTAGTAACAGATTGTCTTTGTCATATAGCTCTACTCTACAAGGTGAAACTCCCTTCCTCAGGTTACTCACACAGAAATGGAAGTAGAAGCAATGATGATACACTGCAGTATGTGAATGAGAGTGCCAGCAGGTTTCAGAATTTCACATACATTGCACCTGGAAGTTATATGAGTGCTGTCCACAAAATATGGCTGGAACCCATATTGATATTGTCCTTCATCTGATTGGCTCCTTGTTGCTTTTGGGCACACCCTCCACTGTGAGAGGTTGCTGCATGCTTTAATATGCATCAACCCACGCACCAAGTTGACATGGACTTGCCTAGACAGATACCGTTTGGTGCTTACAACCATCCTCAACCTGGCCCAAGTGTTTGTGCTGCAAAGATTTTTAATTCCAAGAAAAGCCAGATCTGGCTTATCAGGCGTTGTTTAGGTCCAGAGTGAACCAGCACCCATGGAGGATGGATGGTGTACAGGATGGATGGTGTGTGGACACCAAATATTTCCTGGTGAAACAGAATGAAAAAGTGTTTCCTGTCCATCCTACTGGATGTTGGTGGTGGTGGTGTAAAAAACTGGGATGACAGTTACCTAAAAGCTGGTGGTTTTGGTGATTTGAACTCGCAACCGCTTGGCTGCTTGCCAAGTGTCCTAGCCACTGGGCTACTATCAAAGCAACCAGAAGATCAGAGACGGAAGGGCAAGAGACAGCAGCACGAACCACGATCGTGGTTCCAGCCAGTGCAGCATTGCGGCTGTCGAAGATTTGCAGTGGTGGGAAAGCTTGGGGATGGAGCAAGGCCTAGAACAGAAGTTTGACTTGCAATTGGAGAAGTATTAGCAATTTGTTGCGAACGACCCATCTAAGGACCCATCTCGGATTCAGTCCCGGAACTTCATTGCTGAGAGTCCGTGGGTTGGTGGATGCTTCATTGGTGGAGGAGGGTGTGATGTGAGGAGAAGCGGAAGGAAGGAAGGAAGGAAGGAGAAGAAATCTAGAGGAGAGTTTCAAATGGGGGGAGTGGAAACGGCTGTGATCTTGGTCGTAGCTATACTATTGGGTTGGGGTGCGATGGAAGTGGCTTGTAAGCCGTGCTTGGAGACTGGCCGCTCTGCACTTAACAGGTCGCTGGATCCTGACTATGATCCTGACGATGAAATCGCCACTCCTTATGTGGAAGTTCCATCCAGAGCCGCCGAGGAGGAGGAGAAGGAGCCGGCGGCGTTCCCAGATAATAGTCCCAAGAAGCTCGCCTATAAGGGCGAAAGCTGAATCTTCTGCACTGGTGCTTTTTTCTTCGTGCCTTGGATTGTCCTAAATTTGTGTCAAAGTACAATCTGATGTAAATCTGTTGAAAATTGGTAATAGTTCAATCCTCTTCTTCCTCGAGTCCTGGAATTCTCTCCTGAACGTCAGAGATTTTCTTTACATATGCATTTCTTTGTCAGTAATATCTATCTCAAGAAATTTGAACATGTAAGCGATACTGGATAGTGGAAAGATCCTATTACAAATATGGTGAGTCTGGGCAGATTTTCTTCACCAGATTCTCCTGAAACTCTACAGGCACCCTTTTTGCAATGTGTTTTGTTGTCTTCTTCTGTTAACAGTTCTGTCTGTTCTTCCATGCTGTGCATTCCTTTAAAACCCCACAAACATGGTAGAATTGCACATGGAAATTTTGTCTCTTCCAGCAGAATCTCTCCATGATTTTTTTCTTGCAAAATTGTCTGCTCAAAGTGAAGATATTCCTTCCAATGCCACCATTCTCTCTGTGATATCTCTCTGATTGTGTCTCTCTCATCTCTGTTTTTTTTAGGGTTTCAATGGAAATCCTAAAAGCAGACATTTCTTTCAGCTCTTGGTTAGAATGATCAGGGAATCCTAAATGTCACTCTTCATGTGCTCTCTCTTCTTGTTCAGCTTCTTCAAAATTTTCAACTTAGGATTTGTAGTAATTTGATAGGCACTGAATAAAATCAATTCTTGTGAAATTGGAACTGGGTTTTGCAGTGGTAAATTAATCTACCGTCGCCATTTTGAATATAACCTTGGTCCAACCTCAAAAACCTTTCTGAAGCAGTTTTTGAATTGATTTCTTTTGAAACATTGAAATCCTTTCAAATAGGTAGGTGGACTGAGTTTGTTGGGTATGTGTGAGGAGGACCTTGATGAGTTCTATTGTTATGCACTTTGGGTGACTTAGGTATATGCAATCTAAATACGGAAGCTTGGGGTTTGTGGGATTTTCTATTGTGGCATTGTTCTGATTGTGTGTTTTGGGTGAAGGTCATTCATCATGCAAATGAGTTTTAAAGAAATTTGCAAGTGGTATTTTGGTATGAACCATGAACTATAAACATGATATGTTTTGTGTAAATGTCACTAAGTCTTGGTGAACTTGACAAGATCCAACAAGTGTGGTGATTGATAGTGGCTATGAAAAAAAAGCCATTGACAATAGTTATTAACCCTATCTAAAAGACCTAGCAAGGTTTTGATATTGTTGGTGATCAATGAAGGTATTGCAATATGCATAATGTTGATATTTATTTTAGCTCCTTTTAGACCAAACTACCCACCAAGGTCATGATGCCATTGACAACAAATGAAGATATTGCATATGTATTATCTACACCCAATTTTTGTCCCATGAAACCTTTCTTTTATTCATGTATGATAATACATGAAACATCATCCATGAAAGTATTACATACAATAGATTGATCATGATATGATGAGGACTTAAAATGAAAGTGGACCAAGTTTTCACAATATCTTCATATGAAGCCACCATGACGCGAGGCACCTACCATAGAGCTTATAAAAAAAGATTAATTATTTGCAATTTGTACATGTTTGATGAAAAACAAAATGACATCAATGATTTTAAGTGAATGAATTTTGGTATTTGTAAAAATCATGGACTTGACAATTTTAAATACACATTAGAGAAGGGTTGTCAAATATAAAAACACATTCAAAAAAAATTATATATTGTTTATTGTTAGGTGTAACTATCATCTAGTGACCGTTTGCAAAGGAAAACAAAAAATCCTGACTATAATAGGGTACGAGTGTTGGTAACCCGTGGCTACGCCACTCTAGCCAACCCCAAGAAAAAGAGGGAGGACCCAAAAAAAAAACGAAAAAAAAAAAAAAAAAAACACCTCCTTTCACTCCCCCGCCCGTCACCCCCCCCCCGCCCGGTCCTTTCTTGCCCGTCCCCCCCTGCTTGCCCGCCTCACCCGTGCTGCCCCCCCCTGCTAGCCCCCCCAGCTGGGATTTTTTTTTTGTTATGGGATTCCTAACTTCCACCAGTTCTGCCGTAGTGTTAAAACGTAGAACGTCGTGTAAGACACACAGACACACTTTAACTTATAAGATAGCTCAAATGCGAAACAAAATTCTAGAAAGTAACAATCGTGTATATATATACATCACAAAAATAAAATTTATTTTCCTTCGACCACATATATCTCTTATATTTTTACACATTTTAAGAATACATTTTAATTTCCAAATTTTTCAAGTTTATTTCAAAACCCCATGAGATCATTATACAATTTCCCATCCAAGCTCATTTTAAACAAATGTAAGAAAATGGGCCCAATCCCCAAGAGGTTTCTTATCACATATGGATCTTCCTCATCTTTGAAAAAATTAAAATAACTTTACTATGTTATATTTTCTCACATTTATATTCAAAATCAACCTATCAACTCACCTTTTCAAATAATTTCCAAATAATTTCCTAATTTAATGAGAATAATTTACACCTACCCACGTTTCAAATAAATCAATAAAAATGTCTTAAAATAATGAATGTAATCTTCAAACGTTTTTACATGTACAACTAGTTAATTTCATTTACTAAATTTACCATAATAATTGAAATATTATCTAGATTTATAGTCTATGGCTTCAAGCCATGTATATTTGTGCGCCCTAATTTTTTTAGATAAGAAAAGACACATCTTTCATTATTATGTCTGAAAATACACATGCAAAAGTAACGTTGTTGCTATTGTTGTAGTAAATTTTAGTGCCTTAGACTCGTTAGGGCAAACCTTGGAGGAAATTGAAAATCTAGGAGCAAAGGATACAATTGTTGAGGCAAGCCATAGTAGTAGACAAGTGGGGAATAGTGCAAAGAGACCTAGGCCACAAGCAACACAATTAAGTGCATGGAGAGTTGGAAATAAGTTACAAAGCAAAGCTAAGTGAGAACAAGCATTGTTGGAAGAAGAAAGACCTTGTGTATTAGGAAGAAATGACATAAAAATAAACACTTCTTTTTTTACAATTGCTAATGGAGCACCTACTACCAACCGACCTCTGCCTTTGCGACTCCCTCCTTCCCTAATAATTCAAGCAAAACCTATCTTGAAATTATTAACAGATAGTGTTGAAGTTGTTGTTGCAATTAGGCTAAGACCTTCACCTACAAGTGGCGATGAAATAGTGAGAAAGGGACTTGTGTTGAAAGATGTTTGAACGAGGCCAAGGACTACATCATTGACTTGAATAAGTATAAATCTTGCCACAACAATTATAGCTACCATGTCTATGCTTGCCAAAGATTTTTGGTTTTCTCCTTGTTTTTTGTGTTCATTTTTGGTGTTGCCGTAGAAGTTGTGTCTGGAAAAGCAATGCACCGGTCAACATATTACTATGACTTTTTCCCCTCCCCATTTTAGATATATTTCATTCTTAATTGAAATCTACATCAAAAAAAAATTGCATTTTGTTGCAATGTGTAAGATGGCATTAATAACGGTAGCAATGTCAAAGTAAGATAAAGTATATAAAAAAAGTAGACGTTTCCACTTTAACCATGCGTTGTTCATATGACTACCATAAAGAAGCATCAAATTAGGTGAAAGTATGTGTCAAGTAACATTCATTTGTTATATTAAGCTAATAAGAATCTAATTATTAAAAAACTAAAAGCAAATGAATTTAAAAGATAGATAAAAAATTCATTTAAAGCCAATTGAAAAAATGTGTTCAAACCTACTTTTTGGTTAAAAATTTAATGAAATTGATATGTCATAAGTTAGGAAATGGAGATCAACATATGTTTTAACAAGCCATCAAAAAAATATTTATTTCCATTTTGTACGAACCTACTTTCACCTACTTGAAACGAAAAGCCTATAATGAAAATTAAACATCAAAAGCTACTTGTATTTTGAAAAACCTATTTAAAACCTACTTTTACAATTTGAAATATGAAAATCAATGCACATTAGTTTAAACATATATTATATTTAATCATTGAAATGAAAACATTCAATGTTCCACAATTCTCTGATGGGTTTTATTGCTATTTTAAATCTACTTGTTCTAGTTTTGATAAGGTAATCAAGTTGTTCACTTTATTTTGCTTACACCCATCAAGCTAGGGATTATGCACATTAGGGTTGGAGAAGACATGTTCCTCTTGATCTTTGAAATTGACATAACAACTTTCATCAGACAATCCTATCTTGTCATTAGTTGCCACAAATATTCTAATTGCAAAGATGTCTAGGGGGAGTTCTTCAACATGCACTCAAATATTATGAATTGGCACATCAAATATATTAGACCTTGGGCTTCATAGTAACATGTGGACTAAAATTGGATAACCTAGTGATGTCAACTACTGAGTTTTGAACCGCACATGAGGTTCTTTTGTTTCCATATGGGGAGGCATTCACATGTGAGGATTGTATCGTCAGACTTTTTATGATTGCTTTGGATTAGTGAGCACATTTGTCAACTTGATGGAACACACATTGAATTTCATTAAAAAGGTGTGGAGTTTTTAATCCCTTGGGAGTCAAGGTTTGTCATCTTTTCGTAATAAAAATTTCCCACCTTTTTGTTGAACCCATTTTCGACTTGATGAAATGCTCATGGGGATTTGTGTAATCCTATACTAAAATCAAGGTCTTTAGCTTAAACCTTTTCAGAATGTTAACAGGTGTTAGGGGATTGGCAAAACAAAGTGGGATTGACAAGATATTCCTATTTTTTGGTGGAATATTTGTTGCAAGTGAGTGACAAGATGCCTCTAACAACCTTATGAAGCTTTGTGAAATTTTGAATCTAGACAACAAACTAAGAAAGTTGATTGTGATTATATGCATGGGAGTTGAGAAGTTTAATGAGGAGTTCCCTACTTTGGTGATGGTTGTGTGGATCACATGCATTGTGACGTGGTTTAATGACCCCGTGCATGGAAGCACCATCAATGCCACATTAGGTCTGAAGACTAAAAGATTTGATGCCATCATGGTGAGCTCAATAATCTTAACACCCCCCTCCATACCATGACAGGTGGATGAAACTTTCTTGGTTTACTTGGGTTATCTTTGAACAAATATTTGGACATGGTGTCCCAAGATTTATTTTTTCTTTACTACCTTTCACTCCCCGTTGTTTGCCAAGTCCTTATCCCCATCAGTTTAAATAAGAAACTTATATTCTTTGAAGTACCAAATGGGACCACAATAGACATCTTCACTCTTTCTACATTTCTGTTTAACGAAGACCCAAAAAACCTGACTATTAGTTTCCTTTTCATAAGTGTATCAACAATTGATAATTTAACAATTAGTAGTTGCAAAACACCACCTCCTTGTGGTGGTGGTATGCCCAATGGCCTTGCTTGGTTTCCAAGGGTAGGTAAGGAGTTGCCATGACTCAAGCCACTTTGATTACCTAGATTGGTAGTAGGAATCCTCATTGACTGTTGTGTATTCATACCCAAAGTTGATAGACTTTGAAATGGGTTTAGATGTATTGTTGGGAATTTCTATTGAAAGGTGCCCCCCCCCCCCCCCCCCCCCAAGAGTTTTACCAAACTATCCATGGAGCCATGTTGCTGAACAAAGGTCATTGACTCTCCATTGTTGACAATGAGATTGGAAAAGAGGTTGTTGTTTCTCTCCTTCCCAAGTCTGAAATTTTATTACAAGATGTGAATATAAAGTTTCACTTATGTCCACATTGAGACTTGAACACAAGTTAAAGAAGTTGAATTAACAATGGTTGCAACTTGAGATTTGGGTGAAGGGATCCCCAACATTAGTATTATTCACCACCTTTCCTAGATTCTCAAACCATGCAAATACATCAACTAGTGTTGTTGAAACAAAAGATGGGATTGTAGTGTCATTTCTTGAAACTTTTTCTCGGTGCAACAATGAAGAAATCCCTACCAATTCATTAATGGATTTAGGTAGATCATCCCATGTGTCAATCAAATCAAGGATTTTAATAGAATCAGCAAGTGAAATAGGAGTCAGAGCAAGGGTGGAACTTGGTGGAGGAGGGATGTCGCCTAAGAACATTCTAGTTGCCCAGCCCAAGAACGTCTAGCACCATTTTGGACTTTTCTCTCAATGAGGCTTCCAATAAGTGTGAATAGGTGCCAATAAATACAATGCAACCCATTATTTTCATTTTTTTGTTGTAGCATCATTAAGGCATTAGTTGGCAACATGAATTATGGAAATGGGCCTATTCCTTTGAAAAACAAAATGAACATGTAACATGATAATTTCTTGAAGTTCTATCATTCCAATGTCCATTAATTGACAATGTATTATTTTAAGGCATGTTCTAAAACATAAATATTATTTTTAAATTAACAATTTGCATTTATATTGTGTTAGGAATGGTCAAATCATAAGTAATTCTTCTCTATAGGGTCTTCCTAATAAGACACCCTACTTAATACATGGTAATGAAACAAAATCCATATAAGGACTTGTGTTGCTTATGGTGTTGAGTCCATGTTGAATTGAAAGACAAAATATTAAACTATTCAAAAGAAAAACTTCTATTAATTTAAAAGAACTTATACAATTGTGAAGTGTTTTATGCAAAATAATATAATCACTGAAATTGAGAGGGGATGGATTAAAGAAACACAATGAAATAATTTGAAATGGTTTTTCATGATCAATTTTTATAAGAAATGCATGGATGATTTACATAAAGCTTGAGTTTGTATTTTCATTTCTCGCAAGTTTGCTTTTCATGAAATTGGATTTTGATGTGATCTCATATCTCAAGGGAAAGAGCCAGTTGTTGGCTATATATGAGCTTTTAATTATACCTATTTCTATTGTGACAATACCCCCATAAAGGGGTAATAGCTGCATCTTCATCTGCATTTGTTCCAACAAAAATAGGTAGTTCTCTTTAAGCTTTTTCTAAATGAATATTTCATGGATTCAAGCAACAAAACTTCCTAAAATAGTTAGGTGAAGAAAATTTGTGTAAACTTAAAGTTCTTACAAGAGTTTATGGCATCTTTAGGGTGAAAGCACACTAAGGTGGTAAACTTTAGATGTCTCGGAATCCATTTTCACAATTTAAATTTTTTTAATAATAATTTATTCCAATTGATATGTGTAAATGATGAAATGGGACTCATGTTAACAATGAACTCATACATCAAAACACTATGTTAAAAATTTCATGGTCAAATCTTTGGTATTGAGTTTGTTATGGACTTTTAAAGTTGTACAGAAAACCTATCTGGTCAAGGATAAATTGAATGGACCCAATACACCTTGATATAATGTTCTTATGAATAAATGACTCAATGGTAATATAATATCATGACAAATTGAAATTAAATAATTTTTTTTGAAAACAATTGATGATTAAATTTTGAGATGTATATCAAGTATGAAACTTTTGTAAGAAGTCTTTCATTTGTTGAAAATAATGATTTAGATGTTCATATTTCAAGTAATTATCATAAAATAAGCTAAATATGCTTAAATCCTTATGGAAAAATATCTTATAACACCTTGCCACATGGCCCATTTGAAAGTATCATGTTTTTACCTGTTTTTGTTATACCTTCCTAATGTATTTAATTTCATAATGGACTAAAAATGGACTATCATGATGTGTAGTTTTTGTTCTACCCTAGTATGCTTTCACCTTTCAACTATTGTCAAAGCCAAAAGTTGTGCTCCTCCAACAACAATCTAGTACATTTCATAATGGGACAAAATAATTTGGAGTTTTGACTCAGGAGTGTAGATCTTAGAATCCTACTTTGATTCCAAAGGTTAATTACTTAGTATGTGATGTGTCAAGAACAGAACTTGATTGAAAGGATTGAAGATACAAGTACATTGTTAAATCAATTTTCATAATTTGGTATGTTTCATATGTTTGCAAAGATTGGTTTATTTATATTTTGTTGTTTTAACTTCCCACTCCTTGAAGATAAGATTGCATATGATAAAACAAATCTTGGTGGTAAGAAGAGGAGAACTCTTAAAGATTGTAATATCTTAGCAAAGCTTTAATGTTCAAAAATGATGTGATATTAAAAAAGAGGTTATAATTACCTCCTATGAAGTCTGAATGTTCGAACCCCACCCTCATAACACTACTAGAATTCCTTTTTTTTTACTAGAAATTTTGGACATGCATAAAAAAAACCTCCTAGTCATTTTGGACGTGTCATTTTGAACTTGTCCATTGTTATTGGGCCATATACTTTTTGACCAAGCTTAAGTTGGCATTTTTAACTAGTCATTTCAATTGGTACTTTTGACTAGTACTTTTGATTAGTCATTTCAATTGGTACTTTTGACTAATACTTTTGATTAATCAATGTATCGTAATCAAAATTGGAAGCCAACAACAAGGTTTTATTTTTATTATATTTTTTTCAGTTTGTTACAAATTTGGCTTATTGATTAAGCCTAATGTTACTCAATAATTAGAGAAAGAAGAAAACAAGTTATGGAGATTATAAATGTACAATCTATAAGAATTGGTTTTTAACTAACAAAAATAAAATGTCATGCAAACTCCAAAACTTCAGTAGATTTGATTTAATAGTCTTTACCAATAATATTAATTACTTGACAAATATGTAAAATGTTCCATTAATAGACTTATACATTAATTACATGTTCATAAAATTTTAAAAAGAAATAATAGAATTATTTTGCCTCCTAAATCTTAATGTAACATGGATTTATAGGTGCAAGAACAAGAGGATGTGAAAAATGGCATGGACAACATTAGTAACTTTTATGATCCAAAAGGAATTAATTGATTGCACTGTGCAACCAATGGCAATGAGCTTGAACAAGAACCCAAAACTACACAAAAATCAAAACTTCATTGTTTTCGTATCTAGCTTCGTAGAAGCTTTCAAGTTCATCAACAATGGTGGGCATTTCCAACAAAATCATTAACATATCAATATTGGGAAATAATCAACAATGCCATACACAAAGACACCCAAATTATAATAACGGAACGAATTCCATTGAACTAGTTTTTCTTCAATGTAAGGCCATTGTTTCAAATTCAAAGCTAATGATGTTTTCCAAAGTTCTTCATTGCTTAGTTGTGAACCTAGGGCCCTTGCGATGTTAAAGCATTGTTTGTGCCATATAATTCAATTAAGTAACTTGCTTCAAACATATAGCCTAAATAACCTAGGTTAGATCTAAAATTAGATACCTACTCCTAAGGTCCCTATGTCTAGTAACCTACAACCTAAATTCCTAGGCCTAGGTCTAGGAGCCCATAACTAACAACTAGGTATAAAAGCTTAAAGTAGGCTAGGGTAACTTAAGTTCTGACCTTTATTTGGTTTAAATGTACACAACCTAGATTAAGCCTACACGTAAATGACTTAGGTAGAAAAATCCTATTAAATTTTGAATTTGGCCTTTAAAGTTGAGCCTTTTCAATGGCCTCATCCCAAATGGCCTTCTTTTAAAAAATATTTCTATGTCTTGGGTGCTTATGGTGCATTTATTTATATTGCTCATCATTTGGAAAATATCACAAACAATATGGGACAAATTTTTGGGAGGGAAAAACATTTTCATGTCCACACAACATTAGAGCCTTTTAGTTCACACAACATTATTCTTAAATAATTATGTAAGATACATAAATTAAGTAAATAGATAAATAAAAAAGTAGGTCAATATGTATGTTAGTAAAATTAAAATAAATTTAGTAATCATTTAGTAATGTCTAGTTATTTAGTTATAATTAATAATTACAACCATATTATAAATCCTTGAATTATATAAAATATCAAGATAGTTATAATGTACTATATTGTTGATTAATAATTACAACCAAATTATAATTAATCCTTACAAATTTGGCCTAATTCATTATATATTATCAACAATGTATTTGTAATAACTAATATTTAACTATTTAATTACACATTCAAAGTGTATTTTAGGTAAAATACTAGTTAACCAACTAATAATTATCATAGATATATATTGTTAATGTTTTTGGAGCTTAATTTTTAGATATATCATGAGAGGATTTGGCACTTGAAAAGCACCTTTTGGTGTAGTTATGCTACTAGGATCCAAAAACAATCGTTATAACCATTGTTTAATTTTGTGTTTTTTACACTAATTTTTTAAAAATAATTTTAACTTGAAAATAAGTTAATTTTTTAAAACATTATTAAATTTAATATCTTATTCTATAAATTTTCAAAATATGAGATTATTTCATTAACATTTGGACCTTCAAAAATAATGTAGGAGGATTTGTAAATGGATTTGGAAAACTTTGAAAATGACATATTTTTGGCAAAGTATTAACAAAAACCTTAACAAAATGGTAAAAAACTTTAAAAAGATTTAAAAAGGCTTTTTCAATGACCTTTTCCAAGAATATTCCTCAAAAAGTAGTCACCTAAGGGGGTGCTAATGCCTCTTATTAGCATGTTTGAAGCCCTTTCCAACTATTTTTAGACATTACTTATCTTTCATAAACCCTTTCACTACCTCAACGCCCTTTTAGGTGGTCATTGAGGCTTACATAATAACAAAACAAATCTTTTGCTCATGATCTTGGAATTTGTGTGGGAATGCTTATCATGTGCACATGCAAAAAAAACTTTGGACCTAAGGAAATCACTAATAGCACCTTGGTCATGTAATTGGTTACTAGTTGCCAAAAATTGCAACTATAGTCATTGATGAAAATTTTGGGTATACAATACTTGTTTCATCTGTGTTACTTGAAATAGTTTTCATAAAATTGCTTGGCCATGACCAACTTCTAGATCATGAACTTCCACTTGACATTATTGGCATCCACCCAATATTGGAATGAAATGTATTCATCAAAGGTCCAAACATAGTTTCAATGATCTATTGATCAAATTCCCATTGTCCCTGCCTTTGCTTTCACGGTTGACAAATGCCAAGGACCAACGTTTTCAAGAACTTTCCTTAGACTATTTTTACATCCATCTTAACGAAACATGAAGAAAAACAACATGTTTTATGTAGCTTTAACACAAGCAAAACATTTGGTAGACTTGCAAATTCTTAAAGCCCTTTCCTATATTGTTTTAAAATATTTCCAACCAGGAAATGTTCACCTTGCAAAAGACAACTCTAAACCATATTGCTTGATGGACATGTTTGGATCATGCATTATGGGGAAAATAATAATAAGAATAAAAATAAATAAATAAATAAATAAAACAACCAAGTAGTTAATAGAATTTGGATTTGCAAATAACTACATATATATTTGTGCATAACTTATGAACTTTGATGGGTGATCCCCATATTTAAAAAAAATTCATTTTCATGTAACTTTCACATAAAGACTTTAAAATACCTTGGTACCTAAGTACACTTTCCCATCCTAGGCCACGCAATCATGTTATGATGTAATTAATGTCCTAAATGACTAACAATCCAATCGTGGTTGTAGTCATGGATTGGGGCTTATTAATATTATGTGAATAAGAATTTATTCACCATGATTGTACTAATTGAATTTTGCAACTTTTAAAAATTTTGAATAAAAAAAATTTGTTTGATACACATGTTTGCATCATGCATTACACCACATACAAAAAAATCTAGTAATACATTACATGATCTATTGTTTAAAATTTTTACTTATTTAATGTATCTTTAAAAATTAAAAGAAGATAAAATGCAAATAGAATCACTACTTTAAATTGTGAGATTCTTGAATTGACATTAAACAACCTTTGATTAATCTAGAGTTTTTTCTCAAGGTCATAGGGTTCTAAATAAGTATTTTGCCTTAAAGGTAATTTTGTGATGACAATTATTGTGTCAGAAACAATATTACACTTGGTGAATTATACGTGCTTGACCTAAACCTTAGGTAATGAATGGGTAAGTTTTTACAAAACCTACATATTAAAACCTTGCCATGCACCAAGGAGGCCACTTGGTGAAAATACATGATATAATTCTGTGCAAATATCAAAATACATTTTTTTGTTTGAGGTTATTGTGTGGGTATTGTATCATAATAATAATGAGAATTTATTAACATGATGAAGATGATGCATAGACTAGCTTTAATATTGGTTTTTTTTCCTACCTGGTCGGTACTATGGGTACTTTTCAAAAACTTTCATATTAATTTGGCATTGATTTTAGATTCAAGGCTGATCTAATATATGACAAGTATAAAACTTGATATTGGTAGGTACTAATATAAATCATTCATATATTTCATAAATTATTTAGGTCACATACTAGATTGGCAAGGTCTTTAATACCCATATTGATACTAGTACCATATACCCAAGTTGCACCATATATACCAATACAACATTGGTTTCTCCATTGTTAGTTGGTATTTCATAATTTTGTGATATCAATTATGACATCATTTGTCATTAGAAACAAGTTTTGTGAGAAATTGGTACTATTTAAAAAAATGGTATTGATACAAAACTTTGTTTTCATTTATGTTCATTATTTTTTTTGCAATTTTTCAACGCAAGTGGATTGGTGATCATTCCCAAGAAAACTTAACCAAATTTGGCTAAAAGTAATAGAGGATAATAGAAATTTTTTAAAACTTCACTATACTTTCGCAACATGTTAAAACTTATGGTTTAAAATTGGTAATTTCAATTGTTTTTATCTCAAAATTGCCATAATTTTAGAAGGAATTTTGTATCAGTAGTAGTTTTTTTTTTGGTGGTCAAGTGGCAAAAATTCATGACCAGTGCTTATATTGCCTTTGAAAAGCTATCCCCAAAAAACCCCCCTACAATTTCAGAATCATGAATACACAAAGATTACAATTCTCTTCACCATTATTTTACTTAAATTAAATGCTTACAATTTAACAAAGTTGTTAGGCACTATATTCCCCTTGTCCATAAATGGAATTAAAAAACCCTTTTAAACAAAAATATAAAAAATAATAAAATATATTAATATTATTTAACCTAATTCTAAAAGTAATAGTTTGACAAACTTCTCCAAATTTTGCCTCTTGTCCATAAACCAGTGAAAATAAAATTAAAGGCCCATTAAATAAAATACAAGGGTTCATATAAATAGCATTATAATACGGATAATCCTAAATTAGTAACCTACTAGTTACTACTTGCCACGTGTCAGGTGTCATATAAAATCTGCAGATCGTACGTTCTCGTGTCGTCGCCGCTGTAGCCACAACAGTTAGTAAACCAATCGGCAGTTAACCGTACGCCGCCGTGCCACCTGGCAACGCAGACGCAAGGCGGCTGGGTAGCAAAGCGTTTCGCTCCTGCTGGGTCCCAAAGAGACTCCGCCGTGCAGCCTCGGTACTAGCTGCCACCTGCAGCCTCGCAGGCGCAGCCGCAGGCAAGCAAGTGGAGCCCGCCGTGTCCAAGGACGTTCGGAGCAGCGCCCTTCGTCCCCTAAACGAAGAAGAACAAAACGAGAAGACGACGGAGAAGAGGAAGAAGACCTTGACGAAGAACAAGAGTAAGAGAACACGAAGGAGAAGAAGACGAAGAAAGACCTTTGTGGTTGCGTGGAGATTGATTTCAAGGAAGATTGCTACTAGAGGAAAAGAAACAAGGAAAGGAAGCGAGAGAGAGGAGAGATTTTTTGGTCCTCTGTGGACCTTGATTTCCTCCAGAAGGGTCGAAGAGGGAAGGAGTCAGGATTGTAGTTGGTACCGGATTTGCTGTTATGCATGGCTGCACGAGATGTACAAGGAACGTCGGTGCAACAGCCTCTACTGCCAGGCTTGCCGGATCATGTGGCTTTATTGTGTCTGTTGCGAGTGCCTAGACAATACCATGCAAGCTTAAGCAACGTGTGCGTACAATGGAACTGGATTTTCAAGAGTTCGGAGTTTTTCAGTTACAGGAAGAAGCTGGGAATAGCAGATTCTTGGCTGTTCGTGACGAGCACGAATCTGTTACCGTCGTCGCAACGGGCCGCCTGTTACATGTACGATCTGGCGTCGAAGCAATTGCTATGGAAAGTCTGGTCCTCCATCTTGCAACGAAGAGCGGGATCCGTGGACGGATTCAAGTTCGCCGCCATTGACGAAAAATTGCTCGTGATCGGCGGAAATCGGCAGTGCGCCAACTTAGGCTGCAAAGTCGGTGACGATCAGCTCACGATTTTCAACACGGCGACGAACAAGTGTTCACAGGGAGCCAAACTACAGATCCCAAGATGCAACTTCGCTAGCGGCGTCATAGACCGCTCCCTATATGTAGCAGGGGGTTACAACGACAACGGAACAATAGAGCAATCAGCCGAGGTTTACAACTTGGAGGATAACGAGTGGTCAATGGCGACGAGAATGCCAGTTGCGCTGAAGACAATCGATTGCGAAGTTGTATTCCGGGGCAAGCTATATGTGCGAGGAGCGCGGGAGATCATTATCAACAACAACAACAATAATCTGCAGCAAGAATCGACAATCCTGGTATTCGATCCGGTGAGCAAGAAGTGGGAGATCGATGAGTGCATGAGCGATAGGAACCTGGAAGATGGAGAGCTAGTGGCGACAGATAATTGTGTGTATAACCTCAGTGCTTCCGACGTTCTTCACAAGTACGATGAAGATGGGAAGAAGTGGGAAGAGATAAGCAGCAGAGGGAGAGGAGTACTAGCAAGTCGATCTGAAACGTCTGTGAAAGCTGCAGCAGCATCGGCTACAAACAGCAACAATCTGAATCGCGTACCAGTAGTGCATACGATGCCGCGCGCATTTGGTCTGGGGAAGGAGATCTTCTTGTTGACAGGAGACATGGCTGGACCACCATCGCAAGAGCTTCACGAGGAAGGCGTAGTCTGCCATAATCTGTACATCGGAACGCCGTCCTTACACAGAGAGGGCGTCATAATACAAGCTTGAAACTTCCACAGGGAGAGGGGGCTTCATAATCTGCTGCCGTGGGGTGGCAGCAGATTATGCCATTTTCGTCATCACGTTAATCTTCCTTCCAGTGACGATTATCACTCGTAATAGTGACCAGAATCTCTTCATAGAGAGGGTGCTGTAATTGTAAGCTTGAACTTCACAGGAGGGTTTCAGAATCTTCCAGGGTTCCATAATCTGCCTGCTCAGGTTGTGGCAGATTATGTCATTTTTGTGAGCAATTATACTACGACATAATCTTCCAGTGACACTTGTAACCATAATACAAGGCTGAAACTTACACAGGAGGGATCCATAATCTGCTGCTGGGGTGGCAGATTGTCTCATTCTTGACCCCATTATTATATGACATAAACTTCCATCCGGCGACAATTATACGCACTGATAATTCCTAGTTACCAAAATCTCCACACAGACAGGGCGCCATAATACAAGCTTGAAAATTGCAGAGAGGGGTTTCATAATCTGCTGCTGGGGTGTCATTTTCTGCTGCTGCTGTATATCATGTCATTTTCTGGAGCACATTATTACGTACCATAATCTTCCACTGACAATTCTATACTTGTAAAAGTGACCAAAATCTCTGCATAGAGAGGGTGATAAAGATATAGCTTTGACACTTCACAGGACGGGTTTCATAATCTTCCTGCCGGGGTAGTGGCAGATTATGTCATTTTCTTGACCACATTATGTGACATAATATTCCAGTGACGATCATATAGTTGTAATGCCTAGTGATCACAATCTCTCAGTGGGAACATGAATTTAATTTGAAACAATTGTTGAATCTGCAACAACCCTAGATCTTAATGTCATGGAATTGTCACGCTCATGAAGCCCATTATGATGTTTAACGGGTTATCCTGACTGGTACATTACACAATGTAATGGGCAGAGGCTTGACCATTCCATAAATCATTGATATAACTTCATGGTAGCGTTTTCCTATTTAAAATTGTTACTTCTTTTGAGCCGGTGGTGGACATGGGTATTTGAGTTTTTCTTAATAACCTCCCAACCCCCGACATGGGGTTTGAACTGTGGACCTTTGTGTAGGGCGGTTATTAGATTCTTTTAATAACCTACGGTTCCCAACACCCACGAAAGAACTGGCATTTTCATGAATTAACAAACAAAGAAGTGATTATGTTTTACAGATGGTTAATTGATTGGTTCTTACACTTTATGAAAGTTGTGTTATATTGTAAGTATCGGAATTGATTGCTATATTTGATAGAACCATGGTTGTATATCAAGATTGGTTCTTTTAATTTTTGAGAATCATGGTTATATATATTTTTAATCACAAGCTTATAACCATAGTTATTTTGGTGTCATTTTTTAAATATCCGCCAAACATTGGTTTGAACTAGTGTTCATGTTCTAGGAATTAGGGCACCGTTCAAGTCCAAGTTGTACATTATGTTCTACTAGGGTATTTGGACTATAGAGGTTCCAAGTTTTGTTCCAATCATCATTGGAATCCAACCAAATCACATGCTTCTTTTCAAAATTGAATTACCATTTTGTTAGGAAGGTTAGTCTAGGTGTTAGTTAAGTTGTAATTAATTTAGTGATAAAGTTGAGTTAACATAGGTAATTGTGTTTTAGCTTGGAACTATTTCGAGTATGAATGCAATTCAAGTTATTTATTTAGTGTTTGGGATATAATCCCAAGTTGGATTTTAGAACATAAGCGTGTTTTTTTATTTTGCAATTCTTTTGTGTTTTATGTAGGTTTCTTTTGCATGTGGTTGTGTTGTTTTTTATTTTGTGTTTTGGGTTTGAATTCTTACTTGTTTTTATGTTATGTTTTGTGTGATGTGTGCACAATGATAGGTGTAAGTGTTGATTTGATAACACACAACAACCTAAATTATGGGTACTACTCATTTTGAACATATTCAAATTCTTGAAATAAATAAATACAACATTATGAGAAAAAAAATTTGGTTTTGACTAGTTGTAATAATTAATGTTACATAATCTCTATGTGGACTAGTTGGACAAACTAATATAATGCTCAAATAAATGATTTTTTTGGTCAAAGACATTGAACCAAAGTTGGTCTTAAACCAAACCAACTCTAAATTATTTATGAAGATCGTTAGAACTAAAGGTTTCAAAAATACAAAAAATTGGTTCAATGATCTTCCTATTATGCTTCAACTATAACCACATGGATCATGTGGTCAATTGTAACCACATGAGGTGTGTGATTTTCACAACACCACGGTCATTAATATAAACTTGGTCGAATGGGACATGTGGTTTATGCCATTTATTCATTTATATAATGTTATCTAAAGATTTACAAAAATAAAATACATATATTGCACATGAAACGTCATGTATATCCCAATATGTTGCTTCACAAACTTCCTATGCAAAACTAATTCAAAATTGAATTCTATCAACTAACTAATAATATGGTTGGTCTAATTAGTATATAACTTATATTACTAATAACTAGCTAGTAGTTTTGTCTCACTTACTTGCTATTGCTACCCTTATTTAACTTGTTTTTAATATTCACATGTTAATTTCTTGACCCAATGCAAGGAGCTAGGGAGTCTTCCACAACTCAATCAATGTATCAATAATTTACTACTAATACCTTATGCCAATCTTTTGAGAACACATCACATTTTGCTAGACATCAAGGACTCTTTAACTTCTTGATGCATGCAAGTATCTGAATTTTTTCCCCTAATTATGTCTTGAACTAGGCTTTTTCATATAGTTGTGGTAACCTCAAAAATAAATCCATTGTGTGCTTGTCCACCTTCTTTTTGACGAAATTGCTTCAAATATAAGTCCTTTGCACATTGTGTGGATATTACATGGGACATTGCGGTGGGGTGTGATTATCATAATAATTCAGTAGGTTCAACGATTTTCAATGCCAAATATTTCAGAAATTTTCTCCTATAATTTTGGCATAATCATTAAAATTTTATTACTTGTACTTTTTACTTACTAAGTACACCTTAATAATTTCTCAAAATTCCTGAATTTTTGTACTTGTAATTATTTAGTGCCAAACCAACTAGGTTGTTATTGTATATGTAATGTATAACGTATGGATGGGAGAATGGCAACATGTATATTGGGTATGTGGTCCGTATATGGGACTCCTTGGAACAATTTTATGTATGATTGATGGGGTATGAAGTGAGGCCCCTCAATCACACACTCGATATTACATGCAATGTGATCACAATTTTGATCCACATTTCTAATCTATGCATCACTATAGTTAGTAACCACTCAAAAATATTTTCAAGATAAATTTGTATACTATCCCAATTATAAACAATTGCAATGTGATTATGAATTATAAGGAATATATGATAGCTTTTCGTGGTTGGGGTTCAAGAACTTGTGGCTTCAAGAAACTTTGCAAGTTATGTTAGTGCAACATAATTGTAGCACACCAAGTGAATGCAATATGTTTTCTTCATTTAATCTCAATTTAAGCAAGTTGCATCAGCTAGTGCAAGTGAACACATAAATGGACTATGATTATGGTCTATCAAGCAAGACATCTACAATTTCTTGAGTTCAAAAAGGTTTGCCAACTTCTTATTCAAACAATTAGTGAATGGAAATGTATAGAGTACACTATGTTGAAATGGGACAATTGGTACAGAAAAAATTGGACACATGCCCTAAAATAAATCAAAGAACAATGTAATAATAATTGCAAAATTGTGGTGGTAGATCCGAGCCACTTTGCTCCAATGTGACCATGTTGAGCCAATAATCAATTGACATAAAGTCTCCACTCAATAATGGCTTAAGGATGATCAATCAATAGAGGTGTCATTGAATTATGAAAAAATTCAATGCCAAAGTTGGCTTTACCTTTGGATTTTGACTTTCACTATATGTGCAAAAAATTTAATCCATTATTGATGTGGTTACATTTCCTTGCCCACCTTTTTATTTTATATGTGAGGAGGTTTTTGATATCCAAACCTTTTAGAGCCATTATGAAGCTTGGAAAGTAGTGAAAGGAAACTAATGTGTATTTCCAACCCTTTTAGAGTTGCTAAAGATGAGTGCAAATCCATATATATGGTTACATTTCAACTACCAGTACCAGATTTTGTGGAAGGGCTTTTCACTCCCTTGAACTTCCTTGTCGCCACACATTCACAAAACCACCTTGCACCCTCACTCACCTTCCCACTAAAGGTTTTTATTGTAGGCACATAAGGTAAATTATCATCCAATTTCTATGACTATTATCAAAATCCTACAACTTGGAGTGAAGTGTTGTTGTTGATTTAGTGGATTGTCTTGCCCTTTTTGCTAACTAAATTTGGATGGTGTGGGAATTAGTGAATTTTCAATTCAAATTTTTCCTTGAAAAGATTGCAAGGATTGTTTGGAAATTCCTTGGGCTTGTGATGACTAAACCTTGTTTGTTTCCTCTTTGCTCCATTTGCCAAATAAATGGCATGATGTTACTTGATGCAAGTGTAGTTTTGTTTTAAGTAAACATGCATCAAACATTGATCTTGTGATTTGCCATTCATCACATGAAACAAGGCTAAATTTGGAGAACTTACGAAATCGAGATTTTCTACTTAACAAATAGTTTGTTCCATGTTTCATGGGCATCACAAACTTCAATGTCTCCTCAATAATGTCCTCCAATTTTCATGTGCATTACATTTCAAGTTTGTTTCACTTGACAACCCTTTTGCAAATTCAAAAACAAAGAGATTATTGTATGTTGTAGTTTCATCACATTTCTTACTTTTCTCAAGTAATTGCCCTCATTTCAAATTTGTGAAAATATAAAAAAGTGTTCATATTCTCTTGTGAAAATCCGACTTCATTGACGATGTACAAGACTTAGTCAAATATTTGTTTTGTAGGTCATGCAAAATTCGATAAAGAAGCCTTGGATACTTTCAAGTTCAAACCTAACAAAATATTCACAAACCAAGAATAAATTTGGTTCCCCATTGATATAAGGGAGGGGAAGATCGAGAATAAAGAATAGAAAGTTGAGATGTTGACTCACCAACCTCTTGAAAAACCTAACAAAGGCTTTGACATGAATATCAAGACTCATTTTGCAGGTTACATATGTTGAAACTTTATTCATTAGGATTGTTATGAACATTTAAAATTGTGGCAACAACATCCTCCAAGGTAGGGAGGACAAAAAAAACCATCAAATTTTTAAAAGTCTCTATTGCATCCTAAGTGCAAGAATTCGTTCATAGATAAATTGTATTTTATAGTTTACAACACATAACACAAAATGTAGGCTAGGATTTGCATGATGATGGTGTGAGGAATTTCTATCTAGTGGGCACGTTGGCTATGTCACGAGTATGATGCAATTGATTTTGGTTCCTCCCTAATCTAAATGACCATAATTGACAATTGAGTGATTTGTTGAAACTCTTGCTAATTTTTGGATATATTTTTCACAGGAAATACGATTAATGGAAGTCAAGTGGTTACCCATCCTATAATTGAAATTGTGAAAGCACTCCAAATTGCTGTAGATCAACAAAACTCAATAAGCCCAGAGTCATACAAAGGTTGTACTTCATAGAGAGATTGGTTCTTGAGCACGTTCTCTTGTGTAATGTAACACTACAAGTTGAACTAATTTTGAAACCAAAGAGCACAAGGAATTCTACAATTAGGCGGGAAAAAACATAATTTGTGCAGTTGATGAACATTCAACATGGTTTCAATGATGTGTAGGGAGACAACCAAATGGGAGTGTAGATAATGTTGGTGACATCATAGCTACATTAAATACACTGAGAGTGAGATGTGCTACTGGGGAACCCCAAAATGTTGTGATTGCTGGGAAGAATGGGGGAGTGGAAGCCACTATTTCTGCTTACAAAGCAATTAGGAATAAAGGGACCTCGGCATCCATTGCTGCCTTAGAAACTCTTGTTGCCCTTCTTACTGGTAGGTATGCATAAGTTTAGAAACAGTTGGTAATTCTCCACTCAGTGCAAAAGATACAAGTTGTTTGTTGTTTGGGAGATTGATTCCACAAGCAAAGGTTAAGTAACAAATGACCTAGAGCATCATGATTTAGAGAATTACCAGCTTGTTGATCTCAACAAAACATAATATGATGTTGTATAAGCAACTTGACTACTTTAAGGATACATGTTAATATAAACTGATTTATGAATTTTGTCCAGATGATCAAAATAGGGGAAGGTTTAAAAATTCAGATGGACCGCAGATGGTTGTACAAGCACTGGCTTTGGAGGATGGGGTAAATTGTTTTAATGTTGACCAATAGTTAACTCTACTCCATATGAGCTTAAATTGTGTTGTCTAGTTTCAAAAAACATACAACTTCCGTAATGTAGATGAGGTTCATGCTATTATTGTATGCACATCTATATGAAGAACATATTTGATTTCGTAGACACTTTTTTGTCTCTTGAGACAAATAAATGCAAGGCTTGATTTTGTCAAAAGAATGAGTACAATATAATAGTGGTTTGATTGATGTACAGGGGAAAGTGACAGCATGTGGAGCTGCTGCAGTGGCTGCAGCTGCCACAAGAAATGAGCAGATTAAGGAAATGTTTATGGATATGGGAGTTGATGAACTACTCATCCATTTGTTGACAAAATATGCGAAAGATGATGAGATCTTACATGTTGCATGTGATGCCATTAGATCCTTGGTTACTGATGATGATCAGCGTCCTGCAACTTCAAAGGTGGGGAATATAGTTTTTTTCCCTTGATCACCCCTTCTTTTGTTGTCGGTGTTGGCTTAGCTATGTACTTGAATTGCAAGATCTATCCCAAATGCTTTGTTCTTCACTCAATAAAGTGCCAAAGAAATTGGATTATGAGGTAGTCCTATCCAGTCTAATTCATGTTGTGATCTAATTTTGGGGGCTTAATGGAAGAAGGTCTTCAGAAATGCTATAAGGATTGTGAAGGGTGGTGCAATGGACTCTATTTTAGCTGCCTTCCTACAACAGCCCATGTCATCACCACTTCTTCATATCCTTTGCACCACCTTAAAATGCCTTGCTGTCAATGTATATATCATATTAACCCTGTATACATCACAACCAAGAATTCATGATTAGGACTTATGTGAATATTTGATTCCAAGAATGCATGTGATTGTGCAATTAAAGAACGGTGGAAGATTGTCACATTAATCAACAACACTAAGTTGCTCACTGCATCAACCAAAATGTGTGTACGTACACAGTGGTTTTGTGAAAAAAACAGGTATAATGTTCTGGGATGTATTTGCAGGATGAAATATGCAAGGAGTTCTCAGCTCAAGGGGGATTGGACATAATGGTTCAATTCTTTGAGTATGCCATCCTTCATGGCAATAGAGCAATGGCAAAAAGTGTGTGTGCTCTCCTTCGGCAGGTGAAGAATGTCTCATTTTTTTTCTTCCAGTTAGTAGGATCAATCAAGCCAAGGTGCATTCTTGGGAATGAAGATTAATCTCCTGAATCCTCAACCTGGTGTATATATATAGTGGCATGCAATAAAAGTTCTACCAAATCCCGACCTTATCTTGTCTTAGCTTGCAGCTAAAGCTTTTGCTCCTGCCTTATTATGCCCACAATACCCATCACATTATTCTCCTGATCACTGCACCACAACACTTGCAACTACATCTGGTGCAGCTAGCTAGAAGTGATACAAACAAGGAGGCGATAGTGGGAAGAGGGGCATTGAAACAAATTATCACCATGATGACCAAGTTTCCTGATGATCGAGCAATTCTACAAGAGGTAAATTGTGTTGTGGAAGCACTGACCCTCCTAGTACATACATCCCTACAAAAAAAAAAAATTACAACTTCGATGAAGGGTGACTGTCAATTGTGAACAAACTGAAAATGCAACAAACATGTCACATTCTTGCTTGTGACATGGGTGCAACGAGACACAAAATTACTTTCACTTACATCATAAGGAAATGGGTTGCTGGACATGCCGGTTGCAGGCATTTGTAACAGTGGCTTCCTTGACACTAAGGTCTCCTGCCAATGCAAGGAAGGCGGTGGAGGCCGGGGCAGTGGACATGGCAGCATTGATCATGGCCAAATACCCATGTGCCGCTCACTTACAACGCCAAGGTTGCCAAATGCTGCCGAATTTAGCTGTGAGAAACCCAGAAAATCGGCAAGTGATCACTTTATCTCTCTCTCTCTATCTCTATCTATCTCTCTTGAGCTTTTTTTTCAATACTGTATGTAATACAAGGGGCAGCTTCAACACATGTCTGTGGAAGAATCAATTAAAGGGTTTCCATTTTACTGATCCTTTGAAGTACTCAAGACCTGAGTGAGTATATTTTGTTCGAAGAAGAAGAAGAAGAAGAAGAAGAAGAAGCTGGTTCTTTCTTACTTATGTTATGGTCATGTGCATATTGTTTGGTACAGGCCAGTTATGATTGAGAAGAAGTTGCCAGATTTGATCCGGAAGGCGAAGCTTGCGCATCACATCTGTTATGATGTTGGAGCTGCTGCTCTTCGTGACATGGGATTTGATGACTATCTGTAGACTCATTCATTCCTCATGTGTAGTTCGATTCTGACCCAAAAAGAAGGACTTGCAAGATGCAAGTGATTTTTATTTTATTTTTTTTGTGGTGAATTTTTTCCATTTTGCTAAAAAGCATTTCGAAAAAAATAAAAAACTTGTCCACCTATATATATATATATACACTTTTTTTTTTTGGGAAAAAAAATCGCCAAAATATGAAATGTTTAAAATTTTAAAAAATCTCCCAAAATCACAACAATTTCCTACAACAATGGAAGGGTCCTTAAGATTTTTTTGTACTTTCATATTTTGATGTTGCCAAATTTTGGCAAAATATATGTATGGATGACCACCGGTTGAACAATATTATTTGTGGCTTCAATAAAAAAAGGTGATATATATATACCCATAGAAATTTACCCTTATTTTTGGAGAAAAAAATGACAAAAGGCATTTAAATTTCAACAAAAAGATAAGAAATGTATAGTTCTATGAGTGAGCTTTGTACATGCCGGGACTCACCCATTCGAAGGTACCCATAATGGGGTATCGGTGACTGCTCTGTATGTGACCTTGCAAAATAAATTTGGATGAAGACAAGTGAAAACATACTGGTTTGGCTCAGCAAAATGGCTTTGGCCGAAATTTTTTGCAGAGCTTGTTGGCCCCAATGCAGGGATATTGTGTTGAAACTTGAGAATCAAATATTAGAGTATAGTAGCTTCAAGGGATTTTGGCTTAGAAACTAGGTGAGATGATTCATCCTAATTTGTTTTTGTTTGTAAAAGGATGCACATTCATCTCATGACATTTTGTTTTGTTCTGCACCTTCCTAAACTGTACAATCATCCCCAAATGACTTTGTCAGCAATCCATAACATACAAAAACAAAATTCTAACAAATTCTAACAAAATAGCAATCCTAACAAATCTTCTCTTACAACAACATGATGATATACATTAAAATAGATATTAAATTGTTTTTTCCTTAGCTATGACCAATTTATCATACAATATGCATTTTTTGATATTACATGAATGAGAGGGGCCATTGTGTATTAACACACCTTGTTGAGGCTCGTGAATGGTATACACGAAACCGTACCACTTGCTTGAGAAGAGTGCAATAAATTTGATTTGCCTGCTGCTCCCTACTTCTGATTGGCTGATCATAATGATTGGTCCAGGTGGTTTGCTATTTACCTAGTACTCTCCAACCTATTGACAGTCCCAATTTTAGTTTTATGGGTGGAGTTGAATAAATAAACGTGGATGTGAGAAATATTTCTTTGCAGGGTCATATACTGAGCACCGCTGACGATTCTCTACGTGCTAGCCCCACCCAGCAGAATCCAAAACCTCAGTACCTGCACAGACTGAACCCTAATTCCAGTTGCAATCTGAAACCCTAATTCTTGCATTCTGTGTTTTGTTGCTGTTGTCGTGGAAGCGAGTGTTTGGAGAGAGAGAAAGAGAACTTGGGTATTCGATCTTCGTGGCAATGAAAACATGGCTGGTGCTGTTGTTTTTTGTACTTGGATTTAGCTTCCGGTATGTGGCAAGTTTAAATTCTGACGAGCTTCCTCAAGATGACGAGGAATGGGGCTTTGTAGGACGGGAAACGAGCTCCAGACTCGTCGGAGGAGGAATAGGAGGGGAGAAGACTGGGCAAGGGAGCAGCAGCAGCATCATCAGAAATGCGGGAGAAAGTCGGAGAATTGGGAGCACGATGGCTTCCTCCACCACCTCTCCGTCTTCTCTAGGCGTCCCTGGCGACACGAAGATTCAGTTTGATTTGGAACATTGCTTTGGAGATTCGGAATTTACACCCGCTGGTAGTTTTTCAGCTAGGCTACGTACTTTGCCTCATGGCCGTCAGGTATGCCTTCTTCCTCCCTTTTATGCACTGGCTGGTCTCTGGGATCCAAACATGGGGTTGATTCATTGGCATTGGGATTGGTGTGTTGCAATTTTGAAGCTTCTCTTCCATGTCCTCTTGCTGTGGAGATGATGGCTTTTTTCCTTCAAGTTTGATTGTTTGTTGAACCAGCAAGCCATGGAGTTCATTGCTTGTTGCAAAAGGATTTTAGGGTTTCATGAAACCCTAACTCGGAGAATTTGGGGCCTGCCTGGATGCAATTTAGGGTTATGCCATCTCTGCAATAATGCCATGCAGGGAAGAGTTAGAATCTGGTGTGATATCAGTGGTATCTAAACCTGTAGTGGAAACCTTTCCTTTGAGCTGGAAAACTATGTGCAATTTCTTGTTGCTTGGACTTAGGTTTACTGGTCTTTTGCTATCTGCAACTGTTGGTTCACCTCCTAGTTTTTATGAGACCATGTTTTGAAAGTAATGTTTTTATTAGTTGCAGAAAACTTGTGTTTCTTAATAGTCAAAATGATTCTAATTTGGCATTGTCAGCCCATTGTTGGAATCATCGATGAACCATCACCTGATGATTATCAGTCCACTGGGGTGCTCACCCACATGTGTAAGAAAAACTTGACACATTCAACAGCCAGCTAACGAACCAGGTTGTTGGCAACCAGATTTGTGATGAATGTCAATATTGTGCACGAGAAGTTCTAAACTCCACCAAACAGAGGGTTCATGTTTTGGTCCTCTTTTTGGGTCCTGTTGCTCATTTTGATCAGTGCTCTCCTCTGAAGTTTTGGCTTTTCTGTGTACGAAGCGAAGTTGATGATTTTGCTTGTCTCTGGTACCAGACTTTGTTCAAGTTGCGGCTTACAAGAAACCCTTTCTCTGAACTTGAAGAGAAAGCCTTCAAGGTACACCTATTTACTCCCCACTTTTCTTCATTTTTGGAGACAGATGAAGAGTGATTGAATGCAGGTAAGAAGTCAGATTCATGTTCTTTCATAAGAGATATGTTGCAATTTAATTTTTTTTTTTTTTCCCAATCTTAAAATTCTGATAGAAGCATGAATTGTGCACTCTGCATGGTACAGGAAATTGTTCAACAAAATGGTTTTTACAAAGTCAGAGTGCCAGCTAATGTGATTGACCCAGGCAAAGCCTATGTGGTTGCTGCTGTGAAAGCTGTGAGCAACCTGTGACCACAACCTGTCTCTCAGTTGATGTTCTTATCTATTCTTCATTGATTGTGTTCAAAGCAATTATCCCCATGGAATTGCCAGTTCCTTTCGGGTTGACCTATGCCATCATATACTGTCTTTGCAGCCATTTCCAGTCATTGGCAGTAACCAAAGTACTGTATGAAATATACGTATTGGGTATGCCCTCCCTATTAGTTTTGGTTAAGGTTTTGTTGGATCTCCAATTTCTGGAATTTTTGTGATTGCAGCGTTGCCTAGCTGCAGCAAATTTGAAGGAGCGGTTTGACTTGAACTTGGTATGTTTTTCATGGATGCCCAAATTAAGTATGTGTGGTGGTTTCTTTTTGCATGGTCACAATTTGTGCTGAGACACAAATTAAGTTCACACCTTTCTTGTAGTACGACTGTTGAGGAATGGAAATGGGTTGTGGGTCTACAGGATCAAGGCTTAGATTCTTGCAAGCTAAAATGAAAATGAAACTTACCCTCACAAGATTGTTGCAGCTTGAATGAGGTTACTATTGACTTTTCGTATTAGCTATGTCTCTTGAGTGCTAGCCAACAAAGGAAGGAAGACTCAGGACAAAGAATTTTTATAATAGTTTGCAGAAGATTTTGAGTGAATTATTATATACTTATCTACAGCCTATTTCAGGGGCTGCTGAATTTGATGGGTAGTCAGTGCAGCTCGTCACTGTAATTCATGATGAAGGTGATGATGGTCTGATACTTTGTGAGCGATTCTCATAGGGTTATGACTGCACTTCATTGTTGTGTTCCATTCAAAATGGTGTTGTGGATATTTCTCTGCAATCTCATAGATATATGTACAGGACCAAGGAAATGTGGTTGGCATCACATATTCTTCTGCTGTGGAATGCACCCAAAATCCACATCCTCAAGTTTTTGTGAGTCACTCTAACTCTTCTTGGGGCCCACAATCGTATGTTCTTTTGAAATGCACTTAGTTCTTTGCAGATATGCTCTCCTAGTTTGATCTTCTGCAATGGGGTTGGTTATGCTCTAAACACAAGGGTGGGAGATAAAGTCTGAGGTGTGGTGAACTTCTGAAAAGTCTTGTTTAATGGGAGGGCACTCAACTTGAGGCTCACCATGTTAGTCTCACTGATTTTTCCACCAAGGAGGCACCAGATAATTGCCGGATGACTGCACACCTTGAATCGTGTAAAGCAGATATATTGCTTAAGTTCCTTGCATCCATAAATGATTAACTTCTGGAAGAGTGCATGCACAGTTTTTATTGTGTTGCTTTGGACTCTCTCTAAGGTCTGCTGGTCTGTTGATCTGACAGCCATCAGATTGGACTTTCAGTTCATGGATTGTCACAAAGAGCAGTGAACAAGCTATGAGGTAGGTAGTAGTTAATCTCGCATCCCTCATTTGGTGTCCCTGTGAATCACTCTCTGGATTATTATTATTATTAGTACTACCATTTGCATGGTTGTGGGACAGATTTGACAAACTGTATGAATTGCAAGATTTTGAGATGTGGTGGCAAGTTGAGAGATTAGGATTTGTTGTGTGAGTGTGCAGGCTTATACCTATGTTGGATGATACTCCACTATTGGATGGGGAGAAGCTTGTAACTGGGGAGGATGGTGTACCCACAAAAGTTGTTGAGAAAAATTTCTGGCAAAAATATGTAGGTTTTTCCATCTATATTTGCAATTCTTGTCATGCTGACCCTTGTTGGATGTTCCCAAGACCTGCTAATTGCTGAAGAACAACTATCTTAGAACTAGTGTTTTACAGTAATTGTGCTATGGCCTGCACGTCAACATAAGTCTGCCAACCTCAATTCCAATGATACTTTTGTTGCACTATCTTGGATATGTATTCTGTGTCTCTCTCTTCTTTTTGCTATTTCTTTGTCTCAAGGTTAATTATTGCCAGGTCCTATCTGCATAGATCTGTACTCCCATCCTCTGGCATCTTGCTTCAGAATGATTGGCTGATTTTGGTAATTGGCATGTGTTGATGCAGTGGATGTACATTCTTCCCTTTGGCCTAATTGTTATCAATGCTATCACATCCATCACAAATATGCCAGATGAGCCAGCAAGTGGCCAAGCAGGAGCTGCTCCAGCAGGTGCTGTGCCGCAACGAATTTCTGGAGCTGGTGGAGCACGGAGACGGTGAAGTTGCCTCACTATGGTTTTGATCTTCTCGTTAGAGGTCACATCTGTGCATGAGATCTCAGTCTCATAACAAGTTTCCAAGAGACAGCTCAGTTCTTTCATGCATTGCTTGCACAGTATAGGACAAGCCCTTTCAGTGCAAAGCATTTTGGCTCTCTTGCTCATGTTTTTATTGTATACCTACAATGAGTTTTGAAAAAATGGAGCAAAAGTGCTGACATTTAAAGTTCATATTATTTCCGAGAACTGTGCTCAGTAGACAATTACAAGGACATTTCTAATGTTTTAATGGCCACCCAATTGGACATTGAATGTATGATGACATGCAATTCTGAACATTTTCAAATTTTCTCTGTTGTGCAGCTCGGTTTTTCTTTTTGCTTTCAATTCTGGTCCAGGTTTCTAGTTTCCAAGGACCCAAAATTTCCAACAAATCAATTAGGTTTGTATATTGAATTTTCTTCTTTTTGCCCTGTGTGGAAAGCTTCTGCAGTTCTTTGCAGAAGGTGAATTACATGGATTATTGGTGCTAAGGACTTAGCACTGTCTTTGTAGATTCCATATACCTGTTTTCCACTATCTTCCTATTGGTTGCCTTGTTTTGCATCACTTTTGCCATGTGACTACTGACACTGAAAACAATGCATTTGCTTGCCCTATCACCTTTACAAAGTAGTTTGCACTTTCATTGGCTATTGGACTATGATGACAACAATGGTTTTCATTCATGAAGGATGGGATGGGATGGGTAGCCCACTTGAGACGTTGCTGTATTGTGATGTGCATGTAGTAATAAACTATGACTTGATGTCATGGATGGTGGTGACACCTTTAGGAAAAGATGCAATTTCATGCAATTTCAGTGATGCAATTTGATAAGTGACCTCGTGTTGGAGCCTGCAAATTTGAGGGGAATGATCTATGTTCAATAATCTGTCTATTATTCTTTTATGGACCTTTTGTGAAAGTATTAAATAATGTGTCTTTTTGTTGTGGTTCAGCATGTGTGCATTCTATTTTCAAGTTTAGCGTGAATACATTGGGAAGTATTTTGTGTATTGGGAGTTTGTATTCAGACTCCGGGAAGTTAGTAACCAAGGACATTTGTGTGAAGGAAAGAAATATGTGGTAGAGTTGGCAAAATTGAGCATCACAATTTTAGGGTTTAGGGTTTTGGAATTTGTAAAACGTTGGAACCACACCAGGGTGAAACACTAAAGGATGTTATTAAGTAGATTTTAGTAATTTTTAAATTTTAATTTATGTCTGCAAATGATGGAATGGAATCATGTCAACAATGATTTTAAGCATTAAAACACATTGATATAAAAAAAAACATCATAGCAAAAAATTTGAAATTCAATTCATAAAAAACTTTCAAAAACATTACAAAAATTTCTCTTGCAATTATCAAAATTTGAACCCACCAAGTACATCACAAGATGAAGATGTAGTCAAGGATTTGTACAAATACCATGGATAGATGAATGTAACATAAAGATTAAATCAAATGTGTTGTGTTTTTTTTTTTTTTTTTTTTTTTTTTTTTTGGGGGACAAGTTTTTTTTCAAAGAAGTTGAGTTCTTAAGAAGTTTTTTATTTTCATAATGAATAAAATTGGAGTTTTTTTATAAAGAAATTAATAAAGGACAAAATACACAACAACTACCTAAATTAGTTTGTGTTCAACATGCACTGATCCCTCTTGGTCATCCATGCCCCCTTAGCTGACACAAACCTTTTGTATTTGTTTTTGAATCGTGAACTTTCATGAATTTACTTTTGTTTCACTTGAGTATGCTTTCACCCAAAATGTGAGATTTCTCTTAAACTTCATTTGTTTTCAATCCAATCAATTAATATAGTGAAAGGAACCAAGTGTGTGAAGAGTTTTGTATTTTTTGGTGTGAGTGGGTAGATTTTGAGTGAAAATGGGTGATGAACCAAAGGTGACAAACATGAAAGTTTGATCCATGCAACTTCTACTTCATGAAAGCTTAATTGGCAATTGTTACTTACATTTGAAGATGCACAATTGTAGAAATCCATGATTGTAGGTTGAGAGTTACACAAGTTTGCTATCACCTCTGTGTGGCATCGACATCTGATTTTTGTCAATATCAGTCACATATGTTGATTGGGTCTTCATCTTTGTCCAAAACACCAAATGAATGTGCAAAATGTTATCACTTTTGCAAAGTAGATTATAAGATGAAAACTAAGAAGTGAACAACCTGATAAAGGATAAGGAAGAATGACTCCTTAATGGGAACAACACAAGTGGATAATATGCCATGGTTTGCTTCACTAATTTCATATGTACACTTCAACATGTTTCCATCTTTTTTAGTTTAAGGAACGTAGATTAATAAATACAAGATTCATTTTATTGCAAGTTGATCTTACCTATGGTGATATCTTGGTGCTAAAATGTAATGAGTACATAATCTAATTCATCAAATCAGTGTTCTAGTTGAAGATACAAATCAAGTGTGTGTAGATAGCTAGGTACTTGGTTTTGAGTTCCAGTTCCCTAGCTAACCAGGGTGGTTAGCTCAGTTGCTTATTGGTTGCTGCTAGGTAGTAAAAACAGCCCTCACCTATGTATATATCTGCTTGCCTAGTAGTCAACCATTTGCTTAACTATCTACCAACATATAGAAGCTACTTCTGTATTTCAGAAGGGGGTGGAGAAGGGATATTTTCCCCCCTCTTGATCTCAATGTGTTCCCATGGGGTTCTCCAAGTTCCCAAGTTGTTCCCCAAGACATTTCAATAGCACCTCAGATTTATCCCATACAGTTTGCCCAAAGTTCAACTCTTATGGATATAAATTGAAAAGGTTGGTCATGAGAGAACACATTTGTTTTTTACTTTGTGACTCAATGTTTCAAAGAGGTACTTCTATGAAGGAGTTGCCAAATGTTCCAAAAAACTTGATGATGGGTCAATCAACATGGGTCCTTTGGAACAAAAGAAAAAGTTATGAGTGTTCCCATGAACTAAATATGAATCACCTTTTGTCCCCCACCAGCAGTAGAACTTTAAAAACTTCTTCCAGTTTTGGAAATTAGGTGGAGATGATGAAACCGTGCCAAACATTATAAAATGAAACCACCCAAGCAAGGGAGAGAAAATGAAACAAGCGGGCAAGGACCAAAGTCCAGGCAAGCAAACAGCGCAAAAGAGGCAGGCCACATGGAGGAAAGGGAACCACTAAGAACTGAACCCTCCACTAAGAACTGAACCCTCCACCAGTCGCATGAAGCATATCAACTAAAGAGAGGGGAGGTGTTTAAGCCTCAGGGTGAGGCATTCCCAAAAGACTGGGTTTTTAAAACAAGGTCATAGCTGAGTCTGGCTCTGCATTTTGGGAATGTCCTGCACCAGTGGGCATCCTCCATCTTAAAACACAAGAAGAACATTATCTATCATTAAGCTAAACAAATGTAAAGCACAAGGCAAGGCACAGGAGGTGGAGGGATCTTGCCCCCTACTCCTTAAGATTGTGATGGATACTCAAGTACATAATAAATGTGCCTTCCCAAACACCTTTGGAAGTTTCTCCAAGTGCTTTAAGTCAATACTTTTTATTCATGGATGATGAAGACTTGCTTGACCACACCATACGACAAATGTAGGCATAAGCTGCATACACACCAATCATACAACCGATTGTTAATCATACATTTGGTGGTTCCTGACAATGGGAGAGAACTAAGGATGTACCAAACAATCATACATATCGAAAGCACCAATCATACATCCACCAACCATAGAGGTGTTTCGTTATGCACTACCCTTCAACCACAACAATTTAAATTGTCCAATTGACCCAAGGTGCATAGACTCTTCATTTGGGTTGGAATTATTTTTCTAAAACATCCATTCCTTGTTATCAAAGCGCAAAAAACACAACAAAAATAAATACGCACCTACCCATGAACAAAGAAGTGGGCTATTAGTCTAGGCAATAAGGTGGTTCACATGTGGTTATCACAGCTGTTCAAATTGCAAGTGGGAAATTTTGATACTTTGATGCACTTGCAAGACTTTCTCCCATGGGGAGGTCATATGCATTGTATAACAAATGACATCATTTCATAATAAGGTGTTTCTTTTGGAGCTAAAGTTCATAAACATCCACTTAAACTAAACTAAGCTCACAAAAGATCTTGAATTTCTTTTGTTTGAAAAAGACATTTGGACATTTATTAAAGATACTTTAGTCTATTAAGGCGCCTATTCAAGGTTGGGTTTCCAAAAAAAGGAAAAGGATGTTAAGATTTTTGTAAGGTTTTTTTTTTTGCAAATAGCATTCACTTGAAACAAATTTAAATAAGAAATTTTGAATAGTTTAATTTAAAATAATTCATGCGACATTGATGATTTTTCACATGCATACATAATTATGTATCAAATTTTTAATTTCTAATTAAAAACACATAAAATTTTAGAATTTTTTTTTAATGAATTTCAATGGATAACCAAACATATTGTTTGATAAAATTATTTTCTACACATGTGACATGTGCCCGAAATTATACATTTTGAACCCATTTCAACATTATTTTTTTGTCCAATGGTTCAAAAGATAGTCCATTGCTTTGTAACCTTTCCTTCAAAATCTCAAAACTTTAAATTTTTTGTTTGTTTTGAATTTTCATCAAGTTCATGTAATGAACATGTACTTTCATTAAAAAGAAAGTTTATTATTAGTATTGTACACAATATATGAAATTAATTGTATGATTTTATGCATTCCTATTGATTCCTTAAAAAATAAAAAAACGCAATTTAGACACTTGATATAATTAATTTTAAAAATTCAAAATAAAATTTACATAATATTCAAATTATTTTTAAATATTTTTATTAATTTAACATGACGCCATTTTATTTATTAGCATACAACAATTCATTATAACTATAACAACATTAGAAAATTTTAAAAATTTAAAATTGTCTTTTATGGTCTTTAAAAACAAGTCATTCCTTTTTATACCCCAAATACACCTAAAGACTATATGTTTCCATAATATCAATGATGATCAAAGCTTATCATATTTAATGATAAACAAGGTGTAAACATTGACATTCATACTCATATATACTTATGTAACAAACTAACACCCTCCGGAGTACAAACACAAGGGGTAACCCAATAAATACAATCCCCCAAACAACTTGCCATGTTTGACTGATCCATAGATTCAGAAGTTCAAATTTTCCTATCATATTGTCATTATTATCCTATCTTGTGTTTTCATTTATATTGAAACTGCTTGGTTGTTGTTGTAACATGATTTGGAATATCATGCACCCACTGCCATCATATGAAGCTTGCCAAGAACATAAAGCTTGCTCATATCTAAATTGTAAACCAATCCATAAGGAATTTTATCCCCCATCAATTGAAAATAGGCCTACTAGGCACCTATTTTCAAGGAGACTAGTGACATCCACAAGAGCACAATCAAAGGGTAAAAGAAAAAGAAAAGCCAAAACAATTATTTTGGAAAATCCTTCACTTCACTTCATTGTAAAGGTTTAGGAACAGCTTATCAAAAAAGAAATCTTTTTTTGAAGTCAAAATTTTCAAACAAGTTTAATTTTGTTGCTAGAATTCTATAGAAAGAATCTTAGTCCGGATGGTGCAAATTTTATGATTTTTTTTGAAAAATTAGATGTTTTATTTTGTTTTACTATAATTTATATGTAAACTCTAAACCAGCATTGCAATGTCCTTTACTTTTTATGAAGAGACTGAAAATATGAATGAAAATGGTGAATGAAATATGACCCAATCAAAATGGACTTGTCCAAATTAACTGCTAGTCAAGTTGGACGTATCAAAATGGAAATGTCCAAATTAACTGTTAGTCAAGTTGGACGTATCAAAATGGATTTGTCCAAATTAACTGTTAGTCAAGGACGTACTATATGAAAACCCCTGTAGGCTTAACCAAAATGTACTGTTAGATGATGAGTGGACTCTCAATATTTGCAGGGCCACAATATTTGGGTACAATTTAGTCGGTAAAGAGTAATTGCAGGAAGCCTGGAAATAGATGGATATCATGTTGACTACAAATTTTGTTGGCTCTGCCCTTCTTCATGAACGTTAGAGACATTGTGATTTCCCAGGGCCAAAGTTTGGTTTTCCTACATTCTAGCTAGGCGGGTCATGTGGAGTCCATGGACTTTAGAAACATTTCCTCCCACATTATATATATAACTGAAGGATTCAGTTGGGCCTTCTGCACCATGCTAACCACCACCATGTGTTTCCAATTTAGAATGTTGAACTTTGATCAGCCTTATGGAAGTCATTTAGAGGGGCAGAGCCATTATGTCACCAGCCACTCTTTTTTTTGATATGTTTCTTGTTTTTTACCAGGCCGGATGTTTTTTTATCGTCAAGCTCATGAGATTCTGCACTGGGAAATCTTGTCCAATTTTGTCGAATTCCAGATTTGCTGTTGCAGCAGTAGCAGGTCCTGTTTGAATGATCGATGCTTCTCCACTTCTTCTTCTGCTAGATCTGATGCATGCTCTGTGCTAGTAATTCCTACCTCTCATGATCCATGATCTCAGCTAGCTGCTACCTTTGATGCATGCTCTGAGCTAGCTGCTACCTTTTGTTTTGAGTTGAGCCGCAGTTTGGTCGAAGCATAATATTGATCGATTGTCTAATGCAGAAGTTGCTTAGCTTTCTGGTGATCCTCCATGCATCTGCGAGATTTTACTGCCTGATGAACGAATGAGGAGCTGTTTATTTGATCGGAATCCATCGGCCCACAGGAGGGATTTAGCTAGAATTGCTGTCTGGAGATCCTACATCTGCGAGATTTGGGTGCCTCATGCACTCATGAACTAGTGTTACAGTCGGAATTCGCCCACTCTACGGGAGGGAATTGGAACTGCTGTCTGGCCGGGGATCCTGCATCTACGAGATTTGGGTGCCTCATGAACTCATAAGCTATTGTTGTCGGAACCCACCAACCCACAGGGAGGGGATTAGAACTGCTGTCTGGTGATCCATCGGCAAACATATGAATTCTAGTTGTGCATATATATGTGACTAGACACGGATCGAGTGGGTTTTCGATCCAGCAATGGAATCCCATTACAGGCGCCTGCATAAAACAGGAAGCAGCAACCAGCTTATAGTATTGTTATCGCTTCGACCTGCACCAGTGTTGATATTCCTTAATATAGCTTTCTCTTCATTTCTAACGTACGCAACAGCTGCAGCAGCCGATCAGTCGACCACAGCGAGTTTCCCTCATGACCATGAATTGCAATCAAAGTCGAACCGTGCAGATCTGCACTACCAGAAGAACAGGAGATTCGATCCTGCTAATATTGAGCAGCAACATCGCACCATGGAAGCTGCAAAAATAAGAGTTACAGTAAGCATTCAGCAGTAAGCTCTTTCAAACTGATCTCCAATTGATTGGAATTTTTTTCCCTATACAAATCGTAAGCATTCTGGATTCCATTTCGACATGATTATGGAAAACATATGTGTTGAGCTTCAGTTTGCAAATTCCTCATAGCTAGATCTAGCTAATTTTCCATCATGTATGTAGTACAATTTCCCCTTTTGGTATTCTTGAAGACACCCTCCAGGCTCATGCTAAAGATTAGCTCCAGCTGAGGAATATTTCAAACATGTAACAAATCCCCAAAACAGTTTGAATAATTATTATCTGAGGCGCGAGTCGGCTGCAGTTATCGGATGGCGATATTGTATCTTGCGTCCCCATAAACGAGCAACCCGCTATCAACAAAGACTCCGACTATTTACCTATCCAGGTACGTCGACACAAATCTTCCTCTTCCCACCCGAGCGACTCTTCAGATCAGTCCGGATCACCAGATCCCTCTTTTAATACAAAATTCTAGAAATTTTGTAAACATCTGGATGTATGGTGTGCTGCAAATACTAGCTAGCTAGGGTACTCCAGAAACTAAATTGAAAATTTCAGCCTGCTAGCTTATAGTGATCTGCTGCATTGAATCTCGGCATTAACACAAGGAGCTCTTGGATGATTCCTTCCCTTTGTGGGAAAATTTGTGTAACTTTATTTTGTCACCTTGAATGGAGGACACCCAGTACCAAATGCTTGGCAATCTTTTGTGGAAATTATTTATGATTTTGATTACCTTCAAGAATAGACTAAAAACACAAGTAACAGGGAATTGTGCAATACATTGATCATATTCATGTCTTGATCTGCTGCCATGGTGCATTCATGATATTGTCGACCGGATCATGAATGTCTTGATCAAATTCATGGGAAAGTGTTGGAACAAATAGTCATGGTGCATGAGCCGGAGCAGCTATATGTAACAGCTGGTGGTGGTTTGATGATTTACTGCATCCATATGTGTACGCATGCATGCATGCAGCTACAACCATCGATATTACCAAAGCCCGGAAATTCAACTGCGCAAGGACTAGGATCAAAGCTAGCATCTCAACGATTCGCTTTGGAGTTTGGTGCATGCCCAGTTGGGACCATTCCTATACGTGACACCACACTCTCACCCACCACTGCTGCTGCATCCACTGCACAAGAGACGACAACACCATCGCCGCCACGGAGTACACGAGCTGCTGCTGATCAAAAAGCAGCAAGCACTCAGCTGCCACTGACTGCGCATGTACTCGACGCCTACACTCACGAGGTGAGCTGCAATTGTAAAGGATTTCAAAGGATCATAGACTCAACTCCACTTAATCATCTAGCCTCGATCTTCTTCCACTAATCAAACATTTTTTGGGTGTAACTTAATTTCTCTTAATCTATCCTACATCTATTTCAATGCAAGCTCCTTTTGGATTGATTGATTAACTTCTCTTAATCTAGTATCCTAGATCTATTTGACTGATCAAGGTAATTTTTTGTACTTTGTTGACTATTTCTTTTAATCTATCAGGTGTCTAATTTGATTAATTTAGGTTTTGAAAATTGATTAACTTCTCTTAATCTCGTATTCCTATCCATTTGACTAATCAAGATAATTTTGTATTTTTTAACTAATTCTCTTATTCTATCTATTAGGTGTCTTCGCTACAACAAAAGGTGTTCCTGTAAGGTGTCTATGTACACCAAGTGATTTGATTGAATTTTGAGTGAATTCATTGATTGTAATGAACGCAAATCATTGAAAAAATAAAGAATTCACTTGTGTAATAAACAAGAACTAGTGAACTACACCCACATTTTGTAATAGTAGCATATTTGATTAATTTAGGTTTTGAAAAATTAATTAACTTCTCATAATTTATCTAAACTCTAATAGGATTAATTAAGGTTTTGGATTGATTAACTTCTCTCTTCATAATCTATGTCCTATCTTTTTTATATTTAATCAAGGTTTTCGATTGGATTCTAAAAATGTCTCAAAAACTAGGTCTAATAATTTTCACTCTACTTAAAACTCTTTCAACATTAAGTTGGTTTCATGCTTAAATCTTACAATAGATTCATATTACAGCAATTCCCCAAGAGTTCATGTAATTCAAGTAAATGGGTACATTATATATATATATAATTATTATTATTATTTTTTCCACGGTCCATTATATTTTTTTGTGATTATTGGAGGTTTTCTTATTGATTCCAAAAATGTCCAAAATCATGTCTACTAATTACACTCTTGAAAACTCTTTCAATAGTTCTTTGAAGGGGAAAATCTCACAATTGATTCTCATAACAACAGCTCAACTCGTGAGTGTTAAATACAAAGAGATTTATCAGAACTTTTCATTGTAAGTTAGTACTTCACATAACTTTGTGTACATCATCAGTTTAAAGACCTCCCAGAAATTTACTAACTTGCAAATGAATGGCACATTCTAAAGGGGAATTTGTTCCCTTGAGAAATGCCATGCTCTTCCATTTTCAAGGAGGGCTGTTCCACGGTAGGGAAAGGTACCTTTCTTTCGGCCACAATGAAACAGCAACCCACCAGCACACCATCCACTGGATGCCTGTGGTCGATATATTATCTTATTTATCAATAAACATGATCAATTTTGAAAATATATATTATATAGAGAAATTAGAAAAACCGCTTTAACTCTATTTCTATAAGATTTTCTGAAGTTCAATAATCAGAAAAAAAATCATTGGCCTACTCTCTTTTTTTTGTAGTTGTTTCTAACATGATTTGTGGTGTGAGGTGAGAAACTGAATGCAGCATGCTTTTTCATACATACCAATTGTAAATCCTCCATCTTATGAAGGCACAGAGGTGATTATCAATGTCTGGGAACCACATGTCGGGCCTTCGGACTTTAGTTTGGCTCAACTCTGGTTTATGAATACGGGCATTTCCTTCCCTGTCAACAGTCCCAATTATAACATTCTCAACACTATTGAAGCTGGATGGCAGGTAAATGAAACAACAACAACAACAACAAATTGTTTTCAGCAACTAAATTAATGTTGGGTTATCACCAGTGTTGCGCAGTTCTCTGATTTTGTTAAGAACCTCTGGTTTCAGTGGTTTTCTTAATTCAAAAACTAGAAATCAAAGAACCTCTGGTTTCCCAATTTTAGATTCAAAAATCAGAATCACAGAACTTCTGGTTTTGGTATTATGAAAATTTTCTGATTCTGCGATTTTGAAATTTTTCAAAAAACTCGCAGTTTTCATGAAAGAACTAGCAAATTATGAATTGGCAGTTTAGGGCAGGTTCTTTGACCCAGTTCTTTGATATTTTCATAACTACTGGTCAAGGGTCTATGTACCGTTTTGAGGCCATCGTTTGAGGGGTTAACAGATTCAACTCAGGGTTGAAAACTCTCAGCTAATTTGTGCCCCTTGGAAATGTTTTGATGTGGCAGGTCTATGCAGATCTTTATGGTGACAACCATCCTCGGCTCTTCATTTACTGGACAGTAAGTTTGGACATATTTGTTTGATACAAATTATGTCTCATGCAGTGTCCATTCCTAGATCCTTAGGAAAGTTTTAGAATTGGCTCAGATAACTGTTTTTCAATATTGTGAATCTCACAAACAAAGTCAAGTGTGTTTGGAACTTAGATTGTTGCATTGTCAGGATTATGACCCATCTGAAAATCATTTATTTTAGTAAAACAATTTGGATTTTTAGGTCACAAAGTTGTTTGATGATACCTAGTTTTACATTACTTATTGGAATCCTACCTGTGTAGAGTTTATGCCCTTGAAAATCATTCATTCTGTTATGAACACTACCCGTATGAATGTTGTTTCATTCTTGCTAAATACTCTTTTCTTCCAGTTGTTATAAGTCTTTAAAATCCTACAGTAGCAAGCTAGGTGCCCCTTATGTATGTGTAGGGTATAACTTGCTGCAGTGCACTACATCATGTGAACTGAGGGGTGAAGCTTGAGGTTGAGAGTGTAATGCCCTGCTGCTAGTGCATTACACGATGTATTAATCAAGGCAGGCTAGTATGATGGAGTCTCCTGCTGGTACATCGGGAAATTGGGAGCAATTTGAAACAAGCACAATATGCCACACAAATGAATCCCACAAATGGAGACTTGAGCAGAAAATATATTTGTCACATCTTTGTGATCTGCTTGCTCTAAACTTCTCCAAATTAAAAGTGTTGAAACTTTGTTTGGTGCAGGCAGATGGTTACAAATCCACAGGGTGTTACAACCTCAACCAAGATTGTACTGCAGATAGTCCAGGATTTGTCCAGGTTAGCAACAAGGTGCTCATAGGTGGAAGCATCTACCCAACTTCCAGTCTTGGCTCAACACAGTATGAGATCAAATTGCTTGTTTTCAAGGTACCAATAAAGAAAACCCAATGTAGTTTATTTCATTGGATATCAATCCCTGAACCCTTTTAAACCCAAAAATCCACAAAGTTTCGCAGATTTTGATATATTTGTCTGTCCACAAATTTATGCTCAAGAGTCTAATTTGAGGAATTCTCCCATCCTTCCTCCCTGAAATCTATGTACATTCTCAAAGACAGCAATATAGCTGAACCAGTAATCAGTTTTTCACCACAGCACCCAAATTATTGAGGGTTTTGGGGGAAGCTTTTAGGAGTGTAGGGCAAACATGGTGTTGGGTGGTTATATTTGATTTGAACTTGTCAATAACCTCCTATTCCAACTTTTTGAAACTTTAGAAATCAAAGAACCTCAGGTTGCGGCCTTTTGAAAATTCTTTGGAACAAAAGAACCTCTGATTTTGGTGTTTATTCAATTTGCATAATCAAAGAACCTCTGATTGTGGTTTATTTAGTAACCCTAAAAACCGCAGTGGTTTTCATGAAGTAATTGGCAAAGAATTGATAGTTTTTATAGAAGTTTATATGATCAGTTCATTGATTTTTAGAGAATTGCAGTTATGTAAGAATCTCTTCTTTTGTTTTGAGAACCACAATTATATATCAGAAACAGTCATTTGTTTTTCCAATTTTCTGATGTTGCATCATTGGCTAGCATCCCAAAGAGGGATTTAGGATGAAATGGCAACAGGTTTCTAGAACCAGTCTAAATAGTAAAAAAAACTAGTTCAAAAAATGCTACCAAACTAAAATCAGAGTCCAAAATGTGGTGGAATGTTTTCCATAAAAAAATTTCCATTTTCAGAACATGACATGATTCACCCAGAGCCTGAATTTTCAAGTGAATTCTGTCATGGGGTTATTCAGGACCCTGCTTCTGGCAACTGGTGGCTTCAGTTCAATGATGAGATTGTGGGTTATTGGCCAAGGTCACTCTTCAATTCTCTGAAGAATGCTGCTGATGCTATCGACTGGGGTGGTGAGATCATATGGGATGGTGGTACCAACACAAGCATATTCACTGACATGGGTAGCGGTGAACCAGCAGCTTTAGGCTATGAGAGAGCTGCATATCAACGCAATCTACAATACATTGGAATTGACAATGCCTTGCATGATGTCACAGACCTACAGGTAAAAACACTTTTTTTTTTTCACTCCACAAAAGAACTTGTTTGTGTCACTTACAACATTGATGATTTTTCAGAACATGACAATCCATTAGTGTGAGAGCGGGCAAGGTTTGGCCAATTCCAGTTGATACAAAGACTGTTGACTGAGCCCAGCAATGTGAGGCCAACAGGCCTCCAAATTGCTATACCCATTTTACACAATAACCATCTAATGTGTTTTTGAGGGTGTGCATGCTTGGATGAACAGGTTGCCACCGAGGCTCCCTTGTGCTATACCGCTGTAGCAGGACACAACAAGCCTTGGGGCTCATTTTTCTATTTTGGTGGTACTGGCTCACAATGCAATTTCTGAATGGCAAAAAAACCATTCCGTTCCTTTTCCTCCTTTTTTTGTTCCAGTTTTCACTTGATTGGGTTTCCTTGTTAGTGGGTGGGTGGTCATAACAACCAGTGTTGTGCAGCTACCACTTCTAACTGGATAAATCCATGGAGAGAAGACTATTCACCTCAGTGCTGGATGAAGTAGTTTTCATTTGCTCCCACACTTTGATGAATGCTCATGACTTAAATCTTGACCAGGTGTTCATGTGAGATGTGAGTTTATGTTCTTGGAACTTTGTGGAAGATTTCCTATTTCAAGTGCCGGTGTGATGAACTTGCCATAAGAGAGAGAGCCATTACACAATCCAAGTGACTTGTTTTACATGGTTCATTTAAGGTAGTTGTACCTCTATTTTTTCGAGTGTGAGTGTGTCTCCTGTTGTTTCTGTGAATCAGTTATGGGTGCATCTGATGTTCAAAGTTTTTTTATTTTGTAATAGGCTTTGTTCAATGACCAGCCACCCAAAACAAAAAACAAAACTCTCAAAACTTCAGTATTCAAGTTGTCAACTCAGGTTACTTTCCAAAGATAAGCTGATTTCTTAAATCAAAATTGCTTTACTAAAGTGAAGAACATATCCAAGAAGAAAGTTAGCAATTGCAGGCATTCTTCCCATTCTTGCCTCTGTCTAAAAGAGTGAGGATCCACAATTCAAGATTATGAAATTTGGACTGCAATTCCCCTCAAAGTTCATAGATTAATCATCAATCTTTGTGTCTCATACTAATAATGGAAACTCCTTCCACTGGTTCAATTAGTCCTACAATTGCATCAAAGTGGAAGCACAGATCTTGGCAAGGCGCATTCTCTATAATGTTGGTCCTAGCACAGCTCCCAAAAACTAGCTGAAAACAAAACTCGTAGATATCAGTTAGCATCTTGACATGTTGCAACCTCATCTGCAGAAAATAGAGCTCATATGGAATAACAACCCATTTTCTCTGTTTTCTTCCAATCAAATGTCAAATTCAATATCTATCAATTGTTGCCATTTGCTTAATCAGAAACTTGCAACCTAGGGGCTTCAGACTTCAAGCAACAAAAATTCCTGAATAGGAGTCAGGTACGTGGGAAACTTTGGGACATGTAACTCTGCTCAAGAGCACACAAATAGTCAGGATTCCAAGTTCCTGTTGAACAATGTTTCATCCAATCCAAATTGAAGGAGATACAGGATTTGAGGGAGATACACTCACAATGTATTCAGCTTCTGAGAATATCTGAGGAAGCTTCATTTCATTCAAGGGTACTGTCATTCTCCAAAGTATCAAAAACCATGTCCTCATATCTTTCAAATCTCAAGGCAAAGCCTCAAGTATACCATTTAATAGGGTAAATTTCTGCTGGTGCAGAGAAAATCTTGTACAAAACCATGTTGAATCAAGGTAAATCCCACGACTACAGGGAGCCATCTTGACCACCACTCTTATCACTTTTCCAACTTTTCTGTTGCTCTTGCTCAGACACAGCTTGCTCCCCCCACGGCCACAAGTCCAATGGCAAACAGAGTTAAATGACTAGACTCAGTCTCCTTACTTGGTCACACTTCACAAAGTTTTGCAACGATGAGAGACCTTGTCGGCAACAGCTTGCAACTCAGCTTCTCGCTCCTCTAATAGATCTTGGAGGGCCTGGAGTTTTTTCTCCTCAGCACTCCCATCAGATTCTTGCTGTGGGGGTGGTGCAGAGTCTCCATTCTGGCTCTCCCTTGTGTGATTAATGTGCATCATGATGAAAGTTTTCTCATTGTCATAGTCATTTGTTGTATCAAACACCTGTTTACCATGGCCAACATCCTTTTCAGACTTTGAAAATATCTCTGAATGCAGTTGCTTTACAAGAAGCTCCCGGAATCTGTCCAGAACAGCCTCCTCAGAATGCTGTAGCTGGAGAAACAGCAAAGTCTCCCAGCATCTTTTCAGCTGCATCTTACTGATCTTGAGACTTTTTCTCACATCCTCTACTAGGTTTGCTGGAGGTGACAAAATGTTCTTCTCATTTTTGTGAGTAGCATTGGATTTCAACCAACTGCTCTTGCCATTCAAAGAAGTACTAACAGTTGTACTGTTGGAGAGCTGTTTGGATGCAATATCTTCACACAACCCCCCATGGTCTGTCACCGTGCGCATCCTTGAAACAGCAGAGTCAATGGCAGAAACACAAGGTGTGAAATTAAGTAGGCGCTGAACATCCATGCAGTCTCGCAGCTCCTGCAATCTCTCAGAGGGGTCCTCCATTGTCACATCATAGCAGTTATGTTCCACAGCTCTCTTGTTTATCATCTCCACCAACCGAAATCCATAACCTTGTCCCTGGTAGGGGGGAAGGACCAAAATCTGTCCACAACACAGTACAAAATGAGAGTATTGACATTATAATCAGCAAGAGATCAATTATATTAAGTCCCAATGGACCTCAGCATTATCCAACTTGTACAGCATCCTATGCTTTGTAATCTCGTGTGTCCTTCCATTTATGCTCCTGCTAGACATGTTGGAGGGTGATAACCATCTAGCATAATGAACCTAGCTGGAAATGCAACAAACCATGTGAAGACATTGCTTATATATTACAAAAAAAGCAGCATTGCATGATAGCAATGACTACTGTGGGGAAGGCTACTAGTAGTTCCTGAGCTGAAGTTTATGCAAATACTGCAGTGCTCAAGGCTCTCCTCAAAACTGGCTGGTATGAGGAATCCATAACCAAATGGAGCCCAACTTACTGGGTTAATGAGAGACCACCAGGAAGGTTCCTAGTTTCTACACACAACAACTGGGTCAATTGACACACCTGACTGATCCTCAACCTTGTACTGTCTGGATAGTGATAGAAACGGTACACTGTGCAAAATCCTGTCACCACTGTTTCTGGACCTTCTCCTTCCAGAGCAACAAAAATTTCCCACAAAGGGTCATCACTTTCAATAGGTTGCCCACCTGTTTATCCAACCATGTAATAAACCAGTGTCACTCCAACATGTGCAATAGAAGAAAATAAGGTTGACATTGGACTGTACATATAAGAATGTGAGTTCACAATTCTGTATTTGATGATTCCATTCTTCAATTTGCTAGGGAACTGTCAGAGTGCTTTCTGCAGCACAGTCACATGGCAAACACCTAATGGAACTCTTCACTGTCTACAGGGTCCACAACTCCACACATGCACACAAGCATGCATAGCTACATGTCCAACATACTAACTCCGAACTCAACATGCAGCTGCTTCATTTTAAAAAGAACAAACATCTTTGGGTCACAAACACCAGTAGAGATGGAAAGGTCCTAATGATGGACAAACCTTCAATAAACAGTAGAACAAGAGGTGTCATGCGTGCATACCACTCCCTCACTCGGCTGTCACTGAACTCTAGTCGAACAATCTGAAAGTCCCCAAATCATGCTCAAGTCAGTGATGACACAAGAAGAAAATTACAGAAGAAAAAAAACACACTCCAGGGAACTAAATATAGAAAGTAACATGCATGGCCTTTGTTTCTGATCAGGAAATACAGTACATGGAAAGACCTGTCTCAGAGTTCCAGAAGGCTCAGGTGATGGGTTAGCCTCAGCAGCATTTGCCTTCTCAGCTGCCCCAGCTCTCCAAGATGCCATGACCTCACCATGCTCATGGATCAGTTGCCTGCCATTAACAGCATTAACTTGGTTAATACATACCATCATTGGCAGATAGCCCCAAGACAGGAAAATGTCACTGTTCAAACCATAAGGGCAGACAATAGACAGGGGTACTCAGTTCAACATGTTTTGATCAGAAGATGAACACAACAAATCAAGAATCTCTGTTGGATCACAGAAGAGCAGCCAAACAAAACAGTGAACAGAGTGATCATTTCAAAACATGAAGAGCTAGAGATTGGTGTACATACAAAAAAGAGTCCGTGTATCTGGACAAGTTTTCAACAAAGACATCCCGGTCCTCTACCAGTCCATTGCCAAAAATTTCCTGAACCACAAAACAACACTGTCAGCTGGTGCATTTCATATTTTGGCTACTGGTGCCCAGCTCTGGGATTGAGAGGATCTTTGAACATTGCAGCAAAGGTTGAAACTTCACCACAACCCCACATAACATAATCTCTGCACCAACAAAAGGCTGTCTAATCTCCTTAACCTCCTCCAAAGTATGAGGAAGTGGAATCTACTTGTTCCACTCCATATTACTTGAATTGGAAAAAGACAAAGGAGGAAACTGACTACCGTGTTATACAACCTTCTGGAATGAACAAAACAGAGTGGGCTCCATAAGGTCCAAAAGAACACAGTAACAGGACCTCCCAACCAAAAAACCTGAACAGCTATGGCAAGATGTGTTTTAAATTCCAAAATTTTGTGGTACCAAGCAACTGGGAAGGTTTACACATGTTGGAGGGCTTACTCCCAGTGTAAGAGCAAAACAAGGTCACCTTTACTTTGGAGTCCAAATTTGTAGACTGACCACCAGCCCCAACCTGAAGTGCACCACATCAACATCCAGTCAGACTACAATAACACCAGCACTGAAATGGGTAAATTGACCATGGATTCCATGTTTGCAAACCTAACAATATTATGGAATGCAACTGACAGTGTGGTGAGCAATATGAACCCCTTATTCTTTTTGAAGGTGCACACCAAGTGGACAGCCAGGTCAAAGTGCAAAATAGAACTCACTGTATCCCCATGACTACTACAAAATGGAACCCACTGAACAAGAAATGGATGTCACCAGTGGATGACTGCTGTGAACATCAGGGAACTATAGTTTCTGTGCTCTTCAGTCTATCCACATGAAAAGAACTGTACATTTTGCATAAACCAAATGTGGCCTATGAATGGACAAAGACAGCTATACTTACATGTGTTTTGGATAAATATTGGATATCCACATGTGCATGGAAGGTAACCGCATGCAGGAACAAGTCGATCTGCAAGTTCTCCAGCAAGCAGCCACAACCAAGCAGATTAATAGCTTATCGTTCTCTTCAAACAAATCAGCTTATGAGCTGCACTGGGAGTAGTCAGCAGGTGTGCATTCACTCACTTTGAGACCCTTGTAGCCATAAATTTTCCCATCTTCTCCAAAGTAACGCTCCGAATACTCTGGAGGGAATGGCTTAGCCTTCTCACTGTCTTGCAGATCACCGGCAGTGCTTACTGTGGAGAATTTCACAACAACCATGCATCATGTATAAGCAATAATGCTGTCGGAATTGCTCAAAAACACATTGACCAAAGGAGGTTATGTACCAACACATTTAAGCATATGCAATGCCAACACCAAAGAGAGAATTTTACAAAAACGGCAGAAATATCGATGATGCTCACCAAGGCGTAAGTTGATGCATTCATCAGCATGGCAGAAAGGGACAACATCTGCATTCCATCCAATAACCCTCTTGTCAGTGTCTGCTGATACAAATTGCTGCACAACCAATCCATGAGGCATTCAAAATGCCTCCTACAGCATGAAAAGCTTCCTTACACCACACAAGCAACACATTAATGCAGACTTGCTTACAGATTCTCCAAGCCCATGAATCATGAAACCCTAGAGGAAAACAAGGTCAAGAAAATAGGGCAGAGATACATGTACAGAGAGGAGGGATTCACATGGACTTTTAACAACATCAACAAAGAACTGACTAGGAAGTCATAACGAAATCTTTTAAGAAGAAGAAAAACAATATCACAATGAAGATGATGACACCAGCAACAGCAATGACAATGGCTTGCTTACAATATACGAACAACGCATGAATACAGATTTGCGTACAGATTCTGCAAGCCACGAATCAGCAAGCCCTAGAACAAAACAAGTTCGGGAAAATAGGGTAGAGAAATACATGCAGAGGAGAGGGATTCACATGGAGTTTTGACAACATCAACAAAGAACAGACTAGGAAGTCAGAAGGAAATCTTTTAAGAAGACGAAGAAAAACAACATGACAATGACGATGAAACAAGCAACAGCAATGAAATTGGCTTTGCTTGCTTGGCTTCTGCTTGCCTGCCATTGCCCCAACTTTACGACGCTTAGGATTTTCCAAAACTCCATCGTTCCCACCGCCGCTCCTTTCCTTCTTTCCCTGAAGAGCCATCCTTTAACAACGCAACGTCCTCTGATTTCGCAGCAACAACATGCAGCAAATTCTGCAGCTACAAATACACAAGAATTTCGGTCCCGCGCAAAATTTCAAGCAACTCCCGCCCTTTCGAACCTCGTCGTCGTCCTCACGCTTCCGCCGGGGGAAGAAGGAGCCTTACGGCTGGACGAGGTCCCGAAATTCACATCTTAATGGAGATCCCGAATTTTGGACTCCCGCTCACAGTTCTTGAGACCTCAAATGCTCCGGGGAGGGGGGGGGGAGAAGCTTCCCACCACAAACCGAGGTCCCGAAATTCACATCTTAATGGAGATCCCGAATTTTGGGATCCCGCCCGCAATTCTTAAGACCTCAAGTGCTCCGGGGAAGAAGATACCAAATTTTATACCAAATCTAATCTACCCATTATTTTTGTTTTTTTTTTCATTTTCATTTAGATATTTGAAAGAATCTAATTTTACCAATCTCAAAATTAGAAATTATTTTTTCATATATATTTTTAATTTTTTCTCATTTATTAATTTCCAAAACATAGAATTCTTTTATATTGAATCACTCCATTGCAACAAATGTTGATGTAGTTTTTTTTTGAAATGACATACGGTTTGGGAAAAGAAATTAAAATATAAAAAACTTAACTATAGGTTTGATCTAGTTTTTTTTTTTACATGATGTATGATTTGGGGGGAAATGGAAAAAAAAATAGAAAAACAAATTAACTTTTCATTTTTTTTTAAACCTATGTCAACTTAAGTTTTTTTTTACATGACATAGGTTTTGGAAAAACAAAAACAAAATTAACCGATTTTTAAATTTTTAAAACCTACATCATGTCAAAAAATTAAATGGGATTTTTTTAAAACATTGAATTTGGGGGTGGGGACACATGTTCCCAACATGTTTCCAAATGCCATGCCACCACCACATAAGTGCCACATAGGTGCCACATCAGCATCACTAGGTGTCATGTCATGTAAACCTATAACCTATCATTCATCAAATAAATGTCTAATATCACATGTTTTCATCCATCATTATATTCATGAATTTATTTTATTTTAACTTTAGTTTAATAAATTAGCTACTCTTTAATAATCATTTGCCATATAATTAAAGACCTCCACAAATTGTACATCCTCCCATAATCCAATCACAAACACCTTTTTGCCCCCATCCAAAACTATGAACCAATTTGTTATGGAGGACTTTTCATTGATGTAAGGAAATATTTATGCTTTATTTCAAAGGTAACATGTTTGGCAAATTTTAAAAATTCACCAACCCATAAAATGTTGTGCAATTATTGTGCAACTTATCATTTTGGTTTCATGAACATGTTCACAACTATTTTCAACAGATTATTATATGACCATTTGTGTGAGGAATTGGAATGAAATTAGAATGAATCATTTTTAACCATTTTCAAGTATGTATCTTCAATTTTTGTTTTGTCGTATCAATTTTTCTTAAGCACCTCCCATTTTGTTTACATACATTTAGGACATGAAAAACCCAAGCAACCAAGAAATTAGATTGTGCTTCTCTTCCTTTTGCTTCCTCCTCCTTTCACCTTGTCATCCTTTTATCAACTACATGAATTAAATATCTTTCTTTTATGCATTATCTTTCACCTTGATGTCCTTTCATCAACTAAGAATTACAAAGAAACTAAGAATATTGTGTTTTTTTTTAATCCACTTATTCATCTTTTGTTGGCTAAAAAACCTAAAACAATACTATAAAAGAATTTTTCATTTAAAGCCATGTAAAGCTAGTGCCTCATTATTTCTTATTGTTTTATGAGTGTTCAAAGTTTTGTTGTAGTTTTGAGCATTAGCTACCTCTTAGATCATTGCATTTTGGATGCTTGATCTTGGTCATATGTTTATCAAATGCATTGAATTGTTGTAACTTGTTCTTTACACTATGTTTTTCACATTTAGGGTTTAGGGTTCGATAATGCATTATCTTTTTCACATGTGCATAGATCCATGAGGACATAATGTTTGTGACTTTTTTTTGGGTAAACCATTTCCCAAGGGCTTTGACTTGGTAGAGTTGTAAGGAAATTCATGCTAAATCTTTTGATAAAAATAAAATTGGTTATGAAATGGAACATCTTCACTTTTGAAACTACAATTCCACTAAGTTATAAGCAATTTTCAAATTTTAATATTTTTGAAGAATTTTATCAAACTCCCATGCTTCATTGATGGTAAAACTTCTAAAGTAAATAAGAAACATCCATATGAGAGTTGTTGAAATAAAATTAATAATAATAATAATAATAATAATTTTAAAAAATAATAAAAATAATATTGTCAAAAACAACATCAATTGAACTTTGGATGAAAGAGAAATGGATGGTCAAATATGCACATTTTAGGTAGGAGAAGCGTGGGGCAGCGGTCAGCTCTGATAATTAGGGTTCTTTAAGGGCCAGGTTTTTATGACTTGGCTGTAAACCCTAAAACCCCGAACCCTAAGAATGCACTTCTTTCTTGTATGCAGGGTGCAGTTTTGCACACCAGAGGCGATTGATTGCTTGCTTGCTTGCGTTTTTCTCTGCAGTTTTGCGGACCTGTGATAAATTTTCAGCGGATTTCTGGAACTTGGGTGCTCAATCATGAGTGTTGTGGGACGCCTGATGTGTGCAACAGGTGCGCAATGGCGATCCACAGCTGTTTTCTCTACGCAAGCGCGCGGTGGCGAGCCTGGAGTGGCGGCAGCAATAGCGGTGAGAGCTAGCAAATCGGCGGGCAAAGGAAGAAGAAGATCTAACGTAATTACACCCAAGCGCAAGTAAAGCTCTGGTTTCTGTAACTTGAGGTTGAAAGTCGCCGTCCTATATGACGTTGCTTTTGTTTTGCATTTCTTTTTCCTTTCTTGCAATTAGGTTCAGTTCGTCTAAATATGGAACTCCAACTTTTTTTGTCTCTCTTTCTTTGTGCGTCGCAAATGTGCTATGTCTTTCATCTGGAATCCGTGGTGTTCTCGTTTTTTGTCGTCTCATGGTCGTCACATATCGAATTGTAGGTATAGAGGATATGGCAGTGTAGAGAAGAGAGGGTAGGCATCATGAAGCTTTTGAATAAACTGTTTGTGACTTGATTTCTTCAACCAACGATGGTGGATGCCCAATGCTGCATCATCTTCTAGGGTTTCTAGGGCTTCTAGACTGTAGGTGTAAAGGACTGCAGGCCAGTGAAATTCTTTGTTTTTAGTTGTGGCAGATAGATGTTGCTGTCATCTTGGTCAGTAGTTTGATTTTTGTCAGATTCATGCATTTCTTTGAATTCATCAGCAGGAAAGCTTGAAGAAGGTGAGTAGTTCAGAAGATGATGCAGACAGCATATGGACAGCCCGCCATGCTTGGGCCTGTGTGAAGGGCTGTGGGGCATGCTGTGTGCTTGACAAAGGACCTGACTATCCACCTGTTGAAGAAATTCTCACCGACCCTGATGAAGTTGCTGTGAGTTTCCCTCCCTTTCCAGATATTGACAGATTCCATTCCTCAACACTAATCTATTCATTCTTGTGCAATCAGCTTCACTAAAACTGGTAAGTATTATACCAAGCACTGTATGGTTTCCCAAACAGCAGGAGTCTTTGCTCGAGTGATGGGAATAAACTCATGTTCTCCTCTTGCTTCCAGCATTGGGAATTTCATTGTAAGTAGAGTGTATGCTCCATTGCTCATAGTGGAGTATATGAGCAATTGAGAATGAACAAGTTCTTTCTTTGTTGCACTTTTCTGAGCAAAGAAGCTAAGTTGGTACATGGACATTCTACGGCAGTTGTTTCGGAGCATGGTGGGGGCTGATGGGTGGTGTATTCACTATGACAAACCATCTCGCTCGTGCACCATTCACAATGGTATGCTAACTTTCTCACTTTGTTATGGCTAATGCTAGTACCAAGAAACTCATTAGTTGTGCTTGTTGCTCTCCATGTTTGCATTGAGAGGAGAGAGGTAAGTGCTGAAGTTGACAAATGTGTCATATTTGTAGCATTCTTGACAAGACCTGATGTGAACTGGAGCACTGATAGATAGGTGGGTGCATGTACTGAACATGCAAATCTTGTTGTGGGGGCACAGAGAGACCTCGTTTTTGTCGGGTGGAACCTGAAACCTTCAAGGATCTGTATGGTATTGAGGAAAAGGACATGGACAAAGCCGCCTGTGGGTGGGTTTCTGTTCCCTTGCTGTTTCACACTTCACAGGACAAGAACAAGATTCAAACTCTCAATATATATTGCACTTATCCTGCCCATGTGCACTGTTCCTAGAAGTATTGACACCCAATCTGATGAACTTGCACACATGGTTATCGTTTTGTTTCTGTTCTGATCTCAGGTTCTGTCAAGATCAAATTAGAAGTGTGTACGGAGGTCGATCAAAGGAGCTGAAAACTTTCCAACGTGTCATTAGAAACCTTGAGAAGGGTTAGTTTTGCAAAGACTCTCATTGACTAGTGGCTTGAAGTTGTTTTCCTCCATCTTACAGCAGATAACTGTAATGTATTCATATACAATTTTGCTGAGCTATTAGTAGTCTCATTGAGGGATACACAATTGTTTTTAGGCAATTTTTCATGATTGTACAAGCTGTTGCTGTATAGTAATGTATGCTGTGTCTACAATTGCCTGTGGTTTTGGGAGAGAAGGCTAAAATTCTGAGGTTTGGGAAAAAAACCTGAGTTGTGGAGGCCAGAATCCGCACAGCTGAATAAAGCCCTCAAGGTCTAGCAAAACATTTGATTGAGAACTTCAGGCTGAGAGTGTGACACCAGAGCTTGGTAATGACAGAGATAAACACATGCAATGTAAGTCCAAAGACATTCAAGTGAGTTGAAGGAAAAACCTTTGCAAAGGTGCCACTTAAGAAAGTGTGAATCAATAAAGTAATTTCTCACTGTTCCAGTATTGCAGCCCTCAAGATTCAAAGTCCTTTCCCAAAGAAGAGCACTTCATTAACTGTTGGTAATTTGAAAAGCCCTTTCCTGGAAGCACCACCTGGTGATTGGCAAAGAGTTCCAGGAGTACAACAATGTGGACTATGTGCTACAACTTTCAATTTGTCTCCAGTATTAGGAGATAGATTGATTTCAAGAGCAGATCTGATTCTGCAAATTGAATGAAGGAGAGTAAGGGTAGGGGTGCAAAGATCCAAAATATCTAGATTTATGTTTTGACAGATTTGACTCTGCAAATTGAATGAAGGGGAGTAAAGAGTACAGGTGCAAAAGTCCAAAATATGGCTGCTGCATTCTGAAGGATGCATTTACTGTTGCCAATCACTTCTTCAAAGCAGCCCTAAATGCTTCTTTTTCAGCTTCTGTCATCCCTTCAAGTGAACAATCACCAACACCCCACTCTGCACCTCGCGCACAGTACTTGTCTTGAATCTCTTGCTTGTGCCTGCAAAAACATAAGCTGAGTCTTCATCACAATAGCAAAGCTCTATCATATGAACTAACTTTCAACACCTTCAAACATGCATACAAATTGCAGGTAAATCTCCACAGCAACATTGTCGTTCAACAACCTTGAATGACAATTAGTGCAGTCATAACATCATGAGAGCTTCTCACAAAGTTTTGAACCATCACCTTCATCACAAATACCAGTGACCAGCTGCCATAACTACCCACTGAGTTCTACAGCCCCCAATGGTGGTGAAGTACATACTAACACAAATACCAGTGACCAGCTGCCATAACTACCCACTGAGTTCTACAGCCCCCAATGGTGGTGAAGTACATACTAATCTGCAGAAAACTTCAGGCAGATTGTCCTGCTTCTGTGGACTTATCAAACCCTTGAATTTGTATCAGAGAAGGATATTCAAGACTACCATACCTAACTGAAGATGAATTGCATCAGTATGAGCAAAATTGCATTATGAGCAATGCAAGATTGCCATTGACAGTAGAGAGGTGAGGAGAGAAACTTTACAACTCTGCATTGTCCTTGCTTTTCTTCAGTAGCTCTTGCAGTAAAGGAGATGCTTTGAAGTTGGCATCAAATGCTTCATACTTCTTCTTGTTTGCCTCTGTTCATGATTGCCAATGGGGTATGATCAGTTGCATTACATCCAGACTGCCATCAAAACAAGACTCTCGCAGAAGAGTTCGCATGCATCCTGCCAACAACAACAAGACTTGCAGAACTTGCTGCTGGCTTCTTCAACAAGTACAAAGGTTAATGAATCATAAGTACTGTGTTTGGTAGAGAGAGGTGAGAGAGGAGGTGGCATGACTACTGCTGCAACAACAACACACCTTGGATCTTCTTGAGAAAATCAGGCTCTGGCAAAGGAGGTAATTGTATAGACTCCATGCCTGCAGATCCTGACAGCAATCCAGCTTCAGCTGCAAAATGGAATGCACATTCTTATCCAGACTGCCAAGATTTCTCTTTACTAGACATCTCCCACCAGAAGAACAAGAACAAGACGAAGTTGGAGAGAACAAGAACGAGGAGAAGGAAATGTAGATGACGGTTTAGAATATATCTGTTTTACCGGGAGCAGGGAAGATGGCGAGCAGAGAGCAGGCAGCAAGAGGCAGGATCACCGCCATGGTGACGCTCCTGTTCTGTACACTGGTGGAGCTCTCATAGCAGCAGCACATGACACTACGACTATTGCTGCTGCTTCTAGTCTCCGCAATACCGCTCCCCAAGCTTGATGCTGACCAGCTTTCTTGCTGCTGCCTCCTCTGCAATCCCCAATTCCTGGTCGAGGAAGGCCGAGTCGGAGTCCACATGGAGGCGAGCATCATGGCCGCCATGTCTTCTGCTGTGCAGAAAACAACGAGACGAGAAAAATCGGTGCGCCTGTGCTGGAGCTTTCTGAGTCCAGCAACGAGCAAACGCGATGATCCCAACCTCAGACGCACTACGACGCTCTTCGCGATTGCTTTTAGGGTTGCAGAATTCCTGCAAAAAGCTCCGCAGTTTCTTCATCGGATAGTCAAACAGGATTTGCTCGAGGATTTCTCGAGCAAAGCTCCGCCTGCTTCTGCTCCTGTTGCTGCAGCGGCTTAGGTCTCCATCTCCAGGAGTGGCAATGTTGTTGCAGGTATCCGGTGGTCAGCCGCGGGCTGGAGCTCCATGTACGGCGGCGCCATCTCTTTTAGGCTCAAGGAGCATGCGCAGCAAGCTTCTGTTGCCGATGGAAACTGCAAGAAAAACAAGTGTGCAGAACTCCAGGAGAATGGTTTCTTGTTTGCAGATCGAAGCTTCTGAGGGGGATGTGAGACTTGTGGAGCTTGGCACGCCGCCGCTGGTGAAGATGTGCGGGATCACCAGTCCTGAGGATGCGGCTATGGCAGCAAAAGCTGGAGCCAACTATGTAGGCATGATTGTGTGGCCGAAGTCCAAGAGATCCGTGTGTTTGAGCCTTGCGAGGGAGATCGCAGCTGCTGCAAGAGAGGGTGGAGCGGAACCTGTCGGAGTCTTTGTCGATGAGAATGCTGCGGAGATCGAAGATATGTGCATCGCTGCCGGCCTAGGCATCGCTCAGGTACTTGAGATCCATTGCAAAACCAAGAGCTCCGACAATCTTCTACAGAAGCTTGGCACGGACAAAGCATCCGTCCATGAAAGGTTTGCTGGTTTTGTGGTAAGGAGACTGATGTCTAGAGTTGGATTGCAGCTTCATGGAGATGGTGCAAGATCAGCTTGGATGCAAGGATTGCCTGAGACATTGAAGCTTATCTATGTTGTACATGCCAACAAGAATGGAGTGATCCAGACTTCCTTCCCTGAAGACAAGAGCAACCACCAGCAGCGGATTGTAGACTGGCTGTTGGTTGACAGCATGCAAGGTGGAAGGTAAGGAAAGAAGCTTTCTTTGATTCAATCCTGTTCAGAGATCCAGAGCTTCAAGTTAGCCTATGGGCTTATTGAGTTGTTCCAGTTCTTTCTTTTCATGCCTTAGGGTTTTGCACAATGCATGCAGTGGGGAGAAATTTGAGTGGAGCAATTTTCAAGCTCCAGCAAAGTGCAGCAAAGAAGGATGGCTTCTAGCAGGAGGACTGACACCACAGAATGTGGGAGTTGCAGTCTCTCTTGTCAGACCAAGTGCTGTAGATGTGTCCAGTGGCATCGCTGGTGCGGATGGGATTCGCAAGGATCCTGCACTGATACAAGCATTCATGGACACCGTACACAACAGCAGTTTGACTAATCTTCTTCAACAGCAAATCGTTCATTGAACCTCCCAGGTATTTTTTGATTACTCCTTGATGTGTCCATCTTCCTCTAGGGTCCATGCTGCAGGGTTTAGCTGCAAGCATGACAATGTCAGACCCATGTCAGATGTGATGGTATTTGATTCTTGCTGAATTGAGAATCATGGTTATGAATCCTGGAAGTCACAATGTCTTCACAAAGGAATTAGGGTTTTGATTGTGGTTTCTGCTCTTGCTTCAATGCTGAGTAGTGTTTGGATTTAGTCTCCTGGAGGAAATTTTCAGGTATTGAGGCTCAGGGTTTAAGCCTAATACAAATCTGCAAGCTGTGCTTTGCTAATCTGTTCAAGATTTTTGACAAAGAAGAGCTTGCAGATCTCCAGTGTTAGTTACGGAGTCTTCTGTATGCAGGGGATAAAGTTTAGGTTCCATGGCTGCACCATGTGTGTTCACAGATGACGACACCAGGTGATGGTGCAGGATTTATGAAACAAGTGTGCAGGCTGGTAGCTATTTTGAAGGACACTTTTTGTTGTTGTCGTCATTGGACAGGGAGAAGCTTATAACTGGGGAGGATAATGTGCCCACAAAGTTCTCGAGAAAACTTTCTGGAAGGACATGTATGTTTTTCTTCTCTTTGTCCAATTTGTGCCATGTGTTATGTCTGCCAAAGTTTTGAAATTTCATTAGAAGGCACAGTTACATCTCCTGTTTGCTTTGGATTACTATTTGCACAGTTATCCTAGGATGATGATTTCACAGTTGTGGAGTGCATACCATGCATGTTGTCTTCAGTCTGTGAACTTGATATCAGTGATGCTTTTCTCTCTTATTACAGTTTATGATCTCTCAGCTCATGAAACTCAGGATGCAGATTGTGTAATGCTGTGCATGAACTTTGGGTGGATTGGTACATCCTATCTATACCTACTGTTGGGAGCTGATGAAGTTAGTGGATAGCCATGGCAGATGGTCATTGCCATTCATGATGTAGGTGATGGTTGGACACTTTGTGAGTGACTCTCACAAGGTTATGACTGCACGCATTCTCATGTTACCTTCACTCCTCAGTTGTCAGTGTTCTTGTGGAGATTTCTCTGCCAATCTCATAGATATATATACATATGGTCTTTTTCTCCATCTCTTATCATCAATGCTCTTTGCCTCTTGAGACTGATTTGTATCAGTTCCTGTCACTCATAGTTTCTCAATTCCATCTGCATCCAATTTTGCTTCAGAATGAGTTGCTGATGTCAGTTGTTAAGGACGGTGTGTTGATGCAGTGGATGTACACATGGTCCACTTGGTGTTGTTTTGATCAATGCTATCTCATCAGGGTGATCAAGGAGGAGCTGCTTCTGCAAGTGGTGCCTTGAGAAAACCGAGACACATCTAGCAAAAGAATTGCCAAATGTTCATAAACAGACCCTTCAGGCATTGAGTAAGAATATGGCCCTAAATTTTGATGCGATACTTGAAGTTGTACATATTTGCATCACTTTGGCAGGAGTTTTTTGCAAGAGTGAAAATTATGCATTTCCACAACAAATCATTGATGTCTTTGGCTGTTAATAGTTGTGGTTCTCTTAGGTTTCTAGGTTTAGGGTTTAGCAATGCTTACTCTGAGTGAGAAAGTCTGCATTTTGAAGACAAAAAATCAAAGCCTCCAAGCTCTTGATAGATGTGGTTCTGCTTAGGTTTTTAGGTTTATGGTTTTCAATAGGTATGTGGCCTGAACACATAACGGTCGCCCTTAATGTGTAAACCAAGGAGATGTAATTGTGTCTGAAAGCAATTTGAAACTAGAAAATTGCAGGTATGTTTTGTGCATCCATTTCTCAAGCCAGTTTTGGTTCTGGTTGTATGAGGCTCATGCAGAAACTGGACTTGAAACAGATTTTGTGTCCTATTCAGGCACTATTGCAGCCTTTTTCCTAGGCAGGACAAGGCGGCTATCTGCTGGCTCCAGTTTTCTTTGGTGGGCTGTTGGTGTTAGTTTTAATAAATCAATTTAGTAAGATATATGTGTGAAATGTGAATCATTGGCCTAAAAACCAGTTATGTTGTGGTACAGGCCCTGGCAGAAACCGTTACCACATAACAGAATGGTGGGAAGCCTGATGTTCCTGGATGGAATAGCCCCTTCTAGGTGGGCCTGTTTCATACCAGTTGCTACATGGTGGCATGGCTACTTGCCCTGCCAGGCTTGCCAAGTTCCTGGCAGAACAGGCCCTACCATTCCTGGTACAAAACTAGACTGTTTGTCTCTTGCTGAAACTGGGACTTGAATTGGGTTTTGTTGCAATCTCTCTAGGCCCTACCATTCCTGGCACAAAACTGGACTGTTTGTCTCTTGCTGAAACTGGAACTTGAATTGGGTTGGTTGCAATCTCTCTTGGCTATGCCTTGACCATGTCTTCTTTTAGGCAATCAATAATTACTTTTTCAAAATTATAATAGGTTGCAGGTAGGATTTACTTTTTTAGTCTTATGATGACTCTTAATTGGCCTCTTTCCTACCTATTGACCCCTCCTACCTACTAAACCTAAATTGATTTACCACTTCCAACCATACCATCACCTTTTCATTTTGCCTTTGCCTCCTACAACATGCCTTTGCCAACTTAGGTGAACTTCATTTCTATTTTCTTTTATTTTCTAAAGATACTTGACAATGATAAGTTCCAACTCCAAGCTTCATTTGTGGTTGTTTTTGAAAGAAGCTTGATGGCAACTAGTTCATTGTTGTCATTATTTGTTGTTTTTAGAAAAGCTTGTGTAATGTTGTTTTGTTGCATAGAGTTTTATAGTTGAGCTCCTCATCGCTACCTCATTTTCAATTTATTAAAGTCATGTGTACAATACAATTCACAACATTATGTTATGTAATTTTTTTTATATGTTTTTAAATTTTAGACTATACACTTGTGCAATGCAACCTAAAATTGGCCACATTGTATGCTTGTCAGCATTGCATAGTTGCAACATGCAAATACAAGCCACATTTGGTACGCTTTCACCCTTTCCTTGTTTTTTTGGGATTGTTTTCACATTCCAAAGAAAAGTAGAAACAAAAAGAAGAAGAAAATGAACAAGAAATAATACAAGACAAAGGAAAGGAAAACAAGATGCGAAAAAAAAAATTCATTAGTAGAAAAGAAGAATTTTTTAACTTTTTTTTTTTTTGAATTTACAATTCCAAAAGAAGTATATTTCTTGTTTTCTTTTTCTATATATTTTTATTTTGCCACAAGATTTTTCTTTTGGTGCAGTTTGTCCATTTTTTCCTCCTATTTTTATAAATTTCAAAAGAAGAAGTTTTTTTGTAATTTTTTTCCTCTATTTCTTTTTTTTTTTTTTTTCTAAAGAGGAATTTTTTTTCATTCCTTTTTTAAAAATTCCATAGACCTTCTTTTTCCCTTTTCATTTCATTGTATGTTTATAGTTTTTCCTATTTTTATTTTAAAAAGACGTTTTTTTCATTTTTCTTAATTTCCTTTTAAAAAATTTAGTAGAATAAGTCTTTTTCTTTTTCTTTTTCCTACTTTTCAAAATTCTAGAAGAAGAAAATAATAATAATATATTTATGTATGTATGAAAAGAAGAAAAAGAAGAAGAACTCTAATTTAAGACGACTATTTTTATTTTTATTTTCGTACTATCTTTTTAATTTGAAAAGGAGAATATTTTTTTTCTTCTTTTTTCTTCTTTTTTTAATTTTCAGTTATAGGAAGAAAAAGGTTATAAGCATTTTGTTTTTGAAAATTTTAACAATTTTTTGAATTTCAATTTCAATTGTAATGATTTAAGTTTTTTGTATTTTATGAATGTAGGATTTGTGGCATGATTAGTGGGAATAAATGTTGTTTACAGCAAATTAGGGGAAAAAAATCAAAAAGTACCCTAAATTGTTTTATTAAATGTGGCAAAATGTTAACCTCCTTTTCATAATAAATTCAAATATAACTTTAAAAATATATATATAGTATGGTAGTATGGTAGTAGTAGTAGTAGTCGAAGACCCACTTTCGAGGTGGGTCCAATTTCCAAGGAACCTATTTGGATTGATTTGAATCAAATTGAATCCTTGAGTTGGACTATACCTTGGTCCCTAGCCTCATTCTTGGTTCTCCAAATCAAAGAGCTCTCCTTTTAGCACTGTTTTTTTTTGGCTTGAACCAATTGATTTTCCCTCCAAAACAGGTGCCATGTAAGTTTAGCACTCAATTTGCCACTTTTTCGTCTTGGACCCTCGTCTAAAGGCCTTGGGACAAATTTAAAGCTTTCAACCAATAAGATTGCTTGAATTCATTGGTCCCTCCCTGAACCTTGGACTCTTGTCTAAAGTCACCCTAATACCTACATGGATTTTACACAAGTTAGAGTCCCCTGAACTCACAATGGAATGTATGTTGTACCTTTTGTGATCTTATTTGTTATCTATGGTCTTTTAACTTATGTGCATCCAAGCTCGTTTGCACTCTAGCTCATGTGCTTCTCATGATTTGGATAGTCCAAAGATAAACCCTAGGGAAAAAACAATGTCTCCTTCCAAACTTGGTGACAACTTGGCAACATTTTCAATAAATTATTTCATTATATGGTGCCAAATTGGCATTAAAGATATACTATTATATTGATAGATTTTGACTCTTGATTTTAAATTATCGGTTTTGGAACATGTTCCATTTTTTTCATTGGTCATTTTGGCTTTTAGTATGCAATACAATTAAATAAACTATTTATGAAATAATCCAACATTTGACATTCCCCAAGCACACCTTACAAGATTTAGTCACATTTGAGTTTAGACCATATATGAAAAAAATTAATTAATTAATTTAAGATTTTTTTGGCTACATGTTGGAACTTGATGTAAAAATTTTGTGATTTAGGGGGAAAAAAAAAGGTGAATGAAACTTGGTGAATTAGGGCCATTTTTTTTCACACAAATTGTTTGTATGTGTAGATATCATGTTTATTAGGTCAAAAAATGCAAAAATTTGCTCCCCCACAAAAAAAAACTATAATTCCTTAATCCTTCGGAAATCATCTTGGCATGGTTCCCTTTCAAGCTAAATTTACCAGGGTCGGTGATTTTTTTTCAAAATGGCTAAAAAGAAATTTATTGGCTTTATAGTGGTCGGATTTATAGCCAAAAAAAAAGAGAATTGACTTTTAGATTTAAACCATGAGTTTTTTCTACTGGGTCCTTAATATGTAGCCAAAAAATGTGAAGGATGCTTAAACCTGTTTTTAATTTTCATATCTCGTTTATAACCAATCAAATTTGGCTAAACTATCCTATCATCACCACTTCCAAGTTCCACTACATCACAAAAAGGCCAAAAAGCAAAAACATAAACTTTGCCATGTTTGGCCTATTTATAACCAAATTTGGCCAAACTATCTTATGGATTATCATCACCACTTTTCACTCAAGGTTTTTTTGGTGCAAAATTTCGCCAAAAATGAGAAAAAAAAATTAAAAAATAAACAGGGAATATTCTGTCACAACATTCTTGTTTTTTTTGGTGAAAAAAATATTCACATTTTGAGGGAAAAAAATTTGTATTTCTTTTTGCCACATTCAGACTCTGCTTTTAGTTTGGTAGTAGTTTTATAACTTTAAAAAAAATTTAATTTACTGGCTATTCAACTTTAGACCAGGTTTTGTTTTTTCCTTCAATTCTATGATGTATCTAAAGTTGTGATCATCCATAAGACAATTGAGCCAGATTTGGCTACCTATTATTATATATGAAAAAAAAAACACCAGAATCCTTATATATACTCTTGGCTAGCTACTGGAACTTATCATTAAAAATCTGGTGAGTTTTATTTTATTTTTCTTCAAAACATGGCCAATTTGGGTCATTTTTTCCCTGAAAAGGCCTTTGTATAGCTCGAAATCATATTTTTAAGGAAGAAATTTGGCGAATCCCCCCCCCTCAATAAAATAAACTATCTATTTTACATTGTAAAGTAAAGAAACTGCTTTACACGGGTTCTAAAAACCTGTCGCCATTTTAATGCTAGCCAATGACGCAACATCTGAAAATCGAAAAAAAATTTAAAAATAATAATTCACTTATTCCGGTACATTACTAAATTTAGGGGGAAAAAAAGAGAGAAAAAAAGACAGTGCATTGTCTGGGTGCAATGAACCTCCGCGACTGCTGCACTAAATCCGCGCGCGAATCCGTGCAATGAACGTAGCAGCAGTCCGCGACGGAATTCCACCTTCTTCGTCTTTGTCGTCGTCGTCGTCGTCGTCGGAAGAAGAAGAAGAAGGAGAAGAAAACCAGAAACAATGCAATCCACAGCCAAAAGCTCGCTCTTTCCTTTCCACTGACATCACGACTTGCTGCTGCAACTTTTCTCTTGTACACCAACAACATCCTCTTGGTTTGTTTCTCGCTTTTGTTGTCAACAATTTTTTTCTTGTTCGTCCAAGATAGAACTCTCCAGCAATTCAATGGGTGCGCTTGAACGAGCGAGTTTCTTGGGTTTCTCGCGTTCTGTTCTGACGAAATTTGAGCTGAATTCATGATCGCGCTGATTTCGAAGTTGGTGGAAATTCGAATTTTTTTTATTCTTAGGTCAAAGTGTGTTGCACTCAACATGGATGCTGCAGCAGAGAACGTGAGAACAGACGCACCTTTCTTAGAGAGAGGGAGTCGATCGGCAGGTCGATCGTCCCCCGTGAAGCTGCTGTCTGTGAACCATCCCACAACCAGCTCACGAACTTCTGCTTCCAGGTCTATGGATTCTTCTTCTTCTTCTTCCGCTGCTGCTGGTGCGACATGGACCGCTGAGGATTGGCGTCACCTGCTGGAGCGCCTTGTGCCTGCGGTGCGGTGGCTTCGTACCTACGACGTGCGGAATTACCTCAAGGTCGACCTCATTGCTGGTATCACCGTCGGCACCATGCTCGTCCCCCAGGTAAAAAGAGTCCCCACATGTGAGAACAGAATTTGTTGTCTGCTGCTTTCTTTCTTGCAAACCACACTCCGTAGTGCACTCACTACAACTGGAAGAGAGGTTGAGGATCTCACAGTGAGTGCCAATGGATTCAATCCGCAAAGTGTGTCACAAGTCGAGGGTGGGTGATTTTGTGGGTGCTGGATCGGGTATCAAGCAGGCAATGTCATATGCGAGGCTTGCAGGACTTCACCCCATCTATGGCCTCTGTAAGTTCCAATTCTGGACACAGACTTTCTGCTCTTAAGATTTGCTTGCTTATAAAGCTTTGTAGCTGTCATTTGACATGCCGGAGACATCCAGGGACACTGATTATACATGGCAAACAGGCAGAAGAAGCATACATGATTGCTGTGGCATCAACTGGACCGAGAGACAGTGGTCTTAAGATTTGTGCTTGCTGCCTTAGAATCTTTGGCATGCTGTAAAGATCCACGCACACAGATTGATATGCAGCAAACAGACAGACAGACATACATGGTTGCTTTCACATCAACTGGATAGTGAGAATGTGCCATCAAGATTTGCATGCTGTAGGCTTGTAGTCTCTGACAGGCCAGAGGGATCCAGGGACACATACAAATTCACTGCAAACAGACAGACAGACATATGGGTGGATGGACAGAGATCGACTGAAAGGATCAAGTCAAGGACTTGTTGTTGCTGCTTATAAGTCAAAAGACACATTTATGTATCATTCTCAGCTTTTCTTCCAGATCAAGTTCGTAAAGTGAGGACTTAGAATAGAGTGGACAACAAACCGGCGGTATGACAGGATATCTCTGATCTGTGTATCTGAGTTCTTGGTGCTCTGCTTGCAGATTCTGGCGTCATCCCTATTTTTGTGTACGCATTATTTGGGTCTTCTCGTCAGCTAGCTATTGGTCCTGTGGCCCTGGTCTCACTATTGGTATCCAATGGGCTGACACCTATTGTGGATTTAACAAAGGAGGGTGCTGATATAGAGTACACCCAACTTGCAATCTTACTTGCACTAATGGTTGGTGTTTTGGAATGTTTGATGGGCATATTAAGGTAATGTCTTGTTTCATTTGCTCATTGTGGTACTTAACCCAGTGTGTGGTTCATCAAACTGGTTTTCAAAGTTGTGTGAATCTTCTTACTTAACCCTAAATGAATTCATTCTTGGATAGGAGCCATTGTGAACGAAGCGAAATCACAATAGAACTCAGATCAAGTTGGGTTTGAAAGGGTGCAGACTAGGGTGGCTGATCCGCTTCATCAGCCATTCTGTTATTTCAGGGTTTACATCAGCTTCAGCAATTATCATAGCATTCTCACAAGCAAAGAGTTTCCTTGGGTACAGCGTTACAAGAAGCAGTAAAATTATACCTCTTGTAGAGAGTATTTATGCAGGTCGCTCACAGGTGACACTCAGTTTTCAAACTATCCTCACTAGTTGTAGCCTGTCATTTTCCTCAATCTGTATATTGCTAACGTGAACTCAGTTTGTTTGTGGTCGAGTTGGTGTTTACAGTATGATCTATTGATGTGCATCAATATATTGGCTTTCTTATTCTATGTTTTGCTATGTCTGATTACCATGTCTGATCTGCAAGTGTTCATCTGTGTAACTTTGCAATGACTGGCAGTTTAAGTGGCAACCATTTGTGATGGGATCTGTGGTCCTGGCAGTTCTACTACTTATGAAGCATGTGGTAAGTCTGGCATAACCAATTGCTGCAGCAGTTTCTGCTCTTACAGATGTATTATTTATACTATCTGATTTATTTTTTAAAAATTCTCAATGCTTAGGATATTCCAACAATATAGTGCAACAAGATTGTCATTAGCCAGGTTCAAGATTGCATAAGAGTGGTTGGGTACTCATGATTTTCATTCTTCATTTAGCTAATTGATTCTCTGAGGAATTGAATTTACCTCTCACTGACTGCTGGGTCTGCTTCCATCATGTTGTGGTGTTGTGATGCACAGGGCAAGACATACAAACACTTGAAGTACTTCCGTGCAGCAGGGCCCATTACAGCTGTGTTCTTCAGCACAATCTTTGTCAAGCTGGTTCAGCCTTCCTCTATTAGTGTGGTACGTTTCTTAAATTCAACTCCTGATACTTGATCTCACTGTATTTCTGCTCGCTCAATTTGCAGGTTGAAATACCTTGCTTGAAAAAAATTCAATAAACACAGGCAAATGAAAGTGGTCAGCACAGTTAAGGTTTCTGATACACTGCAACCATCTGTCACAGGTGGGGAATATTCCACAAGGACTTCCGGGCTTGTCTCTGGATTATAGATTTGAGGCTGCAAGTCGACTATTGCCCACAGCAGCTCTAATAACTGGAGTTGCTATACTGGTACAGTTTCTCAAGTGCAAATATGTGATAGAAGTGCTGTGCAATGTTACCTTTATAAAGAATGTGCAATGTTCATAGTTTTCTGTTTTTGTGAATATCAGGAGTCGGTAGGCATTGCAAAAGCTCTGGCTGCGAAGAATGGCTATGAACTCGACTCCAACCAAGAGGTAGCTCATTGATGCCATTGCTGTGGATGCTTGAGTCTTCCATCATCATGATGCTTGTGATGGTCACGTAAGGAGAACCCAGTAATTGCTCTAATGGTGTACAAATTTGAATCCCCTTATGGACCATAGTTGTGAGCATATTATACAATAGAATGTCTGCCTCTTCGACTTCAGAAGGGCATATGGAAGTCTGCAACCAACTAGTGCATTGGGGTGGTGGGTTTCCGATGGAGCAGCTCTTTGGGCTTGGAGTGGCCAACATATTTGGTTCTGCTTTCTCAGCCTATCCATCCACAGGTATAAACTCATGAAGATAAGTCTCTGTCCTGATATTAAGGACTACTGTGCACATGTTGTTCCACCTCCGTGAGACTGAAACATGCAATGCCAGATTGCATCAGAAAAGATTGCAACTTTTCAGTTGATCAAGACACGAGAGCTTGCAGCTGACTGTCAGTTTGACCCATCATTCAGTAATCCTGAGTTCCTGCTTGGTTTTTGTATCTTCATGGGCACTTGAAGCGAGCTGTGGTTTTTTGATCATGATCTGCATGCAGGGTCATTTTCTAGGTCAGCTGTAATGAATGAGACAGGAGCAAAAACGGGGCTAGCTGGTTTGGTGATGGGGCTCATTCTGTGCTCAGCCCTTCAGTTCCTAACCCCCCTCTTTGCTGATATTCCACAGGTGCGTAGTATCTTTCCCTCCTGCTTTTTGTAGGATTAGTGTTGGTATGGATGACAAACTTTAGGTTAGTTTGTTGAAATTCTACATGGTTCTATGAAATCTGTTGACAGCACAACCTCCTGACTGGGTCATAACTTATGGTTGCAGTGTGCATTGGCTGCAATTGTGATCTCTGCTGTTGTTGGCTTGGTATGTCTAATCCTCACCTCTGCAACTCTTCCCCTATCACTTGTATTCATGACCTAGGCATGTGAGAGTGTGATGAAAGTTCACTTAGACTGATCCACCATGAGAAGAACTTGTGACTCCCACATGTCTGGCTGAACTGGGGTTTAATCCTTCAGGTTGACTATGATGAGGCAATATTTCTGTGGTCTGTGGATAAGAAAGACTTCCTGCTTTGGCTGGCAGCCAGCGTCTTCACACTTTTTCTAGGCATTGAGATTGGTGTGTTGATTGGGGTGAGTGCTTCTTCATACTTCCTGTGTTCTCTGAGGCTGCCAATATATGTTGGTCTACCTTATTGACTCAATGTGATTGCAAATTATTGGGGCAGAGTGTGCTTTGATTTCCTAGGCATGCTTGACTCAAAACAATGTGCAATGATAGATTGCTGTAAAGAGTTTCACAGGTACCATCTGATATCAGAATGTTTGGATTTGTGTGGGATCTGATTTGGAGATGTGGTGGTGATTGATGTCCATCAGGTGGGCCTATCTCTTGCCTTTGTCATCTATGAATCAGCAAACCCCCATATGGGTAAACCATTCTCAACTTACAGGCAAACCTGGATGTTGGGTTCCACTGTAATGTGTCAAATCACCAATTGACCTTGACCCACGAATCTCTTATCCTTGATATTCTTTTTATTGCACTAGCATGCATTTAGTCATTTTACATGCCTTGTTGACTTGATAAGCCAATCATAAAAAGCGTATCTTGGACTATGGCTGCAGCGGTGCTAGGCCGGCTACCAGGAACCACTGTCTACAGAAATGTTATACAATATCCAGATGCCTACATTTATCATGGCATGATCATCCTTCGCATAGATTCTCCCATCTACTTTGCCAACATCAACTTCATTAAAGACAGGTACCCAAACCACATTTTTTGCTTGCCCTGTATTGTCATCTTGCCAGCCTTGCTTAGGATTCTGACGATCAGTAATTAATGATGTTCTCTCTCCCCTTGTCAGAATAGGCTGCGAGAGTTTGAGCTACAAGCAGGGGTTTCATCAAAGAGGGGACATGACACTGGGCGCCTTCATTTTCTCATCATTGAAATGTCCCGTATGTTTCTCCTTCCTTGGTGGCACACATCCTCTCATGACTTTCAGATGGTTTATGTTGATGAACAGATTTTTAGATTGGAGTGGGGCCAAGAAGAAGCATAGTACCATAAAATGTTGGTGAATATCTGTTTCTGTTTAGACTGATGGTGCCTATTCATGATGTACAGCGGTAACATACATTGACTCTACTGGGATCCATGCTATTAAGGAGATATATCAAGAATACAAGGCTCGTAACATCCAGGTTCATCTCTTCCTTGCAAAACTGTCAACAGATTCTCAACCTGTGATGCTGTACATGGTCTTTCACAGTTGAAATCAGAAAGTACTAAATCTTCAGGGCAGTCCAATAGTGAAAACATTTGCACAATCTTCTAATGAATTATTGTGATTGCTTTACAAATTCACTCAGAAGCCAAACTTTGATGAGCAAAGGTGTAACAGCAAACACATGTTTCTCCTAGAATATTGAAATCATACTAACAGAGGATGTTATTCAGATTGCTTTGTGCAACCCCAATCACAAAGTCATGGAGACACTAGCACGAGCAGGCATACCCCAGCTCATAGGTGAGTCCTGGTATTTTGTGCGCGTCCATGATGCTGTGCAAGTCTGCACTTCATTATTGCAATCAGACATGTATGACGAAGGGAGCAACACAGCTGAGAATCGTCGGAGAGGCAGAGGCTTTGAGCCATGGATTAAGTATGAAAGGGACCAACATTCCCCAAATGTGATGAATGTCCAATCTCCATGGAGACGGGAGCCTGTGCAATCTGATTCTGAAAGAATATCTTTGCTTAATGCAAATGAATCTGTATAGCATTGCACATTTGTAATGATTTTTACCTTGCAATTCACCACTATCAACAAAGCTCAGTGTTGTCAATAACAACACAAGCTTCCACCATTCCTTCAATTACAACTGCCATATTTGCACCAGTGTTGGGCAATTACCCAGTTTGGCTGGTTAGAACCACCAGGTCTAGTTCTGGTTTGTAAACTCCAAACTGGAACCAGGTCTAATTTTGGAACCAGTTTGTGGAGCTTGAAGCTGGAACCAGAACTGTTCTAATTTCTGTAAAGTATTGGAACCAGAGGTTCTTCATTGAAGTTTTTACTGCACTCTCCCCTTATGTCATTATTCAATGGCCAAAATTGTGTCAATTCCCCAGGTTTAATTTATGCATGCCTGACAATTATTCATGGGTTTGATTGTTCCCAATACACTTCTAACTTCACCTTTGATCTTATTCAATTCTTGAGTAGTTGCTAGTTGCAGGAATAAATCATATTGGGCATTCTTGAACAGGCAATATTGAGCATCTGATGGAATGGAAAACACTGTTTGCCAGCCTAGAGAAAATTGCAAAGGTGATAGTATCCATCAAACAATACCCATCCACTCCCTCCTGCATGTAGATTGAAAGCTTATGGCAGTTAAGATATAATTAAAAACCAAGGCTGCAAACATAAATTTCTACATTTCCATCCTGAAACAACCCATCTCTCATCTTGACAAAAAGTGGATTCAAAATGTTCTGCAAAGAATATCCATAGCAATATGCATTCCAGTAAAGACTATTTTCATCCTTCAAAAAAAAAAAGTTTCTTTTGGATGTGTTTCTTCACATTCCAAGACATGCAAATGCAGCGAACCCTTCAAGGGACTGCAGGACAGACAGAACAACAAAGTGCTAACAAATCCTGTAACATGTACTTCACATGATTCCCTTTCCTGTGCATTACTGGAAAGAGCTTCAAATACAGATCCAAACCAATCTTAATTCACATCAAGGACCATATAAAAAACTTCCATCTAAATCTGCATTTGCATCTTGCCACGAGCCACACTGACATCTGTAACAACTTTGGTAGTCATTAGAGGGCCCAAATGCAGATTCTTACCACTGTCTTCACTCTGATTTTGCTTGAAGAGTTCCATCTAGTGTTTTTTCATATTCCTCAATGGACTTGAAGAGCTCCGAAAAGTTTCCTTTGCCAAAACCACCACATCCTCCCTTCTGGACAATAACACCAGCACTGTTCTTCTCCATGCAGCCCACCCTCTGTATGACCTCTATGAAGATTGTTGGCCTGCAAAATGTGTCAAAAATGTGTCATGTCAGGTACCACCTCGATGTAGCATGCTTGTAACAAAGGAACATGGAAATATGCGGCCCTCCATTTGAAAGGGATGTAAAAGACACAGCAACCAACAGAGAGATGCAATCAAAACTACTCTTGAAAAACTGCCAGGATGGGTGTCAAAAATCAGAGATTAAATTATTGATGAAGAAGAGGGGCCATGTGACATGCCTGTCACCAATAGGCTTGGTGAAAATTTGCAGCAGTACACCTTGGTCATCCTTATCCACAAGAATCCCAAGCTGTTCACAGTCCTTGATTTGCTGATCTGTAAGAACAGAACCCACCCGCTTAGGCATGTTCTTGTAGTAAGTAGGGGGAGGCTTGGGCATAAAATCAAAGCCTCCAACTTGTGTGCGAGTGCGCATCTCCCTCAAAGTTGAGAAAATATCATCACAAATCAGAGCCAGATGCTGCAACCCTGGACCTTCGTTGTGCTCAAGATACGTTTGAATCTGGGATTTACGTTTAGTACCAAATGTGGGTTCATTAAGCGGAAGTAAAACCATTTCATTATTGCTCGCTAACACCATGCTGTTCAATCCACTCTCCATTGTTCCCACATCATCAGCTGTGAACTCTGCAAACGGATGGAATCCAGTAAACTTGGTAACATATTGCACTGCTTCCGCAAGCTTGTGCACATTGCCAACTGCATGATCAAGCCGTACAAGCCCATATGTGAGGGGCAGAGACTCTATGTCCTCATAATTCGGTAAGAAGGAACCCTTAAACCCCTGGTTGCTAACATACCTGAGCACCACATCCCCATAAAGCTTAACCTCTGCTATCACCATTGTACCCCCTGGCCCTTTCAACTCATCAGTAAGAACCTGTGGAGCCAAAACAGAGACAGCTCCATTCTCAACACTCAATCGGTATGCCTCATGTGCATCATCCACTAAAACTCCTACTGCCCTTACTGCCAAACCATGTTTGGCAGAAAATTCCCGTGCCTCTTCACTGTGGAAACCTGGATGTGGCTTTTTGGTGTTGGTCTGATCTATTTTCGAAGAGTAAGGTGCTGTGAATGTGAACACGAGCTCATTCGACTGAATTGCATAGCTACAGTATGTCTGATTGCCTGTTGTCTGATCAGATTTCGCCACCAAATGCATTCCTAAACCCCACGAAAACCTCCGCCATGTGTTTGAAGCATCTCCACACCTGAATTTTAGCCACAGTAGTCAGCATCCTCACTTCTGCTGAACTCCCTTTCATCAAAGAACATAACAGACAAGAAGATCTTCTAACAAAAGTTAGACGAAAAATACAACAAGTCTCTCATCTAAAAAAAAAAGTTCCGGAAGCATCCATCACAAGAAGCAACAAAAGTCGCTTCAATCTCCGCCTAACCAGCCAGTTAGGGTTTCATTTCTTGCAGCAAAACATGGATCGTATTTTGCACAATTCTTGAAGCATATGCAGAATTTCAAATCAGCAAAACAGTCATGAGAGCTCCCCCGCCGGCGCATACCAGAACTCGATGTGATGGAATCGCTGAACTCCGAATAAATCGGAGCGAGGGTTATGCCTCACGAAGCGTTCGCATCCCTTGAGGTTGAGCTCGCCTCCAGCTGCGCCGCTGATTCCATCCGCCTGGCCCATGACGTCTGAGAAGCCCGGCCGCGGCGTCGTCGTCGTCCCCTCACCCTCCTCGTCGTCCTCACTATCCGTCACCGACAACGCCACACAGGAGTACTTCTCCAACGACGAAAAAAACGCCGCCGATATCCCCCCGCCCACTGTCCACGCCACCTTCTCCAGCCTCTCCTGCTTTCCCTCCCCGACCTCCGCCTTTACTCCAGTTTCCGTCTCTCCACTCCTCTCTCTCTCTCTCTCTCTCTCTCTCTCTCTCTCGCTCTCTCCTCAACTGTCTGTTGTTATTTGCGGATGCGGGGGCACTGATCGGGCTCAAAAGCTAGCAACAAAACGGATTTCTGCACTGTTTTCTCTACAGTCTCATCAGGAAATAATTCTAATTGCAACTATCTCTCACTCTTTGCTTTACTTTGCTTGTGGGGTTCTCGGTCTTTCTCGCAACTCTCGCTGCTGCTGCTGCTGCTGCGCGATGTGGTATGTAGCGGGCTTTCACGCAAAAAGCTTGATACATGTCTAGACGGCAGCTCTTATCGTGTCAGCACAGCACGCACAACGTGAATCTACCAAACCTTCTGTCTCCGTCTTGCCGCCTTCCTGCGACAAAATCTGGTGATTAGTACATAATAACCTAATTAGTGCATAATCTGGTGATTAGAGCACATAAATCACCCAATTACTGCACCATAATTAGGTCAATGAGGTTTATGTCAATTGTTTCATCCTCTCTTTCCTTTTTCCTGAGCGCCTCCACTACCGCTACATATATATTTTCACTGCTACTAACTGTTACAACTACTATAATTAGTCTTGAACCTTGTGCATTAAATGCTGAGTACCAGTACGAACTCACCATTTCATACTGAGATTTATTAAAAAGTCTTTTTACTTTGCAAATACCGGAACATAAGGGGCCTCCAAATACATTAAGAAATCAAGTTAAAGAAGATGAAGTGATTGAGAAGGCCCAATGGAGGTGAAGAGGATGGTAACTAATGTGGTGGTGGTGGTGACAAGATGAAAGTCATATTTTAACCAAATTTTGTGTTATGGTCCAATGAAATTTGAGCTTTGAACCTTGAAATTTGGAAACAATTGAACACTCAAATGTAATAAATAATACTAAAAGACTATTTGGCACCTTGCAACAATATCATGAATTCATATAACCAAAGGATTAGGGGGGGGAAAAAAAATTAAATTAAATTAAAAATTAGGGGATGCCTATGGATGACAACCAAGGTAAATACCCAATATTATATATTCAACTACAATATTTGATGTGCCCTATATATCCATAGGGACTTGGCCAATTAGCCACCTTTTGGCAACAAAACTTGGAAGTGTACAAAAGTAGAAGTAGAAGCGTGTGGTGTTTGGTGCCTACCTATTGCCCTACCCTACCCTAGTAGTTACCACATTTTTCACATTTTGTGAGCTATTCAAAAATGGCAAAACAAGGTGTGATGGTTCACATTTAGAACAAACCTTCAACTTGAGCATTAAACAATAATATAATATTGTAAAAATAAAATTCAAAAAAATAAAAATAAAATAATTATTTAATATTCTTTATTTCCTACACATAAGATTCTATCTGATCTGCCACGTGGTATGAAGGAGGAGTGCATTTTTTGGTGGCAAATATTTGTTATTTTGTGAGTTTTTTTTGGGAAAGAAAAATTTCTTGGAACAACCCTTTTTTTGTATGTAAAATTTTTTTTCCATAAAAAGATCAATACTTTTTCAAAATAAAAAAATTGGTTTAAAAACAATAATAATAATAATAATGCTATAAGTTTAGGAGGTCTCATAATGAAGGAAGATTTAAGTTTCCTTTTATTTTTTGAGCTTCCCATATGATTTCCTAGTTTAACAAAAATCTGAATGGCTCTCTATTTTGATATGTTGGCTCAATGAATTGTGATAGAACATTGTAATATTAGCACACAAGTGTTGAATAATTTCTTTATTTTAAAAGTTAAGATTCGTCATGTTAGGTTTTTGTTTTTGGACTTTTCAAACATATAATGAAATTTTACAAAATGAAATAACTAGGACCCAAAGTAGTTTTTCCACCAATTTTGGTCGTAAACTGAGTTTCATACCCTCTTCCCCCCTTTTTTTTCCTCGATCGCCTCCACTGCTGCTACAAATATTTTCACTGCTCGTACTTGTACAAGTACTATAATTACTCTCGAACCTTGTGCATTAAATGCTGAGTTTCAGCATTTCATACTGAGATTTAATAAAACTTCCTTACTTTGCAGAGACCACTGAAAGAAGGGGGTAGGGGTGAAACCAGAGGGGACTGGGTGAAACAGGTTTAGGGTTTAGGGATACGTTTGGAATCAGTTTGGCCCAGATGTGAAGAGAAAAGCTTCTTGTCAATGAGATTATTAGAAGTGATGGCTTGAATTATTTGAGATGTTTGTGTTTAGTTGCTTTCATGATATGTTATAATATGAGTAAAAACACTTTGAAGTTTTTTCTCTTGTTATTATATGGGGGACCTCCCCAAGCACAATATCCCTTAGGGTTCCCAGCTCAATGCAACATCGGTCCTAAAACTTCATGTGCTTTTATGTATAGGAGAAGGGTTTTGTAATTGGTATCTTCAGATTTGAGGCCTTGTCTTGAGGCCGGTAGGCCGAGGGGAGGGGTTGAAAATCCAGAAGGTATCAATTACGAAACTTTCTCCTACATGGATTTGAAATTTAGCTTGATTTTTTATTTTTAATTTTTAATTTTCTTTTTTTTTTACCATCTTTTTGCTCTTTTTCCCATTATATCCTTAATATAACCAAAGCGATCTTTTGAGACACCTCAATGCCCTATCATGGCAATGGAGAGGATCTCCCAAAGCACAATGACAAGCTGCATGGGGCTGTCTTTATTTTAGGTTTTTTTCAGTCCAAAATTTCTATTTTAATAAAATTAACAATGGTTGCTTAAAAGAGGAAGCCAAATTTTTTTAATACATAAAATATTAAATTAAATTTCATAGCTCCAAAACAAAAGTTATCTATTGGATCAATTCAATAAATCTTGAATGTCAATTTTTTTTTTAATTTTTCCAAAAAAAGAAAATTTGACAAGAAATAAAAATTAGTTTTTGGTCACTTTACTCCCTTTCTTACTTTCCTTTTTTTTTTTTGCTTTGTGTCCTTACCATAGTTATGATTTGGAGCATATGTCTTGAAGCACACGACAAAAACATGTTGTGTTTCTTTGTCACTTTTGGCCACCTTTATTTTAGTTTTTTTGGCCAAAATTCTATTATGGTAAGAAATATTATTTAAAATGGCAATTGTTCTTTATTTCTTCCTTTTCTCCTCTTTTTCTTCCTCCCCTTCTCATTTCTTCCCTTTGTTCCTTCTTATCCCCTCTTTTCTCATTTGTTTTCCATTTTTTCTTCTCCTTTTTCTTGGCTTGTTTTTTTTCATTTTCTTGGTTCTTTTGATCTTTATTCTTATTTTTATGTCCAAAGATGGCCTTGATGTAGTGATGTCTATAGGTTTTTGTGTGACTTGCATTTGTAGTATTAGCTTTGTAGCATTAGCTTTGTGTTTTAACACTTTTCTTTCGTGCATGTTTTGGTGCAATCTGCATTTGTAGCATCAACACTCTGTTTAGCCAAGGTTTAATCTTTATGTTTAGTCATTAAGTTTTTTCACAAGGTTTAGCTTAAGTTTAACCATGAAATATGTTTAGCCATTAAGTTTATCAACTATGTTTACCCATGAAATTTAGCCATTAGGTTTAATCATTATATTTAATCATGAAATTTAATCGAGGTTAGCCATTATGTTTAACCATTAATTTAAATTGTTGAGTTTAACCATTAAGTTTGCCATTAGTTTAAATTGTTAAATTTAGTCATTGGGTTTAACCATTAGTTTTAGTTAGTGAGTTTAGTCATTAAGATTAACCATTAGTTTAAGTTGTTGAGTTTAGTCATCATGTTTAATCATTAGTTTAAATTTAGCTTCAATTCCTTGTACTTACAACCTATGTGCATGCTTAAAAAGTTAGGGTAGGTAGGTTAGACTAAGGTAGCTGGGTAGGTTATGTTAGGTTATGTTAGGTTAAATTAAATTATGTTAAGCCAGCACCTACCTACCTACCTAAGTGTTTTTTCTCAACCTACTTAAATATATTTACTACCTACCTACCTATTAATTTTGAAAATAATATCCAAAATATAATTTTAATTTAGGTATAAAATTGACCTAATCAAATGGTCCATTATTTACCAATCAAATAGTCAATCATTTTGTCATCCATTTTGATAGTCAATTAAAATGGCAAGGTCCAACTTGATTGCCTAGTCAGACAAAACATGGCCACAATGATTTGTCCAAGATTAATAGGGTGATTTTTTTTACACCTATCATTTTTGGGTATTTTTTTTAACTAGAAAACCTAGTAAGAAAAACCATGAATTGTAGTAGTGGTAGAAAATACAATTTTGTTCATGATCAATGTTCTTATTCCACAAGGACATTGACATATTTTAGATTTATGAAAAAATAAAACTTTAATAACATTGCATGAACATAAATAATAATAAGATTGTGTAATATTATTATAATCGTTCATTTTCAAAATTGGTTGAACCTCTTTATAATGAACCTATATGTATTAATTAATACCTAATTTTTGTGAACTAAAACATGCATCATTGACCTATGGACCTTTGTGACTACTAAAGTCATGAAAAAACTCTTGATCCTTGGGAAATGTAGGTTATATGTTGAGTTGCATTTGATTTAAGTTTGAAATATATTTCTAATAAAAGAGGAGGAAGAGAAAGAAGGGGAAATTATGCAAGTTTTTTATAGACAAAATGATGGAACTGGCAAGGTAAATGAAAGTTATGGTGGCTCAATATCAAAAAAAATTACATTCCTTATAAGTCCATACAAGATTTTTTTAAATGATTCAAATGGACATGGTTGTTACTTTAAAAGATATATTATTTTAGTCTTTGAATAATACATGTTCAATCACTTACAAACATTCCCAAATCTATCTAAAAACTTGTATTTAAAGTAATTGACGTCATTTTTAAAATTGGAAATCTTAAAAGGAAAACCCACAAAGTCCATAAAAATAATGACCCATCTAAAAAAAAATTTAAATGTGTTTTTGTGACAATTTTTTTGAAAAAAAAAAAAATTTTGCAACTCATATGGACTTATGAAAATATGATCAAATTTTTAACCATTCAAAAATCCTTAGCTATTAAATGATTAAGGTTTTCAAATAAAAGATTCTTCATGTGAGTTTACCAACTTGTACTACATTATATATTGAGTCCCAATAACAAATATGAAATGTGAATCAATATTTTCTATGTTGCGATATTCTAGTTAAATGACCAGTTCAAATTTTTGGATTTCAAAAGTCCATTACTACTAACAAATGAGTTTTTTTATCAATAAATAAGCACATAGTTCTCTTCATAATGAAATTATTAATTTAAATCCAGATCTCAATTAGTAGATCTAATGATATATTAATCACCATATGCACTTGAATAAAGGGTACCCAAGGAAAAAACATTGTTTCGTCACAAAAGTGAACCATTATAGCTTGCATTTATTTGACAAGGAGCAAAAACTACAAAACAACAACAAGATTTTAAGTTAAGTACATTCTTCTTAGTTTTTTCTTTTGAATTTATGTAATATATTATTTTTGCAAGATGTTTTATGTGAATTTCAATTTTTTTGGGATGAATGCCCAAAACAAGTTGTTTGTTTGCCTTTAATAGTTATATTGTGTTGGAATTAACAATCAAAATATCAATGTGTAGTGAGTCATGAAAGACAAATGATGGAGGGGATGAAAGGCTCTAGAGGATTATGTGTTTAGTTAGTTGTGAGATTCATTACTCAGATTTGGTATATTTGAATCAAACTGTCGCAACCCTACTTGGACCAAGTGTGGGGGTGAAGCCCAACACTTGGAAAAAGTGAGGATTTGGAGTCCTTCGGGGCTCCCGAATGTTTAGAGCTCGACAGCAAGGGGCAAAACACCTCGCATTGGGGTGTTCTTGGTGTCATTGAAAAGGTCTTGAAACGTAGATATCGAAAATGGCCTTGCATTGGCCATTTGGATATCTGCAGCTCAAGTTATGGGCAAAAGAAGGGTCAGGAATCGACCTCTTCCCGATGTCCGATTCGGGAGTGGGACATGGCGTTGGAAAGATCTCGACGAGGGCTACAACTTCGGTTCAGACCTTATTGCGATCCAACACTACAGTCGGGAATTATGGCCGTTCGAAGTTCTGGGAGTCCCGTCAGGACAATTTCGGGACTCCATTTCGGGAGTCCCGAGAATTTGTGCCATTTGGATGTAGCCTCCACTGTGAGCTGCAAAGAATACTATATGGGGCAAGGTGGTGGCTTCCCTCGAGTCCGGGCTGTGGTGAGTCTTATGTGTCCAAGTGCCCGTGGCAAGTCCCAACACCAAAGGGTGTCCCGAATGCTAAACTAACTTCCCGTGGTTGGTTTTTGGATGCAGATTCACACGAGCTAAACTAGTCCCTCTTCCTAATCTAATCCCGGGGCTTCCAACTCAACCCTCTACCCCTTTTTAGAGTTGGAAGTTGGGAGCGTGCCCTTCGATCCCAACTTTTTGCAACTTTACTTTGGTGAACCCTCAAGTGGGTTCACCCTGGGACCAAGGAGCGCGTCACAAACCATAGTCATTCTTGGGGAGGATTGAGTATTTTGGTTTTTGGGAACTTTGAACATTCATCTATTTCTTGGGAGAACTAAAATTAATTGAAGATGCACATGAATTCTATTGATGAAATGATGATCATTTGTTAAGCACCATCTTCCAATCTGGATTAAGTTATGGTAGTGAATTTAAAGGTCTTTGAGTCAGTTGGTATAATTCCACAACCAAATGACCATTATAGCCAATGAGAAGGAATCCAAAATGTGTTGATTCATCATTTGTTAACAGATTATTGTTAAATGTGGCAAAGCAACAAGGATTCAAATTTGGTGTTATTGTTGTTTCTTTACTAAGAAATGTGTTTGAGTTGAATATAACATTTTTTTAGGTTGTTTGCAATGACAACGTCTACAAAATTTTATGTGCCTTAAAAGGTTAGAATGATTTTGACATCTAAAGACTAAGATGGGAGCATTTGATGTTTCATTTCCATTTCAATATCATGATTGAATTCTAGGGTTTGCAATAATATTTAAGGAATTGGAATTGAGACAACCTTGAAAACTAGAATTGAAACCTAGATAGTTTCAATTTAAAAATATTCACCAAACATCAATAATTCTACTAACAACAATGTATTTCTTTTCAATGTAAATGTGGGCTTTTCAAAAGACATTCATCTTCATGCCTAGAGTAGATTTAGGTTGTTGACCTTTCATTGATAAGATAACCATGCCTTAAACCGAATTGGAAATAACTTCCATGTCAAGTACCATGACCAAATGAAGTCCTCAAAGATTTTCATGTCATGATTGCCCATAGTGCAAAAGCTTTTTTTTATGATTGCTATGAAGTATGAGTAGAGTTTTGTTGAACACTCAACAACTTTCAATAGTGATTTATTTGAGGAACAAATGCTTGAAGTATAATTGTGAAGGCATTGGTTGGCCTTATCTATGTTCCCCTTGTTCTTTAACTTCAAACTAATCACACAAACAAAACTAAGAGCTTGGTAAAAAAAAAGGGGGTCAAGTGCTAAGGTCAAGAGCATATATAATGTCAAACTAGCATTCACAATAAAGACTAACTTGATGGATACTGAAATGTGCATGCAAAACATGTTCACAAATCTTATAATTATGGTTCAGATTGAGATTCCTCTTTGTGAAAAGTACCAACGTGCAATTGTATTGATAATAATGAAGATTTGAAGTTTTGCCATGATTGGGGCTACCTCAAGTATTGCAAAGCCCAACATGAGGAGACCACAATCTAGTGGCCTCCCCAAGTTTTAGGTCTTCTTCAAACCCTACTAGCTTCTATCAAAGTGTTTGATGAACACAATTTTATTTTGTGAAATAGCAGCATTACCACATTCATTTTTCTCATTGGATTTAATGATAATACATTTAGTGTCATTGCAATGGAGTAGGATTATGAAAGTGCCTAGAAAATTGTGAAATTTGTGTGGTTGGCTATTTTCCATTGAAAGGGAATTCTTGTGCTTGAAATAAGCATATGTTCAAGTATGTGCGGAAGTGTGAATTTATTTGTCATGATTATATATGTCCAACATCTGAGTTCCATTGCTGACATTAGATTCAGCAATGGGACAGTTGCAAGGTGGAGAAGGGAGCACTGTTGCATTACGAAGGGAACTGGAAATACTCATCCATCACAAGGCATGTGAGAGTTGTAATTGTGGGTGACAAGCTAGATGGAAGTCCTAAGTGCCTGGAAAGAAGTAAGTTTCTAAATTGTTCAAAAGCATGGTAGCATTGCAAAGTGGGTTATGTGTTTTGCATGATCATGAAGTCAATTGGAAGTATTCCTGTCAATAGAGCAAATTTTGAGTTATAATCAAGGTGGGCTTGTGTTTTGGATTTGGGTCAGAATAATATGGTCACCCAAGTAAGAAAGTTGAATTCAAAGCTTATTTACACTCAGGTGCCTGGAAATGTTTTCCATGCAAGCTTGATTACTACGTGCACAAAAGAGGCTCTCAAAGTCTTAAAACCTGTTTTCTTTGAAGACCAGAGCAGAGAGTCCTAGCTGAGAATAGCTCATGTTGTACACAGGTTCTGGACTTGAAAGTGGCCAGAAGGCAGTGGGGTTTGGGACAACAAACCTTATAAATTGGTTGCTTTTTGTGATAGCAGCTAATTGGCAGCATGTCTAACCAAAGCATCTGACTTACAGTTTGCTCTACACCCATGTCTCTTTCCACATTGATTTTGCAAGCATCAATGGCTTGTTATTGTGGGGTATTGTTTGGTTGCAGGAAAGTGCTTAAATTTATGGAGTTTTCTCTGCAATCTCATGTGGAAAGAGACATACGCACTGGATTTCCAGTGGCTAAAATGGATGTGCTGCATCCAAGTACCCACTAGTGGGGTGCTAAAAGGTTATTTCCAGGGTGCAAGATCAGGCCATACCCTGTACACTCTATGTAGGCCTCATGATGCATAAGGCTTACAGGCTTGCTTGTTCAGAGGCAAGGTAAAATGAAATGAAGCCAACCCTCACAAGCTTGTTGCAGCTTGATTGAATGAGGTAAAAATTGCAACCCAATTGAGCTATGCCTCAGCTATGCCTCAGCTATGGCTATTGGTGTGCTAGCTGAAATCACAACTAAGCCTTCCAGAAATGCAACAAACCAAATCAAACACAATTGTTACCTTCAAAGTATTTTTTTTCAGTTGTTTCTGCAGTCTCATTGATATAGTTGGTTGCCATAGGTTTGTGTAATACTTTTGTTGTGCTGCATGCCTTTGGTACAAGAGGATTATTCCCTAAACAATATTCTTGAATCCTGCATCTGACGTGCTGCACATACACTCTTGAGGAAATCATCACATCTTGTCTCTCATGGGTGTTTGGTGATTGCATATACTGTCTTTGTGGCAGTGGGTGAAACCTTACAACCTTACAATAATGTTGTACAACTGAAAGGGGCACATCCAGCTCTGGATCTGGATTCTTGGTCAGGTTTGATGCCCACCACATTTGGAGCAAATGGGTACAAAAAATAACCAAAGGATGTGAGCCTTGAAATCCAATCAGGTATCCGCCTATTTTGCCAGGACCTTGGCATTTTGCACCAAGTTGTTCACAGTTTGTGACCTTTTGATGATTTGCTGCACTGGGTTGTTAAGAATGGAAGACACTAACTGTTAAGAGTTTGGGGAAGTTTGCAGCACAAGTTGAACAGCGAGGCTGAAGGTTGAGTGTTGAGAGGCTCACATTTTTCCAAACATGGTTATGGCCCTTCGACATTATACCTATATTTTTGTCACTTCCATGCAAGTAGATTTGATTTGTTTGCCCCACCTTGTTTGGTTTACCGAGTTGATTTGCAACTCTCAGAGTTTTTTGCTGCAATTTAAATGCTTTGGGTGTTTTCCACCAATTTTTTTTTGCAGCTAACAAGTAACACTTGATGACTTCATAATTCTTTCCACTCAAGAAGTAGTGGTTGTGGAGACAAGGTCTTGCATCGAGACATAGCTTGTCTACTCTATGGGGACCCTGTCATCCAAATAATGAGCACAGAAGGCATAACTGGAACACATTGCTCACCAGTGTCCAATTTGGCATATATGCACTCTTTGGAATATCCCTGCCGAATCCAGATGAAGAACTTGTTCAGATGAAAAATAAAAATAAAAATGGTACTTGCACATATTTGTCAATCCTTATTATTAACTTATTGCCTGGGTTCTGTTGCGATCTATGAGATATATCTCGAGGTTTTGTTACTCTGATGACTTTCATATTTAATGTCATGGAGCATAGAATAAGACTTGGAAATATACTTCATTGTATGCATTCTCTTAGAGCAACTCCACTAGTGCACTGCACAGTATATTTTGGATGAAGAAATGTTAAAACATACCGGTTTGGCTTAGCAAAATGGTTTTGGCCCAGCCTTTTTCACAGCAAAGACTGGCAAAAATGCACAGCATAGCCTAACACCTGTTGTCGATTGGCTAGATGGTTTGATTGGTCTAGTAGGTGGGTTGCCATCCAAAGTCTCCCACCTTTTGCAGTCCCAGTTTTCAGTTTTGTAGGCAAGGTTGAGAAAAAGCAAATAACCAATCTTGGATGTAAGAAATACTGATGATGCAGAGACTGGCAAATTGCACAGCATAGATTAACACCCGTTGTTGATTCGCTAGATAGTTTGATTGGTCTAGGTGGGTTGCTATTAGAAGTCTCTCACCTTTTGCAGTCCCAATTCTCAGTTTAATAGGCGAGGTTCAGAAAAAGCAAATTTACTAATCTTGGATATAAGAAATAATAATGCAGGGCAACATTCTCAGCATGGGTGGGGCTGCTCTTAGTGCATCTGCAACTACTTTAGTAAAATGGCCTGTGCACACTATTTTGGATGAAGTACAGATCTCAAGTAGTGTTGAACTTTGTTTTGGGCCCATAAATATGCCCCAGGAGATAGTGCCCTCCAAGAGGGCCAGTAAAATTGGTGGGGATGGTGAGGAATAATTAACACTGTACATTGGATGCGGTATACATAAAATAGAGGCCCAAATAGGGAGTGTGGGTGTAGTTGTTGCTTGTAGATGCTTTTAGATGCTCTTGGAGGACTCTTGTTCTCTTTAATGTTTTGGGGGTGGGTTTTGTGCTTTTAAGAATCATGAGCATTTCTGTCCTTTGCTGATAACCATGAACCCCTTCATACCTGTCAACTGACTTGAGTGTCAAAGACAGGTGAATTGTGAGGCCATAAAACACACCCACAGATCTTGATGCTTTGCAATGTTCCAGTGCAAAGGACCATTGTTGCAAAGGACCGAACATGTATAGACAGCTGAGTTGACAGAGATAATATGTATATATTATACACTGAGTGGTAATGATAGAAATATTGCAGCCACAACTGTTGCCAATGTGTGTGTTCTAGAAGGTGGGGTACGGCCTGAGCAGGGAAACTTCAAACTACAGACACATCCTGAGCTTATGGCCTTGGCAGAAACTTTAGTGCCAGAGAGTTCCAAGTCCCCCATTACAACTGAAAACCAGGTACAGAGTATACATTTGAACTGCTTGCAAATAGAATCATGTGTTATAATAAAAGATTATGGACACATAAGTTGGGTACTCAAAAAGGAGCTCTGGGTGTTTCTTATGGTTGTGATTGGGGACAGAATAATTAATTGACCCCCACCATGGGCCATCCTCTGTACAGGTCAACCATTACTTACACAACACATCTGCGCACTTGGTTGCACAATTCAGTCACTCATCTTCTTCAGATGTGGAAGTTTTGTTTGTTTCGGGTGTTTTCTCTCATGTTTTGGTGTATGGTATTTGCACACACACATGCATGCGCACACTTATTTGCATGATTTCTTCTTACAAAACAACAACAAATTTGTGTAATTTGTTCAGATGTGCAGCTTGTTTAGCATTTTTTTTCCAGGTTTTGGTTGGGAATTTAATTCAGTATATGCTCTCAACTGATGCAGGATGAGTCATGACATCAGCTTCTTGTGATCATTCCCTCCAAGGCCAGTTGTCCTTTTGGTTGTTGAACTGACAACCCAGTGCTTGGGTGCTTGTGGACCTCATTGCTCTTGGAAGCTTGAAGAATTTTTTAAGTGCTTGGGTCACTCTGACAATGGTTTTTTGTGGCTCAAGTTTCTTTTCGATGATAGAAGTGAAGCTCTTATTTCTTGATTCCTGCCCCTTACCCAACCTGCAAAATCAAAACACAAGATTTATAGTATAATGGATCTCCTTGTCTTCCTAGACCTTAGGTCTTGTCGAGTTAATGGCATTTTACCCCGATAGTTTTCTGGGGATTCAGTTACTAACTTAGTTAGGCAAAATTAGCCTCAGCCTTTGACATACAAGAGTACAAACTTGAACGAAATGCATAATGAGACAATACTAGATTTCCAAGTACAAATGACCTCCAATGGCAACCCAACAATGCCATTGCACCTCATTGCTATATTTACAAAGATTTTCCCAATAACAACAACATTAGAAAATTGGATTGTCAAAGACATTATAAAAAATAAAAGCATGATATTAAAGAAATAGTAACATGCGTACTTGAGGCCTCTGTTAATTGTGTACAAATAAAACTTGAATAAGAAAAACAAGAAAGGGTTTTCCTAACCTAATTTTATTTTATTTTTTGAAAACCAATAACACGTAAACCTTGTTAAATTGAAGCAAATAAATGTCTGACAAAAACGGATTCTAACTTCTTTCGGAATGGTTTTAAATTAAAAAAATTGTAATATTTTGTCACATGTTAAACTTAATAAAAACCAAAAATATATAGTAAACCTATATAATTTCGCCAAGGGTTGATCTCATATCATCTTCTCCTTCAAGATGAGACAAACTCTCTTGTAAAATGGTGGTGCTTGGTATGTTATAAATGCTAACTCTACTTAAATTATTCCATTTGTCACTAGCTAAAACATCACCCTTAAGATTGATATTATACTCTTACTCCATTTGCAGTTTTGGAAATGCTTAAAGTGATTACATCCAATTGTTCACTATTGTTATTGAGTTGAAGAACCTACAAGTTTCTCTAAATGTTACCTACTCATCAATATATTCCAAAATTTTATTTCATATAAAAGCGTTTTGAACCATGAATCAAAGTCTAGACTTCAAAGCTCAACTTATGAATACTATTTTTTCAAATAATAGTTGAAATTAAAGTGTCATGTTAAATTAAATGTGGCACATTTGAAGCTTTCCTTTGTGTTTTTTCATTTAGGCCATCATGATTCAAAGAAAAAATCCTTGCACCAAATGAAATAAATTCATGTGGCCATCGTCAAAATATTCCAAAATTAAGTTATTTGCATAATATTAACCCACAAACATGTGCAATACTATGGTTTTTATGTAAAATTTGGTGATAACCTAATTCGATGACCATTAATAAGGCTATCACATGTCATTGATTGTGTAGAATTACATTTTAAAATTTATACAAATTTTATGGAAGTTTCTTTGTATAATTATTGTGGTTTTAACTAAGCAACAGACAATCCATATTCAATTTAATTTGTTTTCAACTATACAATTTGCAAATGAATATGTACATTGTTGATAGAATTTGGATTTATGGCCATGTAGTCAAATAGTATCACATTATGATGAAAATTGTTGTCACAAAGGATGACATTTAACATATTGTTTCAAACTCCAATTGTTTTTATTCATGCATGTATGGCACATTTGCAATATTATGTGATCTCTTACAAAGTTGTGCATCCTTGGAATAGATGCAAAACATGCAATAATTTTCAAATCTTTAAATGAAAATCATGTCAAACATTTGGGTTGAAACAACCATTACTTGAATTGGATGTAAGATTAAACTATAGTTAAACCACATAATATTGAATTTAGGTAACATAAAAGTTTTAAATTTTACATAATTGAAATTTTAATTTTTTGGATTTCATTTGAGAAATTATGAATCCTCTAATTTGAAATTTCAAGGGGACTTTGGAAATTTTGAAAAAAAATCAAATCAATGTAGTTGCCCTGGGGACATTACAAAGTATATTACAAGGAAAGTTGTATATGACATTTATCATTGTGTTATAGTCATTCCAAAACTTTCAATCTCTTTTTCCAATTGTGAAAGGTTTGGAAGTGTGCCTTGGGTTATTTGACTCTTTCAAAATTAAGAATTACAATTGATACCACTTAACAAACTTTCCAAGGATGTGCCATAACTTATGTAACATTTGATGATTCCTCCAAATCATCATTCTTGAACATTTTGTGAATGAATTTACTTATTATGTTCATTATTGTGTTATGACCATTAATGTTTAATGGGGTTAATGGCAACACTTCCTTCAACACCTTTCTTGAAAATTATTTTGTTAGGTCAATGTTATTCAAATTCTTTATTTAGATTGTAATTTATGTCACCATGCTTTCATATGCATGGAATGCTTGATGTTCCAACTATTGAAGTAACAACTTGAATGCCCACCAAGGGTCTTATGTATGGATTGTTATTACAAGTTTGAATGTATTATTTAAATTGCAACCTCTCACATTTGATTGTTTACACCACAAATTGTAGTCCTAAAGTTCATTATAACTTCCAACATGTGTTGGAAAACGACAAATAGCTTTCACTTTAAGTTTTCCCACTAATTAATCACCATATGTGAACAAGATGTCAAAGCAAGACTTTGTGTTTGTGTTGTGATAATGCCAAATCTTGAATTGACTTCTATACTCCTTGAAATGAATTAACACACACTCAACACAATGATAAATAATAGGTGAATTTTCCAACAACACTAATGGGAATTGAAATTACATTAGAGCAAAACAACTTTCATGCATTCTTAAGGGCAACATTTCATGAATCAAGATTAATAATTCATCGTAGACAACCTACAATATTTTTAATAATATGAAATAATTTCATTGGCGTTGTTGATATGTTATTCTTGGATTATCTTATGGATTTGGGCAATAAATGTTCATTCATTACAAAAGCTTCATGTGAACAATTAGTTTCATTCCTAAGGTTGTTTCCATGAGGCTATTATGATCACAATTACATACATTATGTTGTGATAATAATAGCTAATGAAAAATTAATAAAAATGGGGCCTTGTTTCTTATTGCATGGATAAGTGTTTTCCATTGGAAGGCTACAATAGGTCGAAAATACATATGCCATCAATGTTATGACCTTTGGGAACATTTTTCACATACAGAATTTCTTGGAAAATTTGAAAATAATACATGTTTCCATGAAAAATATTGATAGATATTATTTTATGGTGATTCATAGTTTGATTCATAGTTTTCATAGCTCCTACATTTGGTCAATGCTCGATCAATAAAGTTGTGAAATAAATGTGAACACAACTAATTTTCAATTAGTTAGAAAAATAAATAGAAAGATGTTATCAAGGCAAGATTTGAGATCATTACTTAATGACAAGATGTTTAGTATCAGAATGCTAAGATGGCAAGATGCCATCTTTCCAATTTCAAAATGGAAAGATGACTTCCCGTGGCCTAATGGAAATTGTCAAAATCTTGGGATAGTTTTGAATAAACCATTGAACAAAGTTTATTACAACTTGTTTATCCCCATTTTTCACTTTCAATTGTATGCATATCAAAACAAAGTTATGGCACAAATTTTTATTTTCTAAACCTCTTTCAACCTCAATACAAATTGTGCCCAAAAAAACATTGTAAAATGCTCTACGAAATCCAATGAACCTCCTTCAACCTTATTACAAACTACATGACTACAAACTATGCAAACAAAACATTATAATGTTTTTCAAAATGCATTGCAAAATACTAAGAAACAAATTCAAGAAATCAAGAACTTACAAAATTCAAAAAATCAAGAACTTGCACATAAGCTTTAAGCACAATAGGTACCTACATGTAGACATAGCCTTAATATTGATACTATATGTACATGCGTGCACAATTTATCATCATGGTTGATATATTATTTGACATAGCATTGTTTCTTTTTCAATGTGTTTTTGCTTGTTGAAATTTTGTGTCATTTCTTGAGCTTGCGTTTCCATAGGCAAAGCTTAGAGAGCAATTTAGGTGTGCATTGGCGAGTGTTTGTTTTGCTTCTTGAAATGTTTTTTTGGCTTCTTCAAATTGTTGACATTGTTGTTTCAAATTCAAAAGAAGCGAAATTAGGGGACTTTGTTGGACCTAGGTAGATTGGAATGTCATTAGAAAAGAAACTATATATGGGGGGTTCATCCTTAGTTTTGAGGAGTGATCCTCACTTTAGAGGACTTTCGAGATTAAAAAGTAAGGATGAGTGAGTAGAGTGTAGTCCAAAGCGAGGACCAAAGTGAGGATCACTTTACAAACAACTATAATGTGAAGTCGAGATTTTCATAAATTATTATTTTTTACTATGGAAGTGAAATTTGAGAACTAAAATATTTATTCGGTACCCAAGTGCAAAACTTGAAAATGTACTACAGTACTATGTTGCTAGTAATGAGAAATGGTGGAAGGGATTTGTATGAGCCGTTACCAATTATGTGAATGGTGTTGTGGATTCACACTTTCCATGAGCAAAACTATTCGCTCGTTAACTATTTTATGTATTCATAATAACTCTTTTCTTTTCTTATGGGAAAGGGGACCTGTTTATGCAAAATTTGTCTAACTTTGAATCCAATTACAACAATGGTTTTAAGGAGCAAAGTGTAGTGAAGGATAGAGTGAGATGGTTTTCTTTGTGGATTGGAATTCCATGTTTTGGAAGAAGGATTTTGGGGGGTAGAGGGTGGTGAAGAAGAACCCTAAGAATTTCTCCTTTACTGAGAACACACAATTTGCATTGACCCAGGCGTTCAAATGAGTAATGAGTAATGGACTAGTATCAAGTCAGCAGAGTGAGTAATGGAAATGCTAACTTGAATGACTGTGCACATTCAAGGCAAGATAATGTGGATATACTTTGAAACACAAAAAAGGACTGAATTGTTGCAGTAAGGAAGAGTTTGCCTGACACAGTTCAGAACTTCTCTTGGGGTCATGAGTCATGTGATCCTTCTACTAGATAAGGAGTTTGTGTGATAATAACATTAAGCTAAATCTTGTTTTCCAAGTCTAATTTGAAGGCAACAACAATCTGCAACAAAGATGAAAACTTGTACAATTTCAAACCCATATGACTTTTATTGTCCACACACACACACACACACACACACACATACACTTATTGTTCCATGCATTTCCTGCAATCAACATGATACTCTAATCCCAATGGCACAATTTTTCTAATACCCAATTTGTTGCACATTTGCTAGATACCTTCTTGGGCTGCGAAAGGATAGAAAATTGGCCAGAAAAAAATATCAATCTGCTGGTGGTACTGAAATTAGTGATCATGGATCACTTTTTAATTTCATAAGAGGGGTTAATTGCACAATGCTCAACTTGTTGAGTATGTCTTTTGTATACACTTTGAAGCTTTACTAAGAACACACATCAATGCTAGCATGTAAGAGCAAGTTCCTCCTCTACACAAGGAGCACTGCCTACAATACTATTCAACAACAATTGGGCCACAAACTTCAGGAAATCTTTTCACCACCCATTGCTCTTCCCTGAGTAGGTAGTAGCCATGATAATAACAAACAAACCAAAGTTTTTCACAAATCATTCATTGGCAACAACAACCAGATTTGAGGAAAACTATGGTCCTATGATCCTTCTCATCCTCCCCCCCCACCCTTTCTCCATCTTGTAATGCTGTTTAGATTTGAAGAATTTACTATGGTCCATATGGTCTTGTCCTCTCCCTGAACTCTCCTTCACTCCCTCTTGCAATGTTGTTTGGACTGGAAGAAAACAAAAGGTCCTTCTTGTCCTTGTCCTCTCCCCCAAACCCTCCTTGCAAGATTTGTTTAGATTTGGAGCCCAAAAAAAAGGCCCAAGTTCTCATGCTCCCCTCCAAGCTCTCTCCCTCATGCAATGTTGTTTAGATTGGGAGGAAACAAAGGAAGGTCCTTCTCCTCATTGTCCTCTCCTCAAACCCTCTCTCTCTCGTCCTCTTTCTTGTAATGTTGTTAAGATTTGGAGAAAACTATGGTTCTTCATGTCCTTGTCCTCTGCCCCCCACACCAAAACTCTCTCTCTCCCTCTTGTAATGTTGTTGGTTTTGTTTCTCCCCCCAATCTCTCTCTTCCCCTCCCTCTTGTAATGTTGGGTTATGTTTCACCACCTTAGTCTCTAATAAAACAAATGTGGGATTCAATTGCTGGAAAAAAAAACTAGGAAAAAAAAAAACACTCAAATTCTCAAGCTCTTGCCCACCCAGCTCCCCCACTAGCAACCCACAATTCTACTCCTGATTGCAAGCTGCTGCTTCTTTGCTGCAGCAGCAGCAGCAGCTGAAGAAGAAGAAGAAGCTGGAACAGTACCATCAGTACCAGCAAGGACTCGGTACTTATCCTTCCGAGTAAAATCAGTACACTGAAAACCCAGCGATTTTGCAAGCTCCTTTTGAATGTAGTTGGCGACTTCATGGCTGGACTTCCCACCAGTACAAGTCATTTCGATCGGCAGTTGCTCAAGGAACGTGACCTCGTAGCTTGGAGCAGGGTTCATGAAGAAGAAGAGAGGGTCCATGCTCTTCCAGCCTCGAGCAGTAGTTCCGTGAAACAATTGGATCTTGATGTTCATCGTCACGGGTACGATCTCGTCCGCAAGCTCCGCAAACAACGAGCTAAACCGCAGCAGAAACGGTTCTCGACAAGTGGTCCCCTCTGGACAGACGGCCAGATCCCCTTGCTTCAAGAGTGTCGTCATGGTCTGTGCATCCGTGTCGCGACATCTCGTCAGTCGCACTGTTCTGATCGGCGCTAAAATCTCCGACATTCGACTAATGCTGTATGTCACGGCTGAGACTCTTCTCCCCGCTGCCACGGACAAGAAGATGGGATCCAGAAGAGTGCGATGAGAGCAGACAAACAGTACTCCCCGGTGTGGTTGTTGTTGTTGTCCTCCTTTCTTGCTTGCAGCGGCTGCATGAGAATTGGGTGGGATTCCTTTCACTATCATGAATACGCCCAGTGATGTCTCTACCACTTTTGCTAACCACATGGGTAGAATGAGGCCGATGACGATCCGGATCACTGCTAGAACTATGCCTATGGGTGTCCACAAGAGAATCGCAAGCGACATCAATGGCGTCGGCCTGCACACTAGTCTTCCGTCGTGGAAGATCAGCGGCTTCAAGTACTCGTTCTTCGGAACTGCCTCCACGGGCTCGTCGCTCGGAACAATGTAAGCTTCCTGCAAGTGAAACAGCAATTGCGATGTCAGAAAGGAAAGTTGCAGCTGCTGATTGACGAATACATACTTCTCTCAGCAAATTCTATGTCTGAACATTGTAGTTGGAGCTAGACAGATGATCCAGCTGTTGCCTGATCAAGCTTTTCTTCTTCTTCTTCCAGATCCATGAGCTGCTACAATATTAGGTCATGGTGAAGAACTTGTTGTAGAGAAGAGATCGGAAGTTTGGGGACTTACTTTGCAGAAGGACATGAATGGGTAGTCGCTTTCTCTGTCTCCGAGTCCGATGTCCGGGGCATCGTTTCCGAAGTATTTCTTCACTGCAGAGCGCTTGTTCAAACCGACGAGAACATCAGTAGACGCGGAAACAAATCCAGTGGCGTAACCTCCGCTAGTAGTTTGAATCTCTGTCCCCATAACGGCTTCCACCTCCAAGTACTCTTTCAGAAACGGTTCCACCATGATGCGCGGGTTGGCAGTCACGACACAGCGTCTGCCGCAGGCGATGAACAATCGGTAGCTACGAGAGTGCATGTCTTCCAGGTAGAACTTCGACAACACTCCTCGCGCGGCTGTCTCGATGGCCGACAGACGCAAACCAGCGAAAGACAAGAAGATGAGGATCTTGATCCCCGCGGACTCGGAAATGAAGTTGTACATCACCCATGCGAGCGGTGATAACAAAAGAAGGATGGCGGCTCTCAAGGGACTCCCGGCCTCAAAGGCAATGAGCATGAAGTAAGGGAAGGAGCTTCGCGATCGCAATAGAGTTCCGTCCAAGTCCGACACAATGGTTTGTGATTCTCGTCCCTTGGTGATCTTGCAGTTCTCTACCACATCAAATGGCTCGTTCGCGCAGTAGATCTTGGACGCATCCGCCGCCGGATACTTGAAGGGAAAGCCCATCTTAGAGATCCCAGCCCAGCGCGATGACCACGCCTGAGAAAGTGACGAGAGAGCAACAGCTCCAAACTCCCCCAACATTTTGACCGAGCACTCTAGAATAAGCTCTATCTACTACTGATCACACCACCCTCTTCTCTCTCTCTCTCTCTCTCTCAGCAACTTCTGCTCTAGTGCAACAACAAGAGTGGAGCTCCGCGCCCAACACAATCAATCTACCGCTGCTTGCTATGCATGCATCCCTCGGAGTACCTCGAGCATCAAAACATGTATAGTTCTAGGTCTTAAGCGTGCTACCAGCTGCTGGTAGTAGTTCTAGAAGCTGCAATGGCAACCTAGAAGCTCAAAAAACACAACACCCACAGCTGGCTTGATGAGAGATCTGAGAATGATCGAGCTGCTGGAAGACAATCTAGCGTCCGACAGTCATGAGTTCAAAGGACTATTGTTGATGTTGATGTTGTTGTTCTTCTTCTTGTGTGCAAGCCATGAATCTATCGGCTTGTATTACGACTTGCTTATAAGGTTCCTGCAAGGATGACGGAGGCGGTGGACACTGACAGACCAAACAAAGGCTCGAGTCAGCCGCTACACCGCGTGGTCACGCACCGCCACCAGCTTTCACTTCAAGACTGCCACGACATATCTTGCAACAGTTGATCAGCTACTACTTTCACACCCAATCGTGAAAGAATCAGAACCAAGCTAAATACGCACACTCCATGGTCGAAGGATTAAGTCCACCACGGACGATCGGTCTGCGGAAACTTCGTAGCTACAGCTGCTTCTTCGTCAACTGCAACTGAGACGGCGATGGTACGTCTCACAAACACATGTCAACCGAGCTCAACACCCCACATAAATGCTCCTCATCCCCACCACCGCTTCCTAGTCTCTGACACAGAGACACACACACAGACACATACACGCACGCTCCAGAGAAAGAGAGAGAGAGAGAAGCAAGCGGATATTCCGCACTTTCCAGATCTGATCTTCGTAGACCTGGACAGCTACCCAATGTACGCCACAACACCACACAACTTCCAGCTCCCGCAACAGCAACAGGACTTCTTCCCGAGAAAGAACTCCCGCGTCTATGAAACAGATCAACCACCACACTTTGACCCACAGCTTCCCCCTTCCCTCACACCACCAGATCAAACAAACAAATAAAACAAAAAAAAGGAAGGCCAAAAAAACTACTAGAGAACCGACCTAAACAACAATCACAACAAACTCTCGTGATACTTGTAATGCAAAGCAGCAACTCAAAGGGGCACCTGTCAAATGATGCTTGAAAAAGAGAGAGAGAGAGAGAGAGAGAGAGAAAAGAGTAACTTGAACTGAATGAGAAGCAAGAAGAAGAAGAAGAAGATCTAGACCAAACCCCAAGGCAACAACCAGGCACAAGACAACTTCCGAGTTCACAAAGCTGGAAAGCTGGAAAGAGTAGGGGAAAAGGGAGGGGAGGGGGCTGAGCACTGGCGAAGGAGGCGAGCCAGACCAGACACAGCAGACACAACAGACAGACACAGAGAGAGAGAGAGAGAGAGAGAGAGAGGGAGTCACAGCGCACCCAAGACTGTAATTGTGGCTAAATAGTGTTGTTATTGAATTGCAGAGGCTGGCTAAATAGTACTAACTCAGTTACTATGTAGTTGTACACAGACGTACAGACTTGCAGACTCCATCCAGCAGTGGGCTAGAAAGTATCATCCATCCATCCATCCATCTATCCATCCATCCATCCATAGTAGGAGGATGTAGAAAAAAATAAAAATTTAATGGCGATCATCCCTAGGAAGATATTTAGCCAAATGTGGTTTGGTTGTAAAGCCAGAAATCAATTACTACAAATCTTTAATAGTCCTTCTATGTTTATTTCTGGCTACTGAATTATGAAAACCAAATATATGAATCTGGTGATTTCTTTTACTCTTTTTTTTAAAAAAACCCACCCCCCCCCCGGGTTCACTTGTGGCGGCTGAAACCCCTCCAAAATCACCTTTTTTTATTATAATTTTTTTGTTTCGTTTTTTGGCGAAATTGTGCCAGTGGAAAAAAATGCTGGCATTTATTAGTGAGGGAAGAGGAAGAAAGGAGCGAGCCAGTGTTTTTATTTTTAGGAATTTTTTTGGTTTTGCAACTAAAGTGGCAATTTAATTTATTGGTAGAAACATGGCCAAAAAGTGGCCATCAGAAGATTTAGCCAAATATGGCTATAAACCAGGTATGAAAGTAACAAATCTTTAATTCATCCTTCTACATTTTTGGCTACCACTCTGAAAACCAAAATACAGATTTTTGGGGATTTTATTTTATGTTTCCTCATGTCTGGCAATTGAAAAACTCCAGAATCACCCCTGTTTTTAATTAAATAAATTTTCAGTAAAAACAAAAAGTGCTTTGGCTGCACAAATTTAATCAAAATGAAAAAAAAGTTAAAAAGAAATATATATTAAGAATGATTAAAATTTTGTGATATAGATATATATATATGGCTAAATCTTCTCAGGGATGATTGCTCGCCACTAATGCTGCATTAAAATTTTCCTTTAAAAAAAACTGTAGAAGGAAGGACGGCGGAAAGAAGGCTGGCTGGCTGGCCGCCGGGGGGGGTGGGTGGAGGGGGGGCGGCGGGGGGGCAAATAGGGGGTGGCGTGATTGATTACTTTCATGGGCTGCTGCAGTTGGTGCATTTATGTTACAACTATTTTTTTATTGAAAATTTTTTTAAGCCCAAACTAGGCTACCTTAATTTATTTTAGTACCCCCACCTTATTAGCTCATCACCCCCCCCGCCCCCTGCCCCCAATAGGGCCTCATTAAGTACCCCCAAAAACTTTGGAACCGCTTGGAGGTGGTAGCACCTGGTTCTAAGCACCAACTTTTTTCCCTTTAAAAGTAAAAATAAAATAAAATAAGGTAAGCTAACTACAAGACCACAAAGGTTGTTGGAGGAGTACTAGTTGGTGAATTTTTATTTTAAGGTGAAAAGAAAGGGGGGTGGAAAGGAAAAAGAAAGGAAAAGAAGGGGGAATTTTTTCTTTTAAAAAATTGTTCTCTACCTTTTTTATAAAAGAAAATTTATGGAATTCTTAAATGGGTGTGGGTACATAAATTTTTCAAGATGATGCATGGGGTTTTACCAAGTAGTGCATTGTTTGCATGTGTTTTGAGTGCGGTTTTGATCAAATATGGTAGTATACCGTACCTTGGTGGTGGCTTTGGCACGTATTTGTCGAATAATCAAATTAATTTTCAAGATTCGATTCCAAAATATATTTTTCAAAAATATTATTCAAATTTTCTCTTTGAGGAAATGATTTTTTTGACAATTTTTGGCACTTAAAAAAGAATTATATATGTATACATATAATTTGTGCCAAATTTGCCAAGGTAATATATAGTTTTTCAAAGTTTTTCCATTCATGATTTGAAAATTGCAAGGTTTCATTCTTACTTGAAGAATCACATTTTAACGTCTAATTGTTTGAATTGCCTAACATGATAATTAGGAGTGCCAGATGCCTCTATGAGTGTTCTTTGTTGAAATCTCTTTTTAATCAATGAAATTTTAATTTCACCCGTGAGTAGAACTTGTCAATTCCCTTGTGAATTCAATTAGGGTTTGATATCTCATCTTTGTTGCTCGATTTTGATCGAAATTTGTACCAAAAACTTGGGAGTGTGTAAACTCTAATCCACCATTATGAGTGTGAGTAGTATATTGAGGATTTGAGGATTCAATGAAACAAAGAGTAAAATGATTTGTGAATTGGATTACTTAACTATGAATATGACTAGGGGTACACAACTACTAGGCTAGTCCATTAAAATTGAGTACCCATTGTGGAAACTCTAGAGTGTAGTATGAAATTAGGGTTAGTAAATTGAGCACTATATAGGTGTCACAAGTTTCTTTAGGTGGTTGTGTGTGTGTGTCTCTCTCTCACATTAAGGTCTGTTGGTTTGGACTTTGTAAGTTAAGTACATGAATTGACCTTTTAAAGCTCTTAACAATACTGATGAAGTTTATTCTTTCTTGTGTCAATCCTTAATGGATGTCACTAGGAGTACACACTACTAGTCCATTGAACTTTGAATACCCATGCTTGTAACCCTAAAAGCCTAGAGCATGAAATTAGGGTAGTAAATTTAGTAGTATTATATGAGTTAGGTATGTTGTCTCTCTCATCAAGGCCTGTTAGTTGGGGTTGTATAAGGTAAAGTACACATAAATTCAGCTTTAAAACTTGTTAGCATTGATTGATGAAGGTAAGTCTTTCATCTCAATCCCTTACAAAGGTTTTTCTTTTTACAAAGGTCATAAGTGTTCATCACTACAAGTTTATTAAGCTTCAAGTACTCATTGTGGAAGCTCCCCAAGGTCCAAGGTGAATTTTAGAAAGAGAAAAAAGGCTCCACTTTTTTCCATTGGTTTTTGCCATCCAAAATAATTCCTCCATCCATGAGAAGGTTGGAAAGCTTTGCAAAGAATTTTCCTAGTGTATTTGGATGACACCTTATGTTTGTGAACATCACTCCTAGAAAGGAGGCCCCTATCTTATGGGTAGAAGTGGGAGTGGATCTTCTTACACCTGCATCTAGGAACTTAGAGCCCATTTGAGTCCATTAGATTACTTCATTTTTTTGGGGTGAGGTGATTTTGGTGATATTGGTTGCCTCCTCTCTCGTTAAGCCACCTTTCAGATTTGCTTGAAATGTTCACATTTTGGAGATGGCATTGTGCTTTCATGTGCTTGGGTTAATGGATTCGTTGAGTTTGAAACTCTCAACTATGTACAACACTTGCTTGCAAGTCATGCAGAAGAGGGCTATATTATTCTTTAGTCGTAGGTAGTAGTAGTTCCAAATAATGCATCAAAGTTTTTCTTTGTTAAATCGCTCCATACTTTAGAACGTACATTCTTTAAATGTGAAAATGCTCATCATAGCATTTTGATTCCATTTCATCTCTTCGCTCCAAACCCAAACCACCTTAGCCATCCATTGTACTCCTCAAGAGACCCCAACTTCACCCCCCCCCCAAACCCTAAAAAAGGGGTGGAATAAAACCTTTCACATACACAAGAGAAATTTAGTCCAACAAATTAGGGTTGAAATATTAACATTTACAAACCCATTTGTTTTCAAACCCACCCAGATGGCTAAAGTGTGTGTTTTTTTTTTTCAAATATCCAACATTGAGATAGATAAATTGTGGGTTGGGTTACTACCCCCCCCCCCCTTTCCTAACTACCAAATGTCAGTTTTAAAATGATTTTTCAAGCTGAATGATTGACCAAAAATAGCTTCACAAAAAAAAGAGGGGTGACCCAAAAGAGGAGATAATCTCTCACATACAAAATTTGGGAAAGCTCAACTACCCAATCAATACCTTCTCAACTCTTGCTAACAAAATCCACATTCAATTTCCTCCTAAAATAATCCCCATGTAATTAATATTAAGCAACCCACACGTTCTCCCTAACAAACAACCTATATTCAATTTCCTCCTAAAATTAATCCCCTCATGGCCCCAACAACTTCTTAAGTTGCAAACTCTCCCTAAAAAAACCCACTCTCCCTAAGGAAACTCACATTCAATTTTTTCCTCAAATAAAATCTTAAAGAGTAGGTACTTGTGAAGTTAATTTGTCTTGACAAATAGAAGGTTGTAGACACAAGGGACTTTTGGTAGTTGCAACAAATTAACACAATGTCAACCAACCACCTAGATGCTAGGCCTACATTGTAGTTTGATTCAAGGAGAGGTGCCCACTAAAGAAAGGAGCCCACTAAAGAAGTTAGAGTGGTCAAAAGTGGGGCCCAAATATCACTTGGTATGGATCACTTGGTATAAGACTTTTAGCATGGGCATGCATACATGGCTGACCCCATTTCTTCTCCTTCTTCTTTTTTGTAAGTGGTTCACAAAATCCACCCCCAAAAATGGGGGCCAAATTGGTGAATTAGAGGAGCAAAAACCTAATTTTGGGTACTAAACTAGTGGCCACTAGGAAGCCAATGAGTGAGTAGTAGTTTTTAATGCATTTTGACTTTAGGAATCAACAACTTTTCTTTAATTTTAAACTTTGGCTACTTTTTCTAACTAAATGTACCACCGCCACAAGTAAGCTACCGCTAAGTTTAGTGGGAAGTCACCTTCATTTTCTACCATAAATTTAGGGGAGACTACTATTAGGCCTTCGAGGGGGGGGGGGAGCCATTGGGTTGGGGAGAGCAATTGGATTTTGCCTCAATTCTTTCTATTAAAAATAGGGTGTCAAAAATGGCAACTATAAGGAATAATTATAGCTTAAGAAGGGTAATAATGAGCATTGTAATAATACCACTCCCGAACCCTCGTCCCCTCCCCAAAATGAAGTCAAGTTAGGACACAAGGTCCACCCCTTCAAGTGTGAAGCTTCTTACACACCACCCGCACCGCCAATACGCGGAGAAAGCCAAAAAAAAAAAAAAAAACAAAACACACTAGTGGAAAAAGAGTCAACCCCGTCAATCAACCAACCACACTTTTAGTCACCCGGTTACGATATTATCACGTAGAGTACACACGTTTAGTCACTCACTTGTAGCCGGAGTCACTCGGTTTTGGTTTGGTTGTGATATTATGGCAATAGAGAGAGAGTACATACGTTCTTAGTCACCACTCGGTTATGAAAGTGGGGGGGGGGGGTGGGGCTCAAAGGGCTTACAAAAAGGCTCTTTCCTTTGTTCACTTAGTTATGATATTGTCATATACGAGTGAGTGAGTGAATGAGTGAGCGAGGGAGTCCACAAGGGGTCATAGGCTTGCTCACGCGGCAACACGCGTAGTCGTATTATAGTATTCGGACATAGTTAGTTGGCAAAACTATGCACCTTCCGGTTGCCTTTTTTTATTGTTTACAATTGGAGTACAATGGGCCTTGGCCAGGCTGGGTGGAACTTGTCTTTCTTTCTTAGCTCAGCTGTAGAGCCCCCCACCCCCCCCCCCCCCCCCCTCCAATTTAATGAACATGGACTGTAAAGTGGTGTGGCTTGTGAAACAATTATCATTTTTTTTCCCCCTTTTCTTTTTGAAGTGAAAATAGTCAAAATATCATTTCTTTTCTTTTCTTTTCTTTTCTTTTTCATTTTAAATGAAAATATTAAAATTTTCATTCATTTTCTTTTCTTTTCTTTTAAGTGCAAATAGTAAATTATCATTTCTTTTCTTTCTAAATGAAAGTATTAAATTTTCATTCATTTTCATTTCTTTTTACGTGAAAATAGTAAATTATATTTTCTTTTCCTTTCTTTTCTTTTAAATGAAATATTATTTTTTTCATTAATTTTTCTTTTCTTTTAAATTGAAAATAGTAAAATATCATTTATTTTATTTTATTTTCATTTTAAATGAAAACATTAAATTTTCATTCTTTTTCTTTTCTTTTTCTTTTCTTTTTCTAAGTGAAAATAGTAAAATACCATTTCTTTTATTTTCTTTTCATTTTAAATGAAAATATTAAATTTTCATTCAATTTCTTTTCTTTTTGAAGTGAAAATAGTAAAATATCATTTGTTTTCTTTTCTTTTCTTTTCTTTTTAAATGAAAATATTAAATTTTCATTAGTTTTCTTTTCATTTTTAAGTGCAAATAGTAAATAGTATCATTTTATTATTTTTTCTTATTCTTTCTAAGTGAAAATAGTAGTTGCTCCCGCGCATACTTACACTTTTACTAGCACATTATGGGGTCCATTGGAGCTCACAAAAGCATCATAAGTGTAACTCATTTTTGTTTGTTGGCAATCCAAAAAAGCTAGCCAACAAAAAGTTTGAAGTAAACTAGTGTAAGTAACATGAATGGCTACAAGGAGCTTGAGACGTGTGGCGGCGTCATGCTTGATGGGTTTGACCTCCTCTAGAACACAACGCTCTTCAACCACTCGAACCAAATGTTATATGGTCTCTAATATGCATGTTACACACATCACTTTTACTCTATGGATTCACATTGAGTTGTCTTGCTTATGCATTTTACATGTTTTTATCCACATTTTGTAGTCAAGAAGAAGTTTTTTAAGTTTGGGCAATTTGCGGATGAGAAACTCCAATCCCAACAAACAAATTGATCTTCATGTTGGCCTTTGAGATTTTTTCAATTTTTCAAACCGAGGAATTATGACATCGTCCCACAAGCATATATATATTACCTTTACAAATCATCTTCATGTACGGGTACACTTGGCAAATATACGAGAGTTGATTAGCAAGTCTAACAAAATTTGTATTATTTTTAGACATGCAAAAAATTTGGAAAACTATTTTTCTCTTAGGACAAAAAGTGAAGCATTTTTCAAATATTTTGGGGAAAATTTATATTTGTCAATATTAAATAATTATTGGGTAGAGACCTAGTGAACCTATTATTCAACTATGATAACTACATTACTAGGTTAAAATTGGCTCCCTTATTGATATCCATTTTGGGATTCTTGAAATCCAATTTTGGAGTAGTGACATTTTTCTTGAAACTTTAGTTTGATTGTTTGAACTTGGAACTTTTGATGGACATATTTGTTATCCCTATTGTCATAACTCTCCATTAGATAGAAAGAAAGGAAACTTTTTAACTCTCAATAATGTGATTATTCAAACTATTATGTATGTATATAAATGGGGAGTGAGAATACTCCCAAAAAAACAAAACACCCAAGTTTTCATGTCCATGTCCTTTTGTGGGCAATATTAAGATGAGATGTTAAACCCTTGGTTGAGTATTGTCCTAACTAGTGTCAATCCGGTATCAACTTTTGAACATACCACCCTAGTACTAGTCTTGGTATTTAGTATTTGTTTTAATTCTCATAACAACCTAGTCCTTGGCCCTTACATTGGGTCCTTTCTAGGACTTCCATATCACTCCAGGTTTGGTATTGGGTGCAAAATTGAATTTTTTGGCTAGTACGAGACAAGTATGTACCTCGTATTAAAGTTATTCAGAAAAGTGTCATAACTTGATGCCAAATAGGGCAATTCATGCCATATGGATGGGAACTTGCAAATTAATGACCGGGGTTTTTACAAAACAAAAAATGGTAGGGGTAAAACTAGTCGCCTTGAATGTCTTATATCTTGGGTTTTGCATTGCATTGAGCATTTGGGTGTGTTGTTGAGAGAGGTTTTTATAGAAGGAGAATTCTTAGCAAGGAGTGCGAGGTTGGAAGCTTCTTTTTTTTGCATTGCTTCATCTTTGGTAAAGAACCTTCTAGTATTTTTGGAAAAAAGTGGATAAGTGAGAAGAATTCTTGTTTTTATGTTTCTCTTTGGCAAGGATTGCTAAGAGTCATCACCAAGAGAGTGAATATATTTTTGTTTTCTCACTAAAGAGTGTGTGAGTGAAAAGTGTTCTAGTTTTTATGTTCTTTGTGAATTGTCGATTTTTAAAGTGTTTTCTTCAACGAGTATTTTTGTTTTCTCACATGTGCTTATGTGTGTGTGTGTGTGAAAAAGAACCAAGAGTTTCATTTTGCATTCAAATGAGAAAATTCATATTAAAATAATAAATAAATACACATATATTAAAATCTAACTATTTGGACTAGATAGTCTAATGTTGAAAACTAATTGAAATAAGAAGCTAATCTATAGTTTTATCATCAAAACAATTTAATGGGGGCAAACCATAATGTGTCCATATCAACAATTATTATGTGTAATCTACAATCTATGTCATGCCATTGTGATATAGTTAAATCAAAGGCTATCAACACAATTTTTCAGTATGTATATAGTAACCAGTTGTATCAACGGGTAACTAATGAGGTAATACCAGTTTGAAACTTATTTTGATTATTATTCAATAGCAAGTCTTTAGTTAATTGATTTGTTATGTGAACTAGTAATTGGTTTGTTATAGTAATCGATTGTTCATAAAACAAGTTAATTTAAACTTGTGATCAATAATTTTAATTCTTATTTAAAGTATATATTAGTTAATGACTATTTAAATGGAAACAACATTATAACTTGGTACAAATAGGAAGATTTTTTAGGATGATAGGATATTTTTTCTTCTTTTTTGTAACTATTTGAATTTTGATTTTATGAATTAGTACATTATTTATTTATTTATTGAATTTTTTATTGTTTTAATTTTAGGTGTGGAAATTCGTATTAGTCATTTTTCGTAAATAAAAAAGAAAATTTTTGTTCTTGTTTTTCTTTCATATCTAAAATTAAATTCATTTATTGTTGATTTTAGTAAGAAAGTATTAAAAAAAAGAAAAAAAATTATAATCTAAGGAAATTAAGAACACCCTTAACATTTGGCAACAATGAAATGTAAGGAAATTGTAAGAAAATCATGTTTACAATCTCTTGTTTCAACAATTGTTTCATTTTTCATTTTTTGAAGTTTGGATTTGTATTAATTTTAGTAGAACTTTCTAGGATCATTTAATGTTTTGATAAGTTTTTGATTTCCTACAAAGTTAATGTCAAAAATTCTTAAGATTTGCATGTTTGTTGCTATTTATAAGGCCACTTGTTGATCAAAAGAAATTTGAATTAACATTTTTTTGAAAATAGTAATGTATCAAGAATAGTCACAAGGGGCCTTAGAAGGCAATTAAAATTAGGAGCACCACAACAACCTATTCATGAGGTGATTTAACCACAAGGACAACCACATTCTCAACCTAAAGGAATTCAACCGATTGGTGCTCTTAGTAATGAAATTCAACAATTGATTACAAGATATTTACCTTTTAAATATTAATAGAACAAAAGGAAAGAAGATAATCACAAGTACTTTCAATTAATTGATTTTGACACCCCAACAGTCATCCCAACAATAGAGGTTGAATGCACAACTGGATGGTCAAAACATCACACATGTTTGACATGTTAATGACATAACCTTTGTAAAACAAAGGTGGCAATCTTCAATGCCCATTTACTACATTAACAAAACTATTATACCAACCTAATTAACACTAGTTGCTAGATCTTACACATCCGAACCAGTTCTTGTTTTGAATCCAACCATAACAGATTCAGAATTGGAATGCAATCAACTTTTAAACCAATTGGAACAAATACACAATCTAAAGCAAAGACCTTCACATTGACCTAGTTCCCAACCACATGTAGGATTAATGGAAGTAGTCATAACATTTGTTGTTTGACAAACACAATTGTTTATTCAAAGTATTTGGCCAAATGTACTTGCTATGAGAACTGTTCAACTATCACTTCCTTAGCAAAGTACAAAACCCACTACTTGATGTTGAAACTACAATAACATGTGCATATTGTTAACAGGTTGGACATGAGTTCAAGAATTATCCCTTTGTGCATGATAAACTAAAGTTATTGATGAGAAAAGAATTCAATTTTTTTTTACAAATTGTTATACTAAACACATCAATGACACATGTTGGTGTACCTATGCAAAACATTTGACCATGACCAAGTTTGGTTATTAATCTAGCACTAGTTAGTCAACATTTAGGTTGGCGGCAACCTACCACACCACTAATAGCAAGACAACCTATAGTTGTACCATATCCACCATATCTAATGTGATATAATATAGTTCCACCTTTTGTACCTGTCGCAACCCTAGCTTTGGGCTCGCGACCAAGGCAAGGGGTTGCAAGGTTGCGGGAATCAAGAGGAAAGAAGCCTGGGAGTCAAAGGAAGGAAGCCCGGGAGCAAGGGCAAAGGCATTGGAAGGGTGCGGGCCAAGAGGAGGAAGCCCGGGAGTCATCACATACTCCCGGGAGTCTAAGGAAGTGCGAGGGAGTGTGAGGGAGTGAGCACTCACACTCCCAAGGCAACTCCCATTTTGGGAGAAGGAGTCCTGGTGGACTCCCGAAATTTCAGAGTGCGAGTTGAAGGGTCAAATCTCAATGGATTGTTGCGCTTTTGGTACCGTTGGAAAGTTCTTGAAACGTAGATGTCTAAAATGGGCTCGCATTGCTCATTTGGACATTTGAAAGGCAAGTTATGGGCAAAAGAAAGGCCGGGAGTCAAAGTGGCAGTTTGACTCCCGACCACTAAAAGTCGGGAATCGAGGTCTTCCTGAGATCCGATTTGAAAGTGCGACACGGCGTTGAAAAGCTCTCGACGAGGGATACAACTTTGCTTCAGACCGCGTTGCGATCAGACTCTGCAGTCGGGAAATATTGGCGTCCAAAGTTCCGAGACTCCAACCCGGGACAATTTCGGGACTCCCACGCGGGAGTCCCGGGAAAAATAGCCATCTGGATGCCACCTCCGTGGAGAGCTGCAAAGTATACTATAAGGGGGAAGGTGGTGGCTTCCCCCAAGTCCGGGCCGTGGTGAGTCTTGTGTGTCCGTGTTGCCCGTGGCTCATCCTAGCACCAAAGGTGCTCCAAATATGCACTAACCACTTTGTGTGGGTTGTGTGCAGGTCTGTGTGAGTGAATAAGCTTGTCAATTCTTCCTAGTCCCATCCCGGAGTTCCAACACGCCCTTCTACCCCTCCAAGTGTTGTGAGCTAGGGAGCGGCTCTAAGTTCCAACTCCTTCCGCATTGCCGCATACTTGGACCTTCAAGTGGGTCTACAAGGAACTTGGGAGTGCGTCAGTACCCATGGATGCTACCATGTATTCCATGTATTATTCTAGAATAATGTGATATAATACAGTACCACCTTTTGTACCGATGGATGTTAACATGTATTCCATGTATTATTCTAAAATCAAAAGACTTGATCCATTGATTTATTGAAGAAAGGAGAGATATGCACAACCAATATTACCCAATCTGAATGGATGCCACTTGTTGAGCAAATGGAATAGATTTAATATTTTGTCATAATCCCAACTTTTGGATTAAAATAATCAAATCTGGATTGAAGAAGTATATTTGTTCAACAAGCAATAATAGTAGCTCTACCTATTAACATACATGTGCCACTTGACAATTTGTCTATGGTAATGGTTTTTCATTTCATTAACCCATAAAGGTTAATCCACATTCACAGCCAGATGGAAATCGCCTAAAGATTCACCTAATGGAGGATCACTAAGAAGAAGATCACCTTATCGAAACCTACTTAGAAGACCACCACTTGATCCACATATTGGACTTTATGAATGATTGACACTCGATCCAAAGGTGTTCATGCCACCATGGTACCAACTGGTTGTAATTCAATTTAAACCAACTAGTAAACTACCATATCAAAAGCTTCCATATCCAACATACACAAAGGATATTGATCATGATGCTCACACATTAGAGTTTTCAAGAAGGAAAGTAGAACCAATGGTAAGACTATGGAGGCTAATATTGTTAACCTTTTTGGTTTCACTTTACAAAACAACATCTTGGAATGGGGCAAAAATTTTGTACAAGATCACCCCAATTGCATTTTTGAGGAGTTGGAACAAACATTTTGCAAACACTTTCAAATTGTGAAGAATGATGAAGAAGTTCACATGCAACTATGGAATTTCCAACAACAAGTCAATGAGGTAGAAATATACTATGAACGTTTGCTGAAAATTGTTAATTGTTTACAAATGAAAACTATTGTTTTTTTATTACAGTTTTTTGAGCAAGTTTGCAACCATACCTCAAATTGGCAACAACAAGTATAACAAGAGCTACGTTTATCAAGCATAAGGAAGTTACAATGATCTATGAAAAAATGGATTGATTATAACAAATTATAACACTTTGATAACACAACTAGAGTCCAAACCGGTTGCACAACCAATAGTTCACTATACTATGGTAAAGCAACCACTAACTTATTCAGACTATGGAAAAATAATTCATGCCAAGGAAACCTATCAAAAGAGGAAGAGAGAAAAACATATAGTATGTATTGTACTCACAAAAATTACTAAACCAATAACTGAAGTTATTGCACAACTTGTTAAACCAACTAAAGTACCATTGAGGTATCTATGTATTATTTGTTCTAGCTTTGAACACCATGCACCCAATTGACCTACAACAATAGAAGTTCAAAACATGTTTTAAACTAAACCAACAACTACTATCATTGTAATAGCAAAACCCTTTAAACCTAATAATGTACTAGTTAATGTAGTTGTTACAATTGTGACATGTAGCCAAGTATTAAAGCAGTAGGTGCTTAGAGAATGTGAACTAGTGACAGCAAAAGTGGTAATTGATTGGCAAATAAAAAAAAAAAATGTGTGATTCCTTTGTTCATACTATTCAACAAGGCAAACTACTTAGTGAACATGTCACTAATCAAGGCTAATTTGAACATTACACATGAGCAAATGTTTATTGTAAAAATTTCAAATTTGTCAAATTTAAGGGCATTTGGATCTGAATTTTTTGTTTTGATTCCAAAGGATAAGATAATTGGGAGAATAGCTTCTCATGTAGAAAAATGTGTTTCTCTTGGCTATAAAGATAGGTCAAAAGTTTTTATTTATGTTATAATCCAACATGGAACATTCACATAATTGGGGGTGTTTATTGCAATGAATCAAGTTTCATTATAGTGACCAAGTTCAATGCAAAAGATTCAATGATGCAAGCTCCTTTACCATTCACAATTGATGTCTATGATTTTTCATCAAAACAAAAGAAAATTTGATGGAATAGTATAATGAACCAATGGAACCTAACATGCAAACTCCAATTCAAGAACATGTAATACTAGAACTAGTTGCACCTTTGATGATGCACGAAGAATTGATTGGTGAATAATAATCAACACCACGACTTAGACATTCCACCAAACAAAAACAACCATTTATCAAACTTTCAAATTTTGTCACTTTTTAAGCTTGGTGATGAACCTCAATCTTTCATCAAACTTGTTCAATGTGAAACATGATGTAAGACTATGGAGATGGAAATGAACTTGATAGCAAAAAAACCCTTCCTCATTATATACCACAATTACATTGGGAACAACCATTGCCCTATTGATTGTTTCACACATTGGGAGGTTTTGAAACTTGGTTGTACTCACATGCCAAGCTTTAATGACCTTGGATACTTTTATTAGCTAACTTCAAGAATATGTTGGGGATTAGTTGGTATCAAAATGGCATTTGACATAGCCACCATCCATAATGCCCCCCCCTTTTCACATAATGTGATTACCAAATGGAAGATTTTTATTGGTTGAATATTGGGAATAAAGAAAGTTTCAACTGAAAATGATGGTGCTTGATAGATCGATGTTGTTGCCTAAATCAAAATACTTGGTGCCTTCAATCCATAAATGGAATTGCAATCCTTTTTTTATGTCATTAGTTTAATACTGCAACTTGACACCCCCATAGGGTTGGAAACTATATCCACTGACAAAAATGATTATGGTAGATGGACCTAATGTTTAGCTTTCCAATATTGAAGATTTAATCTTTTGTTGCAATCACTTTGTGATTCATGTGTTTGAACATTCACTTCTATTACCAATGCAACCATTGAAAACATCTCGATTGGCCTTGAAACCTTAACATGGTTTCCACTAGTTGTTTAGGAAATGCCATTTAAAAAAAAATCCAACATCACTTCATCTAAGGCCAATGGGCTTGAAAATATGGCTCTATAAAAGTATCATGGGTCAACATCCAAGTTAAAAAACAATGTATTTTTTCATTCCTTAGCTTGCCCCAAAACATGCACACTCAATTTCACCTATGTTACCAAACTCATCAACATGTTTGTCATTATAACCTCTAGGTATGTAAATATCAGTTCCATGGTGTTGGGTTGATTTGGAGGTGGCTTAGTGATTAGCCTTTGATTGGTCACATGTTTGCATTTCTAGCCTTTTCCAAAATTGTAATTTTTTCTAACATTGGCAATTTGTGATTGACCTTGCCATAGTTCTAGATGTAAGGTGAAATGTTGATCCACATGTGCCCATACATTTTATAGCAGGAACATGGTTGGTAAAACTTAGGGTTGGAAATGGTGAATTGAAGTGGATTAGGACAATCCTTTTTTTACTAGGCCCATCACATCTCCAACATTTTGTCCATTCCTTATTGTTCAAGGGAATATGATGAAGATGCACCACTTTGTTCCAGTTTGGTCACCTTGATATTTTATGGTGTGACTTTATTTGGTTGGCCATGGGGCTATTGAATTGATGATGTTGAAACCTTTGTGATTTGTCCTTACTGAACTCAAGAATCATAGCACATTCTTTCACCATGTTCAATTTGATACATTTCAATAATTCAAACACAATCACTAATGTATGTTGTGCGAGTTAAAATAACATAACATCTTGCACTCATCACCTAAGCTCCTTGTCCAAATCCCATATTAGAATTGAACATGTGTTTTTGTGACCCCATGTGTCATAGTGATTAACCTTTTCATACATGCATGTGTCTCTTGTAAAATTTCATGTGACTTATGTTGGATTAACCTTTTCATACATGCATGTGTCTCTTGTAAAATTTCACATGACTTATGTTGGAATTCTTACAAACTTTGTAGCTTTTTCCATTTGAATCGTTAAATAATTTATTCACAACTTTTGGACAAATTTCACAACAAGGTTGAATGTTGGCAAAGGACCCCATTTGCTAGTGGAAGGGTTAGCGATAGGGTTAGCGATAGGGTTAGCAATAACCAAGTTGGTGCCATGGGTTTGTTTGTTTGTTCATTCTTTTTTCCCCCTAAGTTGACACCTTGTTTGGGGTATTCACACTAGATTGGGGTGATTTTAAGGATGACCAAAAAATAGGCATTAAAAAAAATAAATTAAAATTTTATTTTAAAAAAGAAAAAAAGAAAAAAAGAAAAAAAAGACTGGGTAAAGACTCCAATGCAAATATGGCATGATTTTAAGAATAACTATATTGCCTTGGGTCTGTAGTCCTGACCATGCTGGTATTGTGTCAGATGATATAAGCTTGTTAGGGTCCTTATTATACCAGTGTTGATACCAAGCCCAAACTTATATATATATATATATACACTAGAGTCCAGACCAGCTCTCATCTTAACCTAAAGACTCTTAAGGTGTTGGTTTTTGTCCAGTTATGGTAGGCCCATATGTGAGTGAGCCTTCTACAAAGGAATAATCAAAGGGCTCACCTCTCAACCTCCATCTTTATGGTAGTGAAGACAAGGTGGAGTGGATAATGGGATTGCCATGGTTTAGAGTTTTACCTTCAAAAGTAAATAGTGTATTTCCCAACTTGAATTTTCATTAAGGAGGAGGAAGAATACAGCACTTTTGGGGGCCCCTTGACACACACACACACACACTCTTACCCTTTTTCGTTAACATGAACATCTTTAACTGTGTAAGTGTTAATATTGGGGAGGCCAAATAATGATCAATATTGTTCATAGTTGTTTCAAGACTTTCATGTCCAACAACTAATGTATGAATAGAATATTATTATTATTATTATTGTTGTTATTATTATAATATTTAATTGTGGAGGTCTTGATGCAAGAGACGAAAATATAAGACATTTGATGAAAGTGGGTCTATGGAACCAAAAGACATGATAATTTGTTAAAATGCGCTTTGTCCACCCTCCGAGTCCCTTTTTGTACAAGTGGCAAACCTCCACACAATCATGGATTTCAATAGATCGTTGGAATATCTTGACATCAATGTTCAAAATGTCATTTGTATATTCAACCAAAAGAAAAAAGGTTGGTGTTAATTGTTGATCATGTATTTTAATATGAAGCACATGAACAAGTTAATTGTTGTTAGGTCCCCGAACTATATATTGAAGCCGACTCCTAAATGAGAGACAATACTATATAACCTAAAATGTATTTGAAAAGCCCGTTTAGTTTTCATTGGTGGCATTATTTGTTGCTACTTTGGGTGGGCTCCATTGGACTGGGGTTTGGTTCTCCCCTTGTGTTTCCTCCCTTTGCCTTTCTTCTTGTACTTACTTGCTCTTTCTTCCTGCACTGGATGTTGTCCATTTGTTCCCAAAAAAAAAACACATAAACAAGGGGTGTGCCACACTATGGCCTTGCCTTGCCTTGCTATTTACAATAACTTTTTAAAAAAATTAATGCAAAAAAGAAGAATTATGAAAATTCAAATATTTCACCATGCAAAAATATAATCTTCAAAAAATTCTCTAAACGTTACCAAAAGCTTTCAAAGATATTTACAACTCTATAAACTAATCTCAAGTTTCGACAAAAGCCAAAATATCATCTTTAAAAAATCCTCATATAAAAATAGACCTATTACCTAGGGTCAAAATCCCCGAAGCTACCACACTCTTATAATGAATTTAAACACAATATCCTTTGCCTTAGTAAGCAACGCCAAATATTGTAAACACAATATCCTTGCCTTAGTATGCAATGCCAAATATTATAAACACAATATCCTTCCCTTAGTAGGCATTGCCAATATTATAAACACAATATCCTTGCCTTAGTAGGCATTGCCAATATTATAAACACAATATCCTTGCCTTTGTAGGCAATGCCAATAAAGACATTTTAGTCATGAGAGTTTTGGCCAATATCCATTCTTTGTTTTTGAATCATATTGGAACTAGAACTTCAAAAAACAAGTAGCATCAACAAGTAAATTAACAAAATTAACAAAATCAACAAATTATGTCACTACTTAAAAGCTTAAAAGCAATCTTTGTATTTTAAGGAAACCAAGATGGGAAGGATCTTCAATTATGCAAGGGGTATGGCCCTTGTTCCCAACTATTTGTTCATTCACAAAGTATCACCTTGATGGTTTTCTTAAACAATAGATGAAAAAACATTCATCCCAAAATGCACTTGAAATTCTCCACTTGGTTCTTTAATGGATAACAAGTATGCCTTTACATTCTATGGAACAATCTTTTGAATTCTTTTTGGGTTGTAAATTCAACTAATTTTGCTAAATTTTGGGGAAAAAAAATCCAAGTTTTTCACAATCACATTTCTTTCAATAACTTAAATTTATAAAAAATTAAAAAAATCTTATTAAAAAAAAAAAAAGCCCCCTTGCGATGGAAGCTTTGGATTGTAATTTTAATAACCTATTTACAAAACTTTGAAATTAGGCACAACACTTGATGATGCATGCCATTGAAGTATGTAAACAATTCGATAGATATGAGTGAAATATAAGCACATTTTCCACTTGTCAAATGGAGATCATTGGAGGTGTCATTCTATCTAACCACAAATACTTGGTCAATTACTAACCTTTCATGATGGACAATCAGCATATCATGACTCCCTTTCATCGTTTAACATGTCAATGAAATATATACCACATACATCAAACTAGTCATTAGTTTGGATCATGGATATGGAATCGATATGGCATGTTATGGCATGACATCTTTTTAACGCATGCATGTGGTCATTACTTAAATTTCAAGAATTTTTTTTGCAAAATGTTTTTGTAACAAGTGTAATTGTGAATCACTTTACATGAGGTCAGTTTCATCATTAAATAATCCTCAAAATACTGAAATGAAATTTTGTGAAAATATGAAATTCACATCTTGAAAATCATCATAATTATTACATGCTACACTCTAAATAATTTCACTACTCATATCACAATAATATAATAGATGATAATATATATATATTTCAAAATAAAAAAGAATTCATTTCTTGAAAAAATATTTATTCGTTTTGTCAATGTGGAAATTGACCTTAGGCTATCGTAGTTTTTGTCAAACCTTATGTACACCTAATGGAATATTTTCTCATTATGTGGCGGAATGACATTGTGCCAAACATTAAATGTTTGCCTACTAGGTGTATTTAAGTTAACAACATGGCATATGGCTTGTTAAAATCTAGATTTTGTAGATTACATACAACTTTGGGTTTTCACTTGTATGTCACTACATGACTACCAAGTCCATTTGAATGCATCATGATGACAATTTCATACAAACCCAATGCCAACCATAAAAGGTGCATCTAATTAATATGGGTATTGTCATAAATCCTTTGATTTTGTGCTCACAAACCAAATCCTTCACCAACTCACCACCCCTCAACTTGTAACAAATAATGTCAATAAATAATTGTTAGCATGCTCATTTCAAATCCACTTATATATCCAAACTTTGATAGGCATTTTATCTTTCATATCTTGCTCAAATGAAATAATGACGACTTTTGTTACATCCAAGAGATGTGCAAATCTATGCATGAGAGTTAAACATCACTTTGTAAATTTCATATCATTAACAAAGAAAACCCTTTTCAAAAATTTCAGTTTTGTTTCATAATTTATTTCATTGGTGTTATTCCTTATTGTTAAAGGAATAGTTGATTATTCCTTATTATTCAATTTCTTGTTATTCCAAATCAACTTTCCACCTTCTTAAAAAATCATTTGTGTTTTCAAGTTGACATAATTAGTCATGTTCTATGTGACATTTTGATGATATGCGATCATGGAATGCACCTTAATCTGTAACAACATGAGTAATAACAAAGATGCAAGTAGGAATCAACCCCAAACATGTGTGATTAGATAAAAACACATAATTACTTGATGATACCCTATGATATGGTCATAAATTGTCCTAATTAAGAATGCTAAGTTTTGGTGTAATGTCACCAATAAAAATCCTAATGAAGATAGCAAATTACCATTTTAAATTTTAGATTTTATAATCATGTAAACAAGGCACAATGACTACTACAAATCAACTTCACCCAAAGAACTATGATGCATGACTATATGATACAAAATAATATGAATCTCAAAATGTCATAATATCTATCTACACAATTGAAAGGTAGAAGAAAACTTGTTGGTGCAACTATAGGATTTGCAAAGGTAATCCAAAGGGGAGGGAGCAAGTGTGGGAGCAAACTTGTTGTAAAACACTTTAGAGTGAACTCCACCAACAAGCAATAACTACCATGCATGCTAACACTAACCAACACCATATTATTTGCTAAGTTCAAATCTACTTCATACTTAGGGCTGCTTGGAGACATTTAAACTACCCTAATATCCTCGCCATTTCAACACATGTCCATCGAATAATTAATTAATTTTTTGAAATTTTGATTTCAACACATGGAATATTTTAAAATATTCACTACTTTCCCTTCACAATATATATTTTTAATTTGGAAGAAATCATTTTTGAAAATTTCAACATTTCTGAAATTAATATAATTAGTGTTGAATTGGCAAAGGTACTAGAGTATTAGTCACATATGGCTCTTTTAAATGTAATACCAAAATGTAGTGCAATTGGTGTAGATGCTCTACGACTTGTACGTATCAGGTACAAATGTTTTTTTTTCCTGACAAATTTTGTCATTTTGGAGACTTTTGATTTTCTAGTGTAAATTTGAATTTATTTTATTTTATTTTATTTTTGGGAAAAACTCACCAAATATTCAATATCGCAAAAAAATAGTTTTATTTGGCACATTGACCAATGAAAATAAATAGTTGATCATGAATTACAATTTTTAAAATTTTTTTTAGAAGATTTGATTTTTAGTATTGCAAGTATATATGTCATTTGAGTTCTTCAAATTTGCTTATTCACACAAAAATGTGATTCAATTTCACCTTCATCGCTTTCGCCTTTATACACTTATTTTGAATATTTAAAATTTCTATAGAATTATTGTTAATTTCTTTTAAATGTATGTATTGAAGCACGTTTCACCTCAGACCCACTAGACTTGTGGAGAAGAGACAATGAGTTCCATAGCTCGACAACCTTTGCATCATCATCATCATCATCATCCTTCTTCTTTTAAGTCACAAAGGTATGCATTATAAACACATTAAAAAGTTCAATAAATGACAATTTAAAAAATTGCAAATACTTTCAAATTTGAAAGTATTTGTTGAGATAAAAAAAGAAAATTAGCTTATTTCTGCAACAATCCTTGCCAAAAAAAAAAGGATATGGCACAAAATGCTATCATACACCGTAAGGGGTGTGTATTCATTTTGGCATACAAAAGAAAAGATAAGGTCAGAAACTTGATTTTTAAAAAAAATTGGGTGATATTGAAATTTGAAAAAGAAATAAGCTCTTAAAAGTTGAAATGACAAAAAATCAAACATTTTTTTTTCTTGTTTTTCCAAAATTAAAATGTAGTTTTTGTATTTTTCCTTTTCCAAAATTTTCATGTCAGAAAAATGGTGAATTTTTTATATGAAAAAAACACATTTAACACTATATGAAAAACAGGTTTTACAGGAAAAACCCGGAATTTTTTCACAATTTTTTCTTGAAATATTTGCAAGAGAAATAGCACCAATTTTGGCACAGAAATTATTCACTTGAAGGAGGTTGTTAAATATTGGTGGTGGAAATGCCCAAGTACCATATGTGTAATTTTATAATAATTTTTTTTCGATCGGTTTCACCAAACAAGTGTACTCACTTTCACAAACAAAAAAAAAAAAAAAAAAAAACTCAATCCTTCTTACCTAACCAAAAAATGCTCCATGTGTTGAAAAATTTCAACACATTAATACCATAACTACTTGCACTAGAAAATTTTCAATCCCATGTAGCTAACAAATTGCTACTACTTTGACCAAAACCTTGCCATCCCCATTACAGTAGGAAAACAATACCTAAACCCTAATACCCTATTTTGACAAGAAAATTCTCCATCTGTTTCACTGAACAAAACCCTACTTATGTCTTTAACAACAATTTACCAAAACAAACAAAATATGTATTGGGTTGACAAGAATTTTTACTCTTCACTTTTCAGTATGCAGACAACAACAAAAACATCTTCTCTCAAAGTAAAGCTTTCTCAATGGTATCCAGGAACAAAAGGGGTCTGATCAGACAACTTCAGGTCAAAAGGGTTGTGTTTTTCTTGGTTGGCATTGGCAGGGAGAGATTACAAATCCCAAGAAAAAACAAATCTCCAAAAGACTTGGACAATGAATTTTCAATGCCCCAATAACAACCACCCAAACAAGAAAAGAAAAGAAAAGAAGAGAAGAGAAGAGAGAAGAAAAGGAGCTTTTTGAGCTTTTCCTAAAGTACTTCAACCACTAATACAAAACTTGAGTCTGATCAAACAGTTCTAGTGCAATGTGCGAAGAAGGCATCAAAACACAAAACAAATAGAAAAACCTGAAAGCCTGAATCCTAAACCCTAAATTCAATGACAAAAAGAATTCACAAACTCCCAGACAAAAGCAAAACACACATGTCTGAAAGCAGGTTTTCCCAATCTGAAAGACAATACAAAAACAGAGTCTGGTCCAACAAATTCTGGTGCAACACAGGCCCCCACAAAAAGAAGGTAACAAACAACACATAACTGACCATGAACTCAGAGAGCCTAAATTTTTCATTACTATTTTGAAGTAGTAGTAGTCGAAATATAATTTATATGTGCTTAGAGATTGATGAGATGCTTTAAGATGGTTGTTGTTCAGGCATTGATAAACACAGAGAGAGAGAGAGAGAGAGAGAGAGAGAGAGAGACACACACACACACACACACACACACAGAGGAAGCAGTGAAGATGGAGGGAGGAAGGAATCATTGGTGCAGAGAAGTATGACTCCCATTTCCCGCATGGCCAAAATTTGGTGACATCAAGTTATGGGAGGTTTGAAGTTTGATGGGGAGCAAGCCAGGATCAGCAGGGAAGAGGAGGATATTAGAGGATTTCTTGCTAATGAAAACAGGGCAATCATAATGACAAACCTTCATACCCAACACGGAAGGGCTCCCAGAACACTGAGGACAGCATTGCACAAACATGGAAATAACAAAAAAAGTGGAATTTAATTCTCTGCGGTAGGAGAACTCAATCAACACAAGACAATACTTTCTTGTTGCAGAAGTTCTCAGCTGTTTTTGGTGAATTATAAGCCCCCTTCACATCCACTTTCACATCCATGAGTCCACAAAAAACTTCTTATCCAGTAGAGGAAAAGCATCAGCCCTCAAGTTGCTACTTTTACTGAATTGCAACATCCTGTTGTATAATGCAGTAGTCCTTGTCCTACAAGATCACAAAGCAGCTTCTGAGATAGTGGGCGGTGTCTGGCCAACTAGCACCTATCTTCCAGTACACTGCACTTTATATACACACCTTCTGTGTAGAATAGGGCCTTGGGTATTTGAAGGACACACACCATCAAGAGGGCCTTCCATTTGGCTCTTTTAGACTCATGGAATGTCTGGTCAGATTATGTTTCCCCAAAATGGTGGCAGAAAATAAGACTAAATGGAAAATTTCCTGGTCAGTAGGAAAAAACTTGATGAGAAAACAAGGGTAACACAACGTGAGTGTAAACCAAATCTAGGCAAAAGGGTCTGCATTGGCACACAATTTCAACTCTGGCTACGGAGACCAATCTCCATGATCCACATCACCCTCCTCTTCATTGTCTCCTCCCTCATTATCTTGCTCAGCAGTGTCTTCATCACTGCTGGAGTCCTCAGGATCCTCATGACCCAAAAGCAAGTTTGCCACAGCAATGTTCCCAAGCAGAGCATTTAAAAGTAAGCGGTTCCTACGTAGGACTCGGCTAACTCTGAGGTGCCTGATACGCTCTGCAAATAAATGCCAGCCACTTCCTGCAGATTCCACTTCGGATGACAAGCATGTGCCCACAATTTCTGAAACAGTCTCTGGAGCCTTTTTCCCTTGAAACTCAAGAACATGGTGATTTTGTTCACCATGAATGTGCAGTTTAAAGTTTGAAAGTGGCCGGCCAAGTGCACTCACATAGCATATACTGCAATCGAAAACCCAACACCCACAGTAATCAATCAATTTCACAATCCAAACAGAAACCTGCAATGAAACTCACAGACCACCTTGCTGTGCTAACCTTGCTAGATTGATGCAACTATCGAAGCAGGAGTGACAGGCAAATTTATCTCTAGTTTGTTGGGACTCAAGGAATCTCTTCAACAGTGTAGTAGAATAAAACCCAGGCAAATAGCTACCATGATAAACACAAACCCAAGACTTAATTTGGCAGGGAAAAATCCAAGATTAGAGCGGTCATTACCAAATGTAGTAGAGCTGATCTATTGCCTGAGTCTGTACCCGACCCAAAAGCTCCACCTGAAGAACTCCTCCAATGCATAGCACAGGGCGTGGTAACTTGAAGACTTGGATTGAGTCCACCTGTTCATTTCCCAGATCACTCATAATTCCATAACATCTCTGAACAGGATACTAGACACAGATGTACACACAACCACATTTTTGTCACCTTTGGCAGCAGTTCAGATCCTCCACATCACAATCATGAAAAAGCATGACCACTCCAAAAGTTGAACATAACTTTCATGTGTATTGGGAAATCTCTGTACTTGCAATAAAGGAAACCAGGACCAGGAGAAAAACTCCCAGATAAGGACTGGAAATTACTGCTATCAAGAAACCCCTTCACAGTTACCTTGTAACTTTCTCCTCAGGCAAAGATGAGAAAAGGCAGTATTGCAAACTGCATATGAACTACTTCCGGATATACCTGCTCCATGGAGAACTTTGGTGACTCATACATCCACAAATACTCCTCTGCAGGGATGCACTGAGATGCTTTGTTAACTAAACTCCTACTCTTTAAAGGCATGATTGAGTAGCCCAGTCGAATCCGCACATATTGGGCTGAGTAAATTGGTTGATCAGTCTGGAAAAAAGCTGTCATATTCAGCAGACACAAAAAGCAGATTCACCCACTCAGACTTTGAGCACATCAAACATACCCATTTTTGTAACAAGAACAAAAGATAAAGGATAAATATATGCTGGATGAACTACTACACATTTCTAACCAGTCTTCTACTAAACACTGCCAGTGAGTGCAGGGGGTTGGCAACATGGCTTGCAACTGAATCAAAAGCTAAAAGAGGTTGAACTTGAGCTCATTGCAACCCTTGAACACATCTTTCCAAGTTGCCCAATCAGAATGATGCACAAAACCCTCTATTACCATGAGTTCTGGAGCAAGGTACTTCATCTTCTTGTAGACAAAAAGCATCAGTGCATCCATTTCACTTTCACTGGTCCCACAGAGATGTCATGAGGACTACAATTCCTGTGACAAGGGTTACCAGGAATTGTGACAGTGATTTGATCCCCTACACTATGCAATTCTTTGTTCTTTTTAAGAACCCAACTGGTAGTGCACACCTTTGATCTAAGAGACTCACCCCTAGTTTAGCACAACATCCTACTGGTCACAGTATGGGTTGATGACAAATTCATAACCAACATACCTTGAAATGGCTGGATATGAACCTCATGGACAACACAGAGGGTGGACGTCAGATTGTAGGTCAGAGTCTCTGGAACATTAATATCCCGCTCACCAGTACTTGACCAATAGGATGGCGTCTGTTCATCAGAATAGCGAGGCCTGGGATACAAGGTCTGGAATATGCTCTCTTGTGGATAATTGTCTGTACTTGAAGCACCAACTGCTTCCTTAATGCAACTTGCTTCAAGCAATGGCTCACACTTCAGCTCACAAAAGAGGTTGCGATAAATACGATCCTCCCTCAGCAAAATCTGTCGGAATGAGGACCCACTTGAACCTGCTGCTTCATTGTTTTGCATTGCATCTGTCTCCATTAACTCATCAAACCTCATCACCTCTGGAAACTCCTTAATACACAAGCCCTTCCACAACTGTCCTTCGAGCACTGACACCCAAACAACCACATAGAAGCAACTGTTCAGAAATGAACCTAAAGTTTGTGAATTTCAATGGTGAATTGTTCAACGATGAAGAGTTTACTAACCTTGAACTAGTTCAGGAAAACAGATGAGAAGCAAAGTGAAGACAGGGAAGGGGAAAGACACTGACCAAAACGACGCCATGAGCAGCACACTGCAGCAGCAGATGCAATGTCCTTAGCAGTATCCAGATACTGCAGTACGTGAATAGCTGTGTCATCATCCAATCGCCTCATAATATCCCCTCTTCCTTCCACTATGAATTTACCACCTTCTTCCATCTCTACCTGGTGTCAGCTGAAAGGAAAACAGAACAGCAATGGCCAATAAGACCAACCATTTGAAAGATGGCTTCTAGGCCGGCATATGGCAAACAGAAAAAGACAGAGCACAACATATTCACTGGAAGAAGAAACCTGGGACAAGAAACTGCACTAAAATTGGTAGCTCATTGTGAGAAGGAAGAGAAATTCAATCCAATCTGCATACATGGTATCAACATAACCTTCCATCATTTAAGCATGTACTGGCACCATATGAACAAAACCCACATGGCACCATCTGAAGAGACACCCACTTAAAGCCTAGATGTTTTTTCTACAATTAAGCATGAAATAATATACAAGAAAGCCAAGAAAGATCTATAAACCTTGCTCTGTTCAAAACAAAGAAAAAACACTAGAAAATGAAGTGCTCCAAGCCAATCGGAACATCCACAACAATGAACTACATACCCTTGCCATGCACCCCTGATCCCTTTGCAAACAAATTCATGAACATAAAGCTGCAAAAAGCCATGGCATACACCCCAAACAACAAAACAGAATTGGTTACATACCCCAAAAACCCTGAAAATACACAGCTCCATGATCCATAACAAACATGAGCAGACAAGAGACAACATCCAGGGGTTTCAAATTTCTAAGGGGCAACAAAGACTTGCGTGCAATCTGCAATCCCCTGTATATTTAGCCTACATCACAAAACAAGCCATAACAAGACAAATGACCGAGAAAGATTCACAGAACATCCATTCTCAATTCCACACATAAAGCCATACATGTGACATTTATGAACTGCAATCAACAGATTCATTACCATTACCTCATAAAAGAAATCAAACTCCTTACGCCATAAGACATTAAAATTTCGTAGAACAACAATAATAATAATAACAACAGACACAAACCAACGCTCTTCAATCCCTAATATCAGGGAGAGAAAAAGAAACACGGCAGACAAGAACTTTCAGGCTTTTTGAATATGCAGATCTTCTTTATCTCCTCAAAACCTTACAAAAGAATAGATATTCCAATAATAATAATAATAATAATAATAAAATAATCCAAGGAAGCCCTATACAGAGACGGCCAAAAAAAAACACAGAGCAAAGCAGAGCCACAGAACAGAGACACAAAGAGAAGAAGAAGAAGAAGAAGAAGAAGACGCCTTCCAAAGCAGAAACTTACGATAAGAGGCTAAGATAGAACTCACATGCTCCACATCTGCGAACCGTAATCTTCAGAGATGTGTAGAGCCCCCAGATGTTGCTCCACACTTGCACCTGGTCCTCCTGCTCCTACTCTTACTGGGAATTGCAACCCCATCTAAAAAAAGAGAAAAAAGAAGGCCCCCCCCCAAAAAAAAATTCAAAATCAAAATTAAAATCCAAAGAAAACTGGATGATCAAAACAACATAACAAGCAACAACATCCAAAGACGAAGAGGTAGGCCAAAAAAAAAAAAAACAAACGGAGAAAGAAAAACACACATACGATCTCTCTCTCCTCTCTCTCTCGCGCGCGCGGGCGCTCGTCTCTCTCTCTCCGCAGCGAAACACCAACGACAACAGACGTAGAGCGCAAAACCAGATTCCTTCGGGCTGCGTTCACACGTGCGATCTAATTTTAGTACATCTGCCCGCCGGTGTCCTATCCGTGAAAGATCAAGATCTCACCGTCCAAGTTCTCAATGATTGATTTTTCACAATAGGTAGTAGGTACCTACTAAGGTACTTGAGAAAGGTACCTACCTGATAGGTAGGTAGGTAGGTAGGTACTTGAAAAGCTATTGCAATTTAATTTTTAATTTAATAAAATTTTAGTTTCCTTTTTTTGGGCAATTTTCTGCAAATTAAAAAAAACACAATTTCGGAGCTCTTCAGTCTTCTTCTACTTCTTCGAGCTTCCTTCCTCTTCCGCGACTATTTCGCGAATTTTCCGCCCAAAAAAAAATCTGCCGAAAATTGGTGTGTGGCGCTGTTGCCGATCTTGTGCCCGATTTGCAGTTTTACATGCAAATGAATTTGCTAGTTTTTGAAAAGGGACGAAGAAAATTTGCCAGCATTTAGGTGTGTACCTATCTGTACTCACAACAGTCTCTCTCCAAATGCCAGATTTGTGCCTGTTGATCTTCTACAACCCTAACCTTAATAAGGTTCTAGGGTTTTGTGTAAATCTGATTGCTTATTTTCGGAACATGAATCTTCAGTGGGGCATGAATTGATGATTTCTTGCAGCTGCTGTTGTTGAGGTTCTTTGAGGAAGAAGGTACCTGCAAACTCTGCAGACGCCATAGCACTCACTGACAAGCACTAAAAGAGTTTGATCCTGGAACTACCCCTTTTGTTATGTCTCTAGATGTGTTGAATGTACTTGTGCTGATAGTTGGGGTGTTTCTTAACTAACTGGAGTTTGCACTAGGTTGGCCCTCAGATGTGTTTTATATATATCTGCCAAAGCCACTTTCAGTAATGCGTTTTCTTACAATGCTGTGGTATGACCACATTCCTTCTTGTCATGTTTTGTTTTCCTTTGGCCAGAACTGACACAATGTCTAGCTTCAGTGTGCTACTGTGAGGTTTTCACTGCAATCTCATAGATACACATATCATTGTGAATTTTCAGAAACACGGGCACTCCATCACAATTCACAGATTCAGACAACTCTGAAAATATGCAGAGCACATCAAGTAGAAAAAAGAGTGCAACAAGCAAGCAAAATTCATCTAATATTGTATTATACCAGTTTTCGTTATACAAACATTGTGCTTAACCATAGATACTCAAAAATCCAAAAAAGGAGAGAAAATAAGAGCTGAGATTTGGCTATGGAAACAATCATGGATTGCTTGCAAGGGACTTGCCTTTTGCCTTTTGACCTTCAATTGACAATCTGAGAGCTTCTTTGCGACGGGCACTAGCTAATATCTTTTGATCATATGCACTCAATCCCTTATCCTCCTCTACCTTCTTCTCCACTGGTGGTGGTGGCTTGCGTTTCCCAGCTTGAGCTTCTGGCTGCCCAAGTAACCCCCAAGTTGTGCCAGAAGCTGTCACAGCAACAAACCATCTGCAGACACAAACTATCCCATAATCTTTTTTGCATTTCTTCTTGAGTTGGTTGATTGTCTAAAGGAAAAAAGATGAACGCAAGAGAGATGTAAAAGACCAACTGCATTTCAGGCACTCTATGATTTTGAAGGAAGAAGCATGAGAACAAAAGCATGAGAGAAATTGGGACAGAAAACCTACCTCCGAGAGACATCAAGAGTTGTTGTTGTCGGGGATTGATCGTTGTCAAGCTGGCATACGAGCTTAGGATAAGGCCTGGCTGCAAGGGAGGGTCCACATCCGACTGGTTCTCTGCTACGGGATTCACATTGCAGTGATTGGAAAACAGTGGGGCAAAAGAATGCAGAAGATGGCACCCCTACTTTCATTGCAAGTGCCATGGCCTGCAGCTTCCCTGCTGCCTTCTCTCTGCAATCAGGAACAATGACATCAACATGGCACAATGTTAATGCATTAACCTCAAACTTTACCTTCGATGACAATCTGTGGGTGGGTTTGGATTTCAACAAGATCATGTTGCCAGGTGCTAACTACACAGACAAAATTCAGGAGTGAATGAAATCTCTAACCCTCAGTTTTAGATCATAAAGTTGACTAGATCTGCAAATTCTACAATGCCAATTAGGTCATGAATTTGACTATATGCAAATCCTTTAATGCCAATTAGGTCATGAACAGGACTAGATGCAAATCCAGTAATGCCAATTAGGTCATGAGGTAACATCAAAATTCAAATGATTTGTAACAGCAAATTTGGGAAGAAAGATATAATCATTATAGGCTTTAACAAAATGGATACAGGAAAAACTGCAGCTCTAAAACTCAAGATGGAGATCAATTTTGGTCAGGAGAAAACAAAAAATTTAGAATAGAATCAAAGGTATGATGATGACCAAGGAAGCTGGGAAAAAAAAGCTCAAATTGGATTGGAAAGAGAGAAGAGATGGAAACTAAAGGTGAATTTTGCAACAAAATTCTTTCCAACCAAGAGTACCTAGTGTTCCAGAACAATGCAGTGCCCCCCTTGAATCAAAACACATACAAATCTCCCCAAATTTTGCATGAACATCACAACCCAATACTTGAAATTATACAGAGAGGCACAGAGAGAGAGCTTCAAACAGAAAAATGTGTGTAAGCTTCAAGAGAAAACCCTTTTTCTCTTTTCTCTCTTCTGATTGAAACATAAATATTACCCAACAAAAAAAAGGGGATTTTCAGGATTCCTGGAGAACTGACACCAATTTCCAAACTCAGAAAACGGCCCCCTACCAAAAAAAAAAAAACTAAAAACAAAAACAAACCTCAGTCATTCACCCACAAGAATCTGAACCTCCTCTCTCCCTCCTCAAACTTCTTCAAAAGCAACTCACATTCCAGAAGATGTGGCCACAATCTCAGTTAACAGAAAAACAAAAGAGCAAGCTCCAAATCAACTTTCCCACCTCCTCCTCCTTTTGTAATTCTCTTTTTTACTTGCAAGGTGCCCACCTTTAGAAGCTGGTCTGAAGATCTGGAAAACTGCAAGCTTTGGTTCAGTGAGTGAAGAATTGTTTGAGTTTTCAAGTTTGAAGTCAATATACACTCACTCAAAAAAACACAACACTCTCTCTCTCTCTCTCTCTCTCTATTTTCTCTCTTCCATTAGTGAGAGACAATTATGGATAGAGGAATGGCAGGAAAAAAGGGGATCAAAAGTAGCAAAGTGCCCAATAAGACCTTGTGAAGCATATGCTCTCTTCTCTTTCTTTCCTTCTTCTCTTCAACAAAGAGAGCTTATCCCCCCCCCCACTGTAGGGGACCCTTGTTGGGCGGGTAAATCTACCGCCCCTGATATACCCGTGGGTATATAACCGGGTAAATATTTGCCCTACCTAGCTAGTAACTGCTGTTTTACTACCCTTTTTTTAGTATCCTACCCGGTTGGTAAATTATTTCAGATTTATCCATTCTTTAATTTATCTCACTAGTATATAGTTGAGAATTACCTTTCCTCAGGGAGGGTAATTTTTATGGAGAGGGTAAAAAATTCACAGTTTATGCCAAAATTCATTATATAGCGCATATATATATATAAAATTTAAAAAGTATATATATGTATATTTATTATTTATTATTTCATTTTATTATTTCATATTTTGAAATGTATGTGGTTATTTAATGCACATGTTCAAATTTTGGTGACTAACTATTGCAATATCTACATATATAGCATTTTTATTTCTATTTATTACATTAATTACCTTGCGGAAAAAAACTCTTATCATATGCTCTTGGAGCTACTTTGAATGTTTACCTATTGTTTTCCATTATAATAACTATTTTTTAAAAATATATTTTTAACATCATTGATTTTTGTTTTGTTTTATTTAATTTTTGTTAACTTTTTCATAGGATGTTTGAAATTTCATGTGTTCATCATGTCTACAATGTCAAATTATTGCATACTTGTCTTTTTTTTTTTCTCATTTTGGAAATGTGGCATATTTGTGTAAATACATTTTGTGTCTTAATATTTACCCACTTATATGTGCATGATATGTATAGGATAAATGATGAAATATTTATCCCTATTATTATTACCTTGCAAATAAGGTAAATGTTTATCATTTTTCTTTATTTACACAAATTACCCAAATTGATAATTTTACAAGGACTTTATACCCTTATTGCCTTTGGAAATTTTTTAACCCTATATACCATATACCCAGCTGATGGGTATTTTTTGAAATTTTATATTTGCTCTTTATTTGGCGGATATAATAAAATGGATAGTTTTCATTTGGTCCCACAATTGTGAACCTTTTCACAATGCTACCAAAAATGTTCAATGGTTTGTGGTGTAGCCGACGTGGTGATCACCCATAATCTGATTTAGCCAATTTTGGCTATTCAAAATATGAAAGGAGAAATTTAATCATCCTTTTTTTGGGTGGCTACCTACAGGTATGGAAAATTGATTTTTTAAAATATTTTATTTTGTTGAATTAATTTTTTTTTGACGATTCATTTTCAAGAAATCGTTGAATTTGCCCCCCCCCCCCCCCCAAATTTTCAACTTTTGCAGCAATGGGAAATTGGTAACTTGCATATTTTTATTGCCCCAAGCTAATGGATGTGCATGTAGATTTTGGGTGCACCCATCCAATTGATGGGTTGTTTTGAAGTCTACCCATCTACTTGTTGGGTTTCTTTTCAAAATATGAATGTTGAGTAACTAATTTAATTATGCTTCTATATTTTCTTTTTTTGGGTTGTCACTTGCCTTTTTGTATCATGAGGTTTCATATCACTATGAAATGTAAAAAACAATTCATATGACTAATTTTTAAAATGAAAGTTGTTTGATAAACATACAAATAATTAGCTTCAATATCTTTAAATATTATTATAATAAGATTTTTTAAAAAATGATTTGAAAGATTATGCAAGAATCAATCAAAAGAAAGCACATCAGTTTTTAAATAATTAAAAATTAATGTAAGTTTATTTTTTGAAATATATATTTTTAAAATATTAATTTGATGTTATTTTAAAACTTCAATAAAGCTTTGATGAAGATTTAATAACAAAAATCATAATGAAATTAATTTTTAATTGACTAATTTTTTTATATTGTTGTTGCCTTTTATGTTATAAAAATTTTATTATTGCCCTAAGATAGTAGACATGCATGTATGATTTTAGATTTTACCAAGCATGTATGGGGCAAACACAACTAGTTTTCTCTCTTGTTATTAAAAAACATTTCAAAAAATGGAATGCCCACTTTAACAAGTGTTCCAATTTTGAAATGTCTCCCATTTTTTTCAATTTTTTTAATACATGCCTACTAGTATTATGGGAAAAAGAAAGGAAAAAAATTGGAACATGTCTTTACACTCGATAATGCCCTCCATTATGGGCCTAATTTAATTCTTGCAATATATTTATATATATACACAATTGCTAAACCGATCAAAAATATAAAATATTATAATGTCTCACATAGGCCAAATTCTACTAAAGCATGTGACCTTAGGCTTGAGCTACATTTTATTTTATTTTTTCACCAAATTGTTTTCAAATATTGAGGATACAACTTTCATTCCATGTATTGTACATGTTAACACGTGCATGCATTGACAACTAAATCCTTTTTTTTAATCAAAACTAAGGCATTTCATAGTTATTAACCATGTTTGACACAAGGTGTTGAAATAATAATAAATAAATGGGGTCCAAAAACATTATTTAATTTTTTTTTGAATAGTTATAATTTAAAAATTTGAAAGGTTCTTTACATTTGTATAAATAAGTCTATCCTAGTTCATTGGTTATACATTAGATTATGTATTATATACACAATCTAATTTATATTATTATAATATATTTAAGCAATTCTTAAAGATTTGGCATTTCAACATTTTGTGTTAAATATTTAAATAATATTACTTTAAAATAAAATTTATCCTTGTTTCTAGGATCAAAAGTTAAGAAACTTCAACTCAATTTGAGCAAATTACTAGTGGAATTATCAATGTCAAAATTTTAACCATTTTAAACTCTTATTTCCAAACGACCCCAACACATTCCTTGGCACACATATGTTCAATTAAATTATTCAAAAATAAAAAAACAATAATTAACTCATAGTTATAAGGTCATAGTTTGAATCTTATTCCCCATTGGACATAAATAAACAAGATCAAATCAAGTTCATGAATGCATTAATTATGTTAAGTAATTACACATGAAATCATTCAATTGTTGTATTTGGTGTAGAAACCTTGACAATATTTTGTATCCTACATTCACATATGATGAATTTAATTATAAAAACATGACTTCATACAATATGTTAAAAATTAAGATTATAACCAACATTAGAATTTGGAAGCTTGATTTTATTGAATTTGTTCATTACCAATTTGGTTTCCTCTCCTTCATTTGTAGCCTTATACCTTGTATTTAAATTGAATTCCTTTGTATTAACCCATCACATTTCTCAAATAAAAAGCCAAACCTTTAAAATTATTCCAAACACTTAACAACACCAAAAGAAAAACAATTATTTTCAACACGTCTTTGCGAGTAAAATTTAGTCGTAAATGACATTTGTGATTAAAATCTCATTAGTTGCTTTGGACAAGTCGCATGAGACATTAGTTGCAAACGACAAGGGGTATTAGATGTAAAAAAAAGTCAACAAATACAAGTTCATCCTTTGACTCCATTGTATACGTATTGTCACATGTGACTATGATCCAACTATTTTGGTCACAATTGAGGCAAATGATGTGTTGCCACATGTTCTAATATTGAATTATTTAACATATAGTAATAATTATTAATTTGAAATAATCTAAGACATTCAAATCCAAGGTTTGGATGATCTTATATTATGACATGTGCCTATTGTAAATATGCCACATGGCACCTTAAAATGAATTTAATACAAAATATTAATATTAGGTCGGTAGGTGCTTAAGTAGGTACATAAAAAGGTGCATGCAAACCTAAGCTACATACCCACCTACCTATCTACTTAGGTAAAAAGGTAGGTGAATAAATAGATTGGGGAGGTTGATAGTTTAAAATCATGCATAACTTTTTTATTTGTTTTAGGTTAAGCCTTTTGATCGATTCATCCCATATGCACAAATTTTTTGACGTGAAATTTGATGACCACACCCCTTGTTTATATGATGTTCAAAATAGGAATGGAGAACAAACAATATGGGATAAGTTTTCGAAGTTACAACTTTTTCACAAATTAAATTGTAATTCCAAAACTTTTTTCATGCCTTCTGTTCTTAGTTTTTAGATTTATAAACAATTCAAGTAGATTCAATACATGGCTCATTAGATAATTAGATAACCAGTTAATTAATAATATTAAATTTAAAATATATTTAAAATATAAAATATGCATTATAAATATTAAGTATTCATTATCAATTATTTAAATAAATAACATTGATTTTTTAAAAAAACAAAGATTGAAAACTATATTAGAATATGGGGGCATTCTTGATATTGTTGGAAAACCTTCACAAAGTTTGATTTAATAATGTTGATTTCATCATTTTGAGACCTAAAATGTGAACAATATTATTGAATTTTTGGTGGGTATGTGTTGTTGTTGGAAATTCAAACAAATGCAAAAAGCAATTTGGAAAGAAAATTCAATTGAATACATTCAAACTTGGGCCAATGACATAAGGTACATTAATGTTTAATGAATTTTTATCATAATTTTAAACAAATATTAAAATATCATGTGTATAAAAATGAATAAACATTATAGTTGCACAAAATTATTAATTATGTGTCATTACTTGATATGTTGTAATGATTTACATAGAAATAATAAATTACATGTGTATTGAACATAAACATTAGTATTAACATATTAATTTTTTTTCCTTAAACTTTATTTTGAAATTAAACTTTGATATTTATATGCATAGAAAAAACCATTCATTTATAGAAATAAAATTTACATGTAATTTAATGTTATCATAATTTTAAATAAATATTACAATATTATATGTATAACATTAATGTTACCTATTAGTTGTTTAAGTTAGTTGAAAGAAATAATTGCAAATAAGACTGTATTTCATCCATCGTTTAATACATTTTATCATCCAAAATAATTGAACACTAATCAATGTTTTGATTGTGTGCCAACTAAAGAACCTTAGATGCCAAGAATATTTTTTAAATGACCCTTTAGTTGAAACATGCTTCACATTATTTATCGACATAATTGGAAATTCAACTTGGAGACATTGTTGATGTTGGGAGTATCTGGCAAATGACCATGTAGTTGAAAAATGCTTTCAACTATATACCAATATAGTAAATGAATAAATTTAATTGGTAATTGCCATAATTTTATTTAAAAATAAAAAAAATCCAGTTGAAACATAATTATAAATGTTATGTAGTTGAAAACTTTTGGTTTAAAAAGGGGGGTTTTCTACTAATGATGGTAGGCACCCAACTATTAGAAGTTTACAAGTAGTTAGGGGTCTTCTTTCAAGTTTGTTGATGATAATATGTGCATGACAATGGATTTTGCATGATAGTAGTTACTACATGATGGTAGCTATAACAAGACAATAAGTAGACAAAAGCCAAGTTTTATTTTCATGTTTTTATTCGACAACCTTTCCTTGATGGTAATTAGGTTGCCGAATTCCATGATTTTATAGTAGCTTATAGGTAGCTTAGGTAGCCCTTAGATAGCCTAAGTAGTCCTTAGGTAGCTCCTATATAGCCCTTAAATAACACCTAAGTAGCCCTTAGGTAGGCCTTTAAGGTAGCTAGGCTAGGTTGTTTATGTAGGTTAGAAGAAATATGAATAAATAATACATGAACAATGACTCCACTTATAACCAAATGATGTGGTGCAATCAAATAGAAGGGGAAAAAAAATGACATCTTATAGTATAAATCATACATGTTACAAATATGGATTGAACAATACGTGTCGTTCCATCAATAAAGGCACATTTTTGAATTTCTACTTAAAAATGTATCAAGAAAAACTTTGTTGTGACCTCTATTAACCAATAAGAAATGTTGCCAATTATGAAGACATAGATGTTAAGACTTTGGGACAATTAATGATTTTACCTTTTAATTTTAGTGGAGGTCAAAATCACATGCACTGGTCATATTAAGATGAAATGTCATTGGTTGGTGAGTTGAAAAGTTGAAATTCTATTCATTTCATTCATATGTAATCCAAAATGACTAGAAAATCTCTAATGAAATTTTATTTTGTGTTTTTTGAAATCTTAGATGGAATAAATAATTAGATTTAAATTTTTTAGAATATCAAAATTTATGAATTTAAGAATTAAATAGTTCAATTATGAAACTATTTATTTTTTGAAATATATTGAATCAATAGAATTCTCAAAATATAATATGTATAATTTTTTAACTCATGGAAATTGTTGCATGTTTAAAATATGAATCAATAATTCAATTTTTTAGATTTAAAATATCAAATTAATGTTTCACAATGTTGCACATTACTAATGACGATTTTATTCATTATTTATGTAGGTTTGGAAATGTTGTAAGGTTTAGGAATTTACATAATAGGTATTTATAACATGTTAAAAAATTAGGTTAAATAATGTGCATTAATTGATTATTGTCATCCATTCAAGCTCATATAATTAAAGATAATTGTGAAGGGCAAATTTTTATTAGAATAATTGTTCTCACATGAATATTATCAATTATTCAATATGGGATCATTTGAATGAATTATTCATGTATTGATGTAAATTTTATCCACACACTATTACAAAAATGAGGTGTAATTCATTAGCCTAAATCATTATAAAACATTAAAAGTTCAGTATACTTTAGTTATTTCAACTTGATTAAAGTTATTTCATTAATATCACTATGTAAACATTATGTTTCATTACTAATTGACATAATTCATTATTATAACTTACTATGGTAAATAGGTTTATTTTTCTATTATTGTTTTAAATATCTTATGTTAATTTATGATTATTTTAGGTTACTTTAGTTATTCGAATTTATACCCTAAGTTATTATAGGCTATTATAAATTATTATACTTTATTTTACCTTAAGGTATTTTAGCTAGCTTATCGTAGGTTTTTACTTTAATTTATTTTAAATTAAATTATTCAACTAACCTGAAGTTATACCTTATGTTATTTTATTTTAAGTTAATTATGTTATTTCAAGTTATGCTTTAAGTCATTCAAGGTCATTATACTTTATGTTATTATAAGTTATTTTATCGTATGTATAAAAATTTAAAATAATATAAAATAAAATATAATGACCTAAGGTAAACTAACTTTGAATAACCAATAATAACCTATAATATAATTTAGAATATCCAAAAATAACTTATAATATAACAATCACCAATAGTCGTAAGGTAACTAATAAAATAACCACCAATATAATAACGATTAATAGCCATTAATAGTCTATGATAATTTAGCCTAAAATAACCACCAATAGCCATTAATAAAATAACTATTAATAGTCACCATTAGAATATCTATTAATAGCCATTAATAGAATAACCATTAATAGCCACCACTATGATAATTACCAATAGTCATTAATAGAATGGCAAGTGATAACCACCAATATAATAGCTATTAATAACCGTTAATAGCCATTAATAGAAGAACAACCAATAGCCACCAATAAAATAACCAACAATAGCCACCAACAGAATACCGACAAATAGCTCATGGTAATATAACCAATAATAACATAATGTGAAATAATTTTTAATAAACAAAAATAACCTCACCAAGCTGAAAATAACCTAAAATGAAATTGTTTAAAATAACCATAAATAACATAAAGAGAAATAGATTACAATAACCAAAAATAACATAGAATAACCAAAAATAGCTTACAATAATCGAAAATAACTTAAGGTGAAATAACTTAAAATAATAATATAAAAAAAACCAAAAGTAATTTAGAATAATCGAAAGTAACTTAAGGTGAAATAACTACGCATAATAATAAAATTGAAAATTACCATAAATAGTGGTAAATAATCTATGGTGAAATAATTTAGACACTATGAAAAGTAGCTTTAAAATAGTTGAAAGTAGCTTAACGTAGGTAGTGTTATTATATTAACAAAAATCTTATCCATTTATTAAAACAAATTTGTCTAAAAAATGGTCAATAAAATGTTATTGAATAATGATATTTTAAAAACTTGTTGAAATGATTTTACATTTTCAAAAGCAAATAAATGTAATTATGTACATTACTGAAAAAAAATAAACGAAACTTTAATCATTTTGTGGTGCAAAAGGAGGTTGCCAGTCCAGTGTGAATGCTAGGCTGATTTTGGGTTTAGGTCTAATTGAATGAGCCGTTTTGTTTTTCGGCGGCCATCACTACTGCATGGATTGCATGGCTGTTTTGCTCCCTAGCTTTGTGTGCTTTAGGTACTTGGGAGGAGGCGGCGGATAATGATGAATGGCGATAGTGCGGAGTTGATGAAGGACGGGCAGCGACGACAAACGATGGAAAGGCCAGTTTGGACGGGACGAATGACGGATGGTGAGGCTTCTGAGGGAAGCTTACGGAATTCCGGGAAGCTTTTGTGTGGCTCTGGAGGTGTGGAAGAAATCTTTTCGGGACTGCAAGAAGTTTTAACTGAGGAGGTAGGAGTGTGAGAGAAAGAGACAAATTTTGGGATGAGAAAAAAAGATCAAGAGGTCGGATTAAGGGAAGGAAAATTTTGTGAGGATAGATCGACTGATTTTGGGAAGTTAAAATGGCAATCTGATAGACATCGCGAGGGAGAGCTCTGTAGTTTTGGAGATTTCGGCCGAATGCCAGAACCTTCCGCTACGCCTGGTAATTAGTCTAACTGCTGCAAAACAATTGTAGAGCAAGTGAAAAGAAAGAGACTGAGAGACTAGATGAGCACCGGATCGGGTGTTTTGTGAATACTTGCTGAGAGGCAATGCTTGTGCTATCGGGGATATACATAATCTGAAATGCGGATGACAAAGTTTCTTCTGATGGTATTTGTGTGAATGAATGAGACAGGAAGTGAATGTTGTCGGGTTTGGTTTATTGCTGTTTGTATTTGTCTTTGATCTGCAGTGTGTGGAAGAAGGAGTCGGTAATGGGGTTTGAGTGTTAGGAGGTTCGGAGACTTGTATGCGCGTGGTAGATCAGGATCAGATGAACGCACCAGGGTTCGCTGAAGGCAATCTTTATGCTGCTGGATGTAATCAGACCCCTCTCTTTTTGGTATCAGAGCATGGTTCCAAGTCTAAGAGCTTGGTAGTACCTATAGATGTTTAAATAGAATGAATGTTAGAGATCATGTCTTCGTCAGGTGGCGAGGGAGTTCCTGTTGAGCTATTGACACAGGAAACTCGGGAGCTAAACATAGTTAACCGATTTGATCTCTTCACTGTTCAGAACGGGCCACAAAGAGGGGCAATCATTTTGTGTTTCTTAGGATTTGGAGTAGTGCGAATCGTGGGAATAGATCCTGACGCGGCTCGTGTAGGAGACGTAGCTGTAGAGGTAGCGCATAGTGGGTTCTACACACGAGTTCGAATTTGGCTCAAGGTGATCGATGGAGTAAGGGGGTGGGCTTCCACCTCAAAACTACAGGAGAATTTTTACTTCACCTCCTACCTTGCGTAAGGTAGTTCCTGCATTTTCAGAGAGACAAAGTGCGTTGCCAAGGCTAGGAGATATCTGGGTCCCCAAGTTTGCAGTGTCACCGAACCACTTTGTGCGATTGTACATACCTGGTGTTGAGGATTTGTTCCAGGAAGGGGATCGATTGCTTCGGGTTGAGCACAGCGGATCCAGATCCCACCTTGTTAGTTGGAGAATCAAGCGAAACCAGGAAGGAGAATGGAGATTCTAACAGGAATCCACGGATGAGCAGAAATTCACCACTAATCCATCCACGATTGCACCATTGGAGTCGATACATGAAGGAGCGCAGTTCGAGTTCGATGGATGATCCGGACGCTGTTTGTTTATGTTTCAAGAATCAGAACTAAGTTATAGGAGCTAAGGTTCTAGTTAATTCCTTTTTGCATTTGTTTTCGCTTGGATTGAAGAGCTGTGTGTGTGGAGGGGATTGTTGCATTTTTGTTGTGTTGTAGAACCTTTGGAAAATGACTAGTCCCCAGGGTCTGGATGATTTGTTTTGGGGACAGGATTGTGAAGATGTCAGTGATTGGGCAGAGCGATTGACCATGGCCGCCGAGGTCCGCGACCTCACACTTGACAAATTGTTCAAAATTGCCAAGTTAAATCTGCGTGGTCGTGCGAAGGATTGGTTTCAGAGGCTGTAGCCAACGCTTGCCGACTGGGGCAACCTATGAACGCTGATGATCCAGAAGTATGGGAACATCGATGCTGATGACGTCCGAATGAAGATGGATGCCATCAAACATGAATCTAGAGAAATGGTTCAGAGATATTTTGAGCGCTTGGACAAATTATTTCGGAAGGGCCAGGTGCCGAATGTGGAGCAAAGGAGGAGATTCCTGGCCAGACTGAGGCCAGAAATCCAGAAGTTATGTGTTGTGAGGGTGTTTGCAGACATTGAGGAGTTAGTGGGTGTTGCAATTGAGGTAGAAAGAGTATTGGGCGAGCTTAGAGAGACTCCGTTTGAACCTCTCAAAGAGGAGCAAGAAGAAGGAATGCCAAGAACGTCGATGGAAAATCAGGTTGTTGCTTTGAACAGTACGCTGATTAATTTCTTTAAGGGAAGTGTGCCAAACCCTGTATCATCATCTTCTTTTACCTTGTATAGAGAATGCTAGATCTGTAAGGGGAAAGACCATATAGCCACGACATGTCTAAGGTCAAATGAGCCACAGTTGAAATGCGCCAAATGTGGCATGCCTCATAGGACTGAAAATTGTGGAATGAAATGTTCTTTTTGTTCAGGTCTTGGACACTCAGAAGACAGGTGTTGGAAAAGATCCAAGGATGGGAAATCATACCTTGGAATGGCGAACTTTCTTGAGGTACTGTTGGATGATGAGGAAGCAACCTTACAACAACTTGACAAATTGTGTGGGAATGAGAATGTGTTCTCACATACTCAGGTGCCTAGGAGGAGACTGCCTATCGAGGTCTCACCAGCAAGTACCATGCCATCTCCTGAAGTTATAGGAGATAGCACCGTAATGGGACGAGAAAGTTCCATCAGATCAAAGATCCTTTCCCATTTCATCAAAGGGGAAATCTCACTGACACCAATGGAGACAGTGATGATGATCTGAGGCGAATTGGAGCAACTGGAAAATCTAGTGAAAGTTGCTAGAAGAAAGAAGGATGTGGAAGTTACGAGTAATCAGGTGTCGATGGTGTCTGCAGCTCCTACGCTACGACGAATCTGCATCAACAAGACACACAAGAGCAAGACCTTGCATTTGTTGATAGAGATAAATGGCTACCTGATCGAGGGACTAGTAGACACCGGAGCATCGATGTCCGTGATGGCAGCTGCGATAGTCAGGGAGTTGGGTATGATGCATCTAGTCTCTGGATCTGAAACCTACAAGACCGCATCGGGAGTAGTCACCCAGGCGATGGGTCGGATTGACGAAGTATCGGTGAAGGCAGGAGGTGTACAATGCACCATGACGTACATGGTGGTGGATATCGACAGTTACGACATGCTGCTTGGACTTGATTTCCTGATCAAAATTGGAGCAATCGTCGATGTGGAGCGAGGTCTAATCTAAGCGAGGAAGGGACCAGGAACTAACGTGGAAGTATTGCCTTTGATTATGGTGAATCTGTTGCAGAATGTGAGCTCGGAGGTTCAGAAACATGATGTTGTAGTCACTTCGACGAGTGCATCACCTGAAACCTTGAAGGTGGAATTTAGGAAGATGTCACTGTATGACTTTGTTGAGAACGAACAGGCGAGTACGTTGGTGTCAGAGTCCGACACTGATGCGGGCGATAACAGTGATGAAGGACTTCAATCGACAGAACCAATTGATGAAGGGTCCGAATTTGGGAACACCGAGCTTAACGAATTGGTGTTGAAGGAGGGACCACAGCAGATCTTGCAACTTACACTGCAAGATCAGGCTGATAATTTTATGAGAGAAGAGATTTCAGATGCTGATGACTATGCTGACTGGCTTCAGTGGGTATCTGACGCAGAAGGAGGGAGGCAGAAGGAGGGAGGCAGATCAGTAAGGAACCTGAGCAATATGCGAAAGTGCTTGCGTTGTGGCAAATCCATTGGGTAAGTGGCAATGAGGCTTACTCCAAGCAATTGGCATTATCACCAGACTGCCAAAAGACGAGCACCAGATGGGAATAGATCTCCTAGAAGATTCAAATTGATCAGAACCTGGGAAATGAGGAGAAGCAGCAACTTTGGAAAATGCTAGGAGGCTACCAAGATGTGTTCGCCTGGAACAAGGGAGAGCTGGGTTGCTGTACCATTGGTGAGCATAGTATCGACACATAAGGCTTTCCGCCTTACAAGGCATCTCCTGGTCGACTGTCCTACTGGGAGGAAGCTAAAGTAAAGAGACAAATTGATGCACTGGTGGACTTGGGTAAAATGAGACCCAGCAACTCCGAGTACGCTTGCCGGGTGACTCTGCCAGTAAAGAAAGATGGGAGTAGGCGTTTCTGTGGAGACTACTGGCCTCTCAACGCTCAAACACGTCGAGATATGTTTCCGATGCCACTCGTAGAGGATGTGATTAATCAGCTGGGAAAATCGACGTGGTTTACAGCTCTAGACCTACAATTTGGTTTTTAGCAAATTCGAATGGCCCCGAAAGACATGAAAAAGACCACTTTGATCACTAAGATCGGTTTGTACGATTGGACAGTCATGCCATTCGGATTCAAGAATGCAACCAGCACATTCACTCGAACTATATCAGAGGTCTTCAAGGATTTGGGCACTAGATTCTTGAAGGTGTTCGTTGATGACCTCAATGTGCACAGCGAGAGCTGGGGAGAGCACCTTCAACACTTGGATGCGGTGCTCTGCAAGCTTACGGAAGTGAATTTGAAACTCAACCCAAGCAAATGTTGCTTTGCTACTAAGACTATCACTTTTCTGGGTCATATGGTGAGCAAGGAGGGTATCCAACCTGATGCTGGGAAGGTCAAAGCGGTGTTGCATTTCCCAACACCGAAGAATGTCACCAACGCCAGATCGTTCTTAGGTCTGACAGGTTACTATCGGAAGTATGTTAGAGGCTATTTGAGTTTGGCAGGTCCTTTATTCGAATTGACTAGAAAGGACGTTGCATTTGTATGGGATGTGGGCTGTGAGCAGGCATACCAGGCGTTGAAGGCAGCACTAGTGGAGGCGCCTGTGCTCACACGACCCGATTTCAAGCGGACCTTCTGGCTGGACGTGGATTGGTCGCCTAAGGGTGTCAGTGCCATACTGTCACAGAAGGAAGGGAAGTACGAAAGAGTGATAGCATACGCCAGCAAGAATTTGACTGAGGCTCAGAGGAGATTCCATCCAATGGAAGGAGAGTGCTACGCTCTGATCTGGGGTGTGATGCATTTTAGATAATACTTACACATGAAGCATTTCATCCTACGCACTAATCACAAACCACTAGAGTGGTTGGTGACTGTATTTGATGCACATGGTAGACGAGGAAGGTGGGTCGGCATGTTGCAAGACTTTAGCTTCAAAATCATACACCGACCAGGACTTAGGCATACAAACATGGATGCTTTAAGTAGGAATCCGATTGGATCTGCTGTTGACGATTATGATTTCGGTGAGGAGATCCAAGACGTGGCAGGTACTCAAGCTGATGCATTTGGAGAGGAAGGGGAGCTTCTTTCTGTCTAGACAGGTGAAGAGACAGAATGGATGGGCATCAGGAGGAAGGACATAAGGTTTATTCAACATGAAGCATGTTGTTTTGGTATTAACCACTGAACGTGCAGTGGCAACCATCAGCTATATATGCTTGACGTCGTATCAGAAGAAGACCCATTTGAGGAGTCTGTTCCAGACATAGTTATGACATTCTTGGTGTGGGAATGTTATGGAAGCCCAAAAAAGCACGAAAATTTGTTAAAATTCGTTAAAATTCGCGCCAAAGAATGTTTTGACAAGGTGTTAAATGAAGAATTTTAAAGAATTTTAATGTGCAAAATGAAGAATGTCATCAATAGGGTTCCAGATGAAAAAGCGATGGCAATGGACGATGAACCTGTACAGCTTGAAGAAGCACGAATGGAGCCGAAGAGGAGAAGGCCTCAGCACTTCGATAGATGATAGCAATTGGAGTTAGTTTTGGCAACTCAGGAACTATCTGAGGTTAGGGATCATGAGTTGAGTCCTATCGAATCCGATCATGAGGAAGACCATGCAGTAAAGCCAAGCTGTGTTGACATATGGGAGGACACAAGCTGTTTGATGCTGCTGAAGGAAGGTGTGTTGCATGATACTGTAGACTTTAAAGAGGGCAAGAGGATCAAGAAGAAGGCAAGTAACTATTGCTGGAAGGAACAAATTTTTTTTTTCAAAGCATTACTTGTACCAAAACTTGAGGACCGGGTGTCTTTAGTAAGGCGAATGCATGAAAATCTGGGGCACTTTGGAGAACAACGGACGTTGATAGAAATTCGATGAAAATACTTCTGGCACAATCAAACAGCAGATGTCAAGGCAATGGTCAGAGGGTGCTAACAGTGTCAGTTGGTGAGGAGTTCAGGCAGCATCCGCTCTGGAGATGCGCAATTGAAAAGCATTCCTATTTGTGATTTATTCCATCGAATTGCGTTGGACATTGCTGGGCCGTTGCTTGAAACAAAATCGAGCAACAGATATATCTTGGTGGCCATCGACCGCTACTCGAAGTGGTGCGAAGCGAAAGCAGTTGCTGATCATGGGGCGAAGATAGCAGCTAAGTTTTTGGAGGATGAAATAATTTGCAGGTACGAAGTTCCCAGATTTATATTGACTGACAATGGGGGGGAGTGGGTTGCAGAGTTCGACGTCATGTGTAGGGACTATGCCATTCAACACCAACGCACTGCACCTCAGTGGCTTTAGTGCAATGGTATGGCTGAGCGCATGATCAAGACCATCAAGCATGGCATAACCGTGCTTGCTGCGACCCCTGCCAACATGGATTGTTGGGATGAATAGTTGGCCAAGGTTCTGTTTGGGTATTGATGTGGGACCCAAACAAGTATGAAGTTCTCTCCGTTCATGATCCTTACAGGTCGAACACCACGTTTGAGGGCTGACAACTACTTGCAGGCCTTGACCGCTGAGACTAAAGATGGTGAAGATGTGGAAGTAGCTGCAGCTCAATTTTTGCAGAAAGTGGAACTCATTGCAATCATCCATAATAACGTTCTGCTCAATGTGGAGCAGGCTCAGAAACAACAAAAGAAAAGCTATGCTGCAAGGAGAGGTAAACATTTGTTTGAAGGATTACTTGCAGGACAGACGATGGTGAAAATGAAAAAGCTAGGGAAAAGAAGAGCTCTAACTGCGAGTTGGGAGGGTCCCTATCAATTCATCGGACATACTGATGGAAAAGGGAACATGGATTTTGAGGAAGGGTGTCGATTGTGCATCATCCAAGATGCCGATGGTCGCCAATGGGAGAGATCTCGTCGAGATCTCCAGATCTTTTATGCTCCACCAGACTAGATGAAGGTAAGGGACTCAGCTATTTAAGAAGGGAGGGGTTACATATGTGGTGCAAGAGGAGGTTGCCAGTCTAGTGTGAATCCTAGGTTGATTTTGGGTTTAGTTCTAATTGAATGAGCCGTTTTGTTTTTCGGCACCCATCACTGCTACATGGATTGCATGGCTGTTTTGCTCCCTAGCTTTGTGTGCTTTAGGTACTTGGGAGGAGGCGGCGGATAATGATGAATGGCGATAGTGCAGAGTTGATGAAGGACAGGCGGTGACGGCGAACGATGGAAAGGCCAGTTTGGACGGGACGAATGGCGGATGGTGAGGCTTCTGAGGGAAGCTTACGGAATTCCGGGAAGCTTTTGTGTGGCTCTAGAGGTGTGGAAGAAATCTTTTCGGGACTGCAAGAAGTTTTAGCTGAGGAGGTAGGAGTGTGAGAGAAAGAGACAAATTTTGGGATGGGAAGAAAAGATCAAGAGGTCGGATTAAGGGAAGGAAAATTTTGTGAGGATAGATCGACTGATTTTGGGAAGTTAGAATGGCAGTCTGATAGACATCGCGAGGGAGAGCTCTGTAGTTTTGGAAATCTCGGCCGAATGCCAGAACCTTCCGCTGCGTTTGGCAATTAGTCCAACTGCTGCAGAGCAATTGTAGAGCAAGTGAAAAAAGAGAGACTAAGAGACTAGATGAGCACCGGATCAAGTGTTTTGTGAATACTTGCTGAGAGGCAATGCTTGTGCTATCGGGGATATACTTAATCTGAAATGCGGATGACAAAGTTTCTTCTGATGGTATTTGTGTGAATGAATGAGACAGGAAGTGAATGTTGTCGGGTTTGGTTTGTTGCTGTTTGTATTTGTCTTTGATCTACAGTGTGTGGAAGAAGGAGTTGGTAATGGGGTTCGAGTGTTAGGAGGTTCGGAGACTTGTATGCGCATGGTAGATCAGGATCAGATGAACGCACCAGGGTTCGCTGAAGGCAATCTTTATGCTGTTGGATGTAATTAGACCCTTCTCTTTTTGGTTACAATTTCATTTGGACAAAATCTCAATGAATTTTCAAAGTTTATGTTTATAAAATGTTTAAAATGAAGTATCTGATAAATATAATGCAATGTAACACATTATCACAAGAAATGTGGTGGCTTGATGGTAAGGGTGTTTGCCATCTTAAAGTTCAAATGATCAAATTTCACAAATAGTGTGTTTCTGATGAATAGTGGTAAGTTGACCAAATATTCTTCTATCTAGTTCCATATAATAGGTGCTTACTTAGATTGATTACATGGCTTTTATACCTAGGTTAAGTTTTTAATGTAACATAAGTAACGACAAGTGTCAATGATTCATAGGTTAATTTTTTTTTATGAAATAATAATATTCAATATTACATAATTTAAATTTAATTGATTTCCATGTTGCCTAATTGATTGAGTAGCAAGTGAAATGACTTTGTAAATTTGTATTTCATTAGGTACTAATAGACAAATTCATTATATGTAATAATTAGTCCCTGTTCATCATGGGGTTGACCAATTTCACCATAATAAAAATGACTAAATTCATTCAAAATTTAATGAAACCCAAAATGAACTATGATGCATTTTGGTGTAGTGACATGATTTTTTAAATAACTAATTAATATGTCGTCATTATTTTGGATATGGTACAAAAAATGATTCATAAACAATTTTTAATGTGGGTTTTCATTTGTGTGGTAACATATTTTAAGGTTTTTGGTTGGATGTCAATTGCATAAACAATAACAAAAATTCACACAAACATGTATCATGTTGATGCATGATGACAATGTAAATATAATTTTATGAGCAAGATGGAATAAAACATGAAAGTTTTTCAAATGTTTCATGATTCAAAATTTTGTGAACAATTTGTTGGAATCAAAGATTATACATTTGTAATGATATGCATGTGGATCAATTATACTAATAGTATCTAGTGGTTGCCTTTGATGTGAATGTGGTAGACACTATTGTTAATATCGGATCCTTTGACATAAGCTAGGATATGAATGGGTGTCATATTGTTGATTTTTGAGATGTCCAATGTAAGTTGTTTGCATACTAACATATTTATGTTCATCCATTAACCATTCAATATTGTTTAATAATATGTATTTATGTGTTTTTAATAGTCCATATTATTCTATTTAATTTTGATATATATATGAAATAATTGGCATCATAGGTGTAATCATAGTCAAACAAGCCAATAGTGTCAAAGGATTCAATCACAAATGGGCATTTTTTGAACAATTTGATTTTTTCATAAAAATGAGCTTTTGAGGGATTTTTTTTGTAACATGTTCTTAAATATATTGTTAAGTCCCCCAATAAATTACTTTACTTGTGTTAACTTTTTTAATAAATATGACTTTTTTCAAAAGTATACAAATTCTATTAGATTCTATGTTTTGTCTTGAAAAATGATCATAATTTCAAATTGACATGCTAAAATATGATAACTACTTTAAGCTTTTTTGGTATAATAAACCAAGACATTGCTCATATGTAATACACATTATGACCCATTGACATCTAATAAATGATTTTTGAAATTTGAAATATCTAAAATGATATTTTGAATTTCTAAAATTTTCAAATTCCATAATTTTAAAATTATGAATGCTTTCATATATGGATGGTAGGTTATCATCATTTCCGTTTTTTTCCCATCAAAATTTCTTTATTAAAAAGTCCTTAGCCTAATGTTTTATAAAATAGATTTTAGGGCATTCAAGTTGAAAGTCCTCTATTAAAATCAAAACACAATTTATTAAATTAAATGATTTTTTTGGGAATTCTTCAAAATTCATATAAATCATTTAACAAAAATTTCCTTAATCAACATGACATTAAAGTGGCATTATATAAACATGTTTAAAAAAATTGACAATGTTTTACTCGTCGAACATGGTTTTTGGCTTGTTTGACTATGTAATTTATGATTTTCATGATGAAGATTATTTATATTTTCATTTTTAGGTGATTTAAGGTGATTTTTTTGGTCAATTACGAATGTGTCACATGATTTAAATGTCATCAAATTTGTATTAATTTTATGTAACATGGATTTTTTTAAGTTTTCAAATTACACATCTTATCATATCACTACAAGAAATCAAGTTTTTTAGAAGGCCACCTTGATCAAAATGTCCACATTGACCAAAAGGTATGTCCATTTTGATTAAAGGTTTGGGGCATGGAAAACACATATTACATTTAACAAGTACATTTGATTAAAGTGACCTATTTGATCACATCAAGCCCAAGAAATTGATGAAAATGGCCATGGCTTAATCAAATTGGCCATATTGAATAGATAAAATTTTGTCAAATTGACCATTTTGATGTGACCCTTAATCTAGTTGACCATTATGTTTTGACATTTAATTAAATGAACCATACTCATTTGATGACTTAGTTTACTTGTTAAGCTTAGGCTACCTACCTAACTTAACATAACTAATTTAAGTTAAGTTAGGCCTAGACTACCTATTTTGCCTAACATAATTAATAGGCTACAATGTTATTTGTTAGGTAATAACTTAGTTAGTAGCTTAATTAGGTAACCTAGCTTAGACCTATTTAGTAGATTACCTAGGACATAACCTAAAACTACTAAGTAGTTTATAAGGGTCCAACCACTCTATAAAGAGCCGCACATGCCCCCTTAAACCACTATTTTAAAAATATTCTTGGAATCTTTTTAATACTTCTTTCAAAAAATATTTAAAATCTTTGAAGTTTTTTTAATACTATTATGTTAAGGTGCATATTAACAAATCCAAAACTATGTCATTAAAAAATATTTTCAAATTGTGCTTTTAATGTCAAAACTACTTTAAGTTATTTTTATTTAGTTTCTAAGCAATGGTTACAAGAGGTTAAAAGTCATTATATGTGTTTTCCATTCGTTGGATTGATTCCAAATTTTTATGACATGTAGATAATGTATTCACAATAACATTTTATAAAAAATAATAATTCTATTTATTATTAATATTTTTGGTACAATCCAAAATTCAAAAAATTGAATAGGGTTACAATTGGTTTTAGTACATGTTATTATAACTACACCCATGACTAAGTAATGTAAGCTTTTTAGGTAGGTATCCTAGGTGACCTAGGTTTATTAAATAGACCTATTAACCATGTAGGTAACCTACTAGCACACGCCAATTATAAATACCTAGCATAGGTGTACTAAGTACAAAATAACATAGACCACCTAAGCTTAATAGGTAGGTAGTTTATTCCATTAACTAGGTAAGTAGCCTAGGCCACCTAGGCCTACTAGGTAACTATCCTAACTTAGGCTATCGAGGTCTATGTGGTAGTTACGTACATAACATAGGTCACCTAGGCCTACAAGGTAGGTAGCATAACCTAAGCCACTTAAGCCTATTAGGTATGTAGTTTAATTTACGCCACCTCATCCTACAAGTTGGTAGGATGCTTAACTTAGGCCACCTAGGCTAACCTAAGTTATTTAGGCAACCTAGGCCTACTAGGTAGGTATGTAGGTAACCTAAGCTAGGCCACGTAGGTTAGCTATTAGGTAGGTAGCCTAATTTATTAATTAAGTAGTTTAAGTCTAAACCTACCTAATAGGCTAAGCTATCTACTTAATATGTTTAAATTAAGTCTATTAATAGGTTAGTAAGTATTTACATAACTTAGTACAAAACATCTAAATCATAGGTAGCTTACTAGGTAGGTATAAGCATAATCCTAGTAAGTACCTATAAGGCTTAGTAGATTATAACCTACATGTTACCTAATTACATGCATTTATTAATAGGTACTTCCTACCTACCTATAACTTATTTATTTATGTAAAACACATTCAAGATCATTTAGTGCAATATGTTGAAAAAATTTCATGGAAGTTGATTATAAATGTTGGGTCAAAATCATGTTCATTACAATTATATTGTCCAAAAAATCACCTTATGGGGTGGTGGTGCAATGGTTAAGAATTTGACTCCTCAATGTGGAAATGTAGGTTGCCTAGGCTAACCTAAATTACTTAGGCCACCTTTAAGCCCCACATTTGCAACCTAGGCTACCTTGGTTATTTCGGTGATTTAATTAAGTAACTTAAGTTGCAAAGCCTAACATTACTACAATTCATGGTTTTTTAAGAGGTTCAAATTGACTAAATTGTCATTTTGATCAATGGACATGTACATTCTGACTAAAAGCCAAGGGCTTAAATGACACATGTATTTATTGATTAATTAACTTGACTATAATGATTCATTTGACTAGATACACATAGCCAAGTTATATAACCTTAGTTAAAATGGCCAATGGTTTTTAATTAAATTAAAAATGGTCAATGATCTTTAGCAAAAATGACTAATGGTCTTTAGTAAAGTTGAACATTTAATCAAGATGGCCAATGATCTTTAATCAAATACGACATGGTCTACTACCTTATGAATTAACCTCGTACCTATTCATCCACCTATTTACTTAGTTAGTTATTTAGCTACCAATTAAGCACCCACCCACCCACCCACCTTTTATTTACCTACCTACCTACCTACATACATACTTGCCTATATTTTTCACTTTTGTTAACCTACTTACTTACCTACCCACCTACTAACATATTATTTACTTCCATATCCACCCGCTTGCCTATTTAATTTTAGCCACTAAGTATAAGCATTAGGTTTAACCATTATGTTAAGCTATTAGATTTAGCCATTAAATTTACCCAAAATTTAGCCAAATTTTTGTCACTAAATTTACTTTAAATTTAGCCATTATGCTTAACCATTAAATTTGGCACTAAGTTTAACCTAAAGTAAACCATTAAATTTTGTCAATAGGTATAACCTAAATTTAGCCACTAAGTATAACCTAGGTTTACCCAATATGTTTAACCACTAGGTTTATCTTAGGTTTATCCATTATGTTTAGCCATTAAAATTAGCTTAAATTTTAAACATTATGTTTAACCAAAGTTTAGTCATTATGTTTGACCACTAGATTTTGCCACCAGGTTTAGCTTAGGTTTAGCCATGAAATATGTTTAACCATTCGGTATTGATTAAGTTTAGCCATGAAATTTAGCCATTAGTTTTATCAACTAGGTTTAACCACTATGTTTAACCATTAAATTTGATCATTAAATTTAATCAAGATTTAAGCATTTATTTAAGTTGTTGAGTTGAACCATTAGGATTAACCATTAGTTTAAATCGTTGAATTTAACCACTAGGTTTAGCCATTAGTTTATGTCGTTGAATTTAAATAACAAGATTAGCCGTTAGTTTAAATTGGTGAATTTAATCACTAAGTTTAGCGATTAGTTTAAGTCATTGAGTTTAACCATTAGTTTAAGTTGATGAATTTAGGCATTGGGTTTAGGCACTAGTTTAAATCATTGAGTTTAGCCACTAGGTTTAGCCATTATGTTAAATCATTATGTTTAGCCACTAAGTTTAGTCATTTGTTTAAATCTTTAGATTTAGTCACTAAGTTTAGTCATTAGTTTAAGTTGTTGAGTTTAACCACTAAATTTTGTCATTATTTTAAATCATTGAGTTTAGCTATTAATTGTCACCTAGGTTTAACCATTATATTTAATGATGTGAAATAAAACATTTGATAAAAGTTGAACACCTTTGATGGTGTAATCCATTGATAAGCACTCAATTTATCATTGTGAAGGTTTTGACTTCAATTCCTTATATGTATAACTTAAGTGCATGCTTAGAAGGCTAAGGTAGGTAGGTTAGACTAAAGTAGTTTGGTGAGGTTAGCTTAGGTAGGCTAGGGTGATAAACATTATTACATATGTTTTGTAACATATTAGACTATTGCAATCTTCAGTTTGCTTCATTGTTATGTCAATATTATTATGTTGGTATATTTGTTCCATTTAACTTTCTCGTGGTTGGGGTTTAATTATTTAAGTTAAAAGAGTAAATTAACTTGGGTGCGTTTTGCACACAAAATAATAGATAAATATTATAGAAACATTTTTTAACTTAATATTAAACCATTTAGTTTAAACTTAAGGTGGAAATTTTATATGACATAGTATTATGATGGCACTTATATCATGGAGGATAATTTAATGTTTTGAAATCAAGGGGTCAAATTAACTTCAAAGTTATTCCACCATAGGTAAGTTGAAATCACATTTCAAAACATCAAATATATTTATTCCTCAAAAACGTATATGAATGCATGTATGCCCTCCGTGACACATGACTTGCCAACCCATTTTTTGAATTATTATGTTCTTTTTGTGGGAAGGGGACAATTGGAAGGTTAATTTATTTTCTTCAACACCTTGTGTGAATCTAGCTAGCTTTAGAGGTGGGATGACTTTAATTATTATGATGAAAGCATAGTAAAATATACACAAAAAGTAGATGATTTTGTGGAAAAAACCCCGTCTAGAAAGACCAAAAGTTGATACCCGAATAACCCTAGAGTTCTGACAACTCTTTTGTTGTTCCAAAATTTGTGAGATAGTTATGTTGGCAATCATTCACAAGAAGACTTAGCCAAATTTGGCTATTTAGAATCCATTTAGAGGAAATTAGAAAACTTTATGATTCCTCCTATATTTTGGCAAAATGCTGGAGTTACTATTGTCCAAATATGTGACTTCAAGGAATTTTTCCCTCACACTCATGTGGGCCCATTTTCAGCAAAGAAATCCTTTGTATCATTTGCACCTCTACTTTTTTTTTGCATGATGTAAAAATTAGTTCATCAGTTCTGAGTCCTAACATGTGTTTTTAGGATTTTTTTTTTTTGGTTTGTAACCAAATTGGCAATCATCCATAGCAAGATTTAGTAAAAGTACGGTGCAAATCTTTACCCTTCTAAAACCAAATATACTAACATGGCAATTTTCAATTTTCATTTTTTTTTTGCTTTTGAGCAATTAAAATTGTCCAAAATCAATTCATCTTCGAATTTCAAATTTTTAAAATTTGCTTTTTGGCGAAATTTTGCCAGTAAAAAGAAAGGCAGGTTCCAACTAATGTTATTTTTTTCAATTTTTTGATGTTGTTGTGTTATTGGTAAGTATCCAAAAAGAGATTTAGCATTAAATGGTGAAATGTTTTTAGAACTTGTCTCATAGAAAAAGAACTAGTTTTTTTAAATGCTACCAAATTAAAAAGAAAAGTCCAAAATGTGGCTTAAAATTGAAATTGAATTTTTTTTCCTTTCTTTAAAAAATTGGGGACTTTTTCAAGGAAAAAGGGAATATTGTGACAGAAAATTCTCTTTTTATTTCTATTTTTAGTGCATTAAAGTGTGGCTACCTACCTCCCCCTACTTCCACCTTTTCCAATTTAGCACTTAGAGTTCACTTGAGTTTTTATCTCTTAAAATAGCATTTTATGTATGTAATAGAGGTCCAGCATTTAAGGCATTGCCGTGAGGGTGGCCTGGAGCCATCCACCCTGCATGGACACTAGTATCTAGTCTCGAACAACTAAAATCGCCGCCGCCACCACTCTAACATAAAACACAACAAGAACTTCTGTTGTTGTTGTGGTGGTGGTGGTGCTCGCCGTCGTCTACACAAGAACTTCTGTTGTTGTTGTGGACACAAGAACTTCATTTAGTGTTGCAGTTGGCAGTGGTGGACTTCGTTGTTGTTATTGTTTTTGTGGTGGTGGTGGTGGTGGTGGACATTGTTCTTGTGGTTGTGGTACACACAAGAACTTCAGTTAGTGTTGTTGTTGTGGTGGTTGTGGGTATTAATTTTCGGAGAGGTCCCTCATGGGTCCTGCATTGCTGCAAGGAGCTGGTGTGGAGTAGTTGGCCTCTTCGGCGCTTGAAAGAGAGGACTCCAATATTTTGGAGCTTCTTCAGCAAAATGGGCTCCATCTCTCGCAGGCTGTAGCGGTGTCGCGTGATTGGGGTCTCGTCAAGCACTTGCAGGCAGCTGCAGTACTTTGCTAAGCGATCCATGCAGGCTGCATCAGTTTTTTGCTGTTTCCAGTCCCAGATGTTTCATGGACGTAATATTGTGGAAGATTTGACACAATGAGCTATGAAGCTGCATGGGCAAAGTCTGGATAGATAGTTCTTTAAGATGAGAGATCAGTTAGCCTTGAACCATTGCTTGATCGAGATGCAGTAAGTCTTTGTGTGAGCTTGATCATCATCTGCATCTGACAATTGGGTGATCAAATACAAGAAGATTGATGGAGCAGCTGCAATTGGTGGATGGTGTATCGAGGCGGAATCAAGGAGTGGCATTTCTGTCTTCTGTGAAAGCGGTGTTTGAAGATTTCACAGGAAGAAGAGCAGGGCTGCTCAAAGCTCTGACTTGTGATATCGACGAGCTTCTTCGACAATGTGACCCTTACGATGACGAGCAAACAAATCTTTGCTTCTTCGGGTTTCCAGACAAGACATGGGAAGTGATGGAGCCATCCAGAAACGTGCCGCCGAAGCTTCCCGAACCTTTTTTGGGAATCAATCACACCAGTCACCTCATGGCTCGATCGCACGAGCATTGGTTGCTCTTCGTCGCCTCGCACAGCGATGCCTGGCTTCTTTCTACCGCCTTCTTCGCGGCGTCTACATTGGATCGTGAGCAGAAGGCAAGCCTGTTCGATCTTATCAACGAGCTACCCACTCTTTACCAAGTGCTGTCGTCCAACGTCTCTGCCACCAATGTTGTTCGAACGCCAATTAAGCCCGAAGTGAACCACGAATCATCATGTCTTGGTGCAGCAGCAGCCCAAGATCCCATGAAGAAATTGCCGGAGGAGGAAGAAGAGGAAGAAGAATTGAGGGATTTCTCGGCCAGAATAATCGGTTGATCCGATGAGTGCCTTCGATTGTGTACTGATGTCAGCAGCAGCTCGAGATCCCATGAAGGAACCACCGGTACCAATACTTGCCTAGTATGGAGGATATTAAAAAAAACCCCATCTAGAAAGACCAAAAGTTGATACCCAAATAACACTAGAGTTCTGACAACTCTTTTGTTGTTCCAAAATTTGTGAGATAGTTAGGTTGGCAATCATTCACAAGAAGACTTAGCCAAATTTGGCTATTTAGAATCCATTTAGAGGAAATTAGAAAACTTTATGATTCCTCCTATATTTTGGCAAAATGCTGGAGTTACTATTGTGTAAATATGTGACTTCAAGGAATTTTTCCCTCACACTCATGTGGGCCCATTTTCAAAAAAGAAGTCCTTTGTATCATTTGCACCTCCACTTTTTTTTTTGCATGATGTAAAAATTAATTCATCAGTTCTGAGTCCTAACATGTGTTTTTAGGATTTTATCTATGTAATAGAGGTCCAGCATTTAAGGCATTGCCTTGAGGGTGAGCCTGGAGCCATCCACCCTGCATGGACACTAATTAATATCTAGTCTCAAACAACTAGAATCGCCGCCACCACCATTCTACCATAAAACACAACAAGAACTTCTGTTGTTGTTGTTGTGGACACAAGAACTTCATTTAGTGTTGGTGGTGGTGGACTTTTGTTGTTGTTGTTGTTGTTGTTGTGGTGGTGGACATTCTTCTTGTTGTTGTGGTGCACACAAGAACTTCAGTTAGTGTTGTTGTTGTGGTGGTGGTTGTGGGTATTTTCGGAGAGGTCCCTCATGGGTCCTGCATTGCTGCAAGGAGCTGATGTGGAGCAGTTGGCCTCTTCGGCGCTTGAAAGAGCGGACTCCAATATTTTGGAGCTTCTTCAGCAAAACGGGCTCCATCTCTCGCAGGCTGTAGCGGTGTCACGTGATTGGGGTCTCATCAAGCACTTGCAGGCAGCTGCAGTTCTGCACCCAACTTCTGTTCACGAGATTGCTGAACTCGTTCGAGCAGTGGCATCTTCTTCTTCCACCAATCTCACTGTTGCCGCCAAAGGCGTCGGCCATTCCACTAATGGACAATCCCAAGTATGTCCCGGTTTCTTTTTTTTGTTGGATTCCGCTGGTTATCATCAATAGCTTGTCATGCTTGAAATGATAAGTGAGCAAGGTGGTCCTCGAGATTGCAGCTTGACATGATGCATGCGATTGTTGCAGGCAGACAAGGGAATCGTGATCGAGATGTCCACAATGAAGGGGATTATAAAGGTGATGCCATACGGGGACGAGGATTGCGCACTCCCTTTCGTGGAAGCAAGCGGCGGAGAGCTTTGGGTGGATGTGCTGCAAGCCACGCTGAAGGAGGGACTGGCACCCAATTCCTGGACCGATTATCTCCACGTCACTGTGGGTGGCACTCTCTCCAACGCAGGCGTGGGTGAGGCAAACTTTCCGCCATGGTCCTCAAAGCAGCAGCGTACTGCAACTGGAAGTGGTCACAGGCAAGGGGGAGATCGTCACTTGTTCCGCTAGCAAGCTGCCTGAGCTTTTCTTTGCAGTTCTCGGAGGCTTGGGACAATTCGGCATCATCACCAAAGCCCGCATTCTCCTTGTGCCTGCACCGCAGAAAGTAGTATACTGTACTGTAGCTCAAGCAGCTGCTTGCTGCTGTTCTTCACCATCAGCTTAGTCTAAGCTCTGCTGACCTTGTGTCTGAAGAAATCTTCTGCAATGCGCATCATGAGGAGGAGTAGTTCCTTTGAATCAGTCCTGAGATCCTGGTCTGTTGTTTCTGTATATTGATCTTTGCTGCTGCTGCAGGTGAGATGGATTCGAGCTATGCACTCGGACTTCGAGGTTTTCAGACGAGACCAGGAGATGCTGATCTCCGAGATGGAGGATCAGCTTCACACCTTCGACTACATCGAAGGCTTTGTGGTGATGAACAACCAGGACCCGATCAATGGGTTGAAATCCGTCCCTTTCTCGCCTGATGCAGATCAAGCTGTGAGCGGCGTGAGCAGCAGCATGTTACCTCCAGCAGCAGCAGCTTCCAGCGTGCTGTACTACTTGGAAGCTGCCGTTGGTTACAACCTCGCAGATGTTGGTCCGGCTCTAGAGAACGTAAAAACACTGCGGCAACATCCCGTAGACCCGAGCTCATCAGCTTTTGCTCTTCATGATCTTCTTCTGTAGTCGCTGAGTAAGAAGAAGACTTGCAGCAGCATGATGGTCAGTGATCTGATGCTAGAAACCTGGAACTTGATGATTTCCAGCTCTGTTGTGTTTTTTGTTGTTGTTCCTTTGATGGTGCCTGCAGAGAGTTGAGAAGATATTGGCTCCTTTGAGCTTCATCCGGTCGCTCCTGTTCAGCACGGACGTCTCCTACTTCAAGTTTCTGAACCGGGTCCACTATGTGGAGCTTGCGTGCACAGCAGCTGTGGGACGTGCCGCACCCTTGGCTGGACATCTTCATCCCTGCGTCTTCCATGACCACTTTCGACTCCGTGGTGTTCCAGCAGCTTGTTCCTGTGGACTACGACGGACCCATTCTCGTCTATCCAGTGAACCGAAACAAGTAAGACAATGTGAACTCATTCTCGTGACAAGTTTTTTTTTTCTTGCATCTTAAACTCTAAACCTGATCTATTTTTCCTTTGTATTTGGAGGTTCCTCACCAAGCAGCGACTACGATAACTACGCACACCTTACCAAGCATAACTTTCGTCGTAGGTGTAGGTAACAAGGCACATATTACCAAGCATAACCTTGTTGCACAATTTCAATTTAGTTCAAGTTTTTGAGTAGGTGAATCATGGCAGGTCCAGAGGGCATTCTGTTGCTTTCAGGTTTGAGAATTCCCAAGCCCAAAAACAACAGAAGAATAACTGATGTAACCTGCCATTCACCTATAATACTGAATTTCTATCATTTCAGATTTGATGGACGTTGCAGAAAGCTTCAATGTACGCATGGGATTGGATCTTCACAACGGGTTGCTGTTGTTTTTTTTTTTTTTTGGGTTGTTATGTTGCACATAGATGGGATAGGCGAACAGCTGCAGTGGTGCCAGATGAAGAAATGTTCTACTTGGTAGCCTTTTCTGAGGAACGCGCTGCCGTCTGGGCGCTGCCGTCTGGGCCAGGTCTTGAAAGCATGCTGGATGAGAATGCCAGAATCCTGAGAGTTTGTGAAGATCTAAATGGAAAAAACACTACTTGCCAAAGTACACTGAAGAGGTCCAGTGGAAGCGACATTTTGGGTGTGAGAAGTGGACTGCATTTGTGCAACATATAAGCACATGTTTGATCCTCATGCCATTCTGGCTCCAGGACAAAATATATTTCGCAGGAATCAAAACCCACCCGGCCTGGACCAGCTGCTGCTGCTTCATTCAGATTCTGCTTCATCATGAAACTTATCTTCTTGCTTGTACATACATACAACACTGAGAATAAAATTTGATGGCGTCAAAACTTAGCGCCATTCATTCATTCATGTCAATCAAGAAGCACTACAATTCAGACACCACTGAGACATGATCAAGATTGTGATATCACAAGATTGTCCATGTACAATCTGACTTCTCAAGTTTTCAATTCTTCTACAACCCATTGTCCAGACTCCAATGTGATTTGTGAAGGAGCTCAAATGAGGTCTACTGTATGAAATTACTCAGATCATAACATTAATAGATTTTCATTTGTTCCTTGACTCCTACATTAATTGACATCAAAACAAAATTCCATGATCATACTAATTTTCCACATGAATCATTTTTCACTTTTTAAAAAAAAATTGAATTTTATAACATGAAAATCAATCTTCCCCTATTGAGAATTTATTTTATTTTTATTATTATTATTATTTTTATTTTTTGTATCAATTACACCATATCAATCTCAAGATTTTTAAAGAGACTTTTATGCAATGGCGATGTGAGTAACTTACATTAAATTCAATTATGTGTTGTTGGTGGTGCTTGGGAAGACAAAAAACAACATCATCCATTTTATATGGTCTTAGATCATGACACATGACATGATAATTTTTTTTTTGCCACCTGACAATTAATTGTGTTGATTTTGTTGAAGGCCAATTGTTTGATCACACACAACACATTTAAGCCCAATTTAATATTTAGTATAATTAATTTTTTTTGGATTTTTGGATTTAAGGTTAATACAATTCGACACATAACACTTACATAAATAAGTTTTAAAAGGTAGGCCTAAGGAATTAGGTAAGTAAATTAGGTGAGTTAAATAAGTTTAAAATAATTTTATATTATTTTGGGTTTAACTTCTAAGGATGAACTTTTTTATCGATTCATCCTTTAAATGGTACTTGCATTTTGAATATAAGTAATGCACCTATCATATAATTCACATTAAAAAGATGGAAGACAAAAAATAAATAATAAACATTTTAATTGCAAATATGACCAATTTAGTCACAACCTATTTTATAAATATTTCTTTGTATTTATTATATGTTAGCATAATTTACCTACTAACCATACTAATTATTATATGTAATCATTGTTAACATATAATATAATATTAATGACTAGTATTGTAGGCTAAATTCTTTTTTTATGATTATTATGATCTCACTTGTTATAACTCATAATGATAATATTTTATTATTATAATTCATTGAACATCATTTTTTTCAATTTTGGAAAAAAGTAACTTACCCCAAATAATGCCATGGCAAAGAGTCCCCATGCTTGCTTCACATAATTTAACATTTAAAGAAATTTATTAATAATGTAAAGTCAAGAGGAAAAAATCCAACCAAATAAGCAATACAAGAAAATGGGTTTTGTATGCATTACCAACAAGTTGCATATTTGGTTATGTTGGGTGGTTTTTTGAAAAATTTACAAAATAAAAAAACTTGCGGTTCCATTACAACCTTTATTTTTCTTGGCAAAATTTCCTTATGGATGATCATCATTTTTTCTACATCTTATTATGGATGATTGACACTTTGATTATAAACAAAAAAAATTTAAAAAAAATCATTGGATCATTCTAAAATTTTCAAAACCCTTCAAAAAATTGGTATAATATTTGTGAAACAACCCAAAATAATCTACAACTCTATATTAGGTTATTTGACCTAATAGATTTTTTGAATATCACATCCGTATAAAACAAACTAAGCAAAAGAAGCACATTGTGTGAGCAAATGGAACAAATAACTCATCATCACATAATGGTTCTATTTCGGGCAATAAGTTCAAACTTCAAACCAACAACTATTAAAAAAAAATGTTCCATGAAATTATTTTTAAAAAAAACAAAAAAAAACTTACTTTTCACACAATAACATCTATTGAACATTTTCTCAAAATGTGAGACTAAATGAACTTTGCATTTGTTTTGTAAACTAACACACTCAATGAACATTCTGCAAAATGTGAAATCAAATGAATTTTACATCAATTTATAACCTAACATTGGCGAAACATTCCTTAAAATGTGAGACCAAATGAAAACTTGTCAATTGTTTCTATAACATGGTGATCTTTCATCAAAAGGTGAGACCAAAATGAATATTATTACATTTGAGTATTAATCAAACCCCTATGAATAGTTCATGCTTCAAGGTTGCCAAAATTTTGAGAATTTCCTCAAAAATTACCATTTTTAAACAATAGCTTTCAACATGTCACCTAAATATAATAATACTCTTAACATTTTCTACTTTCCTCTCTTACATGTAACCAAATTTGGCTACATACTTGTGTGGACGATCACATGTCTAGCTACATCTCAAATATGAAAAAAGTGGAAAACAAAAAAACTCTTAGGTCACAAGGTCGACCCAACAAAGGATGCAAATCAAAGTCAACCCATGTGTGAATGGATCCTAAGGGGAACAAACAACATTAGAAAAATAGCTTTCTTTAAAAGCTCATAATGAAGCCAATGAAGATGTGAAAGATTTTCATCTTTAGGTGGATTTTGTTGTTGGAAATTTGAACAAATTTGCAAAAATTGGGTTTGGAAGGAAAATTCTCATGAGCCCTCAATGTGTTCACACTTGGGCCAATGGCACAAGGCTACACTAGTAGTAACAAGGTGTGTGTCACACTATGGTGTTGGCATTTACATTTAAAAGTGTCTTAAGACAAAAGAAGAACTATGAAAGTTCAAATAAATCACCATGCAAAAATATATTCTTCAAAAAATCCTCTAAAACAAACCAAAATCCTTCAAGATATTAGAACTCCATAACTAATCTCAAGTTTTGACACAAGCCAAAATATAATCTTTCAAAAATCCTCATTTAAAAATAGACCTATTATTACCTAGGGGCCAAAATCCTCATATAAAAATAGACCTATTATTACCTAGGGCCAAAATCCTTTAAGCTACTATACTCTATAATGAATCTAAACACAATAAAGGGCCTTGGTAGGCAAGGCCAATAAAAGAAGGGATGGTTGCCAAGACGTGCCGAGACTTATACGTGGAGTAACTTCGTACATCCAGTCCAATGAAAGTCGCCCAAGCGAAAAAATCATCCAAGTGCAAGCGAGACGCCCAATAGAGAGAGGGAGGGAGAAAGTGTAGTGTGTGTTTGTGTGTGAGCGAGCGAGCGAGCGAGCTTGCGCGTAATCGTTGAATTCTGCGCATCCTTCGATCTTCCTGCTGCCGATTCCATCGCCACTCCTCGCCAGTAGCATCGGCGCCCTTGGAAATGGCGCTCGCTCAACCCGCCGCCAAGAAGGATGACGATCGTGAGGATGATTGTAAGTACCATCCTTAAGCATTACCGTCGTCTCTGTCTCACAGAGAGAGGGAGAGATTTGGGGGAAGATTTGCAGAATGTTAGAGTAGATAGAATTTTTCTGGGGAACCTGGTATGCTTACAACGAGTATACGACTTTTTTGGTGGGTTTTGCAGCCGAGTATTCGCCATTTTACGGTATCGAGAAAGGAGCTGTGTTGCAGGAGGCGCGTGTGTTCAATGATCCGCAGCTGGATGCCAGGCGATGTGCCCAGGTGCGGCAGCATTTTTGTCTCTTCATTCGTTCGTTCGTCCTTCTACAGATCGTTTTTTGTTTTTCTTTCAGTTTCTGTGTTCAACTGCAATTTTAGGGTTGTTGAATTCAAGAATTCGCTTGTAGTTGGTTTCTTGAAGAAGATTTTGAGTTGACCCTTGGGAAGTTTTCCTTGTACAGGTGATCACAAAGTTACTGTACTTGATCAACCAGGGGGAGACTTTTACCAAGGTTTGTGTTGTTGGAGGCTTTTTGATTTAGGGTAACTGCGCCTGCATGTTTGATTCTTTCATATCATCATGAGCAGAGGCCACAGCCTTTTGTAGCTCAATTAGGGTTGACCAGTGCTTGATCAGGTTTTCTTTTTGTTCTCCCTCTCCTGGTGAGCAGATTGAAGCTACAGAGGTTTTCTTTGCTGTCACCAAGCTGTTTCAGTCCAAGGACATTGGCTTGCGGCGCATGGTATATTTGGTGATCAAGGAAATCTCTCCATCTAGTGATGAGGTACTTTTCACTCACCTACTGCAGAGCTTAGTTACACACCAGGACAGTGGCTGGATTATGCGGGGAAATTGACATTTAAATTGTTTGTGGCAGGTGATCATAGTTACAAGTTCACTGATGAAAGATATGAACAGCAAGACAGATTTGTACCGAGCGAATGCCATCAGAGTGCTCTGTAGGATCACAGAGGGCGGACTGTTGGGACAGATTGAGCGATACCTGAAGCAGGCTGTTGTGGACAAAAACCCTGTTGTATCTAGTGCTGCCCTAGTTAGTGGCATTCATCTTCTGCAGGTGAGCTTTGACAGATATATTAAGTATACAGTTGCCAATCACTGTGTCCCTTATGTGTCATATCAATTGTAACATTTGTACTCATTTATGGGGTGCTCTTCTGCTTATGTGATTGTAGAGCAATGCAGATATTGTGAAGCGATGGACCAATGAGGTCCAAGAGGCACTCCAGTCAAAGGCACCTCTGGTCCAGTTTCATGCCTTGGCTCTCCTGCATCAGGTTCACCCACAGCTTCCTTATGTTGCTTGCAAATGTGTTTTATATTGAACCAAGCTTCTGGATTGCACCACTGTGATTCTTTTTCTAATATCCAATCCATCGGTTTTGTGTCAATGGTTGTCCTTGAATGCAAGCAAGCAGGTTCTAATCATGGTTGGCAAGTTGATCTAAAACTCCATGTGATCATTGGGACCTGAAGATCTTAGTTCCTAGAATCCCTGTGCAGGCTTCACTGGACCTCTATAGTGTAGAGTGACTCATGGTCTGTATTATTGCAGTAGTTTGGATAGGGCTGGAGGTGAGCATGTACTTGGTCATTGTTGAACACTGTAAGTGATGGCATTGCAAGGAATAGGTCAGAAAATCTGGTAACCTATGTGGGATTTCCAACCTACACCAATGTTTGTGGATCAGGAGTTGTGTATAGGTCTCTGATCTTTGCTGGATGATTAATTCTCTTCTGCTCATGCTTGATACATGTATGTCAGATTCGGCAAAATGACCGTTTGGCTGTAAGCAAGTTGGTCAGCAGTCTGACTCGGGGAACTGTGCGCTCACCACTGGCACAGTGTCTTCTCATCCGCTACACAAGCCAGGTAATGCATTGAAACTTGATCCTATTGGTTTTTGTTCATGTTTCTGAAGTTTTATCACTGGAGGTAACTGACATGAGTCTGTGGTATTGCTGATTGAAGGTCATTGCAGAGTCACCCCCAAACTTGCAGACTGGGGACAGGCCATACTATGACTACTTGGAGGGCTGTTTACGGCATAAGACAGAAATGGTTATCTTTGAGGCTGCACGAGCTGTGACTCAGTTGAAAGATGTTACCAGCCGGGAACTCACACCTGCCATCACTGTCCTGCAGCTCTTCTTGAGCTCTTCCAAACCTGTGTTGCGATTTGCTGCTGTCCGAACCCTAAACAAGGTGAGTTTTGGTGTCTTGCCTGCTGGCACTTCTACAATCACTTGTTATCAGTACTGCCATTGCCTAAACTTGATTGTGGGATGCTCAAGGGTGATGCATGGTTGGCATTCAGGTCGCAATGACACATCCACTGGCAGTAACAAATTGCAACATAGACATGGAAAGCCTCATTGCAGACCAGAACCGCAGCATTGCCACACTCGCTATCACCACACTTTTGAAGACAGGCAATGAGTCAAGTGTGGACCGACTGATGAAGCAGATCACAAATTTCATGTCTGACATTGCAGATGAATTTAAAATTGTTGTGGTGGAAGCCATTCGATCACTCTGCCTGAAATTTCCACAAAAGTACCGCACCTTGTAAGTATGTGTCTTCAGTTGGTTTGCTTTGGTCAGGGATCTTATGGGTGCTCCCTTATTTGTCACACACTGAATGACCATCTTTTGAAATAGATCGAGGAATGAATGTGCTCAATTTGCAGGATGAGTTTCCTGAGCAATATCTTGAGAGAGGAAGGGGGATTTGAGTACAAGAAGGCAATTGTGGACTCAATTCTTATCCTCATTAATGAGATTCCTGAGGCCAAAGAAGGTGGTCTTGCACATCTTTGTGAGTTCATTGAGGATTGTGAATTCACATACCTTTCTACACAGGTCAGCAGCATGCCACCTTGTTTGGCATTGTATGTAGTGGTGATTCAAAAGGAATTAGGTTGGACTTGTTCTCTCTGGCAAAAGGTTGCTTTGTTTGTATCTATTTTGCTGATTTTTTCTCATCTGCCAGATTCTGCATCTGCTGGGAAGTGAGGGGCCAAAGACTGCAGATCCTAGCAAGTATATCCGCTATATCTACAACCGTGTCATTTTGGAAAATGCCACTGTACGGGCCAGTGCAGTCAGTGCTTTGGCCAAGTTTGGAGTTGTTGTGGAGACTCTGAGGGTAAATTCTCACCTTCTACCACTTTAACAGTTTCAGTCAGTCTTGAATTCTTTGCCCCTTAAATGATTCCCTGTAAGCTGCATTTCATGGAAAGGATACCAGAGACTGACTTGTTTGTTTGTTGTGCCAGCCAAGGATACTCATATTGCTGCGAAGGTGTCTTTATGATAATGATGATGAGGTGACTGCTTTCTGTAGCCTAATCATTTACCCTGCCTACTTAGATGACAGTTGATCTGGGAGAAAATTTAATAGTCTTGGGTGTAAGCTATGAGGGGAATAAGTTACTCAGATGTGCTAGTCTTGCTTTGAAGGTGAGGTTAAGAAGCAGAACTCAGCTTGTTCAGTGAGTTAAATTGTTTCTTTGTAAGAAACACAAAGTATGCAATTTGCCATATCATGAAGCATTCTGTGTATATGTTGTCTAAGCTTGCAATGGCTTCTGTCTTTTAGGTGCGAGATAGAGCTACGCTCTACTTGAATCTCCTTGGGGATGGTCAGGAGACTGTCAAGGAAGAGGCACAAGGTTTCATTTTTGGGGACTTGGGTGTGCCGCTGGCAAATCTGGAGGCCAGCCTGCAAGACTATGTAAGCACACATACCCTGCAACCTAATTTATTTTTGGATAAGGACTTTATGTCCAGTGCTAGCTCTTCTGACTGGAAGAAGATTTGCAGGAAGCAAGTGAGAGGCCATTTGACATAGCAGCTGTTCCAAAAGATGTTAAGCCACAAGCCACAGTGGAGAAAAAGTCTGCCACTAGTAAGAAGGTTGGCAAGGATGTAAGTCAAAACACGACAGCCAATGGTGGATTGTCTTCAGGACCAGACTCCTATGAGAAACTCCTTAACTCCATCCCAGAATTTGCTGGCTTTGGAAAACTTTTCAAGGTTTTTTCCCACACTAAATCCTCTATATCTTGTCATCATATTTACTGGATCTTTTTTACAGTGGTGACCCTTAATCCTTGGATACTGAAACATCTAATCCTACAGATGGGTGATAAGTGTGTTATCAGTTGGTTGCGGCAGAGGTTGTAGGTGACAACACTGATTTGGTTTGCACTTGTGCAGTCATCACCACCTGTTGAGCTTACAGAACCAGAAACGGAGTACTCAGTGAATGTTGTGAAACACATCTACCCTGGCTACATTGTTTTCCAGTTTAACTGCACCAACACAATTGCTGAGCAGCTCCTGGAAAATGTGAGCTCTTGGACCTCAATCTGCTCATGTCACTCATTGTGACAATTAGTTGGACAACATACCTTAGCTTCTGGTTACATCAGAGTTTCTGATTTGTATTTTATAGTGGAGAGCAATGTGATTTAGTCAGCCTTATTTGTGTGCAGGTGGCAGTGGTCATGGAAGCAACCGACGGTGATGATTTTAGGTTTGTTGCTATAAAGCCCATAGTGTCTATGCCATATGGGGCTCCAGGACAGGCTTTTGTAACTTTTGAGAAACCAGAAGGAGCTTGCTCTCTGGGGAAATTCTCAAACACTCTGACATTCTATGTTAAGGAGGTCAGGTTTCCCTTAACTTGAACCTCCATGTAAATTGATCTTTGTCTTGACTCTCTAGAAACTTGGAAGTAAACCTGCTGCTGGTCTGCAATTTAGAATCACAAAGTCTTTGGAATGCCAGGTTTTGAATATATGGGCTGGTGAGCTCTTTTGTTATTTCATCAAACATTCAGTTTGTGCATAGACTAGATCAGCGCCAACAGAAGGGAAAGCGTTGCTGTAGTTTTGTGCCTTTTTAGAGCGTTTTTGGCATGAGACAGAGTATGTCAAAAAGTACAAGTTTGGATCATCTCAATATGTTCCTGATATCTTGTGTCACTGTATTGCACATGATAGGTGGATCCAAGCACGGGGGAAGCTGATGAAGAAGGGTATGAGGATGAGTATCAGCTGGAAGACTTAGAGGTACGGTTTTTTTGGCATTGGTGCTAAGCCATGATGTGTGCATGAAGCAATGACACTTCTTGATGATGCATAGATGCTCACCTGACTTTCACTCTGTGTTGGTATGAGGTCCAGGTTACAGCAGCAGATTACATACTGAAGACAGGAGTGTCAAACTTTAGGAACACTTGGGACACTTTGGACCCTGAGTTGGAATGTAGTGATGAGTATGGCCTTGGAGCACGCGAGAGTTTGCAGGAAGCTATCCAGGCTGTCAGCACTATTCTTGGAATGCAACCTTGTGAGGTGAGGAATGTTACCCAAAATTTTCCTTTCTTGGGGGCTGTGATGGTGAATGTTAGGAGAGAGGATATGACTATGTTCCTTTTGTTCATCAAAGCCTCTTTCTAATGACAGTGGCACTTGTCGTTGTTTCTCTAGTTCAGATGCTTCTGGTTACAAACACCACTGCACTGCAATTACATTAGCCTTTTAGCCAGTATATCCATTTCTTTGTCACAAAATTGGTTGTGTTTAATTATTTTGCACACCTAAAAGAAGGAAGGGCTGAGAAGTGTCCAACACTAATTTTTGAGGTGATTATCTTGTGATATATTCACATGATTGACAACAATAGATGCTCAGTGCATCTCCAGGTAATCCCAGTTGCTTATCACTTGTGCTTGAGTTTGCAGGGGACAGATGTGGTACCAAGTAATGCACGATCACACACCTGCTTGCTGGCAGGCCAATTTTTGGGTGGGGTGCAAGTATTGGTACGCCTCTCTGTGGGCATTGATGCTCAGAAGCAGGTTGCCATGAAGCTTGTAGTGCGATCAGAAGATCGAGCTGTGAGTAGTGTAATCCATGAGATAATTGCAAATGCTTGACCAGAATGAGGTCTGGAGATAATGCCCTTCACTGGCCATTACAGTTAGTGGTTCTTTAATGATCATTTTTCACAGGTGCTTCACTAAATCAGACTATGGAGGTTACTATGCTTTCACTACCATGCTGCTTCAGTGCATTGGCAACACCACAACTTGTTTCAGACTTCCTGTGGCTACACAGTTTGTGGCATATCTTGTGGTAGCACTCAGGATGTCCAAAGATTCTTTAGAGTATTTCATTCACTAAACTCTGGATTTGAATGTCCATTACTATTCACCGTTCTATTCTGGTCGACTATATCTGTTACAGTTTTTGGGAAGGAAGGAGGTGGACATAGCAGTTTGAAGTCCAATGAAGAAGCGCAATGTCCCTTTTGGGAAGCCAAAGTAGACAGAGACAGAGACTTCAGAGCTTTAGATGTTCGGGAAGAGTAAAAGGGAGCAGCATACGCTAGGCAGAGAGGATGGGACAAAGACATATGATACAATACAAGAATGTTAGCTTCACTGAAAGCTCAATGGATTGTTGTCTGGAGACTTGCAGAAGAAACTTTCTCAGGAATGAAGTTGCTTGAATTGGTTGTAACCTTTGGTTCTCATGACAGCTGATTTCTGCACAGCAAGAAGACCAGTTTACTTTGCTCAATGCACACTAACTATGTGATCATCCAGGTTACTGCTACTTGAAAGGCATAAGGTATCTCCACAGTTTGTGAAGGGATAATTACTAGATTTACTACCTACATGAGTACCCAGGTTACAGCTACTTGCATAGTATTTGTAATGCATCTCCTCTTTTTGAGAAGGCATTTTTATTGGGTTACGACCCAAGTGGTCATCCTGCTTACTGCTACTTGAATGGTTGGTGTAAGGCGTCTCCTCTCTTTGAGAAGGCATTATTATCGGGTTACTACCTATGTGATCATCCAGGTTATTGTGTCTTGAAACTAGGTGTAAGTTGTATTCTCTTTTCAAGAAGGCATTATTATTGGATTTACTACCTATGATCATTGTTATTGCTATGTGGAAGTTAGTGTAATTTCTAGTGTATTTAGAGGAACTTCCTGCACCCAAGAACCTAGAAGGCATCATCAACAGCTTATGGTGATCTTACAATATCTTACAAAAACCGGAGGAACTTTTAGATGCACCTACTATGAGTTTTCTTTACAAATATTTCTTTATCTTTGGTTTCTTAATAATCTTTTTGGTGCATTTTTTGGGTTCACTCTCTTTCCCAAATTTGTGAGGAAATCATGAAGTCATCAATGATGCAAGTTTTTTAAAGTTATTTGCAATCATTTCTTCATTAAATTGGATTTGTACAAGTGTTCAGTTAGAGAGACCAATTTCAAAAATAAATATCTGTTACTCTGAACATGAAAATGAATCTATTGCATGAATTTAATTACCTATGATGAATCTATCAACTACATGTACAATCACTCTGCAAATCAAGTAGTTTTAAATTCCTAATTGGAGCAAGAGAGCAAGTTTTGGCCAAGAGAGCTTTGCAGCAACTTCAAGATGCCCAACATTTGTAATCTAGTGGTTCAAAAGATTGCCATTAATGAATTGTCAGCATGATTACCCAAAGTTCTTAGTTAATCCTTGACTAGTGAATGTCACACAATCTCTACTTGTATTTCTTCCATTACCTATCCCTTCATCACAATAAGGCATTCAAGAGGATCCCAAAATGCAACATTTTCATTGGGATAAGATGAGCATGTGAAAGAACCACCCAAAAGATCATAAACAATGGAAGGATGATGAGCTATCATAGCCCAAGGAGAACCACCAACTATCTATGTTCTTGTTTTTGGAATTTGTAATCTCATTGAAAGGTCCACCAATGTCCCTTTTGAGATAGAGCTTTCCTTTGAGTTGATGTATCTTTAAAAATGTAAGCATGTGCCACCATGCATTTCACCACTACTGATGTGTTTCATTTGTGTGTTCTATAAAATACTTTGCAATTGTACCTATGTTGTTGCAACATTGTTTGTAATGTACTTCCCATATGATTTTGAACCCTTGTGTCCACTTAGTTCCTTAAAAACCTTGACATGAACAAAGATGCCTTCCATCCTATTGATTCCAACACCTCTCCTTATTTTATTCATCCACACCTTGCAAGTATTTGTATCTCTCAAGTCATCTTGTTAATATACAAATGCAAAATATTGTGGCCAATTGGAAATTTAGTAGACCACAACATAGGAGAACTTAATTGTAACTCATAATAATGCAAAACAAAATTCTTAATGCACACCATATCAAGCTTTCTTCTTTAGTGAGCTTTGAATTTTCATCTTCTTTTCTCATCTTCTGTACATAGAAAGCTTTTAGAAACTTGTCATGCACTTGAATGCTTGTAAAATTGTGATCTGGCAATAGTTTAGTTCTAGTTGAACAACCTAGTATGTCTAGATATGCCATTTACAATTATGCATAATGCAAAGGGGAGCAAGGTTTGAAACAATTGCCTTGTTCTGGGATTTGAATATGATAAATAATTGGTCTAAACCAATGTTGGCCAGTTATGTGGAAAGTTTTAGTTATGAACATGCATAATGACCAAATATGCATCAAGTCATATCTAGAAATTGAGCAATTTTTGATATCTCACCTTATACATAACTGATGGATGGACGTTGTCATAATATGCATATGCATATTTATAATGTTCGTAATAATGTGGCATCTATATTTGGTAGGATATTCACAAAGATTTTTGTCAATTTGGATATGACTTTCTATATGTTTATTTGGAATTAAGTTTAGGCTTAGGGAATAACAAGGTTCTCATTGTGACAATTGTGGAGTAAGCTTTGCAATTTCACCATTGTTGTCCATCTTTTTGCACCTTTTTCTTGTTATTTTGTTTTGTATTCATTTTCTTCAAATGTGTGTGATGGTCACTTGTGCATTTGTTTTTAAGCATTCAACAACATTATTACTAGTTATTACATGACAATCCCTACTCACAACTTGCAACATCATCAGTGGAACAAGCTTCACTTGTGCATGCTCACAATTTGCATCATCATCAATGGGGGGAGCAAGCTTCATTTGTGTTTTTGGCTTTTAGTCTTTAGCAAGAGCATTGTGTAAGTCCTTTCTTTTCTTAGTTTTGTTGCTTGAGAGGTTCTAGCTTCTAGTTTTTGGGTTATTTTTTCAACTCGATTACACATGGAAAGGTTGTAGCTTCTTTTCTTAGTTCTCTTACTTGAAAGGTTTTGGCCTTTGGATTCTTTTCATTAGTTTTGTTACAAGTGAAAGGTTGAAACTTTTTATTAGATTTGTTTCTTGAAAGGTTTTAGCTTTTGGGTTCTTTTTTCAACTTTGTTACTTAAAGATTTTGGCTTTTTTCCTTAGCTTTTTTTATGTTAGAGGTTTTGGCTTTGATACTTGAGAGCTTCTAACTTGTGGTTTATGGGTTATTTTATCAATTTTGATATTTGAGAGGTTCTAGATTGTGGTTTCTAGGTTCTTTTCTTAGCTCTCTTCCTTGAGAGATCCTAGCTTCTAGCTTATGGTTTCTTTTGTGAGCTCTTTTAATCGAGAACAACTTTTCACTTTTGGTTTTTTTTTTCCGGCTTTATTAATTGATATTAACTTTTCTTTTTTAGGTCAAACCATGATTGGGGTACCTCCTAATGAAAAATAAGGACTCATTCTTAAGGACTCAAATTCACCTTTTTCTTCATTTTTCTTATGACTTGTTTTAGATTTCTTTTTTTATTATCATGTCAAGTGAAATAATTTTGTTCCAAATTTTATATAGGCATCTAGAATATCTATTTTTTTCACGTATGAAAGTAAAAATAGTAAAATTTATCCAATGTGAGTCATGTTCTATCAATGGCCTAAACTTCCCATAAATTTCTTTTTTTGAATTTTTTTACATTGTAATAGGGCACTTGGTTTGGGTCACACTCATACTTTTTTGTACATTAATACCTAAGGTGTTTGTGGTAAAAATATTGGGCCAAATCTTTTTCTTAGACATTCCTTATGAGTCTTTGAACTTTTTTTCTTAAGAGACAAAGTCCTAAACTTTTTTCTAGGACTTATAAAGAATTTTGAAACTTGCTCAAATTTGACATGCTATGCATAAAATAGTATTGCATCTATCCATGAATAAAATCAAACTTTCATTATGAATGTGCTATTAAGTTATAACAACATGTTTTAAATGAAGGGGTCTACTAGATACAAAAAGAGACTATCCTTTTTAGTATCCCAACCATACAGACACATAAAGCTTCTTCTTTTAGCTCTATTTTTTAAGAACAACTTTAGGCTTCTAGCTTATTTTTTCAACTCTATTAATCGAAAGCAAGTTTTGGCTTCTAGTTTTTTTTTCAACTTTATTAATTGAAAGAAAGTTCTCACTTTTGGCTTTTTGTTTTTTAATTTTATTAATTGAAAACAAGTTTTGGCTTCTAGTTTTTTTTTCAACTTTGTTACTTTAAAGGTTTTGGCTTTCAAAACTTCTAACTTCTTTGCACTATTTGTGGTTCTTGGTTTAATTTTTTTTGTTAGATATTTGTCACCTCTTCTATGTTCATCAAATGTGAAGCTTTAATTTTTTTATATGTTAATTGCTTAAGGATGAAGAGCTTGTGTGCATCAAAGGGCTTTTAAATTTGATCCAATTGTCCATGATTATAATTTCAAATGTGTTTTTAATAATGCCAAGGATTTTTCCATTTAGGAATTTCAAAATTTTAGGGTTTGGAACTCATTTATGTGCATAATGTGAGTGCTAGTTATTTGTGTTTTTTATGCATTCTAGGGTTGGTGTTTACTACTACATGATGTGCGTAGTGCGGGTGGCAGTGTGTTGTTGTGCACAAGGGTTATTCTCAACTTTGTAATGGTTAAAGATGAAATTGTTCTTGAAAGTGTGGGAAGAGTCAATGAGACAATTTCCCTTGATACAAACATAATCCTTTCTCATAGCCTATCAAATGTGGAAAATGTCCACCAACAATGTGACAGTGATGTATTTGATGAGGTGCATTATCAAACTATGGAGCTTCAAGCTCTATTATGGAAGCCACATAACAAGACTTTTATATGTTGGAGTTTTTTGGCAATAAATTACAACCTAGTTGATCTTGTGAACCCTCAAATGTTGTGTTGTATCATTTGCAGAACTCATCAAGCTCATGGTAACATATTAAACTAAAGTTCCATTGTTAGAAAACATTCCATCAAATAAAACAAAACCAATGGAATTACACCTATGAAAACACGTGTTGATAATGTTCATTCTCATTTAGTAGCTAAAAGAAAATATATACAAAATGAAAGGGCATTGGTTAAACTTTCTAAAACAGATGATATTAGTGGGTACCCGTGTCCTTCAGACACTGTGAAGTCCTCCGGTTTCTTTAAACCAAGAGACACACACACAAAGGCGCAAAGCAGCTAATTTTATTTTATTTTATATATAAGCGTATTGGAGGCCTGAGGCGCCCCTGTAGGTCTTATGCGCACTGCTCAAGCTGGTTTAGCCTGGCGATTATCAAGTCGTTTCCTTGGGGGGTCCCTTAGACCCAAACATCCAAAGATCCGCCCTTTGATGTAGACACTCGTCTAGCCATGGTTCTGAACCTTTGAACAAACTCAAATAACCGCCTCCAACTGCCGTCATCTACCCAACTCTCACGAAATCCAACGGCTTTTTATTTCTCTTGTGCGGTGATTTTTCCTTTTCCAAAAAAATTCAAAATATCTATTTTGTTAGCCACGTTTCTCCCCCCCCCCAGAAAAAGAAACCAGAGGTTATAATCACGGTAAGATACCCGCCCAACCTAGGTGTGTATCTATAAATACCCCCTCGTTTCTGTTAGCTACATCGATTGGTCGAAATAAACTATGTTTTCCATCTAGGTATGTTTTCCAAACCTAGATAATAGGTACGGGTTGCAGAATCCGTCTCTACGTTGGGGGGTCCCTCAGACCCAAACATCCAAAGATCCACCCTCTGATGTAAACACCCGTCTAACCATGGTTCAAAACCTTTGAACAAACTCAAATAACCGCCTCCAACCACCATTGTCTACCCAACTCTCACGAAATCCGACAGCTTTTTATTTCTCTTGTGCAATTTTTCCTTTTCCAAAAAAATTCGGAATATCTATTTTGTTAGCCACGTTTCTCCCCCCCAGAAAAAGGAATCGGAGGTTATAATCACGGTAAGATACCCACCCAGCCCGGGTGTGTATTTATAAATACCCCCTCATTTCTGTTAGTTACGTCGATTGGTTGAAATAAACTATGTTTTCCATCTGGGTATGTTTTCCAAACCCAGAGAATAGGTAGGGGTTGCAGAATCGGCCTCGCAGAGACTGTTAACAGGTCAGAACGCCATGTCACAGACAGACTAAGTGAATTAATATATATGATTTGGTAGCAAGGGAAAAAAAAAGTCAAGCCCACTAGTTCTCCTATCACTATTTTTTTTTGGGTTAACAAACCTATATAAATTTAATGATGAAGCATAACAATGATTCATGGAGGACCTTTTCCTTTATTTTTGCAAAGGATACATGCCTCTTTCAACATGTGAAAATGTTTAGTTTTGCAAGTTAATATATGCTAGTGCCCCCAAGTTGTGTTTCCTTTTGGGTCATTTTTTGTGGGGTAGGTATTTTTTATAATGATCACAAAAACCATGGAATTGCATGTGTTACCATATATGGAATCTACTACTATTGCGTTTGCTAGTGTTGATTTCTAAATGTTTGGAAGTGGCATCATTTCATTTGATTTAACGATGAATTATTTGGATGAGAATTAGACACCTAGGCATGCTACTATTGGATTATTTGAAGTGCATGAAACAAGTGGTGGTGCCATGGCATTGCAACTCCAATCTTTGTTGGAAAATTTCGGATAATTCATCAAATGATTGCTTTTGTGAAAGATGATGGTAGCAATTTGGGAACCATGGCTACAATACTATGATCGATATAATTGATTGTGAACCACTAAAGCTTTTGTGGGTTTATAAGGGTATTTGAATCGGACATGTCATGTCTAAAACTTGTCAGTGTGTGACAAATGATGATAACATTTCTATGGGCCTAACCTTTGTGAATGTCAAAGGTGCCCAAACTAGTTTATGAAAAACAATTGTTTAGACGAAAAATTCAAGGAAAGGAAGGCATGAGTGGGAATAAGTTGCATTGAGAATGGGATGTGGCATCAGAAGTTGAAAACTCCATTGAAATTAGGTTTGTGAGTAAAATTATAATGTGTGAATAAATTTTGGAATTCAAACAAGCCATTTTGTTATGTTATGGGAGGCATAAAACATTAACATTGTAGCAAAGAGTCCCCAAAGCCCAAGTGTGGGCCATTGATGAAGCTATCACTCATTGTTTGAATCATGTGGTGACAACATGCGTTTTTAACCAATCAAGAGGCCATTGGCTACTATCAAATGCCTTAACCATTGTGATTAATTTAATTGTGGTTATGGAATTTGAAATAGATCCCCTTGTAATGAAACATTTGACCTTTTTGATGTTGAATTGCACATGTTGAACATGTGGTAGGAAGTTCTAAAAGTAATCAACCTTTTAATGGAATTTTTGAAGAATTTTGATTCCTATCAAGTTCATAACATGTTGGTTTCAATGTTGGATCCCCATTTCAAATCTTTATGAATTGTGGAAAGTCTTGTGGGCCGTGAAAATGCAATCCGCCTAACCATTAAATATGATGAAAAAAGGTCATCCCCCTTTTCATGACAAACTTTGATCAATTGAATCCTATTAATGATGCAATTATACCACCATGTGATAAACATGATGTTCAAATTGAAGAAGAGGATAATGTGTTTGGTGTTGGGGCTTCTATATTGAGGAGTTTTCTAATGCACTTATTAATGTAGAATTATTTTATTTTGAAGGTTATTTAACCCACAATCTATGCGTATAGATTTATTTTTTGGTGGTGGACCCGTGAGGGTCAATTTCTGAATGTTATTTTTTTGGCCAAACAGATCCTCGGGATTCCTTGATCTCAAATTGAGACAAAAATAATGTTTAGCCTTGTTGGTGTTTTGATAGCTCTGAAGTAATGTCATTTACAAGTGGAGAATCTTGATATGATTATTGTTGTGCTAAAAATTTGGCTAAATCATCCACACTTGAATTGCATAGCAAATTCAAACTTCAAGGATTATGTCAAATTTGAAGTTCCTTTAGCAAAAAATAAATTGAGCTCATTGAATATTTTGAAATGTTGCCTATTGACAATGTTTAGGTAAGTGAATTAATTTAGCAAGTATTTTTTCCCCTTTCCTTAGCTAAAGTTCCTTGTGATTCTAAATTTATTTCCATCCATATTAATGTTGCAAGGTTTTTGGGCTTTGGGAATGTTTATGTTATTCATCAAGTTGCAACATTTAATATTTATTGTTGATCAAAAACATGTTTCTATTATTGATCAAATCACAACAACTTGGGCTTATCATGGGCATTCTATTTTTGTTGTTAATAAAGTCACAACAAGTTGGTCATATCATGGGCATTTTGTTTATGTTGCTTATGTAGATGCAACATCTTCTTGTTGCGACTTTTTGGGTAACTAAGGTTGGGGTGTTTGGGTGGATGTATGTTTTTGCAAGCAACTTGTGTTACAATGGGTAAAATTATTTATGGAATTGGGGTTCAATTTGCGCACAAACTACTTGGAAATCCCAAGTGAAATTTGCTATATTTAACATATGCATATTTTAATTTTATTTTGAATTTGAAAACCAATAAATGCATAATCAAAAATGAAATAATGAATGGAAATTTTCCATTGATGCATAACCATTTTTACAAAAGAATTTTTGAAATATCCATATGCATATCATAACTAACCAACATTGGTCTAAACACAATGTCTTGGATGTAGCTCACATAATTAGCTGCATTTAATAGGTTGTAGTCTATGACCGAAAATGACACACCCCCAAGCTCCTTGATGGATTCAATTGCGAATCCAAAGGTGATGATAGCAAAAAGAAAAGGAATTGGGGCGTGTTCTTTGGCTCACAACACTTTGGGGGTAGAGGGGTGTGCTAAAACTTCGGGATGGGGACTAAACAAATTGACAAGCAAGTTAATTACTTACACGGACCTTCACAAACCAAACAACAAGTTTGTTCGTACGTAGCTAGAACACCTTTGGTGCACGGACAAACCACGAGCAAACACAAATTCACAAGACTCACCACGACCCGAACTTTGGGGGAAGCCACCACCTTCCCCTTATAATATTCTCTATGCATGGCCATGGGACAAACATCCAAATGTCATTTTCTTCCAGGACTCCCAAATGGGAGTCTCGAAATTCCCAAAATTGAGGTTCATGCAACTTTAGAGGTCCATAACTTTGTTTGCAAACCTCTAATTGAGGTGAGGTTTGAAGCAAAGTTGTAGCCCTGGTTAAGAAATTTCCAATGGTATGTGGCACGCCACCTTCTTGCAAGGAAATTAGGGCGGTTCCCAACTTTTAATGGTCGGGAGTCAAATTGGCAATTTAATTCCCGGCCTTTCTTTTGGCCATAACTAATGTTTTAATTACCCAAATGGGTCATATGAGCTCATTTTAACCATTTACATTCCAAAATATTTTCAAAATATAATTGACTTTTCAATCCAATGGGTTTTGACCTTGCAATCGCTCTTTGAAAATTTAGGGAGTCCATCGGGACTCCAACTCCCAAAGTGGGAGTTCACTTGGGAGTGTGGAGATTCATTCCCTCACACTTTTCCACACTCCCGGGAGCATGAAATGTGACTTTCGGGCTTCATTCTTGGCTTGCACCTTTGCAAGCCTTTGCTTTGGTCACAAGTCCAAGGCTACGGTTGTGACAATCCATCCTTCAAATATGTTTTACGCTTTTTATTCCATTGCAACTATTTTGGCTGCCAACCATGGTGGGTAACATTGGTCTTCAAACCAGAACGCTTCATGTGTATTCTTATGTTTGAAATTTGAGTACCTTTGATTTGCCTATAACCAAAAATGCAAATTGCGTGGATTAGCCATATATTCTCCACACCTCACGCATAAATGATTTTAGAAAAATAGAAACTACTACCTTGACCTTCTCCATCAAGGAGAGAATTTTGACACCACATACTCCATATATTTACTTTTTATGGCCTACTATTACCATCCCACCAATGCAAAGGATCTGAAAGGAATTTCTTCAAAAGTTTAAGCCATCGTAATACAACAACTAAGAAAGAAAACCAAGATTGACACCAACAAGAACTATGCTTCCATTTCACATATGAACTCTAAAAGGATTGATGTTCAAACACCTTCTTTGGTTTGTGATCCCACCATTGTGAAGGATCTAAAAGGAATTCCCGCCACAATTTCTCCCTTTGACCTCCATGAGCTGCACAAAACCTTTTTTTCAAGTCATATACTTTGATCACTTAAAACCAATAATGAGATGTTGCATCTTGCGAAAATTGCGACTAATCTTTCAATTTACTTTTGGAAAACGTCACTATAATAAAGTTAAAAGAATTTGGTGAATATAAGGATTATGACATGAAGGTAGTAGAGAGAGATAACACAAGAAAGCTTGCAATTGTCTTGCTTTTTTAATGCCACATTTGTTTCTATTAGGTGCGCTTTGTGACAAAGTGAGGTGCATTGCAAAAGTTGTTGATGGGTATAGTGGAGTTGTGGGTGCACGCAAACATGTAAAAGCAAGCTCCTCGAGGTCAACATCCATCTTCCCCACGTGGTGATGGAGTTGTTTTTGTGGCCCAAAAAAGAGATGCATCTTGCACATGACAATTACACTTGCTGCAATGATGATGAAAACATCCTTTTGCAAAAAGGGATGGCAATTGCTCTTGCTCCTCACACAAGCCAATACGTGAGATGAGCATTCGAAGTGGATGACTAAAATGCAAATCTATCTAGTGTATCCAAAGCACACCCAAATCCAATTTCTTTCTGACTAGCTACCACATGTGCATTTCCTAGTCAGACAATTCCAGATTGAATGCCAGTCACCATGCATGTTAAGTTGCCCTAAAACACTTCAAAAACCCCCCCAAGCCTCTAAATCTTGAAACTTAGAGCTGCAGTAATATATCTCAATATCGTTTAATAAAGAAGAGCATCTCCACCCCAAAACTGTAAACAACTCCTTTATGTGAAAATAAAATAGTGTTTAACGATCACTATCCCCACCCACAAACGTCATGAAAGTCCCTTTTAAACACTCAAAGACCATTTGCATCTTTACATCTGGACGAGGAATCCCTATCCAAATCCATAGTAGAAAAAGCTTTTAAAGGGGTTAAAATGACCACTGCAAAATGGAGACAAATACAGGGGCAATTTAATAAGTCATGATATTTTATATTTAATAATAGCAGGCCTAGGGGCAGTAGGTAGGTAAGGTTGAAAGTTTTCAATAAAAATTAGGGTTTGAAAGAGAAGTCATGTCATGGATTCCACCATGGTTGCCCCGGAGCTTTAAGCTTCTTCTCCACTACACCCTCCTCTTTATATAAAGGATCATTTTGCAATTTTTTTTGATTATTGGTCATCATCCCATGTTGTCGAATTGTTGTATTGTTGCTCACATCTTCATATTGATAAAAAAATTTCCTAGCTTACTTTGTGTAGGTCTAAGAGAAACATTTACTAAAGGTTTAGGAAAAGCTCCTCTCCATTACAACAAAATTCTACAACCACCTTCAACAAATATGTTTTATTTTATATATGTTTTTCCTGTTTCTTCCTTTTTGTATTTGGCTTGTGATTTTTTATTTTTTATTTTTATTTTTTTATTTTTTCATTTGTGTCTATTCCAGTATTCTAGTGTTGGGCAGATCTCAATGGGTGACCCGATTCTAAACCAATTGTTCTCATCTTGGATGAAAATTTTCATTAGGGCATTGTTGCACAAATAATTATGTAAATTCAATGTCATGTCAATCAAACCATGCATGTGCAAACTTGATTTTGATTCTATTTTCACATTTGACTAAATTGTAGCCTTAAGCTTTAAAAAATGTAATAAACTATAGCAAAAGATAAATGACTACTAAATTTCAAAGTTCCTTTCATTAGTCATGTTTTTTTGTTACATTATCACATAGTAAATTAAAGGATTATTACATACATAGCCATTAATATCGATTAATAGTTTTGCAGAGAATCATTTGACAAAGATACATAAGTAATAAATTTATTGGAAGAAGATAATGTAGGAAATTAAATAGAAACATTGTCAACAAAATATGGATGAAAAAAGATAAAATTGTTTATTTCTTGGTTAGTCTAAGAAAGCCTAATTGGGTATCCAAAAAGGAGCAACAACCTTTATGTAACCAAAATCAACTTCCAATATTGCTAGATATACTAGATTTCCAAGAAGCTCTTTGCAACCCCAACTCTAGGCCCCGAGATAAAATTGCTTATTTCTTGGTTAGTCTAAGAAAGCCTAATTGGGTATCCAAAAAGGAGCAACAATCATTGTGTAACCAAATCAACTTCCAATCTTGCTAGATAAACTAAGAAGTCCTTTGCAACCCCCACTCTAAGCCCCGAGATAATGAAGACAACGAAGGCGGAAAATTCAAGCCCAGGATTCTAACCTTCCAAGAAGAAGAGTAGTATTGAGTTCTCTAGCACTAATAATCCTGTTGGACAAAAAGCCTGGCTTCCTTGAAGGAGCAAAGGAAGCATCTTGTGCTGTTGACAGTGAAAGGAATATTAGCTTCAACATTGACAAACATGACAACTAGAAGGGAAAATTCTGCAACCACTCTTGCTTGGTACCATTGCTGAACTCTACAACATGTGCTTTGGGAGAATGTCTTGTAATGGTTTGTAATTTTGTGTCATGGGAGAGTTTACAAGGACAGTTGGGAGATTAAACTCTATGGCATTTCTTACGAGTTCAAGCTTCCCATTTGCTTGAGTTAGATGTCTATGTTTGTCATTTCCCTGATCTTCATCCAAACTTATAGCCTTGAATTGTTTTGCAACAAGTGAAAATTTACAGAATGGGCCTAAGGGGCTAACAATCTAGCAAACTTAAACTTGCAGCAATTTTCACATTACCAAATTTGCAGGAAAACGTGGAAATCTAACCTTTAATCCGGAGCTGAAGTTACTCTCTTTTTCCTTTGCACTTTTCTGAAACTGAAAGTCACATAAAAAAATTAGAGACATAGTATTCCATACCTCATACATGCCTATTCTGAACATTCCTTTTGAAGCATTCAGCACATGCATATGCATACTTCAGAATGAAACATTTATCTCATTTGATCATCTAACAGTAAATTACCCACACAATATAATTAGTGTAGAAGTATAAGTGGTGAAAGATTGCACCAGACTTTACCAGATAGCAATCAAACAATCCTACAGAATTATTTGCAAATAATATCCAGAAATCACAAACTAATAAAGGTCAACTGCTATGCAAGGCTTCTCTTCAGTATTACATGTTCTAAAAACCTGACTTTAACTAGTGTGAAAGTGCACAAAATCTGTTGGAGAAACAAACTTTCATGGCCTGCAGTTCCATCTTACTTACCTCAAAAAGAATGCTTGCAGCAATGATGCTTGGTAGAGGATAAATGACTTTACATCTTGTGCCACAACCACTGAAATAAACTAAACCCACTTGAACTCCATGCATACAAAGGCACCACAACATCAGAACAAATAACTTTGCACATGGTTTGAGCCATGGAACAAACTCTGTTTATGTGATTTGATTATGTGCAGTAGTACAGTAGAACCTGTCTAAATACTGCCTAAATTAATAACCTGTGATAATTAATATGTGCGGTTCAATCCTAAGTCGGGCCCCATACATTTATTAATAAACCTCCAGAAGTTAATAATTGATACTCCACAACCGGTCTCGAAATTTTTTATATTGATAACCACTAATATGGCAGACATAGATTTGACACAAATTTTTCTACATTTGGGCATCTAAACCTTGGAGAAATACTCCGAGATTGGCTTCTGAACGAGCTTGCTAGACCTCATAATGCTAATCTTGTCCTTGACTATCTGGATGCTAGCAAGTATCTCATGGTCAACGATGTCTTGCTGCATCCAGAACTGCTACAACAAACTTGCACACTGCAGTGCTTCAGTTGCCTTCATAGGAATGGATTCTTGACTATTGTCAGCCTCCACTTCATCTTCCGGCACAAGATTGGTGGAGAGGTCCTACACAATTTCCTCCCGAGTCGGAACATAAGGAACTTCGTGCTCAACAGGATAGTCGATCAGATTGCGAATATCCATTGGGTTCTGGTATCGAAGCTCTTGAACCTGCTCTTCGAGGTCCTTAATCACTTCAGGGTCAATAAGCGGCTCTTCCAGGACCGATGTCACATCAGCATCGGTGGTGCGAATTCGGCAATGGCGAATGCAGTTGCAGATTGTTATTGGCTTCACATCCATGCTCCAGGCTGCAACAACAATGTGCATAGCCTCGAGGAGGTTGATCTTCTCGGGGTCTGCCACCTTGTCCTGAAAGCGTTGAATGAGGAGGCGATTGAAACGATGCTGACAGTAAGCCTTGAAGCTTCGGATAATTCCTGCGTCGCAAGGCTGAATCTTCGAGGTCGTGTTTGGTGGCAGATAGAACACGGTTGTGTTGCAGAGTGTAACAACAAATGCAAGCTGCATTAACGAGATATGTGCGCTACAGTTGTCCATAATCAAAAGAACATTACATCTTGCCATCCGCACTCAAACCCTTTTAGCCACTCGAGAAAGATGACTTGTGTCATCCAGGCCTTCAAGTTGCTTTGGTACTTGCATCCAAAGTTGTCTTGGTTGACATTTTTGAAGCAACGAGGGTTTTCATATTTGCCAATGATAAGAAGTGGAAGCTTGTTCGAGCCATCATCATTGTAGCACACAGCTAGCGTGAGACGCTCCTTGTTCTATTTGAGTCCTTCAAGTTGCTTTGTGGCCAAGGAATTGTCCGCCTATTGAGATGTCATGTGTTAGTGAAAGTAAGTCGATGGTTTGGCAGTGGGCATACAATATCATGCTGCACTTACTTGCATTCTATAAAACAAGCCAGTTTCATCCATGTTGTAGATGTCACGCTGCTCATACTGATCCAGAGTCAAACGAATCTGCGGCAAGCTCTCTTCAATCACAGCCATGTTGGTTGATCCAGACTCCCCAAAGCGGCGATAAGACTTGATACCACGACAATTTTTGAATGCCTCCAGCCACCCATTTGAGAACTCAAAGGCCCCATGGCCAGGGTAGAGCTTGGCAAGGAAGTACACAGCTGTCACAACCCCACTTTGGCCAAGTGTGAAGGTGAAGCCCAACACTTCCAAAGTTGGGGATTTAGAGTCCTCCGGGACTCCCGAATGTGTAGAGCTCGACAGCAAGACCCAAAACACCTTACATTGGGGTGTTCTTTGTGTCATTGAAAAGGTCTTGAAGCGTAGATATCGAAATGGCCTCGCATTGGTCATTTGGACATCTGTAGCCCAAGTTATGGGCAAAAAGAAGGGATGGGAGTCAAATTGGCAGTTTGACTCCCGACCACTAAAAGTCGGGAATTGACCCCTTCCTGACATCCTATTCGAGAGTGCGATACGGCGTTGGAAAGATCTCGACGAGGGCTACAACTTTGGTTCAGACCTCGTCGCGATCGAACTTTATAGTCGGGAGTTATGAGCTCTCAAAGTCCCGGGACTCCAACAGGGACAATTTCGGGACTCCAACTTGGGAGTCTTGGGAAAAAGAGCCATTTGGATGTAGCCTCGGTGGAGAGTTGCAAAGAATACTATATGGGGGAAGGTGGTGGCTTCCCCCGAGTTCGGGCCATGGTGAGTCTTGTGTGTCAAAGTGCCCGTGGCTTGTCCCAACACCCAAGGGTGTTCCCAAATGCTAAACTAACCTCTTGTGGTTGGTTTTTGGATCCAGATTCGCACAACCTAAGCTAGTCCTTCTTCCTAGTCTAATCCCGGGGCTCCCAACATGACCCTCTATCCCTTTTTAGTGTTGGAAGCCGGGAGTGTGCCTTAAGTCCCAACTTTTCGCAACTTGACAAAGTGAAACCCTCAAGTGGGTTTCACCCCGGGACTTAGGAGCGCGTCAGCAGCCTTCTTTTTGGTGAGGTCACCTGACATATTGACTTGGTCCTGGTATGTGAGGAACCATCGGTATAGAGCTGTCTCCATCAGTGGGTACTTCACGGTTCGCTGTCGCTTTGCCGCTCGGTTCACATCCTCCTTCTTGGCAAGGATTTTAGCCGAGCGTTTGAGCGTCAGAGAAATCGTTCCTTGATTGACAGAAACGTTATGCATCTCCTAAAGCCACGTGATCAAGTCTGCTTGCGTGAGCGATGGATGCTTTTTCTTGTGCTCACAAAGAGCTATCCGAACCTTGTTGGTCATGTTCGTATTGGTGGACCTCTTTGAAGCCATTGTGTTGTGGTTGCAGTTGTGGTTGTGGGTTGTTGCTATCCCAATGTGAACGCCACGGCTCACAAATGTTACAAATGGCGCGAGCGAAGAATTATTTAATGACCCTCTCTTTATTAATATCCTGTCTAAATTAATACAGAACCCCCGGTCCCGGCAGTATTAACTTAGACAGGTTCTAATGTAGTACAAGAAGGCCAGTCTTCTCTAGTTGATTGAAGATTGGGTACTCACTCATAAGCTGCTGTGTGGTAGTCAAGCTTAAAGAATTTTGTGTCAGATCAAAGTTTGCAAGCTCAAACTCAGAGATTATCATGGCACTTCATGACCAGGCAAGATTAAGAGCTGGAATCCCGTGCTTGATCCATTCCCTAGTCCCTTCCTTGAAGCCCTTGTTTGCTTTCAGGTGGTTGTGAATGCCTGTCAGTTTCTAACTTGACACTGTGCTGCAGTACCCTAGAAACAAAGGTTGTAGTGGTGACTCCTGTTTCAACAACCAAAGTGTTCTCCATCTTCAGCTTCTTTTTCAAAGAACCATCATTTGCATACACCGCTGCAGGAGCTGCTGCTCCAGATTCTTCATCCTCTGGTTGTGATTTTAAACTATCTTCTTCTGATGCCTCCTTATTTGAAGCCAACATTCCCTCTCTACTGATCCTCACACATTCACAATAACCATGAATTGAGATTCAAGAAACAGAAAAGAGCAAAGTCACTGCAACATACAGCAGCACAACGGCATGGCAGACACATGAGAAAATTTCAGAATTTTGTAGCCAACCTGAGGCTTGGTAGTCTCAGCTCCAGCTCCTTAACCATGTTCTCAACTGCTGGATTGAAGTTCTGGAACGACATTCTGCCCAGGGGCGCGCTGGGTTTGGGATCCCCTTCCATAATTACCAGCACCCATTTGCGCGAAAGAGCTGCTACTGCCATACCATGACCTGGTGCTGCCAGCATCCAGTGGCTTTCGTTCAACGCACGCTCTACCTCCCCCTCCTGTTTTTGTTCCAGAGCTTCCTCCCTCGCTTTCGCTCGTTGCATAAACTTCAGTCCCTGCAACCGCCCCGACAGCGGCAGCTGCTGCTGCTTCGATGTACTACTACTACTACTCCCTTCCATAACTCGTCTGCACTTTCTCTTTAGACGAGTTAGTGGCGACAAGGGAGAGTCACCCGGCGGGAGTGGGGAAGGATGAGGAGGAGCTCCTAACCCAAAAAAATAGCGCCTCTCTTCAGGCGCTCCATTGAGGCGGTCTTTTCTTCTTTGCAGCTTTTTGGGTTCGTTTCTTTCGCACTTCTGCTGGTGCCTGCCTGCAGCTGCGGTCGGCAGGGTTGGGAGGCCGAGGAGGAGGGGAAGAAAACCGGAAACTACGACCTGAATGGGTTTGAGAGGTTCTCTGGCACGCTTGGGTTTCTGAGGAGGGGAGCGAAGAGTAAGACAAGAGGTGAAAGGAGGAGGAGGAGGAGTATTGTGGAGCTTCTTCACAAATGGAGGGATGTGCCGTTCCAGTTGGGTGCGTGGCCGTTGGCGATATTGTTGTAGATGGCCTGGTGCACTGGGCTCTCTAATCTGCAGCCCAAACACACAAGGCATGGTGTTGTAGAATCAGGAAGGATATCTGCGCCAATTGATAAGAACTTGGCGTCACCAGCTGCAATAGACGAGTTGGCTTCTACTGTTGTTGTTATTAGTCCTACTAAACTGTACTCAAAGCTCCAATGGTTCCTAATTAGGTTGGCCATGCATGTGAAGAAAATCTTTGATGCTCAAGCTCAGAAATTCCAGTGGCAGCTATTTCAGCAGCACAGTTGAAGATCAAAACCATCCCAAACATGGAGGAAAGCAGGTGAGCATCAAATAACAGTCTAGAAAGGGCCCAGGTCAACAAAGAAAGTTTTGCAGGAAGCAATAGGTGAAGACCATCAATTGGTCTTCACCTATTGGTGCTGTCCCGGTGCACTGCAACCATCAAGTTCACTTGGTTGTTTTTGATCATGCAAATTCTCAGCATAGTGAACTTAAGATCCACAAACTGGAGAACAGGAGGCAAAAGTTTTCCTACATCTGTAAATCTGAATGGTCAGCACCTTAAATCTCTCATTACTTTCTCAGTGAGTCCAACTTCGCTCATCTTTGCCAAGGTCTTTTCTTTACTTTGAGTGTTCAGTAACAAGTTTAGCAGAACCATGTTCAAATCTTCCAATGTACTCCTCCATTGCAGCAATTTTGTTCTTGCTCCGACTGGTACTGTTCTTAATTTGTTATAAGCAACCTACACAGCCAAATCAAGCCTCCTTCAGCATTACCATTGAGACTCCTAAGACTAGGCTGAGCTTTCAAACATAGAACCACCACCAATGAAAAGAAAATTGTGAAGTAGACAGATTATAAATATCATTTGTATGAGGCTTGCTTGTCGACTTTGAAGTTTAATTTGTCAACTCCATTTCGTGATCAATCTCATGAGCATCAAACACAACATTTATTGACTTACATATGTTTTATGTATTGCATCATGCATGAGAGTTTGCTATTGTTTGATTGATGATTCTGAACACTGATGGGTGTAAGCTCAACACGGTAATGCATGGTAGCACCTTGTGATGTCAAAGACATAATCTTGCCTTCCAATTAATGCACTTATTGATCTCAGTGTGCCTTTAGACATGTAAAAGTCTTCTTGTTTTTATAGCCATATACTGGATTGAGCTCCTCTTGTTCAACCACCCAGAATGAAGAGTTGGGTCCAAAAGGAACTTAGCAATTTGAAAAGACAGCCCAAGATTCCTTCTGTGGACCCTTCAGCATCTGTTGGAGTTCCCCCTGACTGCCCAGATATGAGAGTATGAAGGGGCTTAATGCCTCCATTGGCTTAACCCAGTTAAATCCTTGTTGTACTTAAGGGTCACTAGGTTCTACATGACCAAAATCCATGCAAACACTGAAGGTTAAACCTTGGGGGAGCTTATTGAGTTATTTGCATTGCACTTGTTATGACCATTTATCTTTTTGTCGGTCAAATAACAATGTGAGAATAATTAAGACTTTTGTTCATTTCCAAATTGCAAACCAGATTTTTGGTAATCAAGATTGACGTTTGGGAAAATGTGAACTTCCATATATCTTTGGACCTGGGTTGTTTTGTCCTTATTTCCCATCTCTATCCTTTTGAAAATCACCAGATTTCTCTATTGGGTTCTAGCCTGCAGCCAAAAATGTGAAGGATTCTTAAACTCTTTTACTTTCATGTGTTTATAGCCAAAATTGGCTAAGCTATCTAATGGACACTTTAGCTGCATCACAAAAACATTATTCGCCCCAAAAAAAAAAAAACTCTGGAACTCCAATTTTCAGTTAACAGAAGAGAAGTAATTATGATGGATTATAAACTTAATTTGAATTTTCCTTGACAAATTATTTTGCAAAAGATTGTACATAAAAAATTGGAGGTTCCAGAAGAGAAGTGACAAATGGAATTCGATTTTAATTAGAAGAGGGTTTCTATATAAGAAGGATACACCATTGTAAAAGCAGCTGTTGTGCCTGATACCCTTGAACTCTTTGGTGATTCTTATTTTTGACCACTACACAACTTAAAGCCTTGGATATATTCACATGGTTCCCAGTCCAATTTTACAGCAATGGTTCAACATTTGTTAGCCAAAGAGGCTAACAAAAAGAAGAATTACAAAATGCCTTCCAAGTAATTTGAATATTGCAAAGATTCACAGAATGGGTACTTATTATGAAATCTCTTTTGCACAGTTTGATTTGGAGGCAAAAATTGTAAAGATTCCCAGAATGGGTAATTTCCGCCTATTTAATATTTTGACAGTTTTGTGCATATCCTTTTTCATCAAACAGAGTAGCATGTATTGACAATGGAATGCAAAAAAATTGCTTCTCAACAGAACATGTCTTACAATGGTTTTGTAACATTTGCAGGACATTTCTGAGAATCTCATAACATTTCACAAGGACTGAGCTTTCATCTGCATCTATCCTACTCTAGAAAAAGCTTCAGGTTTGAATAAGTAAGAGGGAAAAAAATCTGAGGTTGAACTACAACCACAAAACCGCAGAGGCTGCAATGATGCCCCCACCATCAACCATACTGGCACATGACTGCCATCCAAGAAATCTAGATGTGTTTTTGGAGACTTGAAGATCACACACCTCCACTGTATTGAGTGTTTGCACACAAAAGCGGCTCCTATTTTGCCATGATTCCCATTTGCCGCCTATGATGTATAAGTTATTATGAACACTCTCACAAGCGAATCCAAAGCGTGAGAAAGGCCGGTTATATACATCAGCCCCTGATACATGACCCACGGGCATCCACGTATTTGTGTCTTTGTTGTATGCCATCAGTTTACTTAGGTGCACAAAGACAAGCTCACCACCAATCACTGTGTTGGGTCCGGGTACCTGCAAATGGCCAACTAGACGTACATCACCAAGCAGTAGCTCTAATGTTTTTTTATTGGTTTGAAGTTCTAGTTTCCATATGGGCTGGGCTTAATGCAGCTCTGAGCTTTAATTTCCATATTCTAGGCTCTAGATTTCAGTTTGCAATTGTAAAATCAGGTGAAGCATCATGCCAAAAGAAAAAATATGAGTTGGGTAACTACATTCTTACAATGACAGAAGGGGTATTTCTAAAGGAAACCGAAGTTGCACCACCGGTAGAATAAACTTGTGAGTATGTAGGGCAATGGTTGAAGCCAAGTCCATACCTTGTGGGAATCAAGCCACATATCTGGAATAAATCGCCAGGAGCCTGTTAGAGGATCAAAAACCTCTGCAGATCCCTTCCTATCACCATCATCATACTGATTCTTATTGTACTCCCCAGCAATGACCCAGAACTGACCATCAAGTGCAGCCCCATGACAGCTTGATCTCACATTTCCCATGCTTGGAATGGTGTACCAGGTGTCTGCCTCAGAATCATAGACCTCAGCTGAGTCCAGAAAACGTGTTTTACCCTGTCCACCAGCAACATACACCTGGGTGCCAATCACTGCTGCTGCAAACCAACTTCTGGGAGTCTTCATACTGCTCGCTCTTGTCCACTGATTTGTTAGTGCACTGTATACTATAACATCCCCACACACAGACCCTGCAGTATCCAATCACGATGTTAATTTCCAGCAATGCGCACAGCTTAAAGGGTTTCCTTGAACAGCCACTTGCAATGGTTTGTGGCAGAGAAAGAAACTCCATCTGGAAAAGAACTTCAAAATAAGATAGGACAAGGAATCTCCCATGCAGATGTCACACAGTCAGACAGCAAAGAACCAATGGAATATCATGCTCTAGTATTCTATCCAGTATTCTATGCAGCCCACAATATATATCATCAAGGTTAACATCTCAGAGATGACAAGTAGCCAATTTGTGAATGAATGTAAGAAGCCTCAAGATTGAAGGAGAAATTGCAACCTGAGGAGTGGTGCATGGCAGTGGTATCAACATATCGTCCCCCCATCAGGATGAGCTTGTGGCCCACTGCCACACATGCAAACCCCTGCCAATTCTCCTGTGGTGAGTGGCCCAATATTGGTGGCAACACACTCCATTTATTGGCCCGGGGGTCAAACACTCGGAAAGATGTTCCTGGAGCCTTCTCTGAAAGCACATATATCCACCCCTCGGCAACACCCATCTGCATAGATGCATAGAGCATCAGCATTTCTGTTTCAGGATACTTCTCCTGATTTGGCACCTAACTGAGAGCAAAATGCATTGCAAGGAAGGTTTGTGTCTGTCACTCATCCAGGCAGCTCCTGACCCAAGCTCCAACATACTTGGTCAAAACATTGGGTTAGGCCACATGAATTGCAGTGGGGTGGTGGTCTCATTACCTCACTGACTGCAGACATCAATACCTTTGAAGCAGAAAACTGCAATAGGAATAAGATTTGACCTTTCAAAAGCTGCACAATTACTGGAGGGCTTCATTGCAGACTTGATAAAGACAAGGAACACATGGAACCTTCAGGAAGCTCCAATCAACTCAGGATTTCATCAAGTCTCCAATTATTTTACCTGTTGGCGGAGGACAGCAATATCTTGATGCTGACAGATTCGCTTCCATGTTGAACAAGCAAGGCGGATGGCAGACAAGGTGGCCCGAGGTACTCGAGCAAAGATAAGCGTCAGCATATCATCGGGCAGGACATGGATTGAACCTGCATTCTCTTCTGGTCCACTTCTTTGCACCCTGGAAGCCCAGTTTGAAACCCTAGGCTCCCCTTCTTCCTCCTCCTCCTCTACCTGCTCCTTACCACTCAAGCCCGGTTTTTCATGCAAGGTTCTGGACTTCCCAGACTTGACATTTGCAAGCATCAAATTTGTGGTGGTTGCCCGTGCTCCCATATCTTCCAAAAAATTTGCTCAAAGTCTCACAAATCAATGTGAAAATCCAGCACCACAAAAAAACCAAAAAGAAAAAAAAGAAACAAGGAAAAAAGGAGAAAAAAACCCAAACCCTATTTTTTCTGTAGCAACATTACATCCCCTTCCAGATGGCCCCACCGCCTCTTCAGAACTCTCTGATTCTTAATTTCTGGAACAAAGAAGTTGGCACCTAAAATTCGAGGCAAGACATACTACACCATTAAGAAAAAAAAGCTCTCAATCTTTTGCACTTTGGAACCTTGATTCCTTCAGAACATGCAGCTCCTTCTTCACAATCCGATTTCATACCCTAAAACCTTCCAAAATGTGAAGAACTCGTTTCAGCATTCCAAGGAAAAGAGAGAGAGTGAGAGAGAGAGAAAAGAAAAAATGGTTCCAGATTTGAACAAAACCTTCAAGACATTTCCCAAAAGAGAAGAGAACAGTTTGAGATATCAATTTCCAACACAGGGTTCTTCTTGGAGACCCAAATCAGAATTCATCATCACAAACTCCTTTGCAAACCCTATTTGGAAGATTTTGGGAAGATCGGAGTGAAAATCTGAAGAAAACCAAAACAACACCCACAAATTCCTTCAAACCATTACAAAAGTACCAGTTCCTTCATATAGCTATCTGCAAAACCTGTACACCTAACAAGCAATTCCCAGATAGACAGTTTACAAGAAAATTCCTTTGAAAGAAAACATTATTTCAACAAAGCTTTCAAACACACCCCAAACCAAAATACACATAACAAAACCTACACACACAAAGAAGGAGAGAAAGTGAGAAGCGCACACACACACACAAACACAGTCATGTACAGAGACAGAGTCCAATCTTCCCACTGATAATCAACGATTCTTTACACAACAAATGCAACCCAAAATCAGAAACAAAAAGAGATGAGAGCAAACTTGGGCATGTGAAGAAGATGATGATAAGAGCAATCTGCTACAGCTGCTACTACTACTACTACTTTCCTTTTTTTTCTCTTACAAAGAAAAACAACAACAGACAACAAGAGGAACATCAGCCCCCACCCCCCAAAAAAAAACACACACACACACACACACACAACACCCAACAAGTGTACTTTTACTGGCAACAATTGCACAACAATAAATATTTAAATAATTATTTTTTCACTTGCTTAAAAGAGAATTGGAAATTGATAATGGAACAATGAGAGAATAAAGATGAGGAAAAAAAAAAACAAAAAATTATTTGGATCATCAAAATCAACACCGAAACTTATAAGAGAATAAGAGAGAGACATGAGAAAAACAAAGATTTTACTTCCAAGCTCTCCACCCAACAACCTTAGCATCACAAAAATTGCATGCAACAATGGATCGTCAATTTTGGTAAGTTTTCTAAGTTCTACATAATTCTTAGATTCTTTCATTTTGTACACATATCCGTACTTCCTCCTTCTGCAAGGATTGTGTATAAACCGTATTTTATATTCTTTTTCTTTTTTTTTTCTTTTTTTTCTTTTTTTTTGGGTTGGTTTTTGGACAAATTCTTTGTCATCATTGTTTTGGGGTTTTGGATAAATTCCTTGTGATCATTCTTTTGGCTATTTTGAACATCAGAAATTCTTTTGTCATCATTAAATTTTTTTGTGGTTGTGTTTTTGGACAAATTATTTGTGTCATCATTTTATTTTTTTGGGGTTTGTTTTTTTTTAAGGACAAATTCTTCCGTCATCAATTTTTTTGTGAATTTAGACAAAGTTTTTTGTTGTCATCAATTTGTTGTGAATTTAGACAAAGTCTTTGTCATCATTTTATTTATTTTTTGGTTCCATTCATGAAAAAAGTTTTACAAATGAGTACCTACTCAATATTATTAAATTATCATACATGTTGAAATAGTGATCCCACACAACAAAAGGACTTTGATTTTTTAATTTTTTTTAATGGTTTAAAAACTTGATGATATGGGTTTTCAGATTCCTTTTGCTCTAATAAGCTTGTAGTTCACTTAAAATAAATCCTTGGAAAGAGATGTGTACACCTAGCATACCTACCTTTACCATCAGCAACAACAAAAATTATTCAAATTATGCTATGGGGGAGGGGTCCCATACAAGAGAACATGCTTTGTATCAAACACATCTAGATGCCCACCCCTTCTATTTTTGCAAATTTTTTTTATTGTTGGCATTGATGTGTGAATTTAATTGTTTTTATTATGAATTACCAAATGTTTTCTTATCTAAACCCAGTATAATATCAAAGGAAAGGAAAATATTTTACCTTATATTAAAGGAAAGGCAATATTTTACATTATTACATGTAGTTAGAAGTCTAGGGTAAATATTTTTCTTGCTCACTTGGTGCACTTCCTTCCTTCCTTCCTTCCTTCCTTTTCCCCATTTTCTTTCCAACACAAAAGCCAAACCAACAACCCAAAAGGAAAGCAAAAGTGGACATGTGTGTGTGGGAGCACCATGCCAGGTGATCTTGTTCAATTCCTAATTCTTTTTTAGGTGGTTGGTGCTAGTGATTGTGATTGGAAAAGAGAACATCCAAAGCCTTTTTGCTCTTGGTCTGACATTTGCTCTGCAAATGGCCTCATGGGTTCTTCTTGGTATATATGTATGTCCTACCTACCGAATGTATGTGTTGGTTGTTGAGTTGTTGGTGCATACACAAGTGAAGTGGGATCAAAGTTGGAAGGTTGAGAAATCCTCAATTTTGCACCCACCATCCCCACATTAAAAAACCGCCCATAGTCATCAATTTTAAGGGATCCTCTTGCATTTTTGCTCATATTTCATGAACAACTAAGATTGATTGTAATCATTTTGGTGGTATTATTTGTTGTTGTGTGTGAGGGGATGACACTAAAGCTCAATTTGCTTTCAAGGTATCAAAAGAAAATTTTCACACTCTATGTAGAAATCAATTGCCTTTGGGAGAATTTTCAACATGAGAGGTGAAATGAAATTGTTTTTCTTCAATTTTGTAATGTCATGGTGGGATGGTTTCCCAATAAGCATTTGTGGATAAATCCATACTTACCCAAGGTTGTCTTTTCTTTGCCTCAAATGTTTTATCCTTCTTTGGAATTCTTTTTTGGGGTGATAGTCTGAAAGAAAAATAAGAGAGAAGAGTACATGGAGTGACCACGAAAGAGCAGATTCTCAGCATGGGTATACATAATACATACTAGTGTGGCCTGTGCTGTTGGCCCAAGTGTGAACCCATTCCAAAATAGGGAAACTCAACATGTGAACATTGCTTTGCAATGTATGTATGGGTTTTTTGAAGAGCCAAATATGAAAGGAAATCATGCTTGAATTGAATGGTAAGCCTTCAAGTGTTACAACATTCTCAACTGATTTTTCCTTCCAAAACCTGATTTTTGAGAATTTATTTGAATTTTCAGCAGCAGAAATCACTTTATATATATATATATATATATATATATATATATATATCCCACATTCTGAATCCAAATCTTACCAAATAAATTCCATTATATCCTTGCTCATCAAGATTTTTCCAACAACACCAAAGGCACATTCCAATTCCTCCAAAAAAAGTTAGCTACAATTTAATTTAATTTTCAATGAAAAAATCATTCAGTATTCAAGCACTTTTGCACAGCAAGTCCAAACGCCATGGAAACAAAGCCCATGCACCCCTTCGCGTTGAGAACTGTCCAAAGAGACCAAGAATGCAATCTGAAGCATCCCCAAAGCATCCCCAAAGCATCCCCATTCGGTGGATCTCATAAGTACAAACAAAACAAAATAAAACAAACAAACTACCTTGTTGCTTCATAGATAGTATATGATTTTTTCAATCTTTGGCAAGTACCATCCCAATCTAATTTAGATTCGGGGGATACTAGGGAGTGTGTATTATGGCAATCTATCTCATCAATATTTGCAATCAATCAATTAACAGGATGGATGGAGATTTTCCTAACTTGGCACAATGCACATAACATGCTAGTTCATGTATGTATGTACACCTAACTGGAAGGTAAAACCCCAAGTCCCCCAGCACAAGGTGAAAAAAGTTTTCATGAACGGAACATCATGTTGTAGATCACGTGGTGTTTGGATTACTACTTACGAGTCAACACAACTTAAGAGTCATACCCATCTTATGCCTACTACTATATATATATATACATATATATTCATGGACATATGAGGTGCATTCCAAATTCACTTGGAAATTTGTCTTAAGTGCTTTATTATTATTGCACAATAAGACTGACTCTTGTGCACCATGTGTGTGTGTGTGTGTGTGTGAAGTTATCTTCAATACACCTCACCATCATCATCATATCCTCCTCCTCCTCCTCATCTTGATCAGCTTCATGTCAACACACAATTCTTTGCTTGGGTGTTATGGGAAATATAAAACACATGATGATCACAATCTACCCATTGTGGCATAATCTGCATGAGGATATCCAAAAAGTACCATAACTTACGGAATTGCCACCTCAGTAGGTGCATCAGTCCATTGTGGTATAATCTGCATGAGGATATCCAAAAGTACCATAACTTACGGAATTGCCACCTCAGTAGGTGCATCAAGTTTGTCTCTCTTTCTTTCAGTCTACCGTTTTGAGTGGGCAAATTACGTTTTTAATAATGTGACTTTGTCAACAATATTGTGTATAAAAATGTTCCGAAAAAAATTCGACTGTCTGAAGGTGGAAAGTGGCTTGCTTGAAGTCAAATTACGTTTGTAATATCTTGGGTATCTTATCCCGAATACCATTTTCCGGGGGTTTTTCCTTATATGGGACAACTCGTCATCTGCCAGTTTCACTTGTAATGTTAACCAATGGTGGGGAACATGGGTTATCTCGGGAGCACACACGGCCCCCTTCATGGTGGACTTAACCACCATGGTTTAGCCCCTTCATGGTGGACTTAAACCACCATGGTTTTGACCTAAAGGCATATATGGGGAATAAATTATCCATGTGTTTTCTTTCCATTTTCTGAAGGGAATAACTAGAGGGCTCTGCCCGGTATATTATCATCTTAAGGGTACTTTGGTACCAAGTTCATGGGACCATTGGAAATTGTTTTTTAAATAATAATTCTTTTTTATATGACAAAAAAATCATTTTTTAATTTTATTGCTGAACAAAGGGACTTATAAAAATGTTGTGTCAGGGTTGCCGGTCATTATACAGTATGGAGTTGTGAAGGAAAAAACCTAATTGATTAAAAAAGGGAATAATTTTGGACAAAAATCGACCATGTGTCATTTCCCGGAATTTTGAGTATCCATGAAAAGGGGGGGGGGGGGGGGCTTTGCATTGGTCAAAGCTTGTGAGATGTGTAGGTGAGAGAGGAGGGTGTCACTTGTTCACATCACTAACGGCATTAGGTGTATTAAGGTTAGGGTTAGAGAGATCACTTGAGTGTGTGTGTCACAAAGAAAGTGAATGTCACGTTCTATCAAGCATCAAATGTATTGTAAGGCAACAAGAAAAGGGAAAGGTAGCTTGATTTGATGATTTATTTCTATTGTGTTGCCACATTTTGTGTTTTTTTTGTTTTCATGTAAAGAGAATTTGAGATTTGGGTAAGCATTAAATGTCCATGTTTGTTTGTTTTCATGTCATTTTGTATGTTCACATGTGTTGCGTTCAAGAAAATGAAGTTAAATTATGTTTGATTCAAGAAGATAAAATTGTGTGTTGCTTGCACCTTTCATCACTTTGTCAATGATTGCACTCGTCATTATATGATCATTATTTTGGCTTGTCATCATTTTGTTCCCTTGGTTTCAAAAAGAAAAGCTTGCATTTCTTACATTTGTCATTGTTCTTTTGTTATAATTTTTAAACTTGTAATTGTTCCTTGCATTTCTTACACTTGCCATCATTCCTTTATCGTGATAGGTTCAAGAAGGAGAATCAAGATTCTATTTTTATTTTGTTACATTGTTGGCGCTTGTCATTATTCTTTTGTTCTTATACCTTAAACCCTAGCCTTTTGCTAGCTCTATTGTCATGTTCTATTGGACTTCATTTGGGATGCTACAAGTATTGTAAGAGTGAGAAAATCTTAAAACTTTTCTTAATCAATTATCAATCCTAATAATGAAAATGTCATTGAAGGGCAGTTGGGAATGGTGATGGTGGAATTAAATTTGAATCAATTAATGAGTTAGTTTGTGAAAGAGAATTGGACAAGGTTTTACAAGTTGCAACAAAAGTGTGACAACAATAACAATTTCTCCAATTGCAAATGAATTAGAAGTTTTGGTTTCCTTTTCATCATACATCAAGTACATGGGTTTTCTTTAAACTTCATTTTTTTTCAACTTTTTCAACTTTTATAATCTCAACTTATGTGATGCATTGTGTGCATTCTATCCACCAAGAAGAGGGTGGAGAGAAAAACAAAAGTAAAAGCTCTCATGATTAAAAAGGTTTTGTTATGTATAATAAAAACCATGAATAGACATGTCATTTTGATGTGTCAAGTAATTACAAAACACAAAAAAATGATGTTTACCTTATTACAAATGTTCAACAACCTTTTAAAAAACAAAAAACCCAACAAATTCCATTGTTAATTTATTTTGCAATGCAGCTCTTTACAAAAACATTGACCTTTCTCAAGAATAATTTCTTGAAGATTTGATTTTGTACATTACTAAAATCACCCTTTGAGCTCCATTAAAAGCATGTAGCTCAAGAGGCTAGTCATTTAGAAATGCAATCTAGTTGTGTTTCCAAGTAGATGACAATTTTTGATGACGTAATTTTTATCAAGTCAACAAGACATGGAATGGCATGTGTTCCCTCCCCTTGCTAAAGCCATTATATTCATTGCCACATTTGACCTTTTGATGTCACAAGATGGATTTGACACTTTTGCTTTGGTGGTTAAATATATTAACAAAAAGTGGGAACCATGTTATGATATAGGTATCTTTGAGGTTCACAAGACTTCAAGAGTTGTGCCATGGTTGTACAATTTTGCTACTTGTTATGGGCATGCCATGTCCAAATGTTAATTGTATGCAACTAATGATGTGAAAGTTTGTGATGAGATGAAAAAATTTCCATCATGCTTGCATAATTTTCTCTTCAAAATACTATTATTTGGACAGAAAAACATAAAAGATAGATAGGAATGGACTAAAGCTTATGATGATGTTTATTTTCACCTTTAGAAATTAAAAAATTTGATGAAGACTAGTTTGCATTAAATTATTATTTTTCAAAGAGACCTTGGAATTAAAAGATGCCATCAATCTTTGATATTCATAACAAACCATTGCCTTATAAAGTACAATTTCAAGTCTTCACACATCTATTGTGGCACAAGAAATTATTGAAAATTTGTTTCCAGTGATCACTCAATGTGTTTTGAATTAGTCCTATGGGTATTGGTTATTGTCTAATCCAATGTATGTAGACACATATATGTATTGTATGATGTGCAACACACATGCAAATGAGGTCATATAGGTATGTTTATGTTTTTTTTGTGATTTTCTTGGAATTGTGTTGATGACTTTGTGGTTTTTGGAATCTTTTTTTTTTTTTTAATTGTTTCTTTCAGGTTGATTGTAGATTGGAGACTCCAACTCCAAACTAATGTATCTTGACATTTGCATGTGGATTGAAGTTATAAATATGTTGAAACTTTTAGCTTTTGCTTCATCCTATCCACCTAACATTACACATAATGCGTTGGTTCTCATGGTAGACCCATGGTTTAAAAATCTATAGTTTATTCAACATTATGTGGGCTTTATATGGCCATGAATATCGTGGTGGTGTGTGATTGTGAAGTGTTGATACCATTGTTGTTGATTATGTTATAACAAACTAACTCCAAGTCTTATCATTTTTGAACTTATTGGAATGTTTTGCTTAAATTAAGTGTATTTGGATCCTTGGTTTCAACCAAAAAAGTTGCATAAAGCTCTTAAGATTAAAATTGTGGTGCCTTTTAATCCTTTCACTTGGTGGGCAAAATATGAACATCTAAACATTGGATTTTTTGCCCATCAAATGATGGACATTGTGAGATTGTAAATTGAAATTGACCAAATTTTCAATATGGTGGGGGGTCATCATTGGTTTGAGACATTGTTAATTTGGGATAAAAAATTTGGACAAATTGGTTCTAATCATGAAGAATTGGTTTGATGATCCTAGGTTTGACTATTGAAATGGGGCATATTTTAAATCAATGGAAAACTTCTTGAATGTTGAAGATGTTGTTTTTGAGGAAAACAAAAATCTCCTTGTGTAAATTTCAATTTGTTTGAAGTGGATTGATTAAGTTATGGTAGAAGTGGACAATTGAGGAGCGATACAAGAACTAAATCCTATCAACTATGTGTGTTACAATTATGGATTGTTATTAACATTGCAAAAGAATGTAAATTGTGAATGCATTTCCATAGTGGGGTAAAGTGACTTGATGATGAATAGGATAGAAAAATTTACCCTTATTGGTTTATTCATAGCTTCACAATACAATTTGAAGGCCAGTTGTTTTGTTGTTGTGCATGCAACCATGGTGTGAAGTTATGTGTTTTTCTTTGAACAAATGGCCATGTGCATTTTTTTTTTCGGTTGTTTGTGTTGGGGTCCTTGTTATAATCACTTAATCATTCAACTTTTTTGGGGGTTTAAATCTTTGTGTTTTTGCTATCATTTTCAAGCAAATGGTGATGTGCAATTTTTGGGGTTGCCTTGTTGTACTCATTTAGTTAGTTAGTTTTGTTGTGGGTCATATGCCTTCGTCTTTTAATACCATTTTGAAGTGAATGGCAATATGCAATTTTGTTGGGTCATTTGTGTTGGGTTTTCTTATTACAATCACTAAGTCAATTTTGCTTTGGGTCATTTGTCTTCGTATTTCTATTGCCATTTTGAAGTAATTAACAATGTGCAATTCTTTTGAATTGTTCATGTTGGGTTTCCTTGTTCCATTCACTTAATTAATTTTGTTTTGGGTCCTATGTCTTCTTGTTTTTGTTCTCATTTTGAGGCAATTGATAATGTGCAATTTTTTTGGGTTGTTTGTGTTGGGTTTCTTTGTTGCAATTATTTAATTAATGTTTTGTTTTGAGTCATATATTTTTGTGGTTTTGCTACCATTTTCAAGCAAGAACTGTGTATTTATTGTTTGTGTTGGATTTTAGGTTTCAATAATATAAACTTTTATTCAATTATTAAGTAAATAAATAAGTTATATATTATTGTTTGTAGTGAGTATGCTATGAATCTTACAATGTTGTTTTGATTTGTATCATATGGTTTTCTTGTTTTGTGTGTGTGTGGTTTGAGATAGGCAGTTGTCAACTAAAAGCACATTCTACCTCAATGTGCACTGGTTACAACTCAAGGATATTCCAAGCAAAGAAGTGAAGGAAAACAAATTGTAATTGAATATAAGGAGATTACAACTTGAGAAGATGTTGAAAGTAGTTAGTGAATAGTGTAGCATTATCAATGTAACATTTTTAGGTGACTATTTGTCCCCACCCATATGTCCATAACAATTTTTTCAAGTTGAATGAAAAAAATTCGTACCACTGATGATTTCCAATTTTTTCAAGTTGAATGAAAACTTCCCATACCATTTATGTGTCATTGATGATTTCCAATGTGGTTGTGTCAATACACATTCCCATTTGTTGTTTTTCCTTGGTGTATGTTGGTGTTGAATATGGTTTTGTCAATACACATGCTTGAGTTGACAATTGAAAAACATTTCACATACTCATACACATTTTGCATGCTTCAATGTTAATAATAAAAAAGATTTATGTGCTTGCTTGGAAGGTTTAGTTTTGCAAATTTTAGAAGAAAGCCCAAGCCCTACATGCTTGACATATGCAATTTTTCTTGTATGCCCTATTCTTTGGGTATGGTTGAAAATACATACTCACACAACACTAGTTAAGTCCCTTTTACATTTTTCATTGGATATGCATACTCTTGGATTGGGCACTAACTTGATTTTTTGGAAAGCATAACACAATTTTGACAAATGACACACAACACTAACTTCAATTTGATGAGAGGATCAAAGAATATGTGAGCAAAGTTCTAGTAATTGCACATCAACCTACGTAAGTTTAGAAATGAAGAGCCACCTTCATGTCAAATGGATGAAACAATTGTGCATAAAGGTGATAATTCAACTGCAAGTGACAACAATGGAACAACATCCTACAACAAGAAATAAACATCAAAACTTTGGGACAATAGAGATAACTTCTATTAAACACCACATTTCTTAGACATCAATGGATTTACAATTCCTAAGAAAAGAAAAATCCAAATTGCAATTGTTTATGTTCCCAATCACATTATGTAAGTAAAACTTTCATGAATTCAAAAACGAAGTACAAGTAAATCTCGTTCTGTCCTTAACAATAGCACTAGATATTTAAGTTTACAAATGTATCACTTACATTAACCACATTATCACTTTTGATCAAACATCACATATTATCAAATAGATCAGTGCTCTTGCTTGAAACTTAACATAATAACAATTAATGTGCCTTACTCTCTTGCCCATTATGGTCCAACTGAAAACAATCATTTGATATGATTATACCAGCAGCTCAACCCTCAAAAGCCATGCATAGCTTTGGCATAACTCACTCCCTGGTGCTTTATAATTTGCCCTAAATTATAATGGTACCATACCTTATAACCTCACATGTCCTGATGTATCTATATGTTCCTGTGTTGTAATACCTTGCATAAATTATGCATCCTTTTTATGATATTTCTTTTTATCTAAATCCTTGGAGTATTTAGTATTCACCTCTTTTACAATTAGTTCCTTTAATTGGTTTAACTATTAATATCTTTCGTGAACATTTCTGACAACAATAGTTACCAAGCACAAATTCAACTCACTCAAAATGTCATCAAGAATTTCATCTTCAACTTGTGGTAACCCAATCAGGAAATTTTAGCACAAGCTCTCCAAATGAGCCAACCATGATCTAAATGTGGAAAATTGGTCACTGGAGCAACACACCATATGAAAGCCAGTTAGACATGAACAATTCATTTCACTTTGTGCAGCTGCATTGTTGTACACAACCCTTACATTGCAAATTCTAACTCGTAGAATCTTACATTTTTATGCTCCAGATGGGAAATAGAATTAGAGCATTCTTAATACTGATACTATTATATCTATTGATGATGATGCTGCAGAAAACGGAATGGTAAATCTCATTAATCAATGCAGAAATACAATACACACATAATCCATTTTGGAGGAACTACAGAGACCTATGTGCTGATGAATTGAAGGACTACAGGAACTTATCAAGTCATTCAACATTGACTGATCACATAGACCTACTACAGACAGCCAATTCTTTTGGATGGATTTTTACAATTGTTGAATCAGTCTACAGCCTTGAGGAGATGGCAAGGCGCTCAGATTCAGTCTGCACATGAGAGCGGTTGATATCCTTCACCTTAGTACAGCCAGCCAATGCCATGGCTAATTCAAATTCATCCCTCAGCATTTTCAGGGCCTTCTTCACACCAGCCTCTCCGTCACATGCGAGTGCAAAAACCACAGGCCTCCCAATCTGTGTCCAGAGCAATGTCAGCAACATCTCCCCATGAACTACTTTAAAAAGATTTGAATAACTCAATGTATTCAAGGGAAACAAGAGCTTGTTCTGAAGACAATCCATGCCCAGTTCAACAAGGATAACACAGCTCTTAACTGAACTGACCACTGAAAATAAACTTGGAACTGTCAGGAATGGCTGTAGGCTTTAGTATCATCACTGTGCTTCTCTTGTGTTTCAAATATAGAGAAGGCAGGGCCTCTGGTAGGTCATCCAATAAGATGAAAATTCTACAGTTAGAAACTCACACAAATCCCTTACTCTTATCTTAATTGGTCAGCAAGACCAATTAAGATGCATATCAACAGAAATTATCAAAGCCTGAAGCCACTTCTGCCACAGCTACCCCTGGAGATTTCAAATGGAGAGAGGAGATGGCAGAAATTATGGAGGTTCAAACAGAGAGGTCACATGATGAAATGAAGATACTACAGGTATGGACTTACAAAAATGCCAGCCGCCCCAAGGGCCAAGGCCTTTAGAACATCAGTGCCACGGCGTACACCTCCATCAAGGAACACTGGGACTCTGCCAGATGCAGCTTGCACAACCTACAAGGTGTGATGGATTTCAGACATATAGTCATGATTTTTTGATGCATGAAGAGATTGTCCAACTAATCTGTCCTTGGAAAAATTTGTGAAAAGGACAATGTCTGCAGTGCATGCAATCAAGGAAACAAACCTCCTCAAGTGCTGAAATGGTTGCAGGAACATAGTCAAGTTGACGTGCACCATGATTAGACACAATGATACCTGCCACCCCTGCTTGTAGAGCAAGCTTTGCTGCAACAGGATTCAAAAGACAGCAGTTGAACTCAGACAGCATAAAATGCCAAACAACAGTTCCTCAATAGTGAGAAAAGTTAGAGATATTATCGGTAGATAGCTTCTCCTGTTCATCAAACGATGACAAAAGTTCATGATACATAAGCCATACTAAAAGAAAAGACAGAATATGGCACCACTAAGAAATTGTTACTCAGAGAGACTAATTGCAAGAGTTTGAGATTTTGTACTGTCTTCAGCTGTCATAACTCCTTTCACAAGGATGGGAAGCTTTGTGATTGTTTGCAGCCACTTAACATCCTGGGCACACATCAAGTCATCCAATGAGATTTGATTGATCCAAAGGGCTAAGTTTACAAAATGTTCGAGTACTACCATACTTGCAGGATGGAATCACATCTATGAAACCATATCATCACTAGTTCCTGAAAATTAGAATGTAACAAAGCCACAATGTTGTAACTGCTACTATCTTGGGTGTAAAAGTCCATGGGGGTGTACCTTCCAACTAAGGGATCTATCAATCTGGCCAGCCACATATGAAGCCAGACCTGAGTCACTTGTCTGCACACAAGCAACAGAAATCCAACGCACAGAATGAGGCAATTCAGACATGTGAAGTGATCTGGTAATTCTCGATCAACTCTACTTTGTTGGTGTCATGTTGGGAAGTGGGATCACTGTCCTAAACAGTGACCATCATGAAATCCTTGCACAAGAGGGAAAGCCCAAAACATGCTATCTAGACTGTTTGCATCTCACACTCAAAATTTGTACTCCTGGTGAGACTGGCATATATGCTGACTGGATAATGAATTTGAAAACTAAACCAACACACCACATTCTCAACCCATACTAAGTATGAATTGAAACCAAGAAAACAAAAGAATTTGATTACCTTCTCCATGTGCCCAAGGTCCAAGCCCTCAAAGTTCTTCAAAGTGAGATGTGGTGGTAATGCAAATCTGTAATGAATGCAATTTTAGTACAAAGAGCAACATACATAGCAGCAGGATGAGACCAAAAAAAATCACCCTGCATGACTGCTTCATATTCAGTGAGAATGGTACCTCAGCCTTCAGATATCCAACATCATAGGATAGAACCTTGAGTAGAGCAAATACAATTTGCTACTGAAAGATGGCTCTAACACTGACCCCTTGAGAAATGAGTAAACAACATCTAGGCCATGTGTGACTGAGCTTGACCTGTTCTTAATATCAGACTCTCTGCGGCCAAGTCGAGGGGTGTCTACAGTAAGGGCAATGGCCTTAAATCCAGCACCCTCTGCTCTTCGTACCAACTGTGCAACCACGTTCCGGTCCTTGTAAACCTATTTCCAGCCAGTTGATTTGATATAAGTACAAAATATAATGGTACAAGGGCTCATTCTGTAGGCTTCAAAACGATTCAGCAACACTCCAACCATTACAGAAACACCAGACATGGACATTGTAACTCATCAGAACATAGTTGTCTTTACACAGAATTTGCAGAGTCTGTCCAATATGCAGATTGTCCTTGGATGAGGAGCAGTGGAGCAACATGCACATTAAGGCCACTATTATGGATGTCAAAATAACATAACAGAGCACTGCAGGAAAAGCTGTTGGGACTTACATAGAGCTGAAAGAAGCGGATACCAGGACCTACTGAAGCAACTTCTTCAACACTGCTAGTGGCCCAGGATGAGAGGGTCTGCAAATCCAGTCAACATCTCAGACTTCTGACACTTGGACAAACGACTTACACTGTAAGGCCACTATGAGGAGGGTGTGCATAGATTGAAAGGAACACACCATAGCAGCAGATGGACAACAAGAGAATGATGAAACATTGACTTCTGCCACATGTCTATCTGAAGAATGGCGATGTTACCATGATTGTCCCAGCAGCAGCAGCTGCTCTTGCAGTAGCCAACTCGCCTGAGATCAGACAGTAAAATGACATCAGTGACATCCAGCCTGTGAGTATACTAAGAAACAAGAAATCCATGCTGGCTGCTTTTGAGAAGATTCAGAGAGCAAATGCATGATATGGGTTACATGCCTTCAGGATGAGCCATCCTCTGCATTGCTGTTGGGGCAACCATGATAGGCATGGAGATTTTGAATCCCAGTACAGTGGTGGTTAAATCAACACTTGTGACATCAATCAAAATTCGAGGACGGAACCTGACAGAATATGGCCCAACAACCCCCCAATCAACAGGGAGTCATGAAACCAACAAGTGAAATGGGGTTCATGCTGTCATTATACTGCAGAGATGATGATGAGTCTGGAAATTATTTTCTACAGCACTAGTACTGTCAATGCCAAGAGAGTGGAAATCAAGCTCAGAAGTCCTCAGATTCCAACCAGGTTATATGCTAGTGACACATTGACACATTTGGATAGCCCCATGGAAATGCTTTCTGGAACAAAGGAATTGTTCAGAACCTCCATCCAGAAGAGACATTCTAGGAAAGTGCACACTCCCAGGGTATAAGGACACTGTAAGGTGGATAATGCACAAACTCTCCTGCCAAGTTCAGAAGGTGATCATCATTGACATGCACCGGCACTGACCTGATCCTCTCAAATGCCTCTCGGTTCTCTTTCAAGGTCCATTGATCCTCAGCCCCAGAGGCATAATAGTCAAAGACCATCTTTGGAAGCTTGTGCTTGGCTGCCTCCTCATACTCACAGACATTTACTATCTCTGTCGACATGATGATGATGGCCTGGCTGTTTGCTCTGAGGTCTTCAGACTCCTTCAGGTAGGGAGCTCGAGAGTGGCAAGAACGATTATTTCCTCTGGTCGGAGCTGACTATCATGCTGCAATTACCAAACCTGCGGACTTTACGACGTGCTCTTCTCCTCTCAACACACCTGCTTCTTCATCTCTTGTGAATTATATCGCCCTGCAACCTGCAAAAATGGAAGCAAGGCTCAGAAGAACTCCATCGAGTGAAAGTTTCTGGTACTGCATGGAGGTAGATTGTGCTGTTCAGACACACAAGCAGGACAGACAGGTCCCTGAGGAAGGATTGATTTCCTTCAGGTGCATATCACTTGAAACAAGAGAAAAATTTGTCAATGCCGTAAAGGTCAGCACAGAAACACATTAGCAGTCTACCGTTTTCAGGCACAAAACCTTCCACAATTCCAATTTTTGGCTCCCATGCACAATATGTGAGAAAGAATGTAGATTCAGATTTTGTCTTGTCAGCAGAATTCCAAAGTAGTGAAGAAGAAGAAGAAGATGAAGAAGATGAAATCCTCACTCTCAACACCAAAAGCAAATCAAGAAATAAAAAACAAATCGCAAAAAAGAAGAAATCCGTCCGGACAAAGTGATGAGCGACGACACAAGGCGAGCAAACGAAATAAGTATAAAAAAATGTTTCCAAATTGACTCCGAAATGGCCCCTCCCCCTCCTCCTCCTGTCGTCTCCGCGTTTTCTTGCCAAAAACTGAAATCTAAATTTAAAAAGCGGAGCACTGAAAAAAGAGAAGAAAAAAACACGACTCTATAGCAAGTGATACACAGCAAAAAAGACACAAAAGAGAGCAGGATACAAAGTGCGAGAGAATCCAGAGGTCGAGAGGACTTACAGGAGAGGAAAATCTTCAGTGAATTTGTGATTCCGAGAGAGACACACACAGGATTCGACAACGGCGACAAGCGAGAATTCTTCGCAGCGCGAAGAAGAGGAGAAGAAGAACGCCAGCAACACCTGGGGGGCGAGAACAACAGGGATAAGAAAACGAGGTCCACATACGAGATCCATATAAAAAAAGATACAAAATCCAGGTGCCGAAATTTGTGAGACTTGCTTTCTAACCAACGCACCTTACCCAGTTCGGAACCGGTTCCTGGACTGCATTTTCCAACGTGTCACTTGGCCATTGGTACAGAGGAGGGGGTTGTAATATTATATTTTCTCCCTCTCTCTTTCTTCCTCCTTTTTTTCTTGTGTATTTCATCTCTACATATTTATAGGCTATGAGTTTTCATTCATTGAAAGCAGGGTTACCTGTTTTTCATCCATCTGAAAGATGGTTCTCGGGACTTTGTCATCCTTGGACAAGAGTCTTTCCATCGGGCAACACCCTCGGGTGGATGAGATTGGAATTTTTGGAATTAGGCCAACGTTTTGCTATTTGCCTCACATGGGGCCAGGCATGGGCCCTCCCTGCGGGTGACGCCCTTGTCTGGAGGCGTTAGGAGTTTTTAAAAAAGTTCTAATCTGTTCAAGACATTCAGCGTAAATTAAAGATTTCGAAATAGGCTAATTTGTATTATTCTGGGATTTTAAATCTTTTTTAATAATCTTTTCTATTTTATTTTTTTGCATTGTTCATTTTCATATTTTGGATGTTAGAACCAGAACCACCTTACTTAAAACAAAAAATTATTTAACCAAAAATCAGAACCACGATCTAACTTGAAAATAAATTAAAAACTGAAAGTACCCAAAATGCTTCCCTAATTTTAAAAGTCAGAATCAAAACTGAGTTCCCATCTGCCCTAAAATAAAAAACTGAACTGGGATCGATCCCTTCAAAAATGTAACGAACTGGAATCAAGGCAACACTGATCTTTACATCCTCTTTTCTATGAAATACCAAAATGGCCATGCCCACTTTTGAGAATCTTTAAATAAGATGCCTAGGTAGCCTAGAGTCCTAAAATAAAAAGTTTAGATAATTTAAGAATCTTGAAATTAAAAAGCGTAGATAACCTAAGGTAAAAAAAATTTAGATAACCTGCAATAAAAAGCTTAGGTAACCTAAGATAAAAGGTTTAAGTAATCCAAAAAATTAGGAAACCTAGAATAAAAAGCTTGGGTAACTTAAAATAAAAAGCTTATATAGCCTAAGATAAAAAGCTTAGGTAAATAAAAAGCTTAGATAGCCTAGAATAAAAAGTCTAAATAATTTAGGAATCTTAAAATAAAAAATCTAAGATAGCTTAGGATAAAAAGTCTAAATAACTTACGAATCTTAATTAAAAATGTCTAGGTAGCCTAGGGTAAAAGCCCTAGGTAACCTATGAAATTTCAAATTTAAAATAAGCTAAGAATCCTAAAGGAGGAAAACCTAAGTAACCTAGGAGTCCAAAACTGAAAAAAAAAAGCCTAAGCTTCACAATACCAAAATTTGGTGCACGCTGCTAAACTGCCCATAACGAAAAAAATATTAATAAAAATTTAATTAAGGGCAATGATTTACGTGTTCTTCCAAACCCTAACTACCTACAATAGTCCATTCACCCTAACTACCTAAAATAGTCCATTCTTTTTGCAATTTGTTCTTGTATTGTCATACACTTGTTAAGAAAGACTCAAGCTTTTCAACAAAATAAAGAAAATAGAGAGAAAGAAATTTTATAAAATTTTCATAAAATTTCTCCAGAAATTATAAATTATAAACATTATATGCAGAAATATTAAATTATCCTAAGTTACCTAAGCTTTTTGATTCACCTAAGCCTTTTACTTTAGGCTATTTAAGGTTTTTATTATAGGTTATCTAAACTTTTTTATTTAAGATGCATAGGTGACTTCGGTTTTTTACTCTAGGCTATCTAAGCTTTTTTATTTAACTAAGCTTTTTACCTGAAGCTATTAATCTTTTTACTATAAGTTATCTAGGCTTTTTATCTTAAATTATTATTTTTTAATTATTTACTTAAGATTTTTATCTTAGGCTACCTAAACTTTTTACGGTAAGTTACCTAGAATTTTTTATTCTAAATTACTTAAGCTTTTAATCCCAAGATTCCTAGGCTAACTAAACTTTTTATTTTAAGACACTAGGTGACCTAAGCATCTTATTTAAAAATTCTGAGGACAAGGCATGGCCATTTTGGTATTCCGTTCCACGAGGGGGGTGTTTGTTTATGTAATGTGATAATTTGAAGCTTTTGACTTTAAAAATATTTCAAGGTCTAAACAATAGCCTAGCAAATTTTTTATTTTTTTTAATGATAAAGTTTGGCAGGAATTCATTATCATCAATAAAAGGCATGGAGAATGAAAGGGGGAGGGGGGGGTAGGGAGGCATGGTGGCACTTGTTGTTATCCATAGGGATGTGATTTATATGGCTCCCAATAATGTGCAATTTAATTTTCCGCGACAAACGGACCAATCCCATCAACCCCAACTTCACCGCCGTCCAGATACACAACCTAATCCCACAAAGAACGGAGCCCCTTAGAAAGCTCTCAATACCCTTGGATTCCAATTTCTTAAGTATGTTGAAGATTGAAACAAGTGTAAAGGAAGTCCAAACGTACAGTGCATCTAGGCCAATCCCAAGGCCTCCTTAATGACGCAAAAGGCAAAAACTAGGGTAGTTCCTTATAGGAAGCGCAGAATGATATTAACAATCATTTCACAATTTTGTAGAATTTAAGATTTTGGGATGTATGTGCTATGTGATGGTTTGCACGAAAAAATAAAACACATTACCATAGCATTATGGCAAGTTTCCATGTTTTAGTGTTCAATAGTTAGTTTATTTTGAATTTTCTCTATTTTCCTTCACAAAATTTGGTTCACTGGGGAAAAAATAAAATTAATAAATAAAATTAACCTTTCTGAAAATAATATATATTTTTTGTAAAAGCTGCCAATCTACTTTTAGTATTGATGCCATTCAATTTTTAATGACTTACAACACCCTTTTCAAGCAAAGAAGCACCTAAGGTTTCAGCTATGGCCTCACATGAGACCTTATTTGGATAATACCCCAAGCTTGACTGACATTAACACTTTCAGATGGTTTGCTACTAGTGCCCTTTGGATGTGGGTGAGGTTTTCATCAAAATAAATACTTATAATTTGGACTCAAGCTGGAAAAACCAACTGATTTTTTTTTCAAAAGTGCACCCAACAAGGGTGGTGGGGACCATAGTGAGAATCATAGGCCAACTCTAGAAACTCATTGACAAGCTGATGATTTCGGAGTTCCAGCACTTGTGTCAACTTGGCTTCCTTTCAAATTGCTCCATGTTTTCAAAGCTGCTTACATTCACATTCTGGAAATTGCAAAGCTTCTTCATTTTTTGTTACTTGAATCATATTTTCATATGAATTCTTTGGTGAGTAGGTTCCTAAGTTGATCACTATGTGTGTCATTCAACAGTAATCTTGTGTCAAAAACTCTTTTTGTCACTGAAGTTTGGGATTTAACAGTTGCCCAATCCTCCATGAACTTAATCTAGCTTTTCCATCTTCTCCTCCCTGACTTATTTTTTGTGAAATGTACGTAAAAGATTTACAAGAGCAACTTTGAATTCAACTATTGGATTTTGTAATCCTGTTCATATGGATAAGTCGATTGTTCAGCTTTTTCAAAGCTACCTAATGTTAGCACCTCACACTAACATTAAGCTAATATTAAACTAATACTAAATTAATTTTTAAAGCACAATGTTAGTTAACATTAATTTTAATGTTAATTAACATTTTAATTTTGATTCACATTGTTTAAGTTGGTGTTAGTTTAACATTATTCATACCATCATCATGATGCTACCAAAAATCTCGCTGTCTACCAAAAACACGAGCATCTACTAGCCAAGATGCTGCTACAAAGTTTTGGAATCAAATAGTGCTGGAACTTGCAACTAGATGCAGAAAGATTGCAGCAAATGTTAACAAGCAACACAAGGTCATCAGAGTGCTTACTTTCTTCAGTTTGTTCATCACCAAAGCTAGAGAAACTCTCTCAACAAGATTATCCATGGAATATGATGGAGGCATAACTCCTTTTTCTGTAATCTTGAATAGTAGAATTCCCGTAGAATTTGAGCAAGACCAGAAGAAGAGGTGTGCAGGAGAGATAAGATTCCCCATCATGCAAACCATTAGCATTTGGCATCTGAGTGAAAGCGGAATCATGTTGTTGGCGCCTACACGTGCTTCAAGCTTCAAGTTTTGCCAGACCTCTGAGAGATGCTTTCTTTCTCTAGTGAAAAGTGAATGGCGATAGTAGAAGCGCTTCGCTCGCGCTCTGTTGAACAAGCCGTTTTTAAAAAGAGATTCGTCGAACTCTGTCGCGCGGGCTCCACAACAAACGTTCTGGAAGCCCCTAGTGACGGCAACAACATGGACCAAACCGGAATAAGAGAGCAAATAGCAGACCAGGGAGAAGGGAGGGGCGGGGAAGGAAGAAAGGAAGGCAATCTTCTTCCTACAAGTTTCCAGGTTTGAATTTGTGAGTGGTTGGGGGCCATTTTTTCCCTTTTTCTTTAATTAAAAAAAATCTTAAATTATTTCTTTTTGGGGTGATGGTTAGTTTGGCCCCTATTCTGGTGTGTCGGTCCTTTCCTTCCCCCTGGACCGGCTCCAGCTTTTATTTCCCCTTCTGCCCCCTTTTCAGTGCAGCCCTCAGGCCGGTTGTCAATCTAGGCCCACTTCTTCCCTTGCCAGCAAGAGCAAAGCCTGATGTGATGTCCTGTACCGAATGTGGTGCCCTTTTTTTGGAGGCGTGGTATGTCTCATCATCAGGGGCATTGTCAAGCTTTTCAAGCTCTTTCTTTTTGGTGGTTTTTCTTGCCGTTCGGCTTCCCTTCTTGCCCCTTCTCCTCCTGCTGCTTCCCTTCTTGCCCTTTCTCCCCCTCCTGTGGCTTCAGTTTGGGTGTTAGAGGTGGACCCCCTTAGCACTTTCCATTTAGGTCTTCCTCAACCCCATTTGTATTTGTGAATCCCTTTCACTTTGCAATGGAAAAAGCAAGTTGTTTTTCGTTTGCCTTTGGATCACCTTGTTCAAGACCCATTTGACATTGCTACCTGACATTTATTTTTGTTTTTCCCTCAATGGTGTCTTGTCCTTCTTGCCTATCGTGGCATTGTTAAATAGTGAGACATTAAAGTTTGGCTTTGGCAATTATTTTCGAAAGATTGGGGAGGAGCTTCAAGTGGAACATTTTTTTTCAAAGACAAGCGCTTGCTACAACCACACCTTTGGGTCGAGGCCCCTCAATGCCCTTGCTCCCTTCATATTCCTCTTCTAATGTGCCCCCCTCGTGGTAACTTGGGCAGAGCTTGGCTCTAAGGTGTGTTGGAAAGCATGCTTATGCAATGAAGGCCCTTGCCCTCTTGGCTCCGATTGTTGCTTCCTCAAAAATTGTGTTGACTTTGTAGGCTTTCAACCCTTCAATTTCACCTTCCCTTGCCCTTATTCTTTAGTGAACTTTTAGTTGAACAAAAACCTAAAGTTGTCCTTGGATTTTTTTAAGTTAATTTTCCTCCACATGTCCCATCTTTCCATAGGGAAACCTTTTGGCATGGTTTTTAGCATCTTTGGGATGCTTTCAACCCTAAGGATTCTATTAGCAATTTCTTACAACTCCACCAACTGAGTTCCCATGTTGTCATGGTGTCGCAACCCTAGCTTTGGGCTCGCGACCAAGGCAAGGGGTTGCAAGGTTGCGGGAGCCAAGAAGAAGGAAGCCCGGGAGTCAAAAGGAAAGAAGCCCGGGAACAAGGGCAAAGGCATTGGAAGGGTGCGGGCCAAGAGGAGGAAGCCCAGGAGTCATCACATACTCCCGGGAGTCTAAGGAAGTGCGAGGGAGTGCGAGGGAGTGTGAGGGAATGAGCACTCACACTCCCAAAACAACTCCCATTTTGGGAGAGGGAGTCCCGGTGGACTCCCAAAACTTCAGAGGGCGCGTTGAAGGGTCAAATCTCGATGGTTTGTTGCGCTCTTTATACCGTTGGAAAGCTCTTGAAACGTAGATGTCTAAAATGGGCTCGCATTGCGCATTTGGACATCTGAAAGGCAAGTTATGGGCAAAAGAAGGGCCGGGAGTCAAACTGGCAGTTTGACTCCCGACCACTAAAAGTCGGGAATCGACCTCTTCCCGACATCCGATTTGAGAGTGCGACACGGCGTTGGAAAACTCTCGACGAGGGCTACACCTTTGCTTCAGACCGCGTCGCGATTGGACTCTGCAGTCGGGAGATATCGGCGTCCAAAGTCCCGGGACTCCAACCCGGGACAATTTCGGGACTCCCACGTGGGAGTCCCGGGTCCCGGGAAAAATAGCCATTTGGATGCCACCTCCGTCGCGAGCTGCAGAGTATACTATAAGGGGGAAGGTGGTGGCTTCCCCCAAGTCCGGGCCGTGGTGAGTCTTGTGTGTCCGTGTTGCCCGTGGCTCGTCCTAGCACCAAAGGTGCTCTAACTATGCACTAACCACTTTGTGTGGGTTGTGTGCAGGCCCGTGTGAGTGAATAAGTTTGTCAATTCTTTCTAGTCCCATCCCGGAGCTCCAACACGCCCCCCCCTCCAAGTGTTGTGAGCTAGGGAGCGGCTCCAAGTTCCAACTCCTTCCGCATTGCCGCATACTTGGACCTTCGAGTGGGTTTACAAGGAACTTGGGAGTGCGTCACATGGGTTGTTTCCCAAGGTCCATTGTTCACATCCTTGGTGTCGCTAGGTTTTCAGCCTTGGTCAAGCCTTTAGGTGGCATTAAACTAATTGTAGTGGGCAAGGTTTTCTATTGGCTAATTAGAAGGGTTTTATGCTTTCAACTTTGGGATAAGATTTCTTTTCATTTGTCACCTCATCAGTTTGGTGTGGTAATCAAGGGTGGGTGTGAAGCGATGGTGCACGCCATTTGAACTATGTTGGATGTCCACCTCGAATGGGTGGTGTTGCATGTGGATATGGCAAATGCATTAATTCCATCTTGCGTAAAGCCATCTTCTAGGAGCTTCATGCGATAGGAAGCCAATTGTCTTTATTTTTCCCTTTTGTTTCTTTATTTTATGGCTAGCAATTACCCTTGTTCTTTAGTCATCATTCCCCTGGTGGTGAACTTTATATTATCTTTTCGTTTGTGGGCACACATTAACGTGACCCGCTTCTAGGCCCCTTTTCATTTTAGCTCATTTTCATTTTGTACCTTGTAAACCTCCTTTGTTGTCTTTCTTTCGTGTCTTTTACCTTTGTTGGTAGACAACACTCACATCTTTGGCCTTGCTTCCTTTGTTCTCCTTGCTTTTGACCATTTTGCTTCCTAATTGGTCGATGTGGGTCTATTTGTTCAGCCCCACAAGTGTGCTGATTAGTCCCCCTCTAGCTTGCCCTTCAATTTCCCCCCTTCATGGTTTTTGTTACCTTCCAAACAACATTAAAGTTTTAACCCCTTTGGCTCTATGTTGTTTTCCCCCTTTTTTTTATAGGATGTTTTGGATGAAAAAGTTTGCCATGCAGGGGTGCTTCCTGAATTGGGGGACATCCAAGTTGCTTTTGGGATCCTATCTTGATGTTTTGTGCAAAAGCTTTCCTATTTATTTCATGTGTTTCCACCCCTCCCAAACTTTTGACACCAACTCGCATCCTTCGATTTAACCTTCATGTAAATTTTCAAGAAGCTTTTAGACCCAAGTATGAGTGTCTAAAGGCCCTTTTGGTGCATCGACAAGTTTTGCTCCCCATTTCTAATGGTGGGATAGGCTTCATTTATACAAAGACCATTGCATCGACAATGTACTTGGGGGGTTGGATGTTAGTTGCGTTGATCATCACTTCTAGATTTATGTTGGATTCACACCCATTTTTATTGGTGGCTATTAAGGCAATTAGTTCGAATTCACTCCCCTTCCAAGTGCATTGGAAGTTGTTTCAAGAGCTTCTTCCCTCAATTGTAGCAACATATCTACATTTATTCGAACAATTTGCAAGGAGGGGAATAAATTGACTTAAGGAGATTATTTCAAGAAAACTACATGACCATTTCTTTTCCAGCATCATCTCTGACATGTCTTCTGATTCGCATCGAACATGCTTGAAATCTTATGCAAAACTTGGTGTGGGAGCTTGGTTATTTGCTTGCCTTGTCATCCCATATTTTCATATGGCCTCAGATGTTTTTTTTTCAACATTGTGGACCAAGTTCAACCTCCCCATCCTTTGACTCTTGGTCTAATCCATTGCATATGTGGCCAATTGTTATATATTTTAGGGATTCACCTTTTCCATTGTGCCCATGGCAAAGAAAGGACTATATCCCATGATGTTTTTGCATCCATTGTAAGAAGTGCAAGGTTTCACATCTTGGGAGAACAATTGCATGTTCTTCCACCACCTTCTATTAAATCTTCTTATCGATTAATTGACATTGTTCTATTAATGGATGGCATTTGCACATTGGTCAATGTCATCATTGTTGACCCCACTCGAACAAACTTTGTATCATGGGTGGATCTTTCTCATGGGGTGTTTGCTATAGTTGTGGCTCAAATGAAGGAAGGCCTTTATCGCAACCGTTACCCAGCGAACATGTTTTTTCCTCTTGCCATAAAGGTTTTTGGGTGTTTTCACCAACAATCTGACATTCATTAATGTGCCAACATGGCATGAACAACAAAAGGCACCAAACACCCTATTTTATTGGTTTTGTGTTCTTTTTATAGACAAAGAATGTCAATGGCTTTACAAAAAATGCAGGCCACCTTCATCTTGAAGTGGGCTATTACTACAAGGGACGGTTCTTTTAGGCTTGGAGTTTTCTCAAGTTCACCTTCCTTTTTTTTAGTTGATATGCTTCATGCAACTGGTGGAAGTTTTAGATTTCATGGTTCCTTTTCCTCCATGTGGTTCGCCTCTTTGGGGTTCTTTTGTTTACCTTGCATTTTGTTTCTTTTTTTCTCCCTTCCTAGGGTGCTTTTTTTTTTTATAGAGTTTGGCATGGTTTCATCATCAAAAAAAGGAAGAAAAGAAAGAAGGCAGAGAAGATAGAAGGTAAAGTGAAGGAGAACATGGAGGGTGAATAGAAGAAGAATGAGAAGGGAAATAGAGGGAACATTGGAAAAAAAAAATGCTGGTATCTTACCATGGACCATGGGCTATTTTTTGGGGTTACTATTTTAATGGTACTTTCACACTTGATGTTCAATCAATGTTAAATGAAAATCCAAATGGGATCCTAGGTGGCACCCAATGTTAAATGGGCAATAGTTTAATGTTAACTAAATGTTAACATAAAATGTTCATGGTAAGTAGGTGTAAATCCTAAATGACTAACATGGTGTTAGGGGACTTTACACTAAAATCTTAAACACCATGTGTGAATGCACCTATTAGATTTTTATGTTAAAATCCTTTTTTTTGCTAGATTTGGTGGTAATTAACACCAATGTAATAATGCATTAACATTTTCTTAAACATTGTGTGCCATCTAGGATTTAATGGTAGTTAATTATTTTGGGGTGAATTTTACAAAATTTGCTCATTTCCTAACATTGAATTACACTACAACAAAATGTGTCGTTGTATGCCAAGTGATTTCACTAGACTTTGAGTGAATTCACTGGTTATAGTGAAAGGGGACTAGTGAACACATAGTGAATTCATTGGTCTAATGAACAGGGACTAGTGAACTGCACCCACATTTCGTAGTAGTGTTAACCTTAAATATGATTACAATTTACCCATGGCTTCAAATAAAAGATTAAATGATGTAAAAATTTGAAGGGCATTAAGTTATTGAGGGATAAATGTAATATAATGTCCTTGGCTAGGGGGACATTGATGATCCAGAAAGGGTTTATTTTCATACCTTTCACCTTTAATTTGTCTTGTTTTATTTGTTATGGCTTTCTACCATATGTATTGTACTCATAAAAGGACCAAATAAATAAATAAATAAATAAAATCAAAATTGTCCTTTTCGATTTGGAAGGCCCAATTGACATGTTATATTGGGCCTTCCAAATTTCGAAAAGTATAATGAAAAATAGTGAAAATTTTGAGTTAAGGAAGGTGTCATTGTTTCTAATCCCACATTCAAAACTATTATGTTTGGGAATTGCACCACCATGTGTGACCCTATGCAAGGTACCGATCTCTCTAACAATTGAACTATCCCCAATGTTTGGATGAAGCATCTTGAAAACTTTCATGACATGCTTGTAAATAATGCCTTGTGTTGCAAGGGGCAATCACATTGTATTCATTGTGAAGCTAAGGTGTGTATATTCCACATTTTTCCCATGTGGTTGGTGGATGCCACAAATGTAATGTCCTCCCCATTTGGGCGTAATAATACATTTGTATTTGGAATGTCACAAGTTCACAAGAGGGCACTAGCAATAATGCCTTCTTGTTTTTTGTTTCACACATAACCAAAGATTTTACATTGCACTTCAAACCAATAGTGAGTTAATAGGGATGCTATCTTGTGAACCTATGAACGTGAGTGCCAACAAATGAACCCAAATGAATTGTTTAAGAAATATCTTGCTAACATCGATGGAATTTTTTTTGCCACATGAGATGGATTATTCAACGATGTGGAGGAATATTTTGCCACATGGCCATGGATGAACGATTTTTTTGATGATAAAATAAAATGGATGAACTTTTATAAAAGATGGATGCCAAACCTATGAGAAATCAAGGATGAGCCACCATCTTATTCATAAAGGGTGGAATAATTTCATATTGATTTTATTTTGAAAAATACAACACATAAATGTTGGGAAATACTTCAAGTTATATACGTATTTTTTAATATGAATTTTTACAGCATCTAAACCATTCAAAAAAATTTAATTCAATGGCATATAAACCTATTGACCCACAATAGGTATGTGCTAATCTATACATTGCCCATTCACCAACAAGAAACATGTGCCCATTAGAAATTAAAACAATACCTTACTACAAGCCTATTGATTCATGAAGAGGTATGTGTGGATCCATACACTACCCATTCACCACGAAGAGGAATGTGTTCATTAAGGATTGAAAAAAAACCAGGTAGCCAATAAAACTTTACATTCTTTATAAGATTTCAAGTTATTTGTTATTTTCATTCACATTCTCAACCTTTTGGATATAGCACCATTCATGTAACTTGTATAATCAAATTGCATTTTCCCTTGTCTACTATTAATTTCCCCAATCTATACTTTAATTTTCATTTATTCCACCCTTACTATTTAGTTGCATCTTTTATTCTACAATGGAGAAGAGAATATGAACACCAAATGTCACACTTAACACTTTCGAATCAATGATTGAATGCACATTAATGTCAAACATATTAGATAAAATTTATGAAATGACAAAAAAAAAACCATTGGAATATCCAAGAGATGATACTAGACTAAACCCCTTTTAGCACTTGTTCAAAATCAGAACATGGGGAACAAAATGGAAAAGGGTAATTGACAAAATAGTTGAATGGTCAACATGGCAATGGGCTAATGTGAAGTTAGACAAAGAAAATATTACGTTGATGAAATAGACTACATACATTTCTAAGGAAGATGTGGAAGATTACAATCTGGCAATGTTTACACATGCGATGGATTTCTTGAAAAAATGAGCGAGTTTGAATAAAACAATTCCAAAATAATTTTTTATAAGCCTTTTGAACGATGTTAACATGGGATTTGGTTATATGGTGTTAAAACAACCAGTGAATCACTAAATGATAGGGCCAACCTTGAAACCACAAGATTTGTATAACAATAGAAAAAAAAATGTCAACAAATGATTGAGCAACCAAAATCCGATCATTTCCATTGCATTGTGGTTCAAGAGACTTGATAAATAGAATTTACTCAAATTATGTGAATTGAAACAAATTATTAACATTAAAAAAAAAAGGAAATGAAGGTTGACATTGAATGTTAAACAAACCCATATTGATTGTTGAAATAAACAATCACATCAAAACATTAATTATGTATCAAATATTTGCTTTTGTGGCAGTTAAAACACAAACAGTTGTTATGCCATTGAATGAATGAAATGTTATGTGTATGCTTTTGTAATTAATAATCCTAGAAATGAGAAGAAAGTAAATGTGTTCAAAATTAAATATCTAAAAATCTATGAACATGACTTCAAAACTCAAAAAAAAAAATTAACATTAAGTGCCACATTCTGAAACACCTTGCAATAATTAAAGATCAACAAAAAAATCTCTGCTATGATTGAAGAATAAAACGGTAACTAATCAAATAATGGAACATTAGTAACCGCCAAAGATAAATGTTAACATCAACAACAGTGAAAGGGATATTAGTAAATGCAAAAAACAAAACAGGCACAAACCTCTTCAATGATTATATATGATGAAATAGAGCATGGGGGACACAAAAAAATTTCATTGTAATTTTTCATTGCAAGTATAATTTTGGAGTTGTAAGATTGCTTACAAGAATCCTTCGAGACTTGGATCTATATCTAGTAGTGGATCAAAGACAGATGAAAGTGATCGATGCAAACTATAATGTTAGGGTAGGATATTGGGCATCGAGAAATAACGTGTAGGAATATAAAGTCTATACCATAGTGATATGAATGTTCAACTGATTTTCATGAACAACTTGCAAACAAGCTTACGACAACAATCTATGGCCAATCGAGCTGACAAACTACAATTGCAAAACCCATTTATTACAACAAGTAGAATATCTATTGGGGCCAAACAAAGTGAAACAATATTCATGGTGGAAGCCTCATGCAAAAAATGGCATGAAAATGTAAGTGATATAGGCAATGACGAATATGAGTTGCCAAATTTAAAATACAATGCAAACCAAGACAAACTAGTAGAACAAAAAGGAGAAACCCCAAAGGACGAGGAAGAAGGAACCCAAATGGAGGAAGAAAAAGAACCAAAAACACCAACACAATCGGCATATGAAGAAAGAGAAGACTCAAAAAGTTTGGATAAGGAATGTTACAAGTCAAATTGTGACATGTTGAATTGTGGCATCAAAAGGAATGTGGGTCACCATCATATGTTCATCATCGTAAGCACATTTACAAGTGAGAACCGTCAAGAAAACCATAAGTATCCCATTTCTCAAAAGAATTTGAGAAAGTTTAGGAGACAACATAGGACATTGTTGAGAAGCTAAAGTCAATTGAAGTTGTTTCACAATATTGACTTTTAGTTTGTGAAAATAATTAACATAGGTTTCAAAGGGACATAATTGTCCTGATGCTTGTATCGAAGAGTATGCAAAACCAAGAGGGCGGGCAAGTGTTGCACAACATGATTAAAACAATGGCCTCCTACCAAATGTGAATCAATGGATGATTGGATCGCCATCAAACTAAGAGAAGTGTGGGACAAAATCAAGAATTTCTAGATGTAAAAACCAAGTGTAATGGATAATAGATTGAAATAAAATGGATTCAATTCTAATTACTGATAACACATGTAGTTTACTTATAAAACTTTCAACAAAACTAGAGGGATATACATTTATGATGATAGAAGATAAAGGAAACATGACCTAGGGTGTTTACAACTAAAAAAAACTAGAACAATAATGAATGAAAATTTTAGAGAGTGAATGTGTTCAAAATGAAAGAAATAGAAAGAATAATAATGTTCAATCCCAAGAAAATGAACTAGTGCCATGTTGAAAAACATCCTACATAAATTAGACATAATCATGTTCGATAATTGCACTTGCTAATGTTCACAAAAAATAATATACCCTACCACTATCCACCTTGGCAAAACATTCCCTATTAACGTATAGGGCAACATTGTATCTTGTTGAATATTCATGTACGTGGGTCCAAAAAAATAGATAGCAATATTGGAAATGAATCGTTGATTGCAACAACTTGAACAACCTTATGAACAATGTTTGTTCATAAACTTTCAACAAACAAAATCGCTTTTAATAGAAAGGTCGAATAGAGTTCTTTCAATCTATGAAGTCTCATACAAATAATGCATCATGAGGAGAGAAAGCTAGCAAAAATCAAACTTGATATAGTAGTTAAATAAAGAATCTAGGAAAGTTGTTTGAAGAAACAAACAAGGAAGAGTTGGTTATTCAACTAAAAAGTCCTCAAAAAAATGATGTGGAAAGGCCTGGTAGAGATAGTGAAAAAAGAACAACGAGCACAATCGAAGACCTAACAAAATAGTTTGTAAACAATTTCAATCTTCTTCATTCCAAAGAAAGGAAAGGTCACAAATACAATGCAACACATAAGGAAGAGACGATGACAATCAGTGTTGTCATAAACATTTTAAACAACGAGAAAATCAAGGATGCTAGATTAGGACTTTCAGTGCAATTGATGAAGTGTGTAGCTTAGTATCCACAAGGCTTAGATTAATTTATATCATTTGCTACCCATTGGTTCTTTCTTTGGAAAAAGAGAGGACCATGCAACACTGGTCCTCACCTTGGCACTTTTAATTTTTTTCCCCCCTTCTAACGCGATAGAAACTAACTTGGCAGTGTGGAATAAAAATTGCTTCAGATCCTTCTGAAGATATAAACTAGCTCAAAGTGTTCATCAAATTGGCTTATTTGCATGTGTATTTAAATTTTTTGAGCTCTCTCTATATATGTTTGATTTGATACAATTGAAGATCTTTAGTTCCATTATGTAAATTTACTTTTATTTGAACAAAACCATTTGGGTTAGTGGGGGTTCAGAGTGAGGTGGTTCGAGTTGGGTGAACATACATGATAGCCACATGTGGGGCTTTCAAATTCCATGCTCTAAGTTAGTGTAGGGTCCAGCAGCAGGGCGTTACACCCTGCGTACCAAGGGCAAAGCATGAAGTCCAGGGTCTGCCAGGGCATCATCCAATGTAGTAGAGTAATCACTCAGGGGAATACTATTTTGAGGGGGGTGAACCCTCCCATTTTAGGGCGGGCATTTCATAAACTGAAACACCCTCAGTACCATGCCCGAGGGCCTTGCCCCAAAGATTATTATTACCTTCATTAGAAATAACTTCTTTTTGCCTGAGAGTGAAGACATAAATTTATCAAAAGAGTGTGAAGGCATGAGTAGAGAGGTTAGTGGTCATTAATGTATAGTTAGTGGTCATAATGTATAGTTAATGTTTGTACCAGGTAAGCTCTTAATATGATGACCTGACCCCTATTTATTTCAAACCAGCCAGCAAGATGGCACATATTTAGGGCAGTGCTTTTATTTTCAATCTGTAACGAAACACATGTTGCAATCATCATTAAGCAATTTAGCCTAAATCTGGCTTTAAAAATATATGAAATTTAAAACATCTAGAAGGATCCTTTTATATTGTCTGAGTTCCTAAAGTAGAATCTGGCGTTTTTTTTATATAGTTTTTGGATATATCCTGACCAGTAACCTTGTAATTGCATGTTTTCGAAGAAAATTGCCATTTGATAAAAAATAAGTTGTTTAGCAACATCATGATTTTGTTTTTAAAAAAATTTACCTCCTTTTCTAAATCACATAATTAACCTATAACTTTAAAGGAGAACATTGGAAACACGTAATGTTAGATACCTTCATTTTGTAAATTTGGTATGGAAATCCTCCTGGACAATTTATTTGGCTGTCCAGGACACAAAGAATACTTGCCACTTTGCATTGCAGATCAAGTCAGGTCACTGTTTGATCTAGTGATCGACAGACCAATTAACCTTTTTCTTTATAATAATCCAGAACAATGAAAATGTTACATCAACCTGCTATAGGTTATTGGCTTGAATTTTGTGTGAGACTTGAAATGGCCTGCACCTTGGGTGAGAACCAGCACCACCCACGTTGTTGGTATCATGGTAAAAATCCCCAAATCCATTTAAATTATTCATAAAATATTACAAATATCCCATACTTAGACTAAATCAATTAGCAGGTTCTAATATTTTTCAGGCCTAATATGGGCACTAAGAGGCCTCACTCAAAAAGGTGAAGGTGCAAACATGAGTGGTTTAACCCTGTCTCTGGACCTGCAATGGAGTGTTTCCAAGAAACAAAGTAACTGTCCACTGATCTGAAGCCAGCAAGGTCTGGACGAACTTTACACTTTTTAAAATTGTCTTTTTGCTATTATTGGCTAAATTGTGCTAATTGATGTGAACTATTCAGAAAATATTTCTGAAAAAAGGATGATTTATATGAGTCTTCCTTCATATGAATGCCTGCACAAGTTTCCAGGAGAATGTTCTTGAGAATTTTCTGTCCGGCGTAGGAAAACTTAAATTGCTAAAGTTCATATGAGAGCATATAATTCAGATGTCACAGTGTTTATGGCTTCGTTGAAGGATCACCTGCAATTAGAGGGTGCCTCCCTCCCCCTCTCCTCCCCCAAGTTTTCTTACACATGAGTCTGATCTTCATATTCTAGGTGTTCTAGTGGGTTCTTTAGATGTTGTAATTTGCTAAATATGGGAAATGATTATTTTGTTAATGCCATATTATTGTAAATGAAGAATCTTTTAAATTCTTGCTGAAGAGGAGAAATGTTTATTTTTATTGGTGTCCACATTATTGTATGGTTTCACTATTTTTGTTATTAGGGCACCTTCCTTAATCATGTCATATATTTCTTTCAGATGCACTTTCCAAAGGGAAAAAGTAAAAATAAAAATCATTATGTGTTTTGCAATTTTGAATTTCCAACAGCAAAATCCACTCACATATCAATATCTTCCACACCTTAGCTCTGAAAATTGTGGAATAAACTCTATTGAATCAGACTTGCCAAGGGCTTTCCAACAACATCAACAATGCCCCCAAATTCTGTATATTTGCTGCTGGAATCTGCGTTCATCAGCTAGTTTCCATGAAGATCTAATACCAAACCTATGACAGAAGAACTACAGAATTTCAGAGCTTCAGTGAGAGGCTCCTTTGTCTGCCACAGAACAAAAAAAGCAATCCTAGCATCAGTAGAGTAGAGAGTCACCAGCACACAGTAGTTTGGGTTATGCTCTTGAAGATGGCATCCACTGCCACCTATGAGTTGCTGCAAGAGAAAGATATGTCAGCACAGGTTTGATAAAGAGGCCAGAAGTCTGCTTGCTAAAGGTCTTCTGTTTGCTGTCTGTCTTTGCATCCTCCTAGAAAAAAATGATGGCCATCTTTTTGCTAGAGAAACAAAAGAAGCGAATTGATGCACTTGATTGTCAGAGAGCTCCATGGCTGCCAAGACGTGAGCACGACAAATCCTCTTCAACTAGGTATAACATTTTAGAGTTTTGAACCTGTTCTGTTGCTATTGCTGTGATTGTAATCTGCTGGTAGCTGCTGCAGATGACAATTTGCAGTGGTCACATATACTACTACTGGAAAGAATTGCTGGTGCACATCACCTGCTGACAAGTGCACACACACCCCTCCTTGCAGTATGTTGTGAATGGGAACTGTTGCAGAACTCTTCATTATGGTAAATGTTGTGACTGAGCAACACAAGAGCTCATCAAAGAAAGTCGGCAAATGGCAGCACTCATGACTTAAAATTGGAAATTTCCAAGTGATTGTCTTGTTTGGAGATTGCATTTGTCAAAATCCATTACATCCTGGTTGCAGGCTGCACAAACCGATTGTTTCATTCAAAGAATGCATTCATTGAACTCCATTGCATCCTTGAAGCAAAAAACCAATTGTTTCATTTAGAGATTGCATTCATCAAACCCTATTGCATCCTTGCAAGCACAAGCAAAAAACTGACTGTTTTGTTCAGAGATTGCATGAGTCAAAACCCATGCATCCTTGCAAGCTCAAGCACAGACTGATTGTTTCATTTTAGAGATTGCATTAGGTCAAAAACTGTTACATCCTTGCAAGCTGAAGCACAAACTAATTGTTTCATTCTGAGATTGCATTCATCAAACCCGATCACATCCTTGCCAAGCTCAAGCTCAAACTGATTTGTAAGGAGATCAGAATACATCACAAGAGCTTCTCGCCTCTTCTTCAAGCAGGAGAGCATGTCTCTGCAGGAATATGGCTGAAGGATTATGAAATTCTCAAGGATCTGGTTTCAAAATGATCTGTAGAGACCACAGCAAAATAATTGAAAGATTCTGAGGGGAAAAAATGCCACACAACTCAAGCAATATGCAAGCAGCAGCAAAGTTTGAAGAAAATGAATGAGGCAAAAACTGGAAGTGGAGATGGTATGGTGCTAAACACTCCATTACAGTTTTCTCCATAGCCTTGTCTATCGTCTAGCTTTTCTTTGTCCATGCTTGAACTTCTTCATTGGTTTAGCAATCACACAACAATTTGTGGCTGAAAACCAGCAGCAAATGTTTTACAGATTGTTTCTCATGAAGTGCAACTGCTTCATTTTGCAGAGTTGGTGGTAGATAGATAGATACTGCAAGTATCTATTGTTTTTTTATCTCTTACTGCTACTGCAATCAAACATCTTGAGCACATTCACCTGTGAGTGCAGTACAAAGATCTCTTATTAGCATCAAGTGCCTTTGTTTTCATACATTGTTGTTTAATCCTTAAAGATGTGCCTTGATGGTCAGAAACTAGAGAAGAAAGTAAAAATGTGACTTTGATGAAAAGGAAAGTGGTGATGTTGGATCATCTGATAGCCAAAACGAATTTCTAGAGATTGAAATAGGCATAGAACATGCAAATGATTATAATGAACGTAAGGTTTTGAAGAAGTTGTAAGGGTCATGCATGGCCAAGGATGAATTCGAGAATCGTGCAACGAAGGAATGTGCTCTCAAAGCACAAGCAAAAGCAACTACCGACATGGCAACTGCTACATTGAATAAAACCCAAATCATGGAAGACCAAAGCATTATTGTATTTTTTATGATTATTAAAAAACCAATGCCAGATTCTAACAGTCTCTGAAGGAGTCCATTGCATGTGTAAAGATAGCCAAATTGTAGTCCTCCATATCCTCTTTGGAAATGTTTACAAACAAATTGTAGTCCTCCATATCCTTTTTGGAAATGTTTACAATTTGTTTGAGTATGAAAATACTTTTTTTTCTATCTTCGTATTTGCCTATCGTCATGCTGCCCATTCATCTATTTTATCAAATACCCTTTTCCATTTTGTTCCCCATGTTCTAATTTGGAGCAAATGTCGAAAGAAGTCTAGTCTAGTATCATCTTTTAGATATTCCAACAATTTTTTTGTCATTTCACAAATTCTATTTAGTATGGTTGTTATTAACCTGTATTCAATCATAGTTTCCAAGGTGTTTAGTGTGACAATTAATGACAATTTTCTTTTTGCCATTGTGGATTTTGTGAAGCTCAAAAGAGGGAAGGTTAAACAACAGAAAGCAGCAGCTTGGACACACGCACAATGATTGTCTCTCTCAACTGAGAAAAACAAATGCTTCAAAAGCACACCAAGATTTTGTTTGCAGCAGCAATTCAACCATATCCAACATACCTTCGAAAGAGGGAGAGATCTAGTAGGAGTGGATTTTGTGAAGCTTAACAGCAGACAGGAGCAGCTTGAACATGAGCACAACAATTGTCTCTCTCAACAATGGACAACAAATTCTTCAACAAAGTACGCTGAGGTTTTGTTTGCAGCAGCAATTCACAACCGCATCCAAGATACCTTGGAAAGATGCAGAGACCTTGTCGGAACGTACAGCGCAAGTACCATCATCATCACCCTCAGCGCAGGTATCATCATCATCAATCCTCATGGCGAAGATAAAAAACTCGATCAATAGCGCGATCAAGATGTTTCTCTTCTTGCGGAACTTCAGACGGTCAAGAAATCGAGCAGCATTCGAGCACCAGCCAACAACCGCCAGCATAGTGGCGTCCCCTCCCATCTACTGTAGACTGTTTTCTTCGATTCAATCGAATAATGAGCCTCTTGCTTCCGCCGCAGAAGATTGCAAAAAAGATCCGCGATGGCACCCTTGCAAGATTATCTGGACTCGTAGAGAAACAATCAAAGTCTACTCGCGGAATTATTCCGAACAGAACAAAACGTCAACAAAAAGCGAAAGTACCTTTTAAAAGAAACACTCCGAAAAGTCCCCTAACGGACACACAAAAATAGGGTCTCTTACGGACACAGAAAAGCAGGGTTTGTTTTCTTGGGCACACAGTGTTGCGCAATCATACTCATCTTGTTTGTGCTGTTGCAATGCGGGTTGTGAAGGAGTTTTGTTCGTCCTCCAGCTTCGTGCCGCCGTGAGCACCAACTGTGTACGCTTTTTGTCCCTCTTCCCGGTTCTTTCCGTGAGCGCTTTTTGTCTTTCTTCCCGCTTCTTTCCGTGAGCGCTTTTTGTCCCTCTTCCCGCTTCTTTCCGTGAGCGCCAACAAAGGTAGTGTCTGTTTCGTTGTTCCTCCTGCTCGAGACTTTCCTGCCGCGAGCGCCTCAAGCTGTAAGCTTTCCACACTCTCGTTTGTAGTATGCGCGACATGTACATCAGCAGCAAGCTGTAGTCGTCGTCGTTTTTTGCAGCGTCCATAGTGCAGCAGCAATAATGAGCACTAGTTTTGCGCTTTTGTTGCATATTGCTTTCTTTCTGGAATGCAGATGTTGCTCCTCTCTTTTCTCTATCTTCCCGTTTGCCTTGTGCAGCGGCACTAGTCCTCTTCTGCAAGTCCTTGCCGAGAGTTTCCATTGAACATGCGTTCTTTGTCTGTTCTGCAGATTGATTGATCATCCTGTTTGACGCGCATCTTTGAAGCCAGGGTCTTCAGTTTTCAAGCACTATTTGCAGTACTTTTCTGTTGTTTCATTGCTCCATGGTGTTGTCTTTTGTGATCTGTTTCCGCTGAGAAAGGAGACCGAGAAAGAGTCGCGAGAGAGAGAGAGTCGAGGCGGGAATTGTTTCGTTTGTTCGGCGATGGTGACGCAGAGGAACGAGACATGTATACAGCTGAATGGAGTGGTGCGATCTGGCTTCTCGGAGAGAAGCAACACAATCTACATCAAAGGAACATGGTACCCGATGCATTTTCTTCTCCTCATCACGGACGGCATCGACGCTTGGAGGATCGATGCTACAGAAAACGTGGTGACATTGCGGGCGAGAAGCTTGCAACTCGCGGAGAGCGAGTACGTAGATAAGGCGCATTCTTACCTCGGCCAACAACACGCGAGCTCGCTCTATTCTCTACATCGCACTAGCTCCGAGGCAGTGCAACTGATGTGCACTCCCACGGACAAGCAATACACTGTTGGATTCAACTTGGAACTGATCTTGAAGAAGGTACCAGCGGTGAGCATCACTTTCGACATGTTGCAATTTCTGATGCAAGCTCACAGAGATCTGTTGGAGCAGTCGGAGTATAAGACACGAATGTTCGAGCGCACCAAAGCTGATATGGAGAAAACCATCGTTGAGCTTCAGAAGGAGAAGCATGAGATGGAATCAGAGCTTCTACAGCTGAAGACAGGGGAGGAAGAGTACGAGGAGAAGGAAGATGATGACGATGTTGGTGCCATGACTGTCATATCAGCAGCAGCAGCAGCAAAGAGGAAGAAAGGTGAGCATACTGTGGAGAAGAAAGGAGCTTCTGTAAGGAAAATACCGCTATGGAGTTTTTCTGTCGCATCACCACCATCCTTGTCTCCTCCTCCAGCAGCGACCTCCAAGGCGCAGCCACACTATTCCAATGGCAGCAAAGAGATTTCCAAGTCCGGGAGCAAAGCAAGACGAGGAATTATGACACCAACAAAGATCATCAGCAAGCAATCTGTGTCTGAAACCAAGTATGGCAACAGCTGGGGAGCACAACCAGCTAAGTTCTCTGTTGTTGGAGGTGCTGCTGGTCATTCAGAGGAGCATCAGACTGCTGAAGAAGAAGATGATGATGATGATGATGAAGGAGAAGGAGAAGAAGAAGACAAAGGAGACAAAGAAGATGAGAAGAAGAAGACTGGCAGAGTAAGACACAAAAAGATGATCATTGCTCATGCAAATGTAGAGGGATCTCAATTTGCTGCAGGAGACTTCTTAGCCTTTACAGAACAGCATTATCAGTTGATGAATGCACACAAGGGAAGAAGAGCAACTGGATCAACTAAGGAAGGCAGCAGATCAACAGCATCTCACAGTAAAGTAAAGAAAGGTGATGGCAGTAGATCTGCTGCAATATCCATTTCAAAGAAGAAAGGAGGAGACATCATTGCCTCTGCAGATCCAATAGAGGAGCAAGTGGTGAAAGGCATCAAGCTGTTGGTACCATTTACAACTTCTGGATCTACTGGTGGTCAGGATGGAGAGAAGAAGAGGAGGAGCAGGAGTGATGAGAAAACACCACTCCCAAGCAAGAAAAGAGGCCGACCACCTGGCCCTGGAAGCCAGCACAAACAATCTTCTGGGAAGAAGAAAGCAGGAAGTTTGCAACGGATCAGCAGCCAAGCAGAGAGTGCAGAAGCAAACTCACAATCACCAAATGCATCTCTTGTTCATGATACTGTTGATGTGCATCAGCAACAGCCCTTTGGAGTGCTGGAAAATAACAACAGTCCTGCCATCATGCCAGTGAATCATGAACAGAAGAAGTTCAATGTCATCAGTGCAGATATTCATGATTTTGACTGTGACCGTACAGAGAAGGCGATGGCATTGCATCAATTCTGGGCACTCTATGATGACAAGGATGGAATGCCGCGGTTTTACGGCCGCATTACGAAGCTGAGACACTCTCCTTTTGAGGTCAATGTTCAGTGGCTGGAGCCTTATCATCCTGTAGTTCGCCGGTCAGGTCTTGTGAAATCAGCAGCACTTTCTGCATCATGTGGAGAGTTTGTGCTTGCAACTGAATGTTCACAAACATTGGCTGCTTTCTCACACAGAGTGGAGATAGAGGAAGATGTTTCAAGAGACACTTTTCGATTGTATCCAAAGAAGGGTGAGGTCTGGGCACTTTACAGAAATTGGTCAAAGCCCAAACCTGAGAAGGTGGCTGATGTAGCAGTGGATGAGGAAGAAGACAATGTGAAATTTGAGTACGAATTAGTGGAAGTACACAGTGATTATTCAAAGGAGAAAGGTGTGAAAGTAGCACCAATATATAAAGTTTCAGGCTTCACTGCACTCTTCAAATCAGGAGGATATCGAGCAAGCATTCCAATTCCTGCCAAGGATGTACCATCCCGCTTCTCTCATCGAATTTTTACTTACCAGATTAGTGGAGATGAGAAGCCAGGAGTGCCAAAGGATTCTCTGGAGCTTGATCCCGCTGCTACTCCTCTGGAATACCTTAAACAATCTCCAAATGGGTATGGTGATGGTGTTGACAACGTTCCAGCTCCTGAAGTGGAGGCATTTCAGACAGTTTCTGAGTCTGGTTGATTGGCAGCATTGGTGATGCACACCATATGACTTTTTAATTTATCTCATCTGGAGCATTTTCTTTAGCTCTCTGGGTTGTTTGATTGAATGTCAACTATCCAACACCTGCTTCAACAAAAAAACAGCAAGTGACAACATATTGACAACCAAGAAAATTCACGTTTGAAATTTCCTTGAAGAGATGATTGAAATCTGCTGTTGATGGGCTTGTTGAGTTGGGAGATGAGTGATTTTTAGGCCTCTTGTATGTTGGTAGAGAACAAAAAGGTGGGGTTGAGAATGCTTGGGTTACAACAAAACACAGAGGTTGTGACAGACAGAATGGCCCCCCCCACCCTTTCAAATCACAAGTGACACTGAAGTCTCTCCAGTGCTGCTGACTGACTTGTGCAAGACAAGAAAACCCTGTTTGTGACATATCACTTGCTTGTTGAAAAGACCCATTTGATATGGATGGACTTGCACAAGTTCAAAACAGAATAGATGATGATTTTGGCTTGCCTGCCACTTGAGTTGATGGTGCATTGAAAGTTTTGAGACATACCTGTTGTGAACTCAACTCAGGGTGACTGTTGTGAAGCTTGGCATCATTGCTATTTATGATGAAGAAGATGATGAACTTCTGACACTTCCTGGTGAGCAACTCCCTCGCAAGTTCAAACCAGAGTAGATGATTCTGGTTTTCCTGCCACTTGAGTTGATGATGCATTGAAAGTTTTGAGACATAACTATTTTGGAGCTCAGCTCAGTGTGACTGTTGTGAATCTTGGCATAGCTATTGTGAAACTTGGCATCACTGCTATTCATGATGAAGAAGATGACGAACTTCTGATACTTCATGGTGAGCAACTCACTCATATGGTTATGACTGTTACTCAAATTGTTGTGCGACCTTCAAAGTTGTTTGTTATTGAGAGTTAGTTCTCTGCAAAATCTTAAACATAAAATCTTGCCCCCATGTGTCCTCTCTTTGTATTGCCATTAATCTTTATTCGCCAACAAGGAACACAAGAGGCAGCCCTCAGTATGTGCTCTGGTTAAACATGCACTGAGAGTGTGCTGAGTATGCACTCTCTGAAACACGACACTCTCTGAGTATGTGCTCTTGCTTCTAGGCTTAGATGCAGTGGTCTTTGAAAATGTCCTTGCATATGGAATCTCATGAATAGTGTTTTCTAAGAAGAGCATCAGAACATGCAAGCAATCTCATGATGAGCATTTAGAATCACAGTGAAGACACACCTACCTTCTTTGAGATTGAATTTGTTGGCAAGAGCTAATGGCCCACCCATGGGTACAGTGTCTCTTTTGGGGGGTTTTTTTTCCATTTTGGTGACCAAAAAATTCCAGTTTTAAAGCGCTGAAATTGCCATGTTAAAGCAATAGGTTCCACTTGGTTGCCAAATTATAGCAGCTTTCATAAATTGTTCTACTTCTGCTCTGACATGGAGGCAAATCTGACCAATTCCTCTTGTGCTGGTGTGTGTGGCTACATTGCAGAATTGGAAAAAAAATTCCTGCATGGGTACAAAGTGCAACAAATGTGCTAGTTTCCAACAAGATAATGAAGTACAATTGTCTCTTAGTGCTGTCCCTGTGCTGTTGGCCCATGTATATTAAATCCCATCCCAATACTATTCCAGTTGAAGATAGCAAACGTCACAGTTCTTATGGACTCCAAAAATTCGATTATGAGAAAATATTTTAAAATTTAAGAAATTTTAAGTTCCAGAAAAATCATTGGAAATTCAATAACTTTTGCTCCATTGGTCCAAAAATTGTAAAAAGGACAACTGTGCACACTACCTTGTCAAGGGCTGTGGTATCAAAAGCATACCAAGGAGCCAATGATTTTGTAGGTTTACTGCATGGTCACATCCAATCAGACAAACAAAACAAACAAACACTTTATCTTAATATATAGATGTACTCTATGTATCAGAGTGTGTCTTTAGTCAAGATATTATTCCACCAGGAACCCAACATAGTCCATCACTGTGGATTCTGGATGTCCTTGCATTGTAATAACACAGGTGTTTTTATGGACAAGGTGGAAACCAATTAGCTTGAATTTGGTGCAGGATCTTCTTCCTGCAATATTTCTGGCAAAACACGAGCCCTGCTACAAGTTGGTTTGTATTTTAACTTTTTCATCTTGCAGCAGCTACAAGTATTTCCTTTTGTGATGAAATTTCACCACTAGGCAACAAAAAACCAGGGCTGCAAAGGAATTTTTAGGGAAAAGAAATGACCCAAAGTCAGCATATCTCGAGGGGAAAAGGGTTTGAAATCACTGTATTCAGACCATAGGTCATGCACGTTGCCAGAATATTTTGTAGCAGGATTTCAAATATATATATTCTTTCCTATGACATGAACCCAAATTTTGGCTAACTCCTCTTGTGGATCATTGCTAGTCTTCCTACGTCAGAAAATCGAAAAAAAAAACCCTGCTACAAGTTTGGATTCTGAGAGAAGTTAGTTTAGGTTCCATGAGAAAGTAAGTATGGAGAAACTGGATCCCACAAGAAGCCATTATCATGATACCATTCTCAATGTACATCATGATCCACACACTCAAAGTAGAGCCTGACCCCACAACAAAGCACATACAATTGCACCATCTCAATATCTACTGGGTTTATCTCTCTTGCTGCATGCAGGTTGTGATTCCAAAAGCTTCTTGTCAGGTTTAATGAAACGACACAAAACATAAAAACAGTTTTTTGTCAAACATCAACCAGATATGCACACTTCCCTGAAGCAGACAAATTGCATCTCTGATATAGTTTCTGCATCAATTTTCCCCTGCATCTAGGAACCTGTGCTGATCAGAGATCTCTGACTGCGGAACTTGTCTTTCAAGCCTTGATGTCAACAAAGTGATGGAAAAGCACATGTGCACCCATGTGCATAGCATGTGCACACATGCAAACAGTCAAACCTACTCATTTGTTCAGCTGCTATGTGACAAGGCATACCACAAAAGACAAGCGAGCACTCTTTATTTGTCAATCAGGAGTGATTGACCAGTTCTTCACCCTACAAGAAGTTGAATAGGGCTACTGCTGCCTCTTGGTAGAGGTCAATTTCCAACCACTGAAACAGGAGCGATACAAGTGGTCAGCCTCCAACCAGTGTAACAGGAGCAATGCAAGTAGTCACTTTCCAACCACTGTAACAGGAGCAACATGTCTACACAAATGACCCTTTCCCTAAGGCACCCCCATTGATTTGGGGTGACCAATAAACCCAATTAGCTTTCCAGTGAGTACCTTTCTATCCCCATATTGCAGGAAGCCAAGCTCTAATGAACCATACACTATGCCTAGAAGCTCTTTCACAAGAGCTGTGAAGAAGATTCCACATTACAATTTCTCCCATACCATTAATAAAAACAAATTTCAGATGCTTTTCCATACCTGGCCAATATTTGGCCTCCTGAAATGGGAAGATGCCTAAATGGGCAGGCAAATCTAGTCTGGACAGACAAAATCAACAAAGGGATAGTAAAAGACAAGGCTGCATTACCTCTTATGTGATCCAAATTCAACTTTGTCTACATTCAAACAAACATTATCACAAAGACAAAAACAAAATATTGGAAGAAATGTACCATCCGCACTTCTCTACAACTGGTTTGAAAAGTTTGTGTAGGTAATAGCTTTCAAGCATCAACAATTGTTCAAGCCCCCCCGCCCCCCAAAACAAATGAGGAAACTGTATTCTTCAATATGGTACATCAGAGCCAATATTGTGATAGGACCTGCAGGATACCTCTCCATGGTAGGTTTCAAAATGTTGCAGGCAACATGCAGCTGAAATGAACCTCAATGGTCCCTCCTGGCGTAGAAAAGAGACAACCAAAAATCAATCTCACATTGTCACACAATGTATTGACGATGGAGTAAAAAAAGCATTGACAAGAGCACCTCAAGCTGTTGTTTTGACATTACACCTCAAGTTCAAACAGATGGAAAGGAAAACAGTTGTTCAGAACTTTACTGCATCACCTTCTGACAAGACTAGCTAAACAAACTAGCTTTCACATACAGAAGTCAATCTTTCCAGCAATTCACAAAACCCCTCCTACTGCCACTAAAGGATTCATGAAAAACATCTCCCAGACATATATAGGTCCTGAAAGAACCTGAGAATTTTGAAGGAACAACACAGTAGTACAACCATAGGCACCATGTCTATTGCATACACTCTAGGAAACCAAATCAAGTCACATTCATACATGGCAATTCAAGAACTATCACAAACCCACTGATTGCTGGAACTCCTCAATATGAGTAACATATTGTTAACACATTAACACTTGACTTCCTTCAAGGCATCAGCAAAGTAAAGGAATGTGGGATCCGATTTCCCATCCTTGTAATAAGCAAAGACAGTTGACGAATCATCCTTCATGCTCTCACCTACAAAACTGCACACAACAGACAGAACTCAGGACAGCAAGCCAACATTGCAAGAATAATATCTGTTGGCACATATCTACACTCACAACATTACCCTGAGCTAAGTTCAGAGATCGATTGCCAAAAAGAAAAGAGCATAGGGCTCAGACGCTCATTGAAAAATGTTTTGGCTTCAAGGTGCCTCACATATCTATGAGATAGCAGACAAAACCTGACAATATCACTTTGAAGGTACCCCTTAAGTCAGTTCCACAGAAAAACCAAAACTACAACAATGAGAAAGACTGTGGTAATCACCTTTTGAGTGTCACTCACAAAGTATCAGACCACAACCTTTCCCACCAAAACCAGTAACTAAACCCGCATAACTCCCACTGACTTCATCAGCTCCCACTGGTGGGTGCAGACAAGGACACATGGATCTGCCCAGAATTCTGGGCATAAAATCCTGCAAATCCTGTTCCCTGAGTTTATGTTGCAGTTCTCAAAGAAATGGGAAGAATCGATCACCTTGGCTAGCACTCAAGAGACATAACTTGAAGGTGCAAAATATACTTGCAGCTTCATATTGTAGGCAGAGTACAAAAACAACAGGGTCCTCTTCCCAAACAAGACAAGCTGAACAGACAAGACAGATAACCTCTCCCTGACCTCCTGTCATACATTCCACGTACATAACCTAGCACATGGTCTATGAGAAACCCACTGATAGAAGAACAATGCATAACTCCAGACTTACAATTGGAAGTCACCCAACTTGGAGAGCAAGAACTTGACTGCTCCTTCAACATCCTTCTTAAAGGTTGCCTGGCGCTCCTCAGGCACAAGCGGGGTCAGAATCTTCAAATACTTCTTGATGTATGCCATGAAACCCTTCTTGTCATATGGAGGTTGCTCCTGAGAACCGAAAAATAATCAGTATTGCTGGTCACACACTCACATTCAGAGAGGAACTAGGACTATTCCTAAACAAGAAAACAAGGGATAGCACCAATGGACAAAGAGGAATCTAGACCTGCAGTCTGAAAGTGTCAACAATGTCAACAACTTTGGCTGCTTGGTCATCGGCTCCCTCTTCTTCTCCACCTTCAGCTGAAGGATTGGCTCCAATCAGACTATCCACATCAAGAGCGCCCTTCACAACCCACTGCATTCTCCCAAAGCACCACATAAATCACATCAGCCATTGACATTGAATGGTAACAACATTAGACCACAAAAATTCAACAAGAAAGCCACATGGACAGACACCCATTGTTTTTCCCATTTCATTACTTGACCTAGATCTGGCTATATACAAGCATCAAGCAAGATATGCACTGTAAAATGTTATAGAAATGCTGCAAGGCAACCAGACCTCACAGCAAAAACAGGGCAAAGGGGATCCACACTTGAAATCTAATGAAAGAAAGGACCACAAGGACTGATCCAAGCTGCATCAGACTGCATAGCTTTCTGTTTCAGCAAAGGGTGGCACAGCAATATCACAATATTAGGGCAGAAGCACAAAAAGGGAAAAAAGCCCACACCTTGCCCTCAACCTCCCAAATGACACCATTGTGGATCTCCTCATAGGTAAAAGAGTCCGACAGCAACTCATCTCCTATGAAAAACAGAAGGGAAAACAAAGTTAGATATGTCTGAGAACCAGCATCAGGAGATGATTAGGTACATAGAATACCTACCTTTCACAGAAAGCCAAACTTGTATTTGCTGGACCGTTTGTTTTCAGAAGGCAAAGATGAAGGCGACACATTCAAGCTATATATTATCTGACCAGTAGTAGCATAACAACACTATGCAAAGAGCATTCACCTACTCTGCAAACAGAATTCTGCCCAGGAGACAGACCTTTCTCTCTGCTGAAAACCCTCCAGCATCAACTATGAGGCCCTCTTGTACAGAGGTTCACAGATGCAAAGTCATTGAAATTCCACATGAATCAAAAGGCCAAGATAGAGCACAAAACACAGTCAATACAAAGTGCTCTCTGGCCTGCTTTCTAATTCATCCGCAGAGATATCGTATCTCGGCTTCCGAAAAAGCTGAGAAATCAGTCCGTTTCTCACATAGTTGTCACTCAGCATTGAAGAAAAGACATATAAGAGCAGTTGCTCTCAGATTCCTTCCAACCGAATGCAAAAGCTTAGAAACACAAGTTCCCCCGCTCCATCGCACGGTCTAGACTCTAGACAACAAATTCAAAACAAAGCAAAGCGCAGGCACGTGTGACGCCGGCGAGAAAACAAACCAAGCTCCCCCTGTTCACGAACACTCTTCCTTTACAACTCCGCTAAGAGATTCGAGGAAAATAGGAAATCGGATCACAGAAACAAAAACCCCTCAACTACAACACTCCATTCCCCGCGGACAGAACCGATCCGCAAACCACGCCTGATCAGTTTTTGCACAACAATCCCGCGAAAGGAAAAACAAAAAACGAAAGACTACGAAAAAGAAGGACGTTGCTAACTTGCAGGCTTCACACAGCAACGAACAAGCAATGCAGAAGATGGCAGAAAAGAGAGAGAGAGAGAGAGAGAGAGGAAAAACCCTGGACGAAATCACCAGAAATTTGCCACTAAACATCCTCTCGCAACACATACCTGAGATCTTGTCCTGATACACGAGCATCTTGAACCACGTCCTTATGCCCCGGGGAGAGAAAGAGAGAGCCGAGATCGAAGACGCAGAAGGAGCGCGAGCAGATTTCTCGCAGAGAAGTGCGCACAAAAGAGAGCTTGCGAGAGTAGCGCTGTGCGCTCTTTGGAGACGACGATGGCCCGGGTCGGGCTAGCTCGGGTGCTTCACCCGTTTTCCCATCGGAACCACAATATGCCGAACTCGGTCACCGGGTGTCGCAATATGCCCACCGGGTGCCGTAATAGGGCCACCGGGTGCATTACCCGTGATTGGGCGAGCGGCGGGCGCCGCTCTGGGTTCAAGGAACGGACTAGGGCAGATAGGTATATGAGCGAACAGTTAACGTGTGACAAAGAGTGCGTTCACTCTCCCATCACTTTCAGCCCGAGGGGCTCAAACAGTCTAGGTAGCCCTTCACCTACGGCCTTATAGTCATTGGAGGGCCTTGAGTTTGCAACAGACAGTATAAAATCTTCCAAACTAAGGGGTGGCCACAAATTCATTTTAATTTTTATATTTGATAGCTAATAAAATTTGTGCCCATAATAATTTGGATTGTCAATATTTAATTTTATGGTTTTTAAAAATAAATTTACTTTCCATTACTTGCAAAGTTTCAATGATAAAAGTTTTTTTTGACGAATTTGAATTCATGAAAACAATGATGTTAAACCAAAACTCTTCTTACATGTTGAAAAACACAAGTAAGAATATTTTATTTTATTCTACAAATATTTCTTTCTTTGTATAACATTATATTATCAAATGTGAACCAAATATTTCCCTTTTCAAAATAGATTAAAGTGTGCACATTTTTTTTTAAACATTTTCATGGAATCTATTAACAAGTCTGCTAAAAAAATTGTAATTCCTAATACAACTACCAATAATTCATATTAATATGTAATTTTTTTTTATAAAAACATATTGTGTATATTCAGATATTAAAAGTTCATTCTAGGTGCAGTACAATGTATGGACATGATTAAATTTTATATTTTTATGTTTTCTACCCAAATTCATATTTAGTTTTTAATTTTTTGTAATGAATTTTTTGTCAATAATTTATTGTTTAATATGCAATCTACTTAATTATTCTGAACTAATTACTTATTAAACTTAGTAACTAAATTTTAATATGAATTATAAATAAATAGTATATTGATTTAAATAATTTGTCAAATGTTAGTTAATTCAAATAAAGTTTTATTAAAAATTTAAAATTTCAGTGATAATTGAATAGTTAATTTCGAACTTGGAAATGTTTAAAATTAACAAATGACCATTTGGAGATTGAAAATTTATAGAGAAATTTTGATTTGGGGACCACCATATGATGCAATAATAAATGTTAAATTTAAATTTTTTTGTCACTAAATGATTTAACAAAGAGATATTTCCAATGTTTTGTTTTTAAAAAGTTCTTGAATCATCGTAATGACCAAATTTGAAAAGTCCATGATGAACAATTTAGTCCAAAAAATGTAATTAAATACATAGTATTACATTTAAAATTGAATAAATTATTTCAAAAGTAATTACTAGACACTGATAATGAACGAATCATCATGATATTATAGATTAGCCATGAAATCAAAATTTCCACTTGCATTAATTATGGTTCAATATATTATTTTCACCTCTAAAAATATTAATATTTTTAGCACCCATAATGTCCTTTTGGATGGCCCTTATTAACTCAAAAGCAATTTTTTGAGCATTTTCAACATCCCCCAATGTCTTTCTTACCATACAATGTTTTCCCAACAACCCTTGGTTCAAAAAATATATAATTTAATATTTTCAACCCTTGTCTTTTTTTGACACGAAGCTTGTTATTCAGTCTTGTCATCTTCAATCTTGTTCACATTTTTTTGTTCCTTCATTTTTGTCATCCTTGGTTAATATGTGTGTTTTTGTTATTGACAATCTCGAACCAAAACATTGCCCTAATTTGAATTTCAAGTAGGGATGTTTGGATTTGGGAACATTTGTTAAGTTGGGATGGCATTTGACATAACAACAATCATAATGGTTTAAAGGTTTTAAAAGCATTGGAAAGATGAGTCAAGTCTTCAATAATTTTTTTAAAATAGACCAAAATTAAAAGGGGAAATGTATTCTATTGATTTGAAAAAAGAAAGTAATTATAAAAGGAAAATTTAAATGTTTATTCATTCAAAGGAAATGATGGTTAGTAGGGACAAAATAAAATATCCACCCCCAAGGCATGTTTGGAGGTGATTCCATCTATTAAAAGATTATTAATTTTTTATATACAACTTCACAGATAAAATTGATAAAAATTTGGTGTGGACTTAGACAAGACTTGTCAACTTAAATGATAAAATGTTATGATGGATAATTTATTTTCATTATTGATTTGAATACATAATTTTTTTTTCTAATTTTGATTTAAAACTATACATTAAAATATTATAAAAACTTAAAACTTATTTTTTTTAATAAATTAAAAATGCTTAGATATTTGATTTGATTGATAAAAAGTGATTGTATTCTCCTTAATTTTGAATTAAGTCATTATTAAATTTTAAATACTAGTTATTAGAAAACAAATCAATTTAATAATGAAAATTAATCCATATCAAATAAATTTAAAATGTATGGATGTAGAGTGTGGTTTAACAGTTTAAAATACACCAAATTTACACATTGATGATATTCAAACTTTTGTATGAAAAAAAATATTAAAATTTAACACATCTAAAACAAATTGCAATTGTGATTTATAGGTCAAAAGCTTTAATTATATTTTTAAATTGATCTTGCAAAACATACACAATATATTATTTAATACTAGGCTACTAAACTTCAAAGGGTAAGACTTCTACTAGTTGTTGAATGAAAAGGTGAAAACACAAATTCATTTGGATGTGAATCATGCAATTTTAAATAACATGCGGAAAGGAATTTTAGGGTTTAAAATTTGAAGACTTTGGTGTGACATATGGTGAAAATAAGCTAAGAAACATGTGATGTGATTAAATATGGTTATTAACTTGCAATTGATTTAACCAAAAATTTATGAAATCTTTTAGTAATGTAGAATTTGAAATCAATAGGTAGACATTAAACATGTTTCAACTATATAAAAATGGGAAAGAAATTAATATGAAAATTAAAATTTATTGTGATTAACTTTTATGGAACTTTTCAAAATCTTGCACAATGTCGCAATTTGCTCCTAATATGCAAGTATTGGTGTATTGCCCACAAATTCAATCACTTTTTTTCCCTCAAATTTCCTTTTTTAGCTAGTATCTTCTTTGCAAGTTTCTTTTTTCCTAAGTCTTGTAAAATTTTAAATAATATTCACAAAAAAACATTTATCTTCCCATGCATTTAATTCAATTAAAAACATGCTGCATTCAAGAGAAAAAATAGTTTTAGTTGTAACAACATGTTATTAATATTCATGGGATGTAAATAGCACATTAGTGCATGATTAATATATTCATAATATTTTCAAGATTTCTTAAATACTTGAAATTAATTTGGTACAAAGTTCTTGGCAACATCAACACAATGCATTTTCAATGTAGAATAATTGATTAAAAAATTAAATATTAATGTGAAGAATTTTAGTCATTCTTGAATATTCCAAAAGTATGTGTTTTCATTTTCTTTGGTTCTTTAAAAAATCTGAGAATTATATTTTTTACAATTAATATAATTAGTGTCAAAGATGCCAAGGTACTACAGTAATAATAAATGAAATGTAAATATTAAATTGACATCCATGTACGATAAATTTTGCAATAAACAAAATGGATCATTAAATTCTAATTATGATGTCATAATATTTGCATATTAAGAGACATTGATGTTGAAGCAAGAAATGAGTTTCAAAAAACATACAAAACAAATTTTGATATGACTCATCAAATTGACATGCAAGTTGTCTTATGACAACACTTTCATTTTCTGTCATCATATTAATATTCAACAATTAATATGTCAATATTAGTAGTTTGATGGGTTTTCATAAGTGACAAGAATATTAATATTTTATTTTCAAATAATAGGAAATCACTAAATTTTCTTATATTATAATATTATTAGGATCTTCTCATTGACAAGCAAATTTTGAATGACAAATTTTGTAATGATAATGTTTTTGCTCATCTACCTGTATATTAAGTCATGATGATTCAAATTGAATTTTTCATTAATGAAGATTCTCCAAAAAACTTTGAAACCAATGAAAACATATAAATTGAACTTAATAATTGATCATGAATACATCTAAAAAGGATTCATTCACTTTTAATTAGCAAAAGATTTGTGCAATTTAGATTTTTTATATATTACATATGGTAGGGGATTAAACAATGTGTCATTTAAATCCCAATATATTATTAGTATCCATGGTCAATTTTTGTCAAAAGACATGCACAAATTTATTTTAGTTTATTTAGATATCATGTTAAAGTTTGACCCCATTTGGACAATGTTGGAGGGATCATACCAATTGGGTAGGGTTTAGGGTTGGAAAATGATGACTAAACATCAGGCCAATATAATGTCATCCCCAAATAGGGTGTCAAGGTCGAAGGGACTCCCAATGTTTGACCCCATTTGGACATTGGAGGGATCGCACATTGGGTAGGGTTTAGGGTTTAGGGTTGTAATAATCATAAGAAACCAGTCTAGTTTAAACTAATATTTCAACGATAATATTACTAAATATTTTGAGGAAAGAATATCTAAAAACAATTTTATTGGTAATATTAATATGAATTAAATGTAATAAAGTAACATTAATGTGAAAAGTAAAATAGTTTGGAAAGAAATGACCCATGAACAAATATCGGTACGTTTGTAACTTGTGGTTTGATCATAAAACATTTTTAAATGATGACATCATATGACATTCATCTATGTAGAAAGAGAATTGCCGCAACGCGAGGTGTTAGGGGTTTTGGCATTTCAAATTTTTGGTTCATGTCATGGAAATGGTGTAGGGTTTTTCATTCTTTGTTTTTCTTGCAGAACTTGTGCTTTCTTCTTCATTTTCTTGCATAACGTTCTCTTTTTTTCTCTCTTGCATAGAGCTCGACTTAACTATTTTGCTTACATAGAGTTTGACTAAGTTGCAACCTTTAGAAATTAGGTCTAGCATTTAATTTTTTGCACAAAGAATAGTTTTAACAATGTAGAAAATTCTAAATTGGATTTTTTTCAGAGCTTCAAGTGATTGTGTTCTTTTGTAGAAACACTACAAATTCAAACACAAGGATGACAAAGAAGGTAAGTTCTTTTTTTCACAAATCTTTCTTCTTCTCAAGGTTTCTCTTTCTTGTTTCATTTCAAGTTTGTCCTTGAGTTCTAGGAGTTTTTAATTTTTTTTCATCTAGTGCCTCCTTTTATAATGTAGCTACCAAAATAAAAATTGCCATCTTTGAATTCAATGCATTCTATTGTCGCTTTTGTATCTGATGCCATAAAGTAGTTGAAAGTTGAAAATTACAATTTCATATTTGATCACAAGTTTTTCATTTTTTTTTTCCCACATCATAGTTACACTCCAACCAGTTATGAACAACTCATTGAGTTATTTTCAACAACTTATTATGACCTAATCAATTTCTAACCTGGAAGTAAATTCTAATTTTCTCTTCAATGCTACATTAGTATGCCTTTACAATGCCTACATAATTGTAGTACTTTGTACCATTACTTTTCTAATGTTTTTTTTTGTCTTTGTGATTTTGCTTTTGAGTGAATCTAGTGTTTTTTGCCTCAACATTATATTGTATAAGACCTATCTCTTATATTATGACTATAGAATCTATCCAAATTAAGGTTTAGGGTACCACAATTCTAGCTAGGGTTTTATGTGTAGGTTTCACATGTATTTGTTGCACATTTCAAAAATACGTTTCACCTTTGAACTATGCAATATATTTAATTAACACTTGAGATAGATTTTTCATGTTGCAAAATTATGTTCACTCCTATTCAATTTTGAACATTAAAAATCATAGTTCAACTCATAGACTACTAGTACCTAGTAGCCACTAGGTTCTTTTTTTCCTTTCTTGGAATCTAAAAGGATTTGGTGGTCACTAGGTCTTTTTTTTCCTTGTAATGAGAGGAAGCACAAACTTGGTGCCACCACTACAAGTACTTTTTATTCTTGTCTTCAATGGGAATGGCATTTAACGACCACCAAGTTTTTTTCCCTTGTAAACGATTGGAAGCACACATGGCGGTCACCACCCATTCTATTTTTCATCGTCAATGAAAATGGCACTTGGCTGCCACCAAGATATTTGAAGGGAACCTAGTGGCCACCAAGTGCTTTATTTTACTCATCGTTAACAAGAATTGCACATGGTGACCATCGGGTGCGTTTTTTTCCTCTTTTTGGAATTTTAAGGCATTTGGTGGCCATTAAATCCTTTTTTATCCTCATGGTCGAATGGAAACACACCTACATTAGTAGAAAATAGCCATTTTGCAACTGGTCTCTACGACTAATTTTTAGTTACAAGTGACATTTACAACTAAAATCTTAATAGTCGCGTTGGACAAGTCGCAAACGACACTAGTCGCAAACGACAATGAATTTTGGATGAAAGAAAAAGTCAACAAAATACACCTTCATCCTTTGACTTATCATATACGTATTGTCACTTGCAACTAGGATGCAACTTTTTTTGTGAACAAGGGAACAAATTATGTGTTGCCACGTGTCCTAATTCTTAATAATTAAAAACATATATTTACTATTTTGAAATAATCCAAGACGACTAATTTTTATATTTGGATGGTTTAGATTGTGACACGTGGTGCAATAGAAATTTGCCATGTGGCATATTAATTGAATTTGTCCAAATTCAATTTAAATCAATATTTATATATGTAGGTTGAACTAGGTACCTACCTACCTATATACCTACCTACCTTTCTAGGCTACACACCTATCTAGATAAAAACCTATTTACCTACCTAGGCCAAATATCTACTTAGGTAGGTAGGTAGGAAAGTAGGTAGGTAAGTTAGGGAAGTATGTAGTTAAGGGTAAACACATGAATATTTTTATTTTATTTTGGGTTAAGTCATTTTCAATGGCTCATCCCATATGTCCATGTTTTAAATATGAAAATATAAAAACAAAACATCTTGTTTATATACATTTCAAGATGAGAATGAAAGCCAAAACAAATGGGATAAACTTTTTAGTTGCAAATCATTTGCGACTAAACATTCATCTCATCTTGAAAAGTATATATTAAATAAGTAAGTGGCAACTAACTAATTAACTAATAACATTACTAATTATTTAATGAATAAAATAAAAAGCACATCAATTAATAAGTTAGTTAATTAACTAATTAAAAAATAATTTAGAAATTAACTAATTCATTTTATAAATTATCCAACTAACTAACTATTTATAGTAATAATCATCAATATATTATGACTACTGAATTAATTATATTATTAGTTATTACTAAATATTACTTAATTAATTAGATAGATAAACATTATTAATATATGAACTATAATGATTTATCAACCAATTTCATCAACCAATAATTGGCTAATATTGAAATAATTAGTTAATTATTCTTAATTAATTAATTAATTTATTATTATATCATAACCAAATAAATTAATATAATAACTCAAAATATTCAGTAATTAATAATGAATGATTATAAAAATTGAGTAGTAGTTTTTATAATAATATAATTAAGACCTAATGTGGGCTAACTATTTTGTTAAAATTATTCCCGTTATTATTTTCATTTTTACAATTCATAATAAATATAAACGTAAATATTTAATAGTAACAACAACATTAATTCAATTATTATTGTAACTAGTTGGTAACCAATGTTTATTATTTTATTTTTATTATTCATATTATTACTTCACTCATTATAGCTATTTATGAATTATTACAATAAATATTTTATGTTTTTAACAAAAATACTTTTCCTTCAAAAATATTTTTTGCATTTGTATATTAATTTATTAGATTTCCATTCTAATTACTACAATAATTATAATAATATAATAAAACTGAAAATAAAAATTATATATCAGTAATTGATTATAATAATTGAATATGCATAATTCATAAATATTAATTATAATTTTGAAATATAGAAACTTAAAACTATATATTAATATTTTGGTAATTATTATAATATAGTGATACTTCATAATTGATTATTTATAATAATAATTTGGAATTAAAATTTCAGGTTCAAATCAAATGATTATTTAAAATTTAAATGCAAACTTTTCAGAGTTGAAATATAAATGTTCATATCCATATAAAAATATTCAAAATTAAAATATCCATTTTTAATCAATTAATAATTTTCGGATTCAAATAATATTAATTTAGAATTCAAATATCAATTTCTAGATCAAATAAACCTTTTTGAATTTAAATTGAAAATATCATATTCAAATCAAATTTTGAAAATTCAAATAATGTTTTAAACCATTGAAATAACAATTTTCAGAGGTAAATATCAAATTTCTAATTCTAATATATATATTTTTAATTAAAATAGTATATTTCAAAATTGAAATATCAATTATCAGATTTGATTAAAAAATTCAATGTTCAAAATATTAACTTTGAGATTGTATGAACAATATACATACGTATACATATATATAATTTTAGTACATGCATTAAAATACACCCGTATGCCATTGTAAAATATCTTGAAGATGCAACTAATTTGGTGACTATTGCGATTAATGGGACATTTCAACCTATTAATGGATGAAAATAAATGTAAAATCAATCCAACCAATAGGATGAAATTTCTAATAGTTGCATCATAGTTGTGAGAATGACCAAAATAGTTGAAATTTGGTTTTGTAGTTGCAAATATTCCAAATCTAATCACAAATGACTATAAGTCGCATGTAATTGTAAATGGAATGGTTACATTTTGGTTGATTTCTACTAGTGCTAGTGGCCACTAGGTGCCCTTCTTTTATTTTTCCTTGACTACAAATGAATATCTAAATTAAGCATTGCATATGTAAAGGATGAGAAATTTAGTGGTTTTTACATTGTGGGTGAGTTTTCGACTCATTGTTTGGACTTAGGTTATCCTGCAGGAAACATGAAAAACATTGGATGATTAGTGAACAAGAGAAACCAAGGAATGAACATGAACAAACTTAAATGAATTTTGTGAGAAATGATCTGAATTTATTTGCAAATGATATGTATTGATCTACAAATGATTTAAAATTATCTAAAAATGATCTACAATTGAGTAATTTTAGTTAATAAGTAATAATTTATTTTTATTTTTAAAATTTCATTAATAGATATTAAATATTAAATATGAATATGGTTAAAAAACATGAAAATATAAATAGTTATATCCATATGTACATTGAATTGAATGTTTAATATAATATATATATTACGTTTAGTTTCACATTTAAATTCATTATATGTATCCAAATAATTAATTAGTTAATGAATTTAGATAATTAATGAACTTGTAATTATTGATGAATTAATAATAAAATAATTGACCTAATTGGTTATGAAGTATCTCCAATTTGGATAAGTATTTATCTAATTAATATTAACATAAATAACTAGTTTGTTAGTTAATGTAAAATTAATTATATGAATTACACTTATTTATTCGTATTAATAATCAAATTATTGAAATAATAATTATTTATAAAACATTACATATGAATGAATATGTATTGTTATTAAGTTCTAAACATTTGTATTATAATCATAACATAGTTGAACAATAATACTTTCATAGTGGCACACTAATGACCATACTTATTGTATCAAAGGGAATCATAATCAGAAATTAATTGTAAATGTATCCTGTAGTGGGTGGTGGAAATGTGGATACATGGCATGAATGGATGTATGTACATTGTACATTAATTAGAACATATTGTTACTTTATTGACACATTTACAATAGTTCTAATGTAGTTGCCACATGCAACTACAATGTAACTATTAAAAAAATCAAACATGGTTGCCTACATATGTATATACAATGTGTATAAATTGCCATATAGAAGACCCATTTTCAATTCACTTGCGATTATAAAACAACTAACTGATTTTTTGAAGTGACAATTTATTTATGAATAAACCATATTTTTAAGGGGATAGTTGCACAATAGTTGTATATGAGTTTTTTTTAGTTTTAATTGCAAAGTATTGTGGTTTTGACAAACACAATTTCTCATAGTGAAACCATTTTTGGTTATGATCAACAGGGTTGGACTTCCACAAGATTTGTTCTTATTGACATTTTTTGAATTTTCCTTGGTTTCATGCATTTTGGGACATGAGATTAAACATGATTTGGAATGTTAATTCATTTCACATGTAGGAATCCAATGTGGATGAAAGGGAACACACCATGGGGTTTTTCACATGCATTATAATAATGGTAAATCTTTTAGAAGGTATGCAATGGCAAATTTTAAGGCAACTCGTGAACTTTAATTGCATCACATGGATCCTAAATTTGGATTTGGTACAAAATAAACATTTTGCCCACATGCCCACATGCCCACTCTCTTTTTATTATTCCACCCATAGTTATGGCAACCATGTTGATGCAAGGGGGTGATGTTATGACAAGCCAAATTGTACATCCTTGGCAATTGAAGGATCGTGTATGCCAAGAAAAAGTTTTAGGAGTTGGATAGGAAATTTTTGATGTCAAGGCACCAAGTCAATTAAACACCTCCCCAAATTTAATGTAACAATTTCACAAATTGCACCCTTAGCTTTGGATATTGTGAATATTCCATCACCCCAACCCAAATTACAAGTGATTGTAAGAAATGGAAATTAGACATTAGTCTAGTGGTTACAAAAGGTAAGGTATGAAAAATATAATGACTTTTATAGAATTACATCGAATGTTTTAGATTCAACTTGAAATTATTAGGCTAATTGAAAAAATAAGAGGTCCACATCATACTTGAGGATGATAATGCAAATTTTAAATGACGTTACATGTTTGATGAGGAGGAGAGGGCTTCAATTTACACATGGACAATAAAATTGCTTGAGATTAAATTGGTAGAACTATTTAAGGTTAATATGTCTCAACAACAATGATGTTAATTTAAAAGGACATTTTTGGCAATTGGACAAAACATTGCATGTGTGGAAATTATTGGCCAACAAATAAGTGGATACATTTTAATATGTATGCCATGCTTTTATCAATAAACACTATTGACATTGTTGGGCAAGCCAAGGTTTTACAACACTTTCAACTTGTATTCTAAGTGTCATTAATTGCCATTGAGTGAGGGTGACAAGGTCAGAATAACAGTTTTGGGGATTGATCCCAATGTGAAGGATTGTTTGCACCATGGCAATTCTTGCCACTCGGTTTAAGTAATGCCCTTGTAGAATTCTATAAGGTTATGGATGGGTTTTGACTGGTTTTGCTTTTGATAGTTGTTACATCAATAACATTATTATAATTGGTTTGACTTTAAAGGAACACATGCATCATTTGTAGGAAGCGTTTGATTAATTTAAAATTTTTAACCTCAAGTTGCATCTTGGCAAATGCCAATTTTTTAAAACTTGGGTGGGATACATGGGGCACATGATTTATATTAATGAATTGGGGGTTTAGAAGACTAAGGTTGAAGCTATTTCATAAGGTCCCCAACCGTAAAATCTTAACCACTTACGAACGTTTTTGGGGTTGTGTAATTAATATTGAATATTCATCAAAGGATTCAATGAGATTGCCAAACCTTTGACCCAACTGATGAGGATTTATTGGAAATACATTTGGGGTGAAACACAAAAACAAGCATTTGAAGAGTCAAAAGTTAGGTTCACATTAATGCCCATTTTGTGAAGACCCATATGAAGACAATTTTTTCAACTACACATTTATTGAAATACATTAAGGTTGGGGGACATGCTTACCCAACTTGACAATGATGATTGACAATTCATGGTGGCATATGCCAATTATTCCAATAAGATAAAGGCAAAATATAATTCATATGAGGGCAAATGCCTTCTTGTTGTTTGGGCAAATTCATCATTATAATGTTCTTTTTATGGTAGCCCATTCACATTGGTTATGGATCACCGACCACTTAAGTTCTTAATGGAATCAAATTATCACACAAGAAAGTTGGTAAGATGGGTTTTTATCTTACGTGAACATGATTTTGATAGAATTAGGGTTGGTAGGTTCAATAGGGATGTTGATGGATTAATTTGCAACACAAGTTCTAACAAGGAGGACACCTTCAAAATTCATTGGCATGTGATAGAAATTTCAAAGTGATAACATGATGGCATGTTTCTACATAACATGTACCAAATATGAACATGGCTAATGAGAATTCCCATGTTGTAGACATTGAGTCAAAAGGAAATCATATCCTAATCATACATGAAGATGCAATTGCTATTATATATTTACAAATAGGTGAAATCCCAATTAGATTGATACCCAAGGAATGTGACTAGATTGTGCATAAGGCCAAGTGATTTAATTGGGAAAATAATTCCCTCCTATGGGTGTGTATAGATGAATAAATGTAAGTAATGTTTGGCCCAAAACAACATGAAAGCTTGTATGACATGTTCATGAAAAGTTGGGCCATTATGGGATTCGATGGATTTATAATTTGCTTCAAACACAATATTATTGGTGAAGATGCAACTATAGGTTGAACAATTTATTTTTCAATGTATGGTGTGTGACTACATGCACGTGTCATTCAATGCACTTACATTTCATTTATAACCATTGCCCATCATGGGGTTTGGTTATTCATAGAATTTGGAGTTTGCTAGCCCATTAAGTTTGATAGTGCACATATTAGTACATTTTGGTTATGATTGAACATTTTTTGATGTGGCTAGATTTGATGCCATCGTTAAATCATACTAAAAATAATTACCTATGCATTTTTGAATAAAATGTTTAGTTAGTTTAACACTCTAATTGAAATATTCACTAACCAAAGTAAGAAATTATGTGGGGAGTTCCAAAAGTTTGTGAAAAAACATTAATTGATCATCATACAACTTCACAAAACCATCTAAGTAAGGTAGACGGGTTAGCTAAAATGGATGGTACAGGTGGTGAAACGAGGTTGGTAGTAGTATGGGCTTAAAAATGGCCATGTTAAAAAATTGAAAATTGTAATTATCATTGTAGTTATAAGGCATATGTTTTAGTAACAAGGTTTCTTGCATCATTTTCACCATATTTTTTACTTTTTGCCCATGAGTTTGAACTACCAACTTCAATTTGATGAGACATTATGGCAATAATCAAAATTGGATAATCCCAATGTGTGGTATTAAGTGGATGAACAACAAATAACTTTGTCATTTGTGTGTAATGCCAATGGCTATGGAAAAATTTGGCAATTACTCAACATTATGATACGTTGCATCATTCAAGGAGTTGGTTATTGACCTTGAGCCCATATATTCAAATTGGGAAATTATGTGTACATATAACAAATAACACCAACTGCATGTATGAAAAGTGTCACCTTTCATAATGATATTATTAAAAGGATGGGATGGTCAAACATGGAAAAATCGTGTGTGTAATTGTGCATTGTGTCATTTTCAACATGTTGATGGCCAAATTGACCCATTTTTGTGATTATTCCTATTGGATTTCATTGTATGTTATGTGGGCAATCTATAAGGGTTGTCATGATGTTGAATTGTGATTGATGCTCCAAAGGTTGGCACATGGGATGTTTTACACCACCATTAAAAGAAGTACTAGTTGGAAAATGGTTTTGCCCTTGGTGCATTAAATAAATTTAAGTACCTTTTTTAGTAGTTAGTAGGATTATTTAAAAAAATTCCCCATGATGATTGAAATTTGGTTAAGGATTTGGGGGGATTATGATTAGGTGTTTATTGATGGGGTTCACATTTGCACCCAACCTATTAGTCTTTTCACCTTAAAATTGAAATGTTCAATTTTGGTGGATTTATAAAAAGAATTTCCTATATGGTTATTTGAATTATGGAAACCTTAGCCTTAAATAAAGGGGTGACTTAAGGGTGAGGGACCATTTAAAGCAATTTATGTTATTTGGCTTCTGTGTGTGTGGATAATGATAGTTGTAAGTGTTGATATGGTAGCACATAAGAATTGTGAGAAATGTTAATTTAATTGTTCAATTAAATTTAATTAGTTTAATGTTAAGTTGGGTTAATGTGACTAATTGTGTTTTAGTTTGGAATTGATTCAAATGTGAACAAGGTTCAAATTATTTTGTGTTTGGAATATAATTTTGAGTTGTGTGTTCTCATATCATTTTTGTTGATTTGAAATTCCAAAACACACAAAGTGTGTTGTTATAAATCTTTTGTTTTTTTATGCAAGTTTTGTTCGTGGATATTGTTGGGTGGATTCTATTGTGTGTTTTGTGCTTGTATTCTTACAAGTTTTGTTGATGAGTAAATCTTTTGGGTTGGAGATGAAGCGCCATTTTGAGTGATTTATGTTATTTGGTGTGTGTGTGTGTGAACAATAGTTGGAAGCATTGATAAGGTAGCACACAACATCCTTCTTCATGCGTGATCATCAAGACTATGATTGAACACATTGAATTGGGTGTTGTGAATTTTGCATGATGATGTGGCTTGCCATGATCCCACATTACTACTTTAGTAGTACGGTGGTTTTGGCACAAATTATATATACATTTCAAATTATGAAATTTTCAATTTTTGTTTATTTGAGAGAACAATTTTTTGGGAAGGAAAATGAAAAATCTACTGGAATATTCAGGATTTGTTTTTTCAATTTTTAAAAAATTAATCAATTATTCAGCTTCCGTTTGCTGAAGCTGTCCATGTATCATCGTATACCACTAAATCTACTAGAAATTGAGCCAAATTGTGTCAATGGTGTTTTCTCCAACAAAAATTAGGTATGAATTGTACTTAAAGGAATTCTCCATGTAGAAAAAACCATTGGCCATTCTTTTTTGAACCTAAATTGACCATAAGACAAAAATTCAGTTATTAAGAAATATTATTCCTTGATACTTTTTATGAAAAGCTTCCTTGAGGAGGAAGTACACAAAACAGGTAGCCCCTTCCAATTGGTGGGTTGTTCCAAGCATAAACTCTCAATAGGGGCTGGGACCATTTAATTCCACACATCTTTTGTATGCGTTAATTGATCCATTGCAATTGAGGACTTTTGGAGACCAATGTTCTATTAAACTTTAGTACTACTGTACTGAGTATGGTACTAGAACCATATGATTTTCAACATGTCAACTTCATATTTTCACAAATTTTCATTTCACTATTTTGGGGGATTATTTAATGATGAAACCCACCTTTTAGGGTAAGGTACTTGGATGATGATATGTTTGGTGAGGCATAGATTCCATGTTCGAAGAGCACTCTTATCTTGCAAGAAGATTTGTTTAAGGACTTGCCTCTGAAATTGAGGTGTTCATAAGTACTTTGAAGTGAAAAAGGCCAACATCTATCTACGGGGTTATAGATATAACCAGATAACTAATCTAGTGAGCATAATGCCTTTTGCTTGAAATACTTCCTAAAGTTTTGTATGAATATAAAAAACAGAACTGAATTGTGTCCATGTCCCAATTTTTGTCTTTTGGTACGAGTAGCCATCACTCCTTTAGAAAATATTGCAATGACCTAAAAAGCATCCTAAAACTTCAAGAATGGGGGTCCGAATCCCCCTCCTGAGGAAGTACTACTCACCCACAACTAGCCACAGACAAGGGATCGGCCACGTATTGAAAATTTATCAAAAACTTTTGTTTGATTTATTACTAGGTACCCACATAAACAAGCATGGATCTCAACCACTCTAGACATTATTACAATGAAACTAACAAAAGAATGGATTGTTCAAATTCCAAAAAAATTCAAACTGTTTCAAAAGTAAGATTATTTGTGCTGAAAGCTGCCAAGGTACTAGGTATGGTCATGATTTTCAAGAAAGATATTTCACTCAATTATGTTTTAAGATGCTGGTGTTTCCCCCCATCCCCATCCCCACCCCTCCCCAAACATTACATGTGCACAATATTTTTGAAAAGAGGTGGGTTGGCAACCCCATGCAAAAGACTTTATGGTACATTTTTCCATCTCTTAGGCTCATCAACTATCCAATCACAAGTAATTTGGTCAAATTATGGTAAAAGTCCAACTATTTTAGTGGGAGTTAATACAAATAATGGGCATTGGGTTCATGGGAGATCATGGAAATGAACCCTTGACATCATCCCTATTGTCCCTATTTAAAAAGGGACCCTTGACCTCTCTTATATGCGTATCTTACAATGTGGCGACATGGGCCCAATTTTTTTCCAAAGCCCTCACAAATGTGGCGACATGGGCCCGATTTTTCTCCAAAGAAAAACCTGTTGTACGTTTTTCATGTCTACCCTTGGCCCAATCCTCCTTTTCTGTTTTGCTTTTTGGGTTTTCTCAAAAAAGATGGATGATAAACCCAGACACAGTTTTTTTTTAAAAAAAAACTATTTAAAGCGCAAGAGACCCAACCAACACCCCCAAGTCAAGCTCATTCATTGACAGAGAGGGCGGACACACACCAATGAGTTTGAATCCAGAACCTTTTTTTGAGGTTCAAGGGTCCTAGACAAGGGGCTATACCACTGAGCCATCATCCCTGGGGTATACACTCAGATGAGTGTTTTTCTGTTTTTTGGCCAAATTTTGACTGGAAAAATATGATTTCAACCTATACAAAAGGATTTTCTATGGAAAAAAATAGCCCCAGTTTGCCAGATTTCCCCCCAAACAAAAAAGTCTGCAGATCACCAGCTTTTTATTGATGAGTTCCAGTAGGTAGCCAAGAATATAGAAGGATCTTTATGGATGATCACAACTTCAGCTACATCACAAAATTGAAAAAAAAAAACCCTGAGATCCCAAACAACTTTGGACCCATTTTATACATGCACCCAAAGTGTGTATGAGGAGCCGTCAAGATGTGTTCGGGCACCACCAGACACCTCTTGGACCAGGCTAAAAAGGCCAGTGAAGGAAAAGAAAGAAGCCATGTAGCAGTACTTTTGCACAACTCAGAGCACGTCTACTTATAATGTTGTCGGGATCCCTTTGCAAGGCCCACTTTTGCAAGCACATGTGGCTATTTCCCTCCCTCAAAGACGCTCAATTCAAAGTAAAATATCCAAAACCCATGTGCGAATTGTAGTGGGCCTTTCTTTTTTCTCCCCCCCCTCTCTCTCTCTCTCTCACAGCTCTAGGGTTTGGATATTTCACTTTAGATTGGGCAATTGTTTTAGTCGAAAGTTTCACGTGAACACGACTTCCTTTTGAAGCTTGTATTTGAAGGCAAGAATCTACACGTACCCAGTACGGCTGTTGAATCTGGAAATGGAATTCGGGAATCGCATGGCAGGATGCTTTACGATTAGCGATTGTGGTGATGATGATGATGATGATTGCTTGATGACGATGATTATTGTATACAATCTGTACTTGAGGAGACAAGGAGAATGGAATTTGTCAACGAAGTTTTTTTGGTGTGTTTTCTCCTCCTTATCATCATCATGATTCTCTTCTGTTTTTACAGTTTTCATAATTTCCTAACGGTCATCAGACAAACAAGATATCCAGAGCTTCCCAATGACACAGTCGTCTTGCTTGCCTTCTTGGCAATGATCTTGTGACCAACAACAAAAGTTTCAAGTGCTCAGCAGTAGTTTCTCCAACTCTCTGCTCCTTGTGCATCCTCAGGTAAACTTGATGAAACAGCGAGTGACACAGAGAGATAGAGAGACAGAGAGCAAAGGACTCATTTCTTTGTGCTTCTTTTTTAGGTTGGATGGTGCTTGGGTTGGATCATTTACGTCAAAACAAAGATTGTAAGTAATAGAAACTCGAGGTCTATTGGAATTTTGGGTGTTTGCTCTCTGTCTTTCTCTCTTGAGACTTTCTTTGTGTGGACAATTCAATGGCACTTTTCTGTTTTGATTATGGAAAGATGAGAAGGTTTTGGTTGGAGTGCAGGTGCTGCTGCATTGGCAACCACGGAGGAGTTTGTGGTTAAGCTTGTATTACCAGTGCTGGAAGCACTGGATTATGCAATAACACTCATGATGGGCTGTTTCCATCCCGAGGGTGTGAGAACAACACCTCCAGGCTATGAGGAGCCAACTGTCCTTGCCAAAGAAACAGCATGTATGTATGTTAGTCCTCCCACTCTTCTCCATCCACCCACCAATCTTGTTCCAAAATCCTCTCCTTTTGTAAGAAGTCACAGTTTTCTGCTTTCTGATGAACTCAGTGTAACATCTCATCTCTCCTCTGAAAAGATTTTGCAATTCCTCTTTCTCTGAAAGAAATCTTCCCTACTACAATTCACAGATTTTGCAGAGTCTTGAGTTCTTGAGGAGTTGACTTCATTGCAAAGCTTTTTCTTTGAACTTCTTCCCTACCATTCACAGATTTTGTAGAGTCTTCTCAGTGTTGAGCAGGAGTTGTGACTTTGAGTTTTGCAAAACCCTTTTTTTCTCTGCAAGTGCTTCCCCTACTACTATTCACACATTCATCTCAAAGACTCCCCCCCAAAATGTGCGAATCCTTTGAGACTTTGGGGAGTCTGAGCTTTTGGGGAGTAGTTTTTCATTGTGATTTGTTATGGGCTTTGGGGCATTGTTGGCCAGTCAACGTGAGTGAGGTAGAGGTCCTTTACGAGCTTTTCAAGAAAATCAGCAGCTCAGTCATTGATGATGGCCTCATTCATAAGGTTGGGTTTTTGCCTCTTCTCTGCAACAAACTACTCTGCCTCTTCCTCGAGTCTTATTTTCTTTGAACACAAAATAAAACATTTTGTGCTCAAAAGAGTAAAGTAAGAAGTATGAGAAATGTTGGGTGAATTTCACATGATCATCCACTGGCTCTACTGAACACAAAACTCTGGACACAATTGAGGGTTTAAAACACCGAGCATCAAGCACCAGACGAAATGGAGGATATGTTTCCTCTTTTCACTGTAAGTCTTGAGACCGGAAGTTGTGCCCCATCTATTGCAGTTTTTTTGCTCAGTTTGAAGGTTTCTCAGGTTTGAGGGGTGCAAACCTTGTAACATTTTGTCAGGTTCTCTGCAGGAAGAGTTTCAGTTGGCACTATTCAGAAACAGCAAAGTAGAGAACCTTTTTGCTGATCGGGTAACCCCTCTGTCTCTCTGTTGCTGTCTCTGTGTCCTGTTGCTAATGCAGTTGGTTGGTTGGTTGGGTCACAAATGGTGCCTTTTGTCAGCAGGTGTAGAAGAACTATTTGGAAGATGGAGGGGAATTCACATACTTTGGAATGTTTCCTCAGAATTCATTTTTATGGCTGCTGCCTTACTGTTTTTTCAGGTGTTCCAACTCTTTGATGTGAAACGAAATGGAGTGATTGAGTTTGGGGAGTTTGTACGGTCACTCAGTGTGTTCCACCCCCATTCACAAAACGAAGAAAAAATGGAGTGTGAGACCATCACTACCACTACTCCCACTGCTGTTTCTGTTTCTGCCTCATTCTTGTTCATGCATGATCTTAGCCCACAATGCCCCGGAAAAAAATCAGATTACTTCAGGACACCTGAAGTTGCTTTCAGATGGTTCAGGATTAGGTTGCTCAGTTGTGGTCTTTTCTGTATTCATTATTGCAGTTGCGTTTAAGTTATACGACTTGCATCAGACAGGCTATATTGAACGTGAGGAGGTATTTACAATCTATAGACATATCCTTGACTCTACCCACAAGTTTGTTTTCTTTTCCTGTTCTTTCTCTATGCCATTGAAAGAGAAAAAAGTGAGGTCATGGTTCAAGTAGGAGATGTGAGGATTTGAGGTCTTGCTTTTGATCTTAGCCTTTATACATGTCTCCTGCTCAACCTGGAAGGTGTTTTTCTTGTTGTGTACCCTTGTGGTTTGAAACCATCTGCTGCATTTCCAATAAGTGATCTTAACAGTATAACACATCTAAAAACTTTAGGACCTTCCACTTCGCTATGGATCTTTATAGTGGATGCCCTGGATTTTGAGGATTCCCTGCTATGAGAACCAAATAGCACCACCCACCATGAGTTTATTGCACAAAACTCACATGAGGTTATTGTAGAGGGAGAGAGAGTTTTCAACAAAGATGCATCAACAGGCAGAAGTGAAAATGGTGAAAGACTTAAGGGGATGGTTGGGTGTACAGGTGAAAGAGATGCTGGATGCTCTGTTGTCTGAATCAGACATGGATTTGTCAGACGATGTTATTGAGGCCATCCTGGATAAGGTCCATTTAATATTCCCCCTCATAAGCCTGAGCTAATGAGATTGAGCCCTAGAGGTATCAGTAGCAAATACCATTTTGGCCAACCATAAGAGATGATAAGAATTCTTTTCTTTTAAGGATCCATGTATGCTTATGAAATGTTGGGTTATATAGGAAATGACTAAATGCATGTTGCTCATGTCTGGAAAAATCACAGACCTTTGCAGAAGCCAACACAAAGGAAACTGGGCGGATTGACAAGGAGGAATGGTGCAATTTTGTGAGGCGTCATCCATCGCTACTGAGAAATATGACACTGCCATACCTTTTGTAAGCACCTTTTGACACACAATGATGTGTAGTGTATATGTATAATACAAGCTCTAAACCTGTGAAAATTGGTGTCTACATTACACACTCTGAACCTGTGATTGCTTTTGGTTGAGATTCAGATTTAGGCCATCCTACTGTATGTTACTCTACTGAAATTCTCTATTTTTGTACTACTGCAGGGACATCACAATGTCATTTCCTAGCTTTCTCTCACATTCAGATTTGGAGGACTCACTGGATGACTGAACCTAGCATAAGAATGTCAAGATCTATTCTCCTGGGGTTTATTTTTTGCAGCAGGCTTTTAGTTGCAGATCTCTTTTTCCAGAGGAAAACTCTTCTTCTGTCATTAGGACAATGGTAATCAGGTCCTTTTTATGCAAAGCCTTTCTATCTGTCATATGAAGAGTTTAGGTTCTACTGTAGGGGAAATGATGTATCATAAGGGACTCGGGTGGAAGATATGTTTTGCATAATAGGCACTAACCTGGGGTACTCAAAACGCATCATGCACAAATCACAGGCAACTTCTTTGATCTGCTACTGAATGATCACCAGATTGGTATTCTGTATTTTTGCCAGGTCATCGTCTTCCATTTGGCTCACAAGACTCTTAAAAGCATTTGTAGATGAGTTTGAAATGTCTCTCAGCTCACTCCTGGACTTCAGTTTTTCTTACATCTTCAATTGAAGAGAAGTAAGTGTGTACATGAGACAATTGAAATGTACGAATCCAAACTAGAGCTTTTTGCTTCCCAGACTATTCTCTCTCTTGCTTGATGTATGAGCTACTACTTTTTCCATTCTGTCAAGAAACTGGGTAGATGCAACACCTGCAGATGTTGGTCAGGAATGCCACAAGTGTTTGGTGTATGATAACAAAATGCTTCATAAAATACCAGAGGCTCAACTGGTGGATTGGTGACAGGTGGATTGGCAACAGAAGATAGACATGGGGCCATGGTAACCCTGAGCAGCATGAATCAAATATGCCCAAACCTTTTTGAGCTGGTGAATCAAACATAGTTTTTTTCTCCCATGGATTGACTGATGATGTCACTGTAATCACTCCATGTTTCCAGCTCCAGGTGCCATCTTCTCCAGTCCCATGTCAATCCCAGACTGATAGCAGAATCCAGCAAGACTCCAGTGCATGTTTGGCCAATGCTGCATATGGTCTTCCAGTTCATTTCCTTGACAAAATTCATTATGCTTGGAGGAATTCAAGATGGAGAGAGGAGAGATCTCACTGCCTACTACTACTAACTACTACCCTTAGATCAACCCATTGACAAGCCCTCACTTTTGTTTGTTCTTTTTTCCTTCAATTTGCCAGGCTCTTGAGGTGATTCAATAAAGTTATCCTACACAACAATGAAACTCAGGAGCAGAACCATGGATTTCATTTAAACTAAGGACTAGTGTCAAAATGCAAGAATCTTGGGACTCTGGCAAAGGAAAATAACCAAAGGAGAAACAGAAAACTCATTTGTGTCACAATGTTGATGGCAATAGACAACAGTCGAAAGTAAAATCTACGACTTTGCCTTACTCATTCTCCATGCAGATATCATCAATTGTCATTGTGCTATCAATGTCTTTTGTTTTCGTGTACTAAAAAAATTGTGAACATTTCACTATGAAATGTTCAATTGAGCAAATCTTGCACAAGTGCCACCACAAGGAACCTACTATTGACATTGAAATACTAATGAGAAAAACCTCACCTACCAACTTATGTTAAAGGTGGTATTGAAACTTTTGATCATGTGTTTTGGGAAATTCCTTGGCCATTGTTAGAAAAGAAACCACAACAATGTGCATAGAGCTTAAATGAAGGTTCACAAGAGGTTGATATCATTGTGTCAGCTTACAAATGCTTCATGTGAACTTTTATTGCCTTAACGTAGTTGTAGTAAATTAATGTTATAGGCCAAGGCTAAGGAGCCAACCACACGTCTGCTGGATTTCTTTAACAAGTAGTAATTTAGTACCAAGTGCACAACGACATTAGCCAAAAGTGTCATGCTAGTTAGTAGTAATAGAGTTAATAGGAAACCTAATGACATGAACTTTTCTTGCAACATGCCTTACAACCACATTGTTGCAAATTACATTTGTTTCAAATTTCAATGTAGAACTATTTTACTATCACTTCTTCTTGGGGAATGGGGAGATGATTATGACTCAAGTAAAATTTGTGTCATATCGCAACCAACACCATGAAAATGATTTCATCCCTTTAGCAGTAGAGATATTTGGATGTCTACACTAGCACGTTGACAATTTCTTTCATCGACATGCCAACATGGTATGGTTGGCAAAGGGGTTTGGAGGTCCTCTTTCAATTTTACGTTCATTTTATAGGCAAAGGGTGTCCGTGGCTCTTCAAAAGTTCAAGCTATCACTATTTTGTAATGGACAATTGTGCTAGTAGGAGAGGCCTCTTCTAGGCTTGGTGTCTTTCTAGGTTTTTCACACATCTCCTTACACGACTTGTTTCATGCTATTAGTGATGGGTTTAGGTACTAAATTTCTTGATTTCTCCTCTTAGAGCTCCCCATTATGCGTTCTACACTTTTGGATCTAGTATTTTGTTTGGACTTCAATCTTTTTTTTTGTTCTCTTGTTCCCTTGCCGAGTGTTTTCCCTTTATTTATTTGTTATACCTCTTGCATGTAATTTGTGGTCCATCAACATTATTAAACTTCTCATAGCCAAGGAAGGTTTTTCTCCAATTTTGTGAAGTAGGTGGAAGATGTGTGATCATCCAAGAGAGGAATGAGCTATTTTTGGATAGAGGTTAGACAAGAAAGTTGATTTTTTTGGGAATCTTGGTTGTTTTGAGGAACTCTAAGAATGTATTATCTGAATATGAGGATTTTTTACTATTTTTTGTCAAATATGGTGACCTAGGAATGTTTTCCCAAAAACATCCTTTGTACCTTTTGCACTAGATTTTCCTTTTGGTCATTATGGTGCAAAGGTTTGGCACAAAAGAAAAACATTCCTACCAAGGTTTGTTGTTGACTCATTTCCCTTAATCCTTAAATTTCATTTGATTAAATTGATCTTAATTTCAAATTCAAAGCAGCCTTCACAAATGCATCCACAACTCATGTAAAAAGTCAAAAATTTGAAGATTCGACTTAGTAAAATTGTAAAAGATTTCATGCTAGATATTTCAATAATAAAAATATTTGATTGGATGATAAATGATAAATTGTCACTATTGAAAGTTTAATCTTCTTAGTTTTAGGCAATTTTCAAACTTGCAAGTTTTTGAAAAATTGGACCATGACATGTTCCATTTATAGTTTTTTTTTTTTTTTAAACAAGGAACTTAGAAAGCAGCCATATGAAACATTTGGAAAATGAATGTTCAAAACAAAGTAAGAATCAATGATAATTGGATGGTCCAAGTTGTACAAAAAGTGAGTGCATCCACACAAAATGAAGTAAAGACAACTTTTTGTGACAACCATTTTTTTGACCCAACCCTTCACACATTCCCATTGTTTTGTAACACAAGTAGACAACAAACATTTGAAAGTTGTAATTTTAAATCCTCCCCAAGCTCAAAAAATTAAAATGCCAATGTCGATTGAGAAACAAGAGAGGGACATCACAAGGGTCGAAAAGATAATATGACGTGTCCCTTATAACTTAAGGATGTCAATCTTAAGGTCAAAAATTTGTAGGTGGTTTGGGGAATGGTCCGCCTTAATGTTAAAAGGTTAAATTGCATATTCATACTTGAACATGTCTTCAAAGGATGAAATTTCACAATTCAAATTTGAGGGAGCTTATGAAAGCTTAAGGAGTCCATGTTTTAAGGTTTTGTTCAGAAAGACATGTGATGAAGTAACCATGTGTTCTTCCAGGATTTTGAACCATGGTTAGGGTTTTGTTCACAGAGATATATTGATGATGTATCAAAAGATAGTCACGGTGTGTTCTTCCAGGATGTAGAACCATGGTTAGGGTTTCGTCCATGTTGAGTCTGGCTCCTGAGCCGTAGATTGGAGTGATCGGACGGCATGGGTTTCTAGAGGTCCTTACCCTTTGCGGCTCTATAAATTCAGGTTGCCCCATAATTCTCGAGCTCTTTCGCCATCCAGCACTTGCGTGATCCAGCGCTTGCCCGACTCGACATTCGACCTCGTTTGTCAAGGTATGGATTTCTCTTTGCTACTCTTATTCGATTGCCATTGCTAATGCAATCTAAATGCCTGGTTGTGTGTGTGTTTTGTGCGTCGACTCTCCTGTGCGCGCAGCCTCTCTTTGTTCCGTATTGTTATCCTTTTTTAGGGTTTGGGGGAAATGCGGCGCTTGTTCTGTGTGGAGTACGGTTCAGTTTTTCGTGCATTTCCATGTCACTGTTAGAGAGGGATCTAAGAAAGAAGCACGGTTCGTGTAGTCGGGAGAATAGCGTACTTCTCCTCTCTGTCTTATTGAGGATGGAAGTTGTTGGTCCACGCCTTTTTATTGCGGCAGGCGGCGCGCTTTCTATATGCTGACTTCGGTGCTTACACTGTCTAAGATTTGGTCTAGGACACATTGTGCAGAGAATGTATGTTTTAGGTCATGAGGACGATGTTCAAATGTTGAGGAGGTCTCTCTCGTGGATGTTTTGGTACAGGTCGCAAGGTCAGCAGCCATGTTTACAGCTCGGAGGAAAATCCAGAAGGAGAAGGGCCAAGAGCCCGACGAATTTGAGGAGTCTGTAGCTCAGGTGTGTTTACTATGCCGACCAAGAAATTTTGCATCTGCTGGGGATTGGTGGTCTTTGGATGGAGAAACTAGAGTTTCGCCAATTGCTGCTTCTTTTACAGGTCATTCTGTTGTAGGGTTGTCTTCAAGCAATTCTGTGTAACAATGTGACATAAATGGTTTCTCTTCAGACTGGGGTTCTGCTGATCTGCAAATCACTTGACTACCCCTCTGGTGCAGGCTCTGTTCGACCTGGAAACGACGAATCAAGAACTTAAGAGTGACTTGCGGGATCTGTTCATCAATTCTGCCAAGTATGATGAAACTGTGTCTTCCATGGGAACTTGTTTGAGTTTTTAGTTACTGGCAGATTGTGAGCTTTGAGTTTTACCAGGAGTCTGGATGTTCAATACTGTGTACCTCATATGCAGGGAGGTGGATGTTTCTAGCAACCGGAAAGCTGTTATTGTCCATGTTCCTTACCGTTTGAGGAAGGCTTTTCAAAAGATCCATGCCAGGCTTGTAAGAGAGCTGGAGAAGAAATTCAGTGGCAAGGTGAGTTCAGACAAGTCAGCTGCCTTTGTAAACTGGGCATGTAAGAGATGAATTTTGTGTAGAATTGAAATGGATTTCAGGTATTGTGTGTATGATCCTTCTGTGGTCCAGGTTTTGAAAGTTCATAAGCTGCTTCAGACTATATTTGAAGCATCCTGTGCATTATTGTTAGTTTTGGAACGTCCTAGCTTGTTGATGTGTTTATCATTGAGAAATTGAGACCTTTTTGTTTTCTCAATTGTGAAAGATGTCATTCGGTTTGCAGGATGTAGTGCTGATTGCCACAAGGCGTATTTTGAGGGTTCCAAAGAAGGGAACAGCAGCTAACCGTCCACGCAGTCGCACATTGACTGCTGTTCATGAGGCGATTTTGGAGGATTTAGTGTACCCTTCTGAAATTGTGGGAAAGCGAATCCGGTTTCGTCTTGATGGTTCTCGAATCATGCGGGTCCGTGCCTTCAATTCTCATAGCTCTGAAAGCAGCAGTTGCAAAATTCTGACAAGGAGGCATTAACAGTAATGTCTTGCTTGAATGATTTTCCTGGCATCTCCATTTAAGGGGACTTACCCTTTTTAGGGAACCTCATCATTTAGTGTGGAGTTTGTATGGTGTATTAATTTTCACCCTTAGCTTGTGGATGTTACTGCTGATATGTTGGAGTGAAATGATTTCTCTTTGGTAGGCACTGTAGTTTGCTGTGTGTTCAGTTCTGGGGACTAAATTTCACTCATAACCCACATGCTGTAATTTGATAAACCTCTTTGTTCTTCAGAATCTTATGATCTGGTGGATCTCATCCGCATCTCATTTGTGTGGAAGGTCTGGGGATTAATGTATTGTGTTGAGCATGATGCAGGTTTATCTTGACCCAAAGGAGCGCAACACCACTGAGTTCAAGCTGGAGACTTTCTCAGGAGTGTACAAGAAGCTTACTGGGAAGGAGGTTGTGTTTGAGTACCCAATCCAGGAGACAGTAGTTTAAGATGCCAGTGATTGCTGTTTTACAGGGAAGGGACCCTGAGATGTAATTGAGCAGTGAAGTAGTTGCTCTTTCCCTGCAATGAGGAATGACATTGATGTTATTGGGATGTATTCCCATTCTGGATTTGCCTTATGGTGCACCTATGGTGGGTTGTGAACAGTGTGCTCTTCAAAATGGATCCACTGAGATTGATTTTTTTCACTGACCCTGATTTTATGGAATGGTCTCTGAGGTCATTTGCTTTGAGATGCTGATATAACTCTTGTTATGTTCGTGAACTAGAAAGTGAAGCATTTGGGTTTAGGGTTTAGGGTTCTTGATCATGAATAAGCCAGTTTGCCGAGTAGTGTAGCATTTTTCTGGCTTCTTGTTTTTGTCTTTCAAATTGAACGGATCTATTTAAGTTTACAATGAAGTAACATTGTATGATGAAAGTTTTCATTAAGACTGAAATTAAATTTTTGTATATTCATATAAGAAATTTTAAGCACCTTTTTTACATTTAAGTAGATTATTGCAATTAATTTGTTTCAGTGAACTCTTAGACCCATAATTAATGTGGATTGATTAGCTGTGAAGGCTTCCCGAAGGAGAATAATGCTAGGAAGAAAGATAGCGTCTGGAGAATGTTGCTAGGAACAAAGATAGTGAGCAAAAAGAAACTCTAGACCCTGAACCTTAAAGTACTACCTCCTACAACCCAACTCCATAAAATATTAACTTGGTCAAGGGTTGAATGCGAGGGGACTAAAAGAATACCCCCTCGTCATCATGATGTCACCTTTTGCCAACCTGTGTAACCTCCCCTCCCTTGTGGAACTCCCCTTCCGTTCCCTATTCCACCCCCTGACCATAACCTTCAACCCCTCATAGGTGCCACATCACCACCCTATACAAGTTACACCCCTTATTACCTATTTTGGCATAACCCACCAACGCCATCCCCCACCCCATGTGACGTTTTTTCCATGCTTGCTCATCCACCATGCCCACTTGCTCACCTACTTGTCGTCATTGCCAATCTTTCAACTTTAGGGCATCAATGTCATCCTCCGTCACACACATGTTTTGCGTTCTATTCTGCACAATACCCACAACTCTCCATTGTTTCTCTACACTCACATTGCTGAAGCCTTTCACAACCATTATCCTTTTCAATCTCATCAATTTGGAAACAATTGCTACAAGTGGTTTTACAACATGCGATCCACCTTCATGTATGTGCATTGCCTGATTTGGAAGGTACATTAGTTGCAAAAACAAGAAGTAAATTGTTAGTCCTTGGTGAGTTTGGTTGTAGAAATTGCAAACCTAAGATCGCTTTTCACCTTCAAGTTCCAAAGTTGCTAAGCGACTCATGTTTGATGCATCATGTGCTTACACCTAGAGATTGTTGTCCATGGTAATATGAAATTTGGTTACAGGCTGACATTCTTTGCCCATGTATCAAAAGAGACCACAACCTTTGTTTTGGAAAACCTACGGCTAGGCCTCTCTATATATCAAGTTATGAACAAGCACAAATCTCAAGTTAAGGAGATCATGGAAAATAATAAATATCTATCAAAGGATTTATTTATATGTGAACAAGACATTTGTAACTTGGCAGGAAAACTTGCAAAGGAAACCTATAAGAAACATGAAAACGATGCAAAGAATGTTCGAATGCGGGTGTCTAAAAATAAGGACAAAGTTTTTTTCTACCAAGAGTCCAAGGTTGAAGTCAAGGGAACCTTGCAAGGTTGTAACATGCTTTTCACAATCGGCATATAAATTGAATGGCAAAAAGAAATGATGTTATGTCATGGGTATGAAAGTAGTGTGTCTATTGATGTTACATTTGGAACAAATGACAAGAAGATAATTGCATTTCTTTTTTCTTTAGGGATAGATAGCCCTAGTAACATGTAATAAATATGAATATCCTAAAAGTCAATGATGATGCATGGGCCTGTTAATACATGTCCATTGTAACATGTATTGTTGTGGTCTACATCTCTCATGGCATACTTAACATGTTTTTTATAAGGATGTCACTTTCTAATTTGTAATTGTTGACATTGTAATAACCTACAATGTGTTTATAGTTTTTCATGTAACATGCTACATGTTTTGTGTGTAAAATGCCATTATAACTTTTGAGCCACTATTAACATTATATTTTATGTAACATGTGACATTTAGTGTATAGGGATGCTAGTTCATGAGCCTGTGAGCACAAGCATGAGCAGGCGAGCATGAATGAATATTTATTAAAATATTTGGACAAAATATTAAGAGAATATTCGTTGACATGTAGGATAAAATATTTGTTGACATGGAGGAATATTTTGTTACATGTCCATGGATGAATGATTTTATGGATGAAAAATGGATGAACTTTATTATAAATGTTGCCAACAATTTTATTTTTTTGAAAATTTGAACAAAAAGAAGGGTTGAAACAATTTATGTTGGTTTCTTTCAACAATCCACAAATGAAATGTTGAAGTCACAATTTTGAGCCATATTTCATAATTTTTGAATATGAAATATCTTCAAACTATGCAACAACTAAAGTATATAGAATGTTAAATTAAATCCAATAGACCCACTAAGATATATGTGCTAATTTGAACACTAACGATTCACCACCAAACAACATGTTCTTATTAGGAACAAAAACAATATGAAACAACCCACAACACTTTAGATAATGTACACCAACGAACATGTATTTTTAAATTTTTTTGTTCACTCTCCCAACCTTTAAAGTCTAACACGATCCTTGCTACTTGTAGAATCCAATTTGTTTTTCCTATGCTATTAATTTTCTCGATCTATACAACAAGCCTCTATTTTATAATGGCTAAAGGAAAGTTCTCACCAATTTTCACATCAAACACATTAAAATCAATGATTGAAATACATTAATTTCAAGCATACTTGAGAGAATATGTGAGATACAACAAAACCTTGGGAATGTCAAAGAGATGATAGTCAATTAATCCCCCTCTAGCATTTGCTAGAAATTAAAACATCTGAAAAAAATGGAAATATATATAGACAAAACATCTGAATGGGTGGCCCAGCGATGGGCGAATGGGCAAAAGTCTTGCAATATTGAAACAAATTGTAAACATTCCAAAGGAGGATATGGACAATGTTTACACATGCAATGGATTTTTATTAAGAGCACGCAAGTTTGAAAAAGCCCATTCTAAAACATTTTTTCACAAATTTACTCAGTGATTTGCCAACAAAGGATTTAGTAACCCTTAGAAACCTACTACCAATAGAATTCTTGAAACCCAAAAAACAACTTTATGCAACTCTAAGCAAGTGAGCCTAGTTGTCATAGGATTTAAGCAATAAAGTTTTAAAACCATCGGTCAATTGTCAAATGATAAAGCCAGTTCTGAAACCACACGACGTGTATGATAGTCGAAAGAAATGACATATCAACAATTGAAGGAAGAAGAAGAATACAATTGCTTACAACAATTTGTGGAATAATACAAGTGTTAAAATGAATATTGGTTAAAGTTAAACACTAAAATTGATTATTGAAAAAATCGAATGAACTAATGTTGAGACTCAAAGTGATGAACTTGAAAAAGCCACTAAACACTTTCAATAACAATAACAGAGTTGGATATGTTCCCAATGGTAGAAAGAGGAGATCTCAAGACTATAAATGTAAAGATGCAGGTAATGAATAATGGGGATATTCTAATCAATTGTAATATTATAATACATATGAGACAATGATGAAAATGTATTTGACAATGCTTTTAAGCAACCTATATGAAAACAATGGACAAGTATGGGTGATGTTCATAAGGAAATTTACCAAACCTTTAATCTAACCATGTGGTTTTCACAGGGTGAAAAATGCACCAAATTAAATACATCCAATATATCCAATATGTGTAATCTCCAATCCACAATAAACATCAATTAAGATAGAAACCTATTTAGATTGTCCACATGATTGTTTGATTATAATCACTACATATTTTTAAATCCTTTGTACATCCAAATATCAATCAAAGATTGAAAAATGTTTGAGTGTTTCATACTTGAAATGGGGGACATTGTAGGAGTGCAATGAAGTACATTAATAATACTTGCTAAAGGGTATAAACTGAACACATGGCATGTATAAATAAATACAAAAAAAAAGGCATGAAGCCACATTAGGCCCAAAGGCCAGTGAGGTGATCACAATTACATGTTACACACACCATGTATGACATGAGTAAGAAAAATTGTTGTGCAACTAATTATAATAATTTAATGCAATTAATCCCATCCAAACAGTCCAAAGAATGTTAGGCAATTTTGAAGAAATCATTGAATGAAATAATTTAAAAACAACCCTATAAAAATTATCGCCTTTGGGAAATGTTTACAACTTTGTAACATTGTCCGAATAAAGTTTAGTGTCTTTTGTTGAGATTCCAAGTAACAAACATAAAAAATAAGTTCTGAGTTGAATTGCTAATTTGCACAATGTTAAAATATCCATACCCCAAGCATTCTTGTCGAACACTGAAAGATTCGAACTATTACCCATCAATAGATAGAAGAAAGATTAAGAGTATATATGCAGAGTTCAGGCTAAGGTTGGGTACTTGGCATCTTCTACCACTTGCAAGATTACAAGATATGTGGGACAATGACAAAAAAAAAATACTTGGAATTTCTGAACAACTTTTGACAACCTCTTGGGGATAATCCATGGCTAACACATTCGACAAATCAAAATTATAGGATGCAATTTCACAAGTAGTGAGATTACTTGTTCAGATTTCAAACTAACAAGAGAATAAGCGAATCAATCTTGCTACAAAAATGGCCAAATAATGTTTCTAATGTTGAAGACAATGCATATGAAACACTAGTATTTGCTTACAACAAAGAGCTGGATGTTCTTGTACCTGCCAATTCTATTACTAAAAGCGATGTTAAAGAGGAGAACTCCCCACCATATTATTTGGCAAAAGTGATATCCCAAAATTTTCATTTAATTACCTCTATAATAATAAAAGATTTAAAATAATTGAGTGTCTTGTACAAGGTACAACAAGGCATTGCCTGAAAATTAAAAAAACAACATAAATAAGTTGAATGAATTCCTGCATTGAATATGAATCACTAGACATCAACCAAACCTATATAATAAATTATCATAAATAATAGTCAAATTGAATGGGACAACCATTTTAAACCATGAAAACATGAAGAATGACAAAGCATTCCACAAGCTAAATCAAGAGAACTATGGAGATTATTGGGATAAAACTTGAAGTAATATTATGCAAGCCTCGAAACAATAGATCGGAAGAGATAAAATATGAAGGATGGAACAATAGAACAAAAAAAGAACTCTCAAGATGTGTATTGAGCAATGAATTATTACACAATGAGTGTTTATGTTGTCTTTGTTAGAAGCTATATATTTCAATTTTAATTATGAAAGGATTGACTTCCATGTATAAATATTCGTGGAAATTTTGAAAAGGAGGGAATGGAGCATATCATAGAATGTAAGAATATGGAGAATAAAAAATCATGCTATTAATAAAATGAATTTATAGGTTTAAGCAGTAGACAAGGAGGAATCAAAAGAGTATTTCACTCCTCGTCAAAGCCCAAATTATAATGAGGATTATGGATTATAAAGTAATAAGGAAGATCAACATTCACAAAATAAGATATTACAAAATGGGAGATTGAATGTCAAAAAAGACTTGGAAGAATATTTTAATGAAAGCAATTATATGAGTGCACAATAACAATAGCTGCAACATGGGATAGAAAGCAGAAATGATGAAGTCCTTGAGGTCGAACATTGATCATTTGATCTGCTCCATAACACTTTCCTCGATGATGAAATGTTAATCATTATAAATAGCAATATTATAGAATTCAATGAGAGACAAACAATGTATTGAAGGAATGTGGTGAAATAGAATGTGGTGCACTGAACATTATAGTGTTTTGGCAATAATCATGAATAGCTTCATGGTAGTTCTAAATTTGTTGCAAAGGAAAGATAGATTTGAGAATTTTTTAGGTTTACATTGCGAAAAGAACTATTAAGATTATATCAAATATATTTTTCCTCGCACCATTTTGCCTTGTTTCTAAATGGACAACTTGGAAAATATACTAATTGAAATGTTGCTAGATAAAGAACTCTAAACCTACTAAGCAAAAAACCTACCAAGGCAAGATGTGTAAGATGCACAACAGAAACATCATTTTGAAAAATTCATGCAAAGGGTTTCAAAAAGCTGCTGCTCTAGAATGGAAAAGTCGTGTTTCAATTAAGTACAAGTGGATTATAATTCAAGGGAAAAAGAGCCAATAAATAAACATCCTAAATACTAGCTTCTTTTGTTTCATCATTAATGAACATCTCAACACGAGGATGGTAACGTGTCTTAGGCTCTAGAGATGGCAAGACATAACATAATTAAGTTCGTTGATGCAACTATAGATGCTTTGGCATATGATGGCAAAATAAAGTTCTGAAGGGGATCATGAAAGAAATCAGGATGAGCAAAAAATGGCACATGTTGTCTTATTGATTTGCTAACCTCTCTATAAACTAATAAATAAATAAATAAAAAGAGTTGAAAACATTGAAGAATTTAATTTGCATAACTAGATGGGTGTGGCCAAATTTACTCAAAATTGAAATTAATTATGGCTTTCTTCTAGATGGGAAAATCCTCATCAAGGTTAAAGCCATGCTCGACAATATTCTCACTTGATTTTGCATCCAAAAGTTATTTGAAAACTTCATGAAAGATCTTTGAATTAGCCTCCAAAGCAAGGATCGATTCCCCAGTGCCCAACAAGCACAAATACTATTCCTTGTAAGAATAATCAAATGCAAAAGTAAGAGACACAAAAGGTTGTAAATATAACTTCAATTTTTTAAGAATACATGAAAGGGATGAATGAAAATACCCATCCTTCAATTAAAGTCCACAATTGTAAAATTTGGTGGGGAACAAACATTGATAAGAGTTTGCAGAATGATCACATGGAACTCCTACACTGCCTTGAAAGCCCATCTAGTTTGGGATTTCATCATTGAGGTCACATCCAATGTAGTTGTACAACACATCTTCAGCTTCAAGATTAATACCCCTTTCAACTAGCTTGGTAAAAAGGGCAAAGAATTGAAACTCGAAGAAAGAATGATGCCTAGAGTTGGATATCTCATGAGAAGTGTGACCCAACTTACAAGAATCTACATAAAAAAGGAACAATTAAAGTTAATCCTAAAATTCAATGAAAACAAAACAAGAAGACATATGCAAAAAGAGAAATTTGTGGTACTTAAGAAGATGCTACTCATCTAGGGGCTTGAGTTAACAACAAACCACTTCATGCGAACCTTCATCTGTAGTTCTTTAAGAAGGAATGAATCTCCTTCAACACTTGCGGATCATCTACATGCATGATAATGATGACCCTTCTATCAAATAGAAACATGTCTACAAAATACACAATTGATTCGACAAAATTATCCACTCACTTGTTCCAAAGAGGAATGTGGGAGAGGGGCTCAAAGATGTGCATAATTAGGAGGTTGGATGGTACATCTGCAATAACAAGGTCAACATTGTTATTAAAAGAAACCTGAAAGACGAAATTGTTTACAAGAATGATTTAAAATTTTAATTTAGAAAAAGTAAAGACCAATCAAATTAACATCAAAGAAAGAAATAAAGCTATACAATTGAAGAAAGCTATGGGCATTCAAATTTCATCAAAAGTTATATGCTTTTGAATCCCAAAAACATTATGCTTTTGGGACCAAGTTTTGGTGCCGAAAGTTGAATACCAAAAGCTCTCAGCTTTAGGTCTTCAACTTTTAGTGTCGAAAGTTGAAAATTGATACATTTCACTTCTAGGTCCGAACTTTTGACGTCAAAAGTTAAAGACCAAACCTTTAGAACTATTGGACTTCAATTGTTGGAGCTAAAGGTCAGAGACCTGGAGTCAATATGCTTGGCCCTCAACTTTCAATGCCAAAAGTTGGAACTCATGACTTTTCAGCAAAAAAATATTTACCGAATGGAAAACAATGTCTTAAGAAGTTGCCTCAAAAACATTCATGAAAAATCAACAGATTCAACAAGGAATTGAATTACCTCTTTTAAATAATTTGTAATTCCTGAATGCTCAACTGGCCATACCCAAGTTTGGATCTGAGATACAAGAATTAAGGCCAAGAGACATTCATCGATCTCACAATGGGACAATAATGAACATAACTAGGAATCAATAAGGGAGCTAGGAATGGAATTCGCTTCCCTATACTTGATGTTCTTGCTCCATGGGTGGTCTACAAATGTCATTTTTTTTTATGCTTTTGTTGAGGAGATCGAAATTCTAGGAGGTTTAAAATCGCATCTTCTTCCTCAGTTGGGATGGTCCAAGTGGAAGTCGCTAAAACTTCCTAAAAAGATGAAATGCCCTAGCCACGATTTGCTTCTCGCTTGGATTTAATTGGGACATCTTCCTTGTCCTACATCGCTAATGTGGACTCCAACATCTGTCTTTTTCCCTTCCTCTTGGCCCTGTCCATTCTCTTTTTGGTTAGTGTTTCCTTCTCCAAGGCACCATGATCTTGAAGAAATGCAGGCTCATATTTTTCCCAAATTTTGAACTCTGATGGAGGAGTGTTCTCCTTCAAACAATCAAGATACCAACCACAAAGCAAGATATGTGAAAGTTCTAATCTCTCAACGTATCCTTCCTGTACATTGTGTTGTTTGACTTTGGATCTTTCCATATCTTGAGGAGTCATGGAATCTCATAAATAGCACCCCTCCGAAAAAACACAAAATTGAAATACCTTGAGTGGTTAAAAAACATGTCAAAAATTAGCGTCAATGAAAAGTAGATGCCATTGGAAGATAAAAATGCAATTCAAAATGGAATAGTCAAATTTAGAATGGCTAGATTAGACATACCTATTGAAACCACCCATTTAAGGGCCTCAATCCCATCAACCTATTGCTCCCACATCTTACTCCTCCAAACTGTATCCTTGGACCTAAACTTTATAAATAAAAGGTTTCCTTGAGAGAAAGTTTCCATTCCTGAGTATAATGTAATAATGGTAGACTTGAGAAGATGAATGGAAAGATCAATATTTGTGGCAAAAAATAATTTATGTGCCTCCATTCTAGTTGCAAAAAGGTGAATGTTAGTTTTCAATCACTTCAAATACAAGAATCTTTTGAATCGGAAAAGGATTTTCATTAAACCAAAAAGTGGCCTTGTGAAGCCATTGATCGAAAGTTCCATCCAAAAATCCTTGTTTTGGGAATTTTACCACTTCCTTCAACACTCGATATTAGTTCCAAAGTTTCAACCAATACACATTTTGCTCATTCGAAACATGTGTAGAAACTAACATCTATAGCTTCTTAATGAACATTTCAAGCTACGAGTTCATATCATGGTGGACCTTAATTTGTTTTAGGAACTCGAGACTAAAAGTAGGGTCACAAACTAGCAAATGCTTCGTGAAGGTAAAAATATGATCCTTTCGGACTTGATCCATCGTCTTGTCCATAAGTGCTTACAATCTAGATCGTGACCTCAATTTCTCATCCAAAATTTCTTCATAATAAAGCTTCACATCCACATCCACTGCAACCAAAAGTTCACGCTACACCAATAAGTGATTTTTGTAAATCGCTTGTATCAATTAAAATTTTTGGTAGATTGAATTTTAAAGACTAGGAAGGAAGCAAACCTTGTACATATAGTAAAACAAACTCTCTTGCATCATAGAGTACCAAGTCTTCCTTGACTTGTTCCCACATCTTTTGTTGACATTGAAACTAATCACATTTTAAAACTTGACAAGTGGAATCATGTCAATGCTGTAGACACGGAAGAAATCATGCACCAAACTAGGTTTCACGTGATCAAATTCAATAGACCTGGAGGGTTGAAACAAAGTTCACAAATAATTTCAACTTCAATGCACAAAACAATGAACACAAATAAACAGATAAATAGAAGCAAATGAAAGGAGCTTTGAAATTCACATTGTTAAGTCGGAATCTTATTTGTTCATTTTTGTCATTGTAGTGAGGAGGTGGACGAGGCCTTCTCTCATATCCAACATGATGGAATCCACTGTAATGTGCCAAGAGTGGTCATGTGGGTGAATTCTAGAAATATAGGGCATCCAAGCTTATAGTTGGTGGTTGCCATCCCACACATAGAACATTCTCCCACTAAACCTCTAGAGATCCTAATCAAAGTTCAACACCTCCTTGAATGATGCATTCACATACTTCCATGTGAATATCCCATTCATGGATGGGATATGCAACAAATGCCTCCTCACCCTACCAATTTGTGGGAGAGACATAGAAAACTTTGTCGCCTTTTCGATAGCCCATTTGGAACGCTTGTTCATCTTGAACACATCTATTTTCAAAGTTGGCCTCACAATAGGCATGGAAATCATGCAACAAAGGGGAATGTTCATTCAATCCTTGGCCTTGGGATGAATCATATGCCTCTCCAAACCTTGACTATCTTGACCTTGTGCTCCATCTGGACGTGGAGGACTTCTTCCAATTGCAAAGAAAGCCCAGTGGTCAAGCCCATCTCTTGAGTAAACAATGTCATGCTTGAATTAAATTACCTTTCAAGCAATTCACAAGAATAAATAAGGTAGGAAGATGGTGCAAGTTTATTTGAGAAAAACATTGGATAGCAATTACTTATGTAGGGGTGATCCTTGTGAGTGTAGATAAAATTAAATCGAGGATAAAAAACTAGTCAAACATGAACAACAAAATGTGTAGTGAAGAGTGAAAATACTTCCTTAAAATCCTTTTCCAACAACCTTTGTTGAACCAACATAACACCTTCCAAGGATGGTGGAACCTACATGAAACAATAAATTGAGAGAGAGAAAAAAGATGCATAATTTTGTAGAGTGAGGAAAAATTTCTTGCTTCAGCCAAACTCCAAAAAAAAAATACTTAAAAAGCTTCAAAAGTCTAGAAATTCAAAGTTTACAAACAAAAAACAAAGAACTTAAAATAATCTCAAATAATTTTGTAGATGGACTCTCTATAAAGCTCTGCAACACAAGGATATGATGGGAACTAGGTACAGTAGAATGAAAAACTAGAAATTTTGAAGTCTACAAACTTTTGAGCTTTTTGTTTCTTGACAATTCGTAAAATACTTAATTGCTCGACCTCCAAGTTGTTCTTTTATTACATGCTTCAATAAGTTTATGATAACAAAAAAAAAATTTCATTAGTTGATGACATTTGTTATCTATTTTTTTATTATCATTCACACAATAAAAAGACCAACATAATGCATTTATGTTGTGGCCTCGCCATTCTTTCCTTTGATTCATTAACTTTTCCAATTGTAATTTTGATATTTTTGTTTCATCTTATGGGACAACACTTTTTTGGGTTTGTAGGCTAGGATTTTCTTCTTCCATTAGGTTTGTTTCAGTTTTTGCTTCATTCATGAATACTTCACATGGTACACTTTCCATTCCACTTTCTCTTTTTCACAATGTTTTGCAGAGAAAGGAGAGAAACCTAAACAAAAGTAAGGTTTACAAAAAGGTTTGAAAAGAATTTCCAAAATTTAAAGTGTGCATGCAAAATTTTACAAAAAAATGAGCATTCACTTTTCACTCTTCTCATACCAAAAAATGACTATAATAGGCCAAAAGTAAAAAAAAAATTGATCTTTTGCAACGTGAAGAATGAAAAACTCAAAAATTCATGTGGTCTTGGAATTTGCAATAAATAAAATAAAATAAAAATAGTTGAAAAAGAACTTTAATAAAAGAGGGAAAAAAAACAACAAAAGAAATTTCAAATCCAAAAAAAGGTTATTAAAAAGAAAAAAATTGAAACAAAGTTAAAACAAAACAAAAAGAAAAAAGAAAAAATAATTGCACCTCATTATGTATGGAACATTTTCACATGGGAGGTCTAGAAACTGCACAAAGTAGGTGTATTTCTTAAATAATCTCGGATCAACAAACCAGGTTTCCAATTCAACAAGATAAATTAGAAACTTTGATGAAAATGAAATTAGTTTGACTTAATAAATTCATTCTAAACATCAAATTCATTAATATATAATGGGAAGTAGCATTTAACAATCTTTTAATATCACCTTCATAAATGACTTGGGATGGATTTTATTTTTTTCCCTTTTAAACACTTCTTTGAAATGTGTAAACGTTTTTTTTCCTTTTAATTTTTTTTCTTCAAATCAACAAAACATATTTCCCTTCAACTTTGTTTCTTTTAGAATTCATGAAAAGTTGACCTGTCTTTCCAAAAACACACCCAAACAACACCAAGGAAAGATAACGAAAATAAAATATAAAATAAAATAAAATAATAATAATAATAACAACAATAACAATGGTGATGAAAAAACACATTGGAAACACCAAGGATGCTAGGTTAAACATGCCATTTTACTTTTTTAAACAATAGGAAGCACCAATAGATTGAAGGTTGAGAACATTGGATACAATGTTGGAAGATAGCAAGAAATACATTAAAAACATTGCAAGCATTAGGATTGAAACAAAAAAGAAAAAGAAAAAAAAAAGAAAAAGAGAATTCTAATCAAGTGTCGTTGGGAAGCATGGTAGGAAAGACAATGGGGATGTTGGAAGAGCCAAAGTCACAACAAGGGGTGCCCAAAAAGTCATTATGATGCTAAAAATATTAATGTTTTAGTAAATGTCATATTCTAAAATTAATGAAAGGGAAAATGATTTTATGAACAAGCTATATGATCATGTTTTACCAATGTTTGATAATTAATTAATTAATTTAAAAATAATTTATTTAAGCAAATTAAAGACCTTATGTCAATTTATCGTCAGTGGTGGCGAGAAGCAGCGCAAAGCCAAAGTACATATGTAGTTTGCTGCTTGCAAATTTGGTTTGATGTTTTGATTGCAGAAGAGAAGGAAGAGGAGGAGGAATAGAAAGTGCAAGCAGACAGAAGTTTGCCAGATACGAGGCAGTTTTTGTTTCTCTCCGACAACTGACGTTGTGTGTGTGTGTAATGCTCATTATTCACATGGGTGAAAAATCTCAAAATCGAGTGAGCCCCACCGCTCTTCACCCCACTCCTTTATTGGGTTGTCCTCTTCTTCTTCTTTTGTAGCAGATCAGCAGATCCACTTGTTTGCATCTGAGAAAAGAAAGAGCCAGAGGAAGAAGAAGAAGAAAGCAAACAAGGAAGGAAGAAGAAGGACAAGCAGCAGGCGGAGGGGGAGGAAGCGGATGAAAAGAAGAAGGAAATAGCAGAAGAAGAAGAAGAAGAAGAAGAAGAAGAGAAGCTTGTAATCGATCTCTTACTTTGCCTTCGGCTGAAGTTTTTTGCATACAAACCATATGTGGGGGTACCTTACCTTGAGAGCAAGGTACTGCGACTTTCAGATCTCTCTCTCTCTCTCTCTCTCTGTCTCTGTCTCTGTGGGGTTTGGATTTTTTTACTGTTGTTGTGGAAGTTTTAAACACGAGTTGCTTAAGCTTGAAGGAAAGAATCTAGTCTGATGATTAGACTTGTGTTTGAAGGCAAGAAAATCTAAGAATACCCAATACAGCTCTCGAATCTGAAAATAGGTTTCGGGAACCCCACGGCATGATGCTGCAGATGGGGTGCTTGCTGCTTCTCGACGATTCTTAATGATGATGGTACTTGTATGCAATCTGTTGTTGTGGAGACAAGGAAAGTGGGATTGTCACTCGAGGATTTTGTGTGTCTCTCGTCAATATCATGATGATGATGCTCTTCTGTTTCTAGAGTTTTGCATTTCCCAACGATCATCAAGCAAGAGATATCCACAGCTTCCAAAAACAGACTTGATGCATCCATGCTTGCCTTTGTTAGTCTGATGATCATCTCATCAGCTTCTTCTAGGTTTGTGAGCAACAACAAAGTTTCAAGCAGTAGTAGTTTCTTCAACTCTCTGCTCCTTGTGCATCCTCAGGTAAACTTGTTGAAACAGCAAGTGACAAAAGAGAGAGAGAGAGAGAGAGAGAGAGAGAGAGAGAGAGAGAGAGAGAGAGAGAGAGAAGAAGAAGAAGAAACCATTTCTTTGTGTTTCTTTGAGGTCTATTGGAATTGTAGGTGCTTGCTCTCTCTCTCTCTCCTTTGTGTGGACAATTCAATGGCAAGTTTTGTTTTGATGATGGAAAGATGAAAAGATGTTGGTTGGAGTGCAGGTGCTGCTGCACTGGCAACCATGGAGGACACTCTGGTTGCACTTGTACTACCAGTGCTGGTAGCACTGGATTATGTGATAACACTCATCATGGGCTGTTTCCATTCTGAGGATGTGAGAACAACACCTCCAGGCTATGAGGATCCAACTGTTCTTGCTGAAGAAACAGCATGTATGTATGTTAGTCCCCCCCATCTCTTCTCTCTTCTCTCTACCCACCCACCAATCTTGTTCCAAATGCTCATCTCTGTAAGAAGCCACAGTTTTTTGCTTTCTGATGAACTTGGTGTAACATCGCATCTCTCCTCCGAAAAGATTTGGCAAACATCCTCTTTCTCTGAAGAAATCTTCCCTACTACAATTTGCAGATTTGTGGAGTCTGAGTTCTTGAGGAGTCTGATTCATTGCAAAGCTTCTCCCTTGAAATACTCTCTACCCTTCACACATTTTGGGGGGAGTCTTTGAGATTTGGGGGAGTTTGAGGATTTGGGTAGTAGGTTTTTCATTGCAATGCCTGTTATGGGCTTTGGGGTGTTGTTTGCCAGTCAGTGTGAGTGAGGTAGAGGCGCTATATGAGCTTTTCCAGAAAATCAGCAGCTCAGTCATTGATGATGGCCTCATTCATAAGGTTGGGATTTTGACTCTTCTCTGCAACAAACTACTGTCTCCTCCTCCACCTCTTATTTTCTTTGAACACAAAAACAGTTTGTGGTCAAAAGAATCAAATAAGAAGTATGAGAAATGCTGGGTGAATTTCACATGACCAGTTGCATTAGCATCTGGAGATTGATTGCATTGCAAATGTGGATAACCAAGCCATTGGCTCTACTAAATATGAACCTCTGGACACAATGGAGGGTTTAAGACACAGAGCATCAAGCTGTGGACAAAATGGAGGATATCTTTCCTCTTTTCACTGTAAGTCTTGAGACAGGAAGTTGTGCCCCATCTATTGCAGGTTTTTTGCTCAGTTTGAAGGTTTCTCAGGTTTGAGGGGTGCAAACCTTGTAACATTTTCTCAGATTCTCTGCAGGAAGAGTTTCAGTTGGCACTATTCAGAAACAGGAAAAGGGAGAACCTTTTTGCTGATCGGGTAACACCTCTCTCTCTCTCTCTCTCTCTGTGTCTCTGTCTCTGTGCCACTGATGTGGTTGGTTGGTTGGGTCACAAATGGAGATTTGTCAGCAGGTGTAGACAAACTATTTGGAAGATGGGGATGAGACTTCACATACTTTAGAATTTTTCTTTGGGATTCATTTTTATGGCTGCTGCCTTGCTGTTGTGGCAGGTTTTCCAACTCTTTGATGTGAAGCAAAATGGGGTGATTGAGTTTGGGGAGTTTGTACGGTCACTCAGTGTGTTCCACCCATGTGCACAGAATGAAGATAAAATGGAGTGTGAGACCATCACCACCACCACTTCCCCTGCTGCTTCTATTTCTGCCTCATTCTTGCTCATGCATGATCTTAGCCCACAAGGCCCAGGGGAAAAAATCAAAATTACTTCAGGATACCTGAAATTGCTTTCTGATGGTTCAGGATTGGGTTGCTCAGTTGTGGTCTCTGTATGCATTATTGCAGTTGCATTTAAGTTATATGACTTGCATCAGACAGGCTACATTGAACGTGAGGAGGTATTTATGATCCATAGATGTACCCTTGGCTCTACCTGCAACTTTGTTTTCTTTTTCTGTTCTTTCTTTACGCCCATGCAAGAGAAAAAAATCAAGGTCGTGGTTCAAGTAGGAGATGTGAGGACTTGAGGTCTTGCTTCTGATCTTAGCCTTATACCTGTCTGCTGCTGAACCTGGAAGGTGTTTGCTTGCTGTGTACCCTTGTGGTTTGAAACCATCTGCCACCATTTTATAAAAAGCAATCTTGTTAGTATAACACAACTACAAAATTTAGGACCTTCCACTTTGTGAGGACCCAAGGTCCCAAGGTCTCCTTGATAGGCTATGGATCTGTATAGTAGATGCCCTGGATTTTGAGGATTCCTTGCTATGAGAACAAAATAGCAACACCCACCATAAGGTTATTGTGAGAGGCAAGAGTAGAGGGAGAGAGTTTTCAACAAAGATGCATCAACAGGTGGATGGTGACAACTTAAGGGGATGGTTAGGTGTACAGGTGAAAGAGATGCTCCATGCTCTGTTGTCTGAATCAGACATGAATTTATCAGATGACGTTATCGAGACCATACTGGATAAGGTCTGTAGAATATTCTTCCTTGTAAGCCTGAGCTAACACACTGACATTCATTCAACCTCATGCATTTGATTGAGCAGATTTGTTCACCCCAGTGGTATCAGTACCATTTTGACCAACCATAAGAGATGATAAGAATTCTTTTCTTTTAACAATCCATGGGACTCTTATGAAATGGGTGATAATAGGAAATGACCAAATGCATGTTGCTTGGGTTGGGGAAAATCACAGACCTTTGCAGAAGCTGACACAAAGGAATCTGGGCGGATTGACAAGCAGGAATGGTGCAATTTGGTGAAGTGTAATCCATCGCTACTGAGAAATATGACATTACCATATCTTCTGTAAGCACCTTCTGACACACACTGACTTGTAGTGTATATAAGCTCTAAACCCGTGAAAATCTGTTTCTATGTAATGCACTCTAAAACTGTGAACCTTGGATTCTTTTGGTTGAGATTCAGTTTGAGCCATCCTATACCATATGTACTCTACTGAAACTCTTGTTTTTTGCTCTATGGCAGGGACATTTCAATGTCATTTCCTAGCTTTCTCTCACATCCAGATTTGGAGGACTCAAGCTAAACCAGAAGAAAACTCTTCTTTTGTCATTAGGACAACAGTAATCAGGACATTTTTGTGTAAAGCCTTTCTGTCTGTCATGTGAATAGTTTAGGTTCTTCTGTAGAGGGAATGATGGGTACAATAAGTGGAAAATGTGTTTTGCATAATAGGCAACATTGTGTTGGCAGGTGTACCTTGAGAAAGATGCATAGGCAACATCATCAGGTGGTGTGTACTGTGTACACTAAGGAGACTATTGCAAAATTTGTTGACAAAAAATGTGTACTGAATCAGAAAACTCAAGTTTCATGTGTTGAAAGGTGCATTGTAATTACAATGATTGTCATGGTGTCAAATTGTGGATAATTGTTTCTCTTCACATCTGAGACATGCATCTGGATGTTACCTCTACTAGAAAGAAACTGTCTTGTCAAATGGCTCTCAAACCATAGCCTCCTCCAGGATGAAACTGTTACTGGACAACTGTTTGGTTGCAACTATGTTTTGAGTACATACCCCAGGTTAGTGCAACTACAAAACATGCAATCTCTGCATGATATGACAAGTGAGACCAATGTTAGGCAATATCAAGATTGATAGAGCTGGAATCAATGGGTAGTTTATTGAAGTCGTTCTCTTTCAATCTGCACATTTTGTATCATTCTCGAGCTTGGAAACAGTATGGACTTCCAATCTGAAGTTACCAGAGAAAACCTTGCTCTACTCTGATGTTTTTCTCCCACCAATTGTCTGATAATGTAATTGCAACCACTCCATTCTCTCCAGCTCCAGCTCCCTTCTTCTCCAGTCCCATGTCAAACTCAGACTGGTAGCAGAATCCACCAAGCCTCCAGATTATGTTTTGCCAATGCTGCCATATGGCCTTTCTTCAAGTTCATTTCCTTGACAAAATTCATTATGCTCACAGAAAATTTAAGACAGAGAGAGGAGAGATCTCATGGCCAGCTACTACCACAGTCAGATCTCCCCTTGACAAGCCTTCACTTTTGTTTTGGTTTTGCTGGGCACTTGAGGTGATTCAATGTTGCATGGTTTTATGAAAAAGATTTTACAAAGGCAGCTTTAACAATTCCTTCTAATCACACAACCCTCTAGTATCAGGCTCTAAAGAGTGAAGATCATAATGGAAATTGGTGTTCAGATTCCCTCAGTTGGCAATACCCATGATGATCTGATTGAGTTTACTGATCTGAGAGTGGCACAGAAAAATAGTTTGTTTGAGAGCTGGCTTACTACTATGAGGAAAATATCAACACTGAAGCTCCTGTAGAAATGATAGACAAAATGAGCCTGAACATGTGCACAGAAATATGGCAGCTACTACCACTGTTGGGTAGACTCGGGTAGTCTTGAAGATCTGGAAGAACGCAGTCATCCCCATTGAAGTAGACACGATGCGGCAATGCCCAGCCATTATTGAATTTGAAAGCTTTTGTCTTCTGGAACAGAAGCTCAGACTGGACATTTCCACTGGGGCCAGCTGCCATTAGCATATCATTGAAGTATTTTATACCCCAGAAAACAGCTGAATCATCTGCAGCATTCACAAAGAAGCAGCCGCACAACACATCAGCAAGTGACAGTCAGTGACTCCTCCCTTCCCCCCCCTCTGCAAATTTCAGTTTCTCTTCTGCATTTGTGTCTTCTGTCATGTTCTGTCCTCTTGTGTTTTTCTTTGATGCTATCTCACTCACTCATCTCCCCAACATTATTTCAAACACAGGAATGGGAGAAGAGGTCTGTCTTCTCCTATGCCCTCTCTCAATTGCAATCAGGGTTGTTGCTGATGATGATGATGGTCATAGTAGAAGTCCACAAAGATGAAGATACAGGACAACAAAAATAACACCACAAGCATGTTTACAGTGGCATGGATCCGTATGAATTCTGCATTTGTCTCACTATGAACAACTTACAGACATGTCCAGAATGAAGAAAAGGGAGGACGATTGATGATCATGAGGAAAGAAGGGTACTTCGGAAGCTTGCATATGGACTTAAGGCTTTGTAATTGAAACTGAAAGCTTGGGTGAAGTTACTGAAATTTGGGTGTTGCAGAACCAAAGTCCATTGTGTGAAGTTCCTGGAGAAATCCCGGTTGGTGATGGTGATCTTCACCCGCCAATATTGCCGATAGTTTGTCTTCACATGCCAGTGGATTTTCACAGGGCACATGTCCCGTGTGCAGTAGAGAGTATCAGGCTGCTGCTGGTTGTTCACACCCATGCTGCTGCTGCTTATGTTTGGCAAATCAGTGTATCGTGTGTTCCTGAGCCAACAACAAAACACATGGAGTGAACACAACCAAAGAAAAGAAATGAAAAGAAATGTGAAGTCAGAGCTGATGAATGTCTGCAGCAGTTCATGAACTGTAGGCAGGATTGATCAGCTTAATGGGTTTTTGAGATTTGAGGAGTTTGGGGTGAAAGAACAAGACTTACGGATCCAGACAGGTCTGCAAGTTTGAATCGTCCAGAAGGTAAGGAGAAGAAGACGATGCTGCTGCTGATGATGATGAATTGGTGGAGGAGCATGCGCATGCGCATTCCACACATGGGACAATCTTGGTGTCGTAGAAGGTCGAGAGCGATACACAACAACTGGGTGCCTTGTGCGCCTGATACTGAGAGTAAGTGCATGTGACATTCCATGTCACTGCAGCAGCCAGACACGAAGAAACACAACAGATGGGTTTGCGATTTCCGATTTCCTTGCGAAAAAAAAGAAAAACCCACCCATCAAAGACACCCAGCCCAAACGAGAGAAGAAGAAATTGAGTAGATAAGGAGAGAGAGAGGAAGAAGAAATTTGGTAGTCAAGGAGGGAGAAGAAGAAGCTACGCACTGAAAGCTTGAGTGCGGCGACGACCGTCTTTGGCCAAGAACAAACTGGGCGCGACTTTGACAGCGGGTCCGCAAGTGTACCCGGGTCCAGGAGTTTTGAGAGCGAAGTTCTTGGGCAGTTTGACAGTGGTATTGGTGTTGCCGGATCTGCCGACGGTGATCTGGAAAGCGGCGACGGCGTTGCCGGGATCCTGTGCAAAAGAGGCGAGAACTCCGCCGCGACAGCAGTTGGCGACTTGTTGGTTGTAAGGGACTCCCGGTAAGAGATCCACGATGCTCGGACTGCGAGCGCAGCTGTGTGGTGTATCGCTGTGGAATTGCGAACAATCTCCTTGCGTCGTCGCTTCTGCTCCCAGCATTGTCCAGATGACTTCCTTGGATGCCCATGTCCAGCTTAGAATCCACCCAGGAAGCTCGATGTGCCGATATTGTTGCCAGTTGAACAACGTCACGCTTGCCTGCACACATACGCACACAAATCCATCTCCAAACAAGAAAGATGCATGCATGCAGATGATGATGATCTTCTTCTTAGAATCCGTGACTGCTTCTGTTTCTGCTTCTGCTGTGTGTGTGTGTGTGTGTGAGAGAGAGAGAGAGAGAGAGAGAGAGCCGGACAGACAATCCATCGAGCGTGCAGATCAAATGAAGAAATGTTCAACTGCAGATCTGTCTGTGGGTTTTGGGGCTTGTGGGGATTTGTTGCTGCAAGAAGTTAAGAAGAAGGCAACAAACAACGTACAATGTAGCCGTCGCTCGCCCATGTCATCACATCCCATTTGATTGTGATGTTTGCATTCGGATCCAGAGAATCAAATGCGACGACTGCAATGGAAAAACAACAAAAGAGATTGTATCAGAATGGAGGAGAGAGAGAGAAAGAGAGATCAAAAGGGTCTGCAATGGAGCAGTGCAAAATTGGATCAGAATGCATGCAGAGAGAGGATCGAGAGCTTCTGTTCTTCTCGGGCGGAGACAGGTACTACAACACGAGAAGGACAAGGAGGGACTGGGAGATTTCGAACTCTCACCGCCCCAAGTGTTGTGTGAAGTGCTGCTGAAGAGGATGAGGATGGTTGCAATGCAAGAGAAACATAAATGCTTCACTATTCTGGCTGCAGAAGAAGAAGAAGAAGAATCGGCTCCTCCTCCTTCTCGCTTCATAGCTTCTTTCTTCTTCGCCTCTCATAACCAACCCTCATCAATTGCTTCTGTCTGTCTGTCGTCTGCCCATCCAACAAGGCAAGCAAAGCAAGCAAGCAATCCATCGCACCATCACCAAATTGTTTGTGTCAAAACAACAGCAGCAGCAGCATCAACTGTCGTAGAACAGATCAAGCTCATCATCATCTTCATCAACAAATGGATCGATCATCAACCTTCTCCCCTCAGTCCTTGCTGAGATCGCAAAACAGAGCTTGCTTGTCAACCCAATTGTAGACTAAAACCGCAAGAAGAAGAAGCAGGAGGGAGGAGAAAGAGGAGAGTATCATCGACAGGAACAGCAGCAATAACAACTGCAACAATTCTCAACGATGTTGTGCACTTACGAAGCAGCAGCAGCAGCAAATCGTTGGCAGCTAGCTTTGTTTGTCGATCTTCTCTCCAGCACCCAATTCTTCTCCTCAAGAACCTTCTTCTCCAATGTGTTTTACTACCATTACTAGTGTTGATCCGGAACTTGCCTCCTCGCTCATCAGCACCATCGTCGCGGATCTGAGCTGTTTATTTCTGTTCCATTCAAAGTGCGTGCTCTTCTTTTTTTCTTCTTCTTTTTGTTTCTTGTTTTTCAAATTCTTGTTTGGGTTTGGATTGTTTACGATTGATTTGTTGACAGCGACATCAGGATTCCGCAGGGAATTATGAAAAACTCTCTTCTTCTTCTTCTTCTTCTTCCTCGTCGTCTTGTTGTCATCATCGATCGACAAAGGGAGTAGTAACAACAATTGGAACGCTAACCAAAAGCAAACAAGAAAATACAGAGCACGCGGTTGGGGTTGTTGATGGGTTTTGCGATAAAGAAAGAGAAGGGGCAGCGGTGACGATTGACAGACATACGGACAGACAGAAGAGACACAAACTGTGTGCCCCGATCGATCAACTGTCCTGCGCTTCATCTAACAGTGCATGTGTGTGTGTGTCTGTGCTTCATCAATGTGTAACTGTTTTGTTGTTGGTTTTTCTTGCTTCCGGGTTTGTCGCAACTGATTGTTGCTTCTGCTGCAATTACGAAGCAAGAAAGAAGCAGCCAAAATGATGAAGCAAGCAAGAATCAGCAGCAGCAAGAAGATGGATGCAGCAGCAGTGATTATCATGAAGTAAAAGATGCAGCAGCAATGACTAAGCAGGCAAGCAAGCTCCCACACATTTTGCTGCTTTTGCCACTATCAGTTTTGTGCAAATGGGCTGATGACAATAATAGAACAGCAGTAACAGATTTGAGGAATTCTAAAAGTATTGAAGAAAAAAAGTTTCGTTCCCCACAATACCAAAATTGTAGAAGATCATCATGATGATTCTCATCATTTGTCTGTCAACCTCCTTGACAATGACCATGATCTTGACAAAGAAAGAGACTGTTGCTGTGACTGTAAAATACATATCTTTGATGATGCTGATCATGATCATGGTCTTGAAGAAGGGATTGTTGTGTGTCTGGAGCTCCTCCATCCAGAACCCATCTTTTTGAAAAATCTTGAGAAGATCAAGACCACAAGCAGGAAGATGATGATGATGATGATGATGATTGCTGGTGATAACAAATTGGACTATGGTGGTTAAGGGCACAAACACTGTCTAACAAACCATATTCATTAGCAGTTTGCATGGCAAGCATTGTGCTGCAACTCTTGATTGAGCCAGCTCCAACAGCTCAATTTCTTTGAACCCACAACTCTTGTACCTACTTTCTGAGGTGGAGTTTCAGAACCAAAAAGTAGTTGTGTCAAAACAAGAAAATCCACCATTTCGCTCAAGATTACATGAAACTTCTGCACTTGACAGTCAAAGAACACTCTATTGGAGAGTAGGGTAGTAGCACAGAGAGAAAGAGTCAAGCAATCATCCTCTCTCTCTCTCTCACTCTCTCTCTCTCTCTATCCTCGCTAACTCTCTTTGAGTGATTTGTGCTGAGATATTTAATGTCATACGATTTGCACAATAATATGCACACACTTCAGAATACAGAGTTTTTCATGAAAGCAGAGAAGCTGAAAATCCATTGCCTGGTTTCATAACAATCCAAGTGTGCTTCACAACAATTCTTCTTTCATGAGAGGACAATAATCTGCTTCTCACATTGTGATCTATGATACACACAAAACTCCACCATCAAACATGGAGCAAAGCATGGAACCAATAGAATTTTGCTGATGGATCCAAACCCCCCTTCCAAGGGGTATTTGTTATCTGAAGCTTGAAGCAGCAGCTGAAAATTGTGTTTGTCCCCATGTTTTCCTTCCACCAGAGAAAATCACAAAATGCATTGAAACAAACAAGGCATGAGGAAACTAACCTCCTCCAAGAAGATCTCCAATTGTTACAAGCTTTGTTGCTCCAAGGTTGATGCATAGTATACCAGACACGCTGATGGCATTTTAGTTACACTGGCACACAGATTGCACTGTTCACCATCATTGCAATGGTTGTTCTTACCTTTGACTGGAGGAGGAATGGTCCTTATACACATCAAGCAAGCACAGAAGAAGGGATGGGCATTGTTGTCGTGGCAGCCAGATTGCACTGCCACATTTTGGCACTGGAGGAATCGCCATTGACACTGGAGGAATTCAATTCCCTCCAACAGAAAGAAGAATTCTCCAACCAGATGAAGAATCCAATTGCCTCCAACAGGAAGAAAGGAAGAATCCATCGTCCAAGGAACAGGAAGGGAGAAGAATCCAAGTACCTGGAACACGAAGGCACTTGCATGTCTCCCCACCCGCCTTGCCATTTTCTGAATATTGAGGAGAGAGTTTACAGCCACGCTGAGAGAGGTGGCGATTGCTGGAGTCTGTTGCCTACGATCTTCTTCTTCTTGCCATGCAACCAACGAAGTGACAGACAACAAGCCCTATTCCATTAGCAAGCAATGCGATCCGAATTTTCTGAAGAAGGAAACAACAGATGCCGCATGAGAGTTTAGGGTTCCTGACAGACAGCACACAGCCAGCCGTTTGGAAGCAGCTCTTTACGAAAAGGAGCCGTTGGAGCCTACGAGGGAGGTGACCGTTGCCCGGCGGGGGGGGGAGAAGAATCCGAATGATCTGGAAAGTCTGACAGGCAGCCCTCATCCCCTAGCGAAGGAAGGAAGAGGGAAGAGGTCAAAAAAATCTCGGCTGGATTTTGGGTGGGTGGGTACGTCTGTGATCCATTCCTGCTCTTGTTGCTGCTTTGCACATTGTGTTTGTATATAAGCTTTCGCACAAGCACCAAGTCCACATTGTCTCTCAGCTTTCCAAGTCTCGGATATCTCTCTCTTTTCTTCCCGTCTTCACATTCTCCTTCTCTCTCTGTCTCACGGACCCACGACTCATTCAGCAATTCTCGCACAAAGACGAAGTCCGCATTCAGAGCTCTTGTGGGCGCGCTACAGTGAAAAGCATTTTGTACCTACTGATCAATATTCAGTAACCCTTTTACTCTTTGTGCATTTTTGTGTTGACGATCGATCTGTAACGCGTACTAAAATACTCTCTCCTTCTTCATCAAGCTATTTTTCGCTTTGTTGGAGATCTTGCTGCTTGCCGGGTTCTTTAACTCTCTTGGGTAAGGGGAGAGTTCTTGGAAAGAAAAGAGTCCCAACTTGTTGTGTTGTTGGTTTTGTTTGTGTGTCCGTCGTTGCTTTTGTTGTTCGGTAGTGGTGGGTGGTGGTTTGTGATTTGTTTTGCAGAGATCAAGAACAGAAGAAGTAATGGCGATGGCAAAGGTATTCTGCAAGACACCCAGTAAGAGCGGAGGCAAAGTTGGGAAATGGGAGAGATGTCCATTGAAGGATTGCATCTCCCCTGAGCCTGTTGTCAAATCCAAAACTCCAGGCAGACCGGTACGTGATGATAATCCTCTCTCTCTCTCTCTCTCTCTCTCTGACTGATTCTCTGGCCATCTGCTGGTGTAGAAGTTATTTTCCTTTCTCGCTGCTTGTGGCTTATTCAGAGACTGGAGCAATCCAAGTGATTTTGATCATGACGACCAGCTCTAGCTAGACATCTGCACAAAGATTTACAGCCAAGGCGCACAGCCAATGCCCATATTTTCTCGTGTAGTTTCGCTATGAAAACAAGGTTCTCTGCCAGATCGTTAATGGTTTTGTTCTTTATGTTCTCTTCCACAGAGTGATCGATTCATTACAGATCGCAGTGCTATGGATTTCAACATTGCAAGCTTCAGGCTGGGGATGAAAGAAAACTCATTCACAGATGCAGTTCACTCTCCCTCGAAGGTCTGATCTCAAGTTTTCTCTCTGTTGTTTAGTTTTAGGGTTTAATGAGCTTCAAACGCTTGCTTTCCCAACTGAACCCTTGTTTTTTCCTATTGGGATGATGAACTTGGCTGACAACATTTTGCAACTCATACGCAGGAAGAATACAAGAAGCAGTTGGCTGAGAATTTGCTGAATGTTGAGAATGGACAAAAGCAGACACGAATTCTTGCATTCAAGAGCAAGCCACCACCACCTCCTGAAGGTTTTGACAATGGTCGAAAGCTGCTGTACTCACAGAATTTGGCAGGAGGTCAAACAAAGCCCCGCAAGATGTTCCGCCATATTCCTCAAGCTGCTGAAAGAACTCTTGATGCACCTGACCTTCTCGACGACTACTACCTTAACCTACTTGATTGGAGCGTGAACAACATCTTGGCAGTGGCTTTGGGTAGCACAGTGTACCTCTGGGATGCAACTACAAGCTCCATTGAGGAGCTCTTGACTGTTGATGAAGAAGGTCCTGTTACGAGCGTTTCATGGGCTCCTGATGGCAAATACATAGCTGTGGGGTTGAACAATGCCACTGTCCAACTGTGGGACTCACAATCTCTCCGCTTGGTATGACAATTTGATAATCTAAGGAGTCTTGTTTTGATCTCAAATACATTCTTGCATGTTTTGGTAATGTAGTAGTAGGAGTAGCAGTAGACAAAGCATTTCAAGTTCTGGGTTGTAGTTTGTAATCCATGAAACAGAAAAGAACTTGAAAGAGCAAGAGTGTAATTGTAGTATAATACTTTTTAGTATTATGTTGAAAAGATCTGCCTCTCTTATCTCATGCCTCATAAATGTTGGGTTGGATTGCAGTTGAGAACATTGAGAGGCCACACTGCTCGAGTAGGCAGCTTGGCTTGGAATGGACCTACACTCACTACTGGCGGGCGTGACACTTTGATTCTCAACCATGATGGTACAGATTCGCTCACACATCCATATGGAATCATACTTGATTTTACGAGATCTGGTTTCCTATGCTAACTCAAATCATAGAAATTTGAAGATGCAATTCTTGACATTCATTCTTCCTGAAGCCTTGTGGCCAAAACTGTGCAAGGACAGCAGTAATCTGTCTTCTTGGGGTCTTGAAAGCTCATCATTCTTTTGTGCTGCTGCAGTGAGAATCCGAGAGCATGTCATCGGGCGAATGGAAGATCATGAGCAGGAGGTATGTGGTCTGAAATGGTCTCCATCAGGACAGCAGCTAGCAAGCGGTGGTAATGACAACTTGCTGCATCTGTGGGATGCGGCTGGAGCTTCCTCACAAGGTCCTACCCCTTATCTGCACCGCCTTGATGATCATCAAGCAGCAGTGAAGGCCTTGGCTTGGTGTCCTTTCCAGAGCAACTTGCTTGCATCTGGTGGTGGGACTGCTGATCGATGCATCAAATTCTGGAACACCCATACAGGATCTTGTGTGAACAGCATTGATACTAACTCTCAGGTGAGAATCTGCAGTTCAACTAGCCTTCTGGATCCCAACCCCACTAAATCTCATCTTTAAGATGTGAGTTACCACTTATCACAGACACACACTTCTGAATATTAACTTTGAACTCTCATGATAATTGGCAGGTGTGTGCATTACAATGGAGTAAGCATGAGAAGGAAATTTTGAGCTCACATGGTTTCAGTCAGAACCAACTATGCCTATGGAAATATCCCTCTATGGTCAAGATGGCAGAGCTCACTGGCCATACTTCAAGAGTTCTACACTTGGCACAGGTGTGCATACTCTTTCCTCATACCAATTTTTGAATACTTCAACACTGCTATGTGCATCATAGTCATGCTTTTGTTTTAGGCCCCTGATACATGGAAATGTCAGAAGATTGATAACAAGAGGTTTTTGTCATATGAGTCGGTTTTTTCAGAGCCCAGATGGGTATACGGTGGCATCAGCAGCTGGAGATGAGACTCTTCGTTTCTGGCAAGTCTTTGGAACACCAGAGACTACAAAAACCACCATTAAAGCCAAGAGTAAGAACATGGGTAGTGCTCTAAACTCATTGAACCGAATCCGCTGAGACTTGAAAACTGCTTCAAACCTCTTCTTTACTTCCTGCTGCAACTTGACCCCCAAATCATGCCAGGTACGTTAGTCAAAACCAATCGAAATGTAAAATGTTATTACACCATGTTTTGTAATATGTTCATTGTATGTACATAATAGAAGGAATAGAAATATGCATGCTACTAACTTCAGTGAATCCTGTTAAATATGATGTTGGCTGGGATTTGCTGCCATCCTTGCTGTGCCCTATCCCAAAATGGTTCACTCGACGGTGTTTATTAAACGCCAACATATCTTTGAGGAAATTGATAAATCCTGTGATCAATAATTTGCTTGACTTTCAAATCAACCCTCTAAATTTCATCCAAAATTCTTCTACTGCAAACTGCTTCGATTTCATTGTTACTGAAAACTTGTTTCATCCATTTTGGACCATAAGATAGTCAACAAGAAAAAAAATTGAATCTACTCTTCTGGTATAACTCCATTCCCTACCCTTTATCCTACAAAGCAATTGCAGAACAATGAAAGTACCACTGTAAATTGCATTTTTCATGTGAACCAAAAAATGGCAAACAGAGTATATTGTGTATCACATCTTGTGGCTAAACTGAGAAACGTGGAAAAAAAAGGATCATGTTGTACAAAATGCTTGATATTTTGCAGAGAGAAAACTTATAGGAAAATATCCAATTGAAAATGCAATGTCTTCTGGTGCCTGAGTATGAAAAGTGAAAATATGCACAGGGGAAGCTGAATATTGGTAACATTTCCTCCATTCACAATACATCAGTAAAAGCTCATTTGTTCGGTACAAATGTTATTTTGCCACGATAGAAGTATTTTCCTCACATGGTACAAATCACTGTTTTAACAGTATGCTAAAGTCTTAAAACTTCCAGGAAAATTTAACCCAACATTATTGAGGAGGAAAGAATCTTTATGAAAACTGGTTTTGCTCTTCTGGATTTCAGTTTCCAAAACTTAAATATCCTAAACACGACAAATTACAAGATTGAGAAAAGCTCCACAAGTACAAATGTGCCATCCAAATCTGTAATGAATATCAGCAATCAGCAAAAGCAGAAGACATATGGCATAAACAAACAGCAAAATCTCTCATATTCATCCACAGTCTGCGGAAATAACAGAAAATTTCCCACACTAAACTGCTGGCAACCTTTCCACATTCAATTTGTATACTGAAGAGATTCAAGTAACCAGAGAATAAAAGGTAAAATAGGAAAATGAGGTGCAAAAGCAATGTACTGACATGTCAGAAACACTACAGCCATCAAACACTCTGGTGAAAATTGAGAATCAGAACTTTATGCCCTGGAGATTGCAGTACTCTGGGTCCAACAGAGAGGATTGAGACACTGAGGATGAAGTCTAGGAACACCTGCTGTCAACATATCAAAGTTTGGTGGTTGGGATCACAAAACACTTACCTTCTGCATAGCTCTTTCCTTCCTTGTCTTGTATTACAGAAAAAAATTTGTAGGCCTGAAATGTGAAAGTGTTTGAACTAGAGAACAAGAGAACAAAACAACGCATGAGCTATCTCACATGTTGTAGATACCTTATGCACAGACCAATGTCCATTGGTGAATATGGTTGTGTGAAAAGCCTAAGAGAATCCTACCGTAACACCCAATGTACAATAGGTATGTCCCCTCCCTGCATGAAGAAAAAAGATGCAGAAAGTCACACATGCCTATAGAAGTCATATGGAACTCCTATATTATCCTTACTAATCCATTGAATCCCCACTTGGGCTGTACTTGTGATTACATCAGGTTAGTAACTGGACATAAATCAATCTTAAAATAACATGTGCCAAAGTAGAAGTTCGGTGTTGTACACCAATTTGTGCTGAAAGAACATACATCAACATGAAAGACAACAATCTCCCCAGCATGAATTGGGGCCTTGCTCATGTGTAAGAAAATAATATCTCCCTGAAACCACATCCATGAGTCATTCCTACCACCAGTCAAAACTCATAGCCTGAATCACATTGGCAGTTCCCCCTTCAGCTTTTGCTTTCTTTCGTCTGACTCACTCAGAAGAAATCCTATGAGAACACAAGCTCCTACAAGTGGGATGAGCTGCTTAGCCATGAACTACAACTAACAACCTTTTGAAGCATTTCAGATCATGGGTAAGAAGTATGCTTCAAAAAGTACCTTGTTCTCCAGCTAAGTACAGTAAGATTGATTGCAAGTCTAACCTAATTGAGAAGTCCTTCAAGCAAAACCCTAAAGAGCACAGAAAAACTCGATGAGAGAAAAAAGGAGAGAAGAAGAGAACCCTTCTGAAACCAGGTTCCTTGCTGCCTGTGAGCACAACCACAACAGGGGACTCACTCCCAGTGAAACACATCAGCCCTTTCCAAATGATTAGAGCAGTCGTGACAATGACAATCATTCCTGTGTCACCCAAACCCATAGCAAGCAGCATGTTAACTGCTGGCGGTTATCCCTTCCAGCTATCAAACTCCCTCTCCTTTTCCCCCTCTCTCCCCTTCTCTGAGTCTCAGATCAGTGGAGGGAATAATCCTCTGAGATTGTTCTTCTTCCTCCCTTTCTATTATCCACCATCCAGTATGTGCTGATTCAGAACTATACAAAAGCACAATGCCCCAACCAGAGCTCAATATTTGATCCTAAATCCACTCACTGCAATTTGAAATCGATCTCCGCGTGCATTCACGTCCCTCTGAACCTGATCTCCCATCATGTCCTCGACGCGCCAGTGTTGCAACCAATGTTAACGGATTCCAGAGAGGGCTCACAGTTCTTGCACAGGGAGGGAGAGAGAGAGAGAGAGAGAGAGAGAGAGAGAAGAGGAAAGAATAGTACCGAGGCTGATTGCCTGCAAAGCGATGTGGCGAACATTGGTGGGTTTGATGGCGGACACAGCATCTTCTATCATCCCCATCTTGTCGAATCTATGGCTGCAATCGTCCACTTCTCGATTACTTCTCCTCCTCCTCCTCCTCCTCCGTCTCCTCTTCCTCCCACCCTCTTCCTTTGGATCCGAAGAAGCCTAGGAAGACGAAGAAGGCGCAATTCAGTTTAAATAATGAGAAGAATGAAGTTTACCCTGAACAGTGAAGGCGCAATTCATGACAAATAATGCACTCAAGCTGGGTACTACAATTTACAGAAGCACCGAGCCTGGGGGTTATGGGACAGAAAAGAGGGTGAGTTTTGAGGTTCAGCCAATCAGCAACTAAGAATGTGCAAAATCTATTAGGAAGTTACAAAAATCTTAGAATGCATGGATACATGAGATATGTAACTGCAGAGCTCTTGGTCAGTGGCGTGTGCTACCATGTTAACGAGATGCTCCCTACAATCGGTTATGGTTGTGAATTGGTATTGTTTTGATTTTTTTGTTGAATGGAAATGTTTGCATGGATTCAAGTTTATAACCATGTCTATATGCAACAAGAGTTATAGGATAATTCCAGAAAATATACAAAAATAGAAGGGGATTTGTCAAGTAGGCTTGTGCCTAGGCACACAAATATGCCTTAATGGCCCTAATGAACCAGGACCCATCAATGCATCATCCATTGGATGCTTATTATGATTCAATTGTGGATGGACCTCAGCTGCATTAATAATTGGTTTCACCTCAATAACTCACTATATAAAACATAGGTTTTATGCAGAGGTAAATAGGTAGGAAAATAGGTTGTTATTAAGTAAATAATGGTTTATACTCTATACATAAGAAAGGGTTGTTTTTATTACCTACCTATAAATAACTTGTATGTGGGTTGTCAATAGGTAGGTAATAAAAAAAATGTTACGCACTAACCATGTCAATGTCTACAACTATTGTTATTCACACACATTAAACAATAATGACACATAATATTCTTAAATGGTGCATCAACATCCAAACCACCCGCTTATTTGTATTTTGTGCTATTTAATTATAGAATTTTTTTGGTTTGTTTTGTGCACCAAGGGAAAAAACATTTTCTAACCAATATTTTCTCCAATGGTGTTACAAAATATCCCATGTGCCATCCTCTAGAACACCAATCACAAATGAAAATAGTGGTTTCCTCTAAAATTGTCCACACAATATACATTGCACATTGATAATGACAATAGCCAACAATGGGTCAATTTTTCCATGCACATTGAAAAGATGATATGATGCACAATCATGCATGTGTTCCTTCCATGGTTGACCATCTCAATCTTCCAAACAACAACACTTTAGAAGGTAGTAACTTCTACACACACAAAATAACACATCTCACAATCACATCCAATGTAGTTGGTGTTATTTCTACATGTACATGAAATGTCCTAATTTGAATGTATGAACTTGAAGCCAATAACCATCTCCTTGAATAATAACATAACACAATTTATCTTAATGTTGAACAATTGCCAAATTTTTCATAGCCATCAACAATACACATTGGAACAAACTTGCTTGAAACCACACATTTGGATCATCCAAATTGTTTACTATGTAATTGCAAGCTACAATGGTTGACATTTGGACAAATTAGTAACAAAATTTAACACTAAAAAATGAAATCACTTTCTTACCATCACATTTGAAAAACCTAAATTTAAATTATTTTCAAGCAAAACAAAATAGTCAAAATTCCATTACATTTTTTTTAAATATCAAGGTTGCAAAAGTTATAAAAAAACATTTCCAAAATAACTTATAATAATTAGGTTATTTTTTAGGGCTTTCAAAAGTCCATCACATTTTTGGATTTTTTCCATTGACACCTTAAAACATATTTTTAATTAAGTAACCATCCACATGAATTTTGAGGAAAAAATCTAAACAAGAATTGAAAATTATGAGCATTTACAAATTTTATTTGGATTATGATTTTTAATTTATGAAACTTTTCAAATACTTCATTTGGTGTATACGAACAATTTTATTGTGAATAGTTTACTTCATAAAAATGAGTACCATTTAAAAATATCACACCTTCGATAATGTTGAGGACCACTTTAATCTTTTGTAGTACTAAAGCATAACCATGTGATGTACATTTTTAGACATTTTAATTTGCAACTACTTTACTGCCATCACATCTCATTGAATTAAGGCTAATAGCTCGAGCTCATAGCCAAACAATAAAAAATATAATGAGAACAATGTAAGAAAAACTTATCAAGTAAAAAAAAACCCCTAGCCAACCATGGTGGCTACAAATTCTAGTCTTTATGACCTTTTTAAAGCCCATATTCAATAAACTTCATTTCACCATCTACAACATTCATTTAGTTAGCATGTTTATATCAAAATGGTTTTGTGAAATCATACAATGATTGATCAATGTTTTTCACACAACTCTTGGAACTCATCTTGGAATTTTGTATGTTGGTTGGTGAATATTTTGACTAAAACATCAAACTTGTTAAAAATCATGTCAAGATTTGCATAGGTAATTCTTTCATTATTACTTTGAAAAATGTCCAATCATGACCAAAACATATTAGTTATGTCACATTGTCAAACTTGGTGGGTTGGAAAAATTCAAACTCCACCAATAATCAAGCCTTATAATGGGCAATGGTTGTAAATGATGTGGTGTGTTAAATGATGCCCACACTTTGCTCACACACCACACATTGAGAAACAAATTACTAAACATGTAGTTTTATCTTTCATTGTTAGTACTATGTTTGATGCAAACTATAAATTTGTTGAACCTTAAAATGGACCAACTCCTTGTAAACATGTTGTACAAGGCCCTCATGTTGTTATGGGTGAAACATTATTCACATTCATCCATCTATCCATATATGTTTGAAAAAAATGGTAAATGGCAATGAACTTATATCACATGGTGGCCCAAAGTTTGTAAAGACAAGTAGATCAAATAGTAATACAAGAAAATGAAAAAGAAAATGTAGCAAAACAGGAATTGTCGTTTGTGAATGATGAAGTGCATTAATAGTACACTCCGTAAATAGT